>CM056053.1:105398330-106113927 GCA_029574335.1 Rana kukunoris | reverse complement strand
CCTTTGCAGGTGTTATGGCTTAATTAGCTGATTAGAGTGGGACACTTTGCTCCTCCTTTCACAATATTCTAATTTTCTTAGATCGTGATTTGGGGTTTCATGAGCTGTAAGCCATAATCATTATTATTATTATTATTATTATTATACAGGATTTATATAGCGCCAACAGTTTACGCAGTGCTTTACATTAGGGAAGACAGTACATTCACAATACAAATCAATACAGGAGGGATCAGAGGGCCCTGCTCGTAAGAGCTTACAATCTAGAAGGGAGGGTCAAGTGGAACAAGGGGTAGTTAGCTGTGGGGGATGGTCAGATGGACTCAGATGAAAAGTGCAGTTGCTAGGTGTGGGAAAGGTAGGCTTCTCTGAAGAGGAGGGTTTTCAGGGATCCTCTAAAAGCTAATAGAGAGGGAGATAGATGGATAGATTGGGGTAAGGAGTTCCATAGGCTTGGAGAGGCTCTGGAAAAGTCCTGGAGATGAGCATGGGAACAGGTGATGAGAGAGCTAGAGAGTAGGAGGTCTTGGGAAGAACGAAGAGAACGATTAGGTTGGTATTTAGAGACTAGGTCAGTGATGTAGCTGGGGGCAGAGTTGTGGATGGCTTTGTAGGTAATTGTTAGTAGTTTGAATTTAATGCGTTGGGTGAGCGGAAGCCAGTGGAGGGATTGGCAGAGAGGAGCAGCAGAGACAGAGCGGTTGGTAAGGTGGATGAGTCTGGCAGCAGCGTTCATGATGGACTGAAGGGGGATAGAGTATGCAGCGGTAGGCCAGTGAGAAGGGAGTTGCAATAATCAAGGCGAGAGATGACCAGGGAGTGAATCAATAGTTTTGTGGTGTCCTTGGTTAGAAAGGGGCGTATTTTGGAGATGTTGCGAAGGTTGAGGCGGCAATTTTTGGACAGTGATTGAACGTGAGGTTTAAAGGACAGTTGAGAGTCCAGGACTACACCTAGGACTTTGGCATGTGGGGATGGGCTGATAGTTGTGCCATCAATTTTGACAGAGAGATCGGGGGAAGAGGCACGTGGGGAGGGAAAATGATAAGATCCGTTTTGGATAGATTGAGTTTGAGGAAGTGGTGCGACATCCAAAGTGATATATCTGATAGTAAATTAGTGATACGGGAGGAGAATGAAGGAGTGAGTTGAGGGGTAGAGAAATAGATTTGAGTGTCATCAGCGTAGAGATGATATTGGAAGCCATGGGAGGCTATCAGCTGACCCAGGGAGGAGGTGTAGATTGAAAATAGGAGAGGTCCAAGAACAGAACCTTGGGGGACCCCAATGGAGAATGGGAGAGGAGAGGAGGAAGTAGAATTGTAAGTAACGCTGAAGGTACGGTTGGATAAGTAAGTAGAGAACCAGCGAAGAGTACAGTCACGGAGGCCAAAGGTGTGGAGTTTTTTGAGGAGGAGGGGATGATCAACTGTATCAAAGGCAGCAGAGAGGTCCAGGAGTAGGAGCACAGAATAGTGTCCCTTAGTTTTGGCCATTAGTATGTCATTTGTAAGTTTTAGGAGAGCAGTTTCTGTGGAATGTTGAGGACGAAATCCTGATTGAAGGGGATCAAGGAGGTTATTATCAGCAAGGTGGACGCTTAGTCGGTTGTAGACTAGACGTTCAAGGAGTTTGGATAAAAAAGGGAGCAAGGAGATGGGGCGTAGACTGTCAAGATTGGATGGGTCCAGTGTGGGCTTTTTGAGTATGGGGCTGACAAGTGCATGTTTCAAAGAGTTAGGGAAGATTCCAGAAGAGAGGGAGAGATTGAAGATGTGGGTTAGAGAGTGTAGAATAGAGTCAGAGGGTGAACGTAGCATTTGTGAGGGAACAGGATCCAGCGCACAGGTGGTAAGATGGACGTTAGCAAGTAATTTAGTGACCTCGTCTATGGTGGTGGGGTTGAAGGAGGGAAGTAATGACTGTGCCTGTGGGCATGAGGTGTGAAGTGTAGAGGGTATCTGAACAGTAGAGATCTCTTTGCGAATTGTATCAATCTTCTGTTTGAAGTGATTGGCAATCTCCTGGGCAGCGAGTGAGTTAGTGGTTGGTGGCAATGGAGGACGAAGGAGAGAGTTGAAGGTAGAGAACAGTTGCCGGGGACGGGATGATAAGTTTTTAATGAGGGTGATGAAATAGGTCTGCTTGGCAGTGAGGAGGTTTGAATTGTATTTTTGGAGGGCAGATTTATACTGGACAAAGTCTTCCTGGGACTTAGTCTTGTGCCACCGGCGCTCGAGAGCACGGCTGTGTTTTTTCAGGCTTCTAGTATCATCTGTTTGCCAGGGTTGAAGGGGGCGTGGTCTTATTCTGCGTGTATTGAGGGGGGCCAGTCTGTCCAGTGATGCTAGAAGTGAAGTGTTGTAGACAGAAGTGGCTAGGTGGGTGCAGGACAGGGGTGCGATTAGAGGTGGTCAGTCGCAGAATATAGAAGAGAAGGGTTGATATTGTAAAGGTTTCTACGAGTAACTGTTAGGCATTTGGAGGGAAAGGAGGCAGAGGAGAGGGAGAGAGTGAAATTAATAAGATAGTGATCAGAGAGAGGGTAAGGATAGTTGGAGAGGTTGCATGGGGTGCATAGGTGGGAAAAGACAAGGTCAAGGGTATTGCCTTCAGAGTGAGTAGGAGCATGTATCCATTGCTTCAGGTCAAAGGAGGAGGTTAGACTGAGGAGTTTTGAGGTTGCAGGAGTGCTAGCATTAGTAGGGATGTTGAAGTCACCAAGAATGATTGTGGGGATTTCAGAAGAGAGAAAGTAGGGTAGCCAGGCAGAGAAGTCATCAAGGAAGGAGGAGACTGGGCCAGGGGGCCGGTAGATCACAGCTATCCTTAGAGAAACTGGGGAGAATAGACGAATGCAGTGTGCCTCAAATGAGGAGAGTGACAGAGAGGGAGGTGGGTGAAGTACCTGAAAGGTGCTATGTGGGGCTAATAGGATTCCAACACCCCCTCCTTTGCGTCCACAGGGTCTGGGGGAGTGAGTCCAAAGAAGACCACCATGGGATGGATAGAGCAGCAGAAGACGCAGTGTCGGATTCGTGAAGCCATGTTTCTGTAATGGCAAGTAGATTAAATGAATTAGTGATAAAGAGATCGTGGAGGGAGGTGAGTTTGTTACAGACCGAGCGAGCGTTCCAAAGGCTGCAAGAGAAAGGGAGTCTGGTCTTGGGAAGAAGAGAAATGGGAACTAGATTGTGTGCATTGCGGCTACTGCCAGAGGGTGTGGGGTAATGGGTGTGTTGAGCACAGATAGGTGAGGGAGGGCCAGGGTTTGGGGATACATCACCAGAGGATAGGAGAAGCAGAAGGGTGAGGGAGGTAATGTGGGAATGTGATTTATATGAAGGGACATTCCCCAGTGATTTGGAGTATTGGGCGTTTGACTTTAGAATTAGCATGAGTTGGTGCGTGCAGTAATAGGAAGAGGACAGAAGTGAGGGCGATATATATAGGGTGTGGAGTGGAGAAGGGGGGTGAAGGGAAGACAGTTTAAGGATAGAAGACACAGCTATCAGAAGGAGTGGTGGACAGTGCATTTTTAAAAGGCCAAAAAAAATAAACAAAAAATATAGAGGTATACCTATATAAAAAAGAGCAAGGCATACAAGCAATTAGCGCTGTGTGCATACGCACAAGTGCAGAGTCAGAAGTGCGTCCACTTATAGAAAAGCCCCACTTGGAGAAAGAGCCCCAGATGCTATGAGCCCCCTGCTATGGCTTCCCCCAAAGAAATGCATACTTTTATACTGCTGAGATAGGGGGTGGGTGCATTTCAATTATCTAATCAGGAGGTAATAAAGGTTTGCTGGTCAACAGGGCAAAATTCTTACTTCAGAAACAGATCAGCTAGAGGGCAATAAAATTAATGGACCATAATTTGGGTAGGTTAAGGGAGATAATAAAACATTGTAATGTGGACAGGCCTACATAGGGTTAAGCAAAAATAACATGTCAGTATTATCAAATGGACATAGGAAAAGCAGACAGCAATGTTTCAGTTTTTAGCAGGATGGCACACAGCTGAACATACCATAAGTAATTGGGACTAGAGAAATAAAAAACTTTAGGTTTTCAATTCTGGGCGGATAGCACACAGCTGAACATACCATAAGTAATTGGGACTAGAGAAATAAAAAACTTTAGGTTTTCATTCTGGGCGGATAGCACACAGCTGAACATACCTTGAAGAGATGGAGAAGAGATCTGTAAACAAGTGCAGAGTCAGAAGTGCGTCCACTTATAGAAAAGCCCCACTTGTGCCTAAACACAGCCCTAAGAAAACCATTCTGGGCTGGTTGGAAGAAACAAAGCATCTTTAAATAAACTCCAGAAAATTGTTCTCTTAGTTATAACCTTATCTGTACTATTAATATGTCCATTGAAGCCACCAGACTCACCTGTTGTGAACTTACCACTTATGTAAACCAAGAAATTATTCTGTGTCTGTAATTAACTTATTTTATTTTGTTGAATTGTACATTTCTTTATCACCTCAATAAAGATATATTGACAAGGAAAAGCCCCACTTGGAGAAAGAGCCCCAGATGCAATGAGCCCCCTGCTATCATCACAATTATGACAAATCAAGGCTTGACCTATCTTGCTTTGCATGTAATGAGTCTATCACATATATTAGTTTCACCTTTTAAGTTGCATTGGTGAAATAAATAAACTATTCTAATTTTTGGAGTTTCACCTGTATGTCACTGTTTTATGGTCCACTTAAAATCCCTTTTTTGAGGAAAAGTGTTTTCACTACTCTCTATGGTACATCCTCTTCTAAAGCGATGCAGACACTACATCTTTTCTGATTACGACACCAAGGTGGTTATGATAAAGACAGTCCCTCAAATTTAGAAATTAGTATGAAAAACGATATGGTAAAATACACTCAACCTTCCTGTTTAGCAGTTATTAAGATAACTTCCAAACTACACAGATAGGCCCGGATTCACAGACAGCAGGCGCACATTACCCAGCCGTAACGTATCCCCTTACACTACGCCAACGCAGCGCAGAGAGGCAAGCATGGAATTCATAAAGCCAGTGCTCCCAATGTTGCACCAGCGTGGCATGGGTTTCAAAGGCGCAGGCCAGCGTAGGTGGAAGTGGACGTGATCCATGCAAATGAGGCGTGACCCCATGCAAATGATGGGCTGAGCGCCAGACAAGTACGTATAACGAACTGCGCATGCGCCATGACGTGAATGCATCTCCCTGCGCATGCTCTCACAACCACGTTGGAACAACTGCCTAAATTACGCTGGGTCACTGTGTACGCCGTTAACGTAACCTACGCCCAGCCAGACACACGTCCAACGTAAAATACGCTGGCTTGTGTTCCCTGGTGCAGACCTAAGCATGCCTGTTGCTGAGTTACACCTCCTTTATGGGGAATAACTTTACGCCGGACGTACAACTTATGCGCACCGCGCGTAGCCTGCGTCCGGCACACGTACGTTCGTGAATCGCTATATTTACCTCATTTGCATGTTTGAATGGCTAATCAATGGGAGCAGCACCATGCACCCAGCCTAAATGTACACCCACCCTATGCCGGCGTAAGCAAGTTACGTCGGCGGGGTGTAGTCTGGTTTTAGGCGCATCTCTGTTTGTGCGTCTGGCGCACAGATACGACACATTTGCACTTACGTCGGCAAAACTTGTTATACGTCAGCGTAAGTTCTCTGTGAATCTGGGCCATAGTTCTTTGTTTTCTATGACTTAGCTGATCCACAGACTTGTATTGCTAAGAGAACCAGTAGGTACAATTACTGCTTTGCGCTGCAAAGAAGGAAGCAGAAGCTGCACATGGATAGAACAAATATGGCTGCCTTTACAAACACGTCATTACAGACTACAGAAAAAAACAAGGTTTAGTAAAACATTAAAACACATTCATAACACTATTAATACAAATATGATCTATTTATATGCATATACTGTATTGTATAAATTAAATTGTATTTAAAAGACTATACATTATTTTTAATCTCACTTGCTTTTAATGCAATATTTGCTTTCAAAATACATACCTGTATAATTTAATTAAAGTTTATGGACATGAATAAAACTTGGCCATAATTGTCACCTGAAACTCTAGCATGAGAAAATTCTGAATTAATAACAAACTTGTATTAACTCCTATAGCTATATGGTGGTCCCATTGGGATACAACATGAGTATAGTCTTACAGGGGCTTTGGAAGCAGAGATCCTTTCTTTAATGTTTCCTCCATGATAGATCTTGTATCCAGTTTCTGTCTTGTCAGCCTAGGAGTGAAAATCTGCCAGGACGCTATTCCTATCCTGGAGTTCATAAGCTTGTTCTTAAGGACATCATTGTATTTCAGTTCTGTATCCTTAGTGACATCTGCTTTCCTCATTTACTGTAATAGCACAAAATGCCAGAACTACGAGAGACAAATCACAGTGAAAGGAGAAGTACAGATCAGGTCTTACACTCACATATATAGATGACAAGACTTTGAAGTTGGGAAAATAAGAATTTATTACATTTGAATCCATTTCAAATGTTATAGAAAACCACAAGGGCTCAAGCGATGAGGTGTAATTCTGCATCACCTGTTAAAGAAAAATCCCATAACATTCTAGATTCCCCAAATGTAGAGTGTTTTGGCATGTATTTCCTTTCTTTATCGTGAATTTATTTTTTATTTTTTGTCAGGTAAATATGAAATGCTGCAATTTAGGTTTAACAAGATGAACAAAGTGGAACAAGGTACAGAGAATAGTAATCATGGGCACAGATGAAGTTGACTTCAGTTGTAAAGGGGCTTTTGTATGTAGGAATGTGTCTGTTATGAAGTGAAGGTTGCCCATGCCCTGCATTTTTTTTTTTTTTTTTTTTACAATAATTTTTATTGAGAATTGTCAAAGTACAAACAAAAGGATATGTAAGTACACACCCGCATTCCCAAAGAACAGCAGGAAAAATCATATAATAGTAACAATTCCATAAGCATAATGGGATTCATAAGTCATGGACAAGGTCAAAAACAACATGTCAACACATAAGGGCTGGAGGGCGACAAGCCGTCTCTCCCTCCTGCCAACTCCAGACTGGATAATACGGGACTATAGTGGGAAAGTCAAGTGCAAAAGGAAAGGGTGAAGATAAAGGAGGGGGGAAGTGGGAGCAAGGGGATAGGGAAAGGATGGATACCTGTGAGACAAATATAAATACAAATCTACATAGGCATTTGCTTAAGGCACATCAAAGAAACAAGACGTAAGAAGACATTTCAATTCTGCTGTAATCAGAACCACTCTGTCCAGGGCCTCCATTGAATATCAAACTTCGCTCTCCTGCCCTCCCTGCTTGCCAACAAGGACTCAAAAGTGAAGTTCGTCTGTGTGATCTCGAGGACCTCCGTTACGTTTGGCACCTTATTAGATTTCCAGCCTCTAGTCACCAGCAGCCTAGCAGCTAGCAAAAATGATGTGAGTGACTACAATTCGGAAATCCTGGGGGAATCCCTCTATTCCTAAGTTCAAAAGCGCCAGCTCGGGGGTAGGGGGAGTCAATATGCCTGTTATATGGGGAGATACATCTAAATATACCCCTCCAATAGCTACCCTGCATTTTCTTTATCTCAAGGTCCTTCAAAGGGAATTAATCTGAGGGCTTAGGGTAATGTAAGGTGTGAAAATAAGTCTGCCTGAGAGGAACTGGGCATTGTCTGATGATGAAGGAGGAATGAAGTATAGGGATATTAAGAGTGGTAAATGTGGGGGAGAAAGGAGTGGGGGACACTAATGGTGTGGAAGATGGATATGTATAAAAAAAGGATATAAGGAGTAGAAAAAAAGGAGTATTAATGGGTGTGGGGCCAGGGGTGAATAGGCAGATTGATAGGGGTGAGTTGGAGCTGGTGTGGGAGTAGGGAGGTGGGGTATGGGGAATCCGGTTTGTCTCATAATCCCCCATATGGAAAACAGCAGAAGCCCTTGTAGGCAAAGATTGGTTTGTCACTTACAGCCTTTGGCTGGTATCTGCCACAGCAAGTGAATGTTTCCTATGTGGCAGCCTCCAGCATGAGAGAAATAAAGTTAACTAGGTGTTAAATTCTGGGGTAATGACTGTATGATTTAGTGGTATGTGGATGTCAGGAACCTAAGGCCATAGATGTATAACTAGATTTACAAGAATGCGAATGCTCACTTGCAGACATGCAGCATTTGTAGGCTGCACATCACATATCTTGGAGGAGCAGGCACAGGAGTATGGGGAGGTTGTTATGAGAGGAAGGGGACAGTATAAAAGATAACTGTACTAAAAGTACTCCATAAAGTCTAAGTGATACACACCATGTTAACTCGGTCTTCCTCCCTGTGATGATCGGTGTTCTTTTGCCTCTCTTCTTGCTGAACTCTCTCCTCACCCCCCCGCCAACATACAATACAAAATCACCAGCCACTGCCCACACTTTTGTGCTAGTGAAAAACAGACTGGGCTGCAATTTTTCATATGACCATGTAATAAGGTAAGTGTAGCACCCCCATTGTACATAGTGTATTGTAAATACATTTATTTTAGGCTTCACTGTAGCCAGTGAAGCCAGGGTTAATTGGTTTGTGTACAGTTAGCTGGCAGACTCTGAGGGCTGGGTCTCAGTCACCTCCCCCTGGCTTCTTGAAGTCTCTAGAAGGTTCCAGAACTTAGTGGGCAGAGGGATGCAGACAGCAGCATGAATATCTATGGGGGTTCTGTAAATCCCTGGAAGAAAGATTGCCCAGTAGGTAGAGAGTGGCCCATAAGTGTTATGGAGCCTGGCCAGGAGGGAGAGCAGGTTCCAGGATCTAGAGGCCTGGAGGGGACCCCTGTGATGGATGTTGCTGCTGAGAAAGAGTCAGAGGGAGAAGAAAAGGAGCCAGAGAGGGATCCTCACCCCCTTTAGTCTCATCCAGGAGACACCCTGCCAAGCAAGTGGGACCTGTACAGTAGGAGCCCTGGACTGAAGCTACTATCATGCTGCTGAATTTCATGGGACTGAGTGAGTAACCGCTACCTATTAATCCCCCTAAGCCAAAAAGGGAGGAAGCAGCCGGGTGCAATATCTAGCTAGCATTCAGAAGGGACAGTCTACTCTACGGCTTACCTTCATTCCTGCTGGGGGAAAAGTTCAAGTGAAGCCAGGTGCATTTGGTATTTTTGCTGATGTGAAGAGAATACTTTCAATCTGTTTGGATCTTGTGCTTTAGGGATCCAGAAAGAATTGTGCTTATTCCTGCAGGAGTGCAATCTGGGATATATTCTGAAAGTTATGTTTGGGACTTTATATGACGTGTGTTCCCAACAGTTGTTATAGTGTGCATATAAACATGGTGTAAATTCATATACAAAAAGGTTAATTAAAAAAAAAAAGTATTTTATTGGGTAACTTAATTAGCAGATGGTAACAGTATTACAACATTATTGAAAAAATCCATAAAATAAATCCATACATCAATGGTACAATTAAGCCATAACACACTTATAAGAATGTGGATTACTTAGGCATGCAACGCTGTACCCAAATGAAATATTTATCACTTTTGGACAGATAGTGCTTTCTTTTGGTGGCTATTAATCACCACTGGGTTTTTTTTGCTCTATAAACGAAAAAATATCGGACATTTTGGTAAAAAAAAAAATTCTTTGAGTTTTTGTTATAAAATGTCTTCATAAATTTCTTCATAAATTTATATTTATATTACATTTAATATTTTTTTGCAAAAATAGCTCAAAACAATGTATATTATTTAGTCTATGTGAAAGCTAAAGGATCCACACGAGCCATGAGAGCTTTTGGCCCGGGAATCCTTGCAGTTTTCCTGACAGGAAAACCACCGGGAATCCTGGCGGGAAAAAAAAGAACATGTTCTCTTTTTTTCCCGCCGTGATTCCGGCAGTTTTTTAAGTCGGCAGATTCCCTATGGGGAAAACCTGCAGTGGAGCATACACACGGCTAGGTTTCCTGACCAAAGTTTTCCTGAGCAATTAAATTCTTTTTTTCACAAACTACTTGCAACTACACCCCAAAATAAATTCTGCTATGCCTCGTAAGTATGGGGATACCATATTTGTGAGACTTTTTCACAGCCTAAATGCATAGAAGAGTCCGAAATCTAAGAAGTACCTTCAGGTGTTCCAGGGGCATAAATTATGCAACTAATTTTTACCACCTATAACATTGGAAAACCTGGAGCACCAGGAGAATGTAAACACCAGGGGCAGCATGTCTATTAAGGGCGCACAGGTGTCACCCCCCCATCCATCGCACACCTCCCCCTATCTATGTATCTGGCACATTTCAAGATGCCTGATGTATGGATTTCAATGTGGGGTGGGTGTTTTGCACTGATTATAGACAGAGGTTCTATAAGGCTTCAAAATAGGGTGAGCTCAGGGCGCAGAGAATGTGCTCACAGCCCACTCAAGTGTGTTACAACAGCGAATAAATATTCGCTGTTGTAACACTGATCCTCCTCCCGGACACGGAAGCCACTGCACGCTGCCTTCCACCAGCAACCCGCCTAGATTGCATAAGTGCCGGACTGACTGGCAAACAGCAGGGGGAGAGGTGGTTGTTTGCCGCCCACCCCCAAAGAAAAACACCAACCGCCACTGGTAAACACCCACAAAATTACCCCATTTTGGAAAGCAAGAACTCCAAGATATTTTATAAAAGACATAACATTTTTGGAAAATGTGGGAAAGAAGATGAAAATATATATTTTTTACACAAAGTTGTCAATTAATAAGATATTTGTAACAAACATCATGTACATACTTAGAAATACATCCCAAAACACATTCTGCTACTTCTCCCAAGGGTGCCGATATCACATGTGTGAGACTTTTTCACAGGCTAAGCACGCAGAGGGCCCAAAATCCATGGACCACCTTCAAGCTTTCTAGGGGCATAAATTACACATCTGTATGTTACACCGCATAAATAGATACCAAACATACCATGCTTTAAAATTTCATCCACCCGTGGAATAACTCCAAACGGCAGTAACTAAAAGTCCCCATAGGCGGCACTTTAAAAGCCTTTACATGTTACCAGTTTAGGATAACTCAGGACATCTGGAGCTAGAATTATTGCTCCCTCTCTGATGTTCGCAGCAGTACCTCACATGTCAGCCCAGCGCACACATTCATATTTGTGCATGAGGACAGATAATTTTTTATTTTACATTTTATTATTTGTTTTATTTAAAAGAAAAACATTTTAACATCTCTTTAATTATTATTTTTTTATTATCAACTTTATTGCTATCACAAGGGATGAACAATATCCCTTGTGACAGCATGGTGGTCTGTGACAGATCCTCTTTATGGAGAAATCTGAGGTCTTTCCTCTGGCCTCCAATGCAGCCAATCAGACACAGATCAGTCTGATCAGCTGTCTGGTAAAGAACCAAAACTGTAAGTGACAACATACTGTAATTATAAGTATTACAGGATTTATCTAGCACCAACAGTTTGTGCAGCGCTTAACAACACAGGGCACACAGTACAGTTACAATACAATTTAATACAAGTCATCTGACAGTTTTTCCTCTTTCACCCTGGGTTTATAGGTCTTGATACAATATTATGCTCCTCCTATCCTCCTGAAAAAGCGGGGGTGTCCATCCTGTGAAAGAGGCAAGCAGGGATCCCTTGTAAATGGAGTTGACTAATTTATAGATATCAGGCTATTGCCTTCTAAGTGTAAATAGTCTTGGATATATGTTTAAAGGTAGTCTGACACAGAAGGAGTGAACACTGCACCAAGCCACTCTTTCAGATGTTCAGCTCTGAAAATGGCACATGGGCGCTATACAGTTTTCATGCGCTCTTTGCAAACAGTTGGCACCACCTGTAGTTAGTCAAGTTGAAAATAGAGAAAGTGGCAGAAGAAGGCTCAAAGTGTTTCATCAGTGGGCATAGCGATGGCAACATTTTTTGGGAATTCCTAGGGTGACAAGCAGCAGTGTAGAAGACTGTTGCCATCACTTTGCCCTCACCTTCTGTTTGTATGACAACTAAAAAATGTGGAAATTTGCATGAATTGTTGTACCAGACACAGTGGTCATCAAGATCAATAGTGAGGCTGAACCTGTCCAGTAGGGACACATAAATAACCCCCCCCCCCACCCCAAAAAAGAAAGTTTTGTCTTCACATTTACTAACAGTTTTTACTTCTTTTTAAAATGAAGCTATATTTTGAAGTGTAGACTTGCAGGTACATATGACAGATCTTAAAATTCTGCAAAACTAATTTAAAATTCACAACAGCCTATCTGTCAGAATATTCCTTCAATTGAGTTTTCAGATCAACACCTTCATTTATGTTTTTTGTAGACCCACTTGAGAACCTTCGCTGAAATAAGTATACTTTTCCACTGCATGTCAACCTTTATTAATATGGATGGAAGAATTGATGTCTTCATGTTCAATCATATAAAAGTGCATCTGCATGAAAATGTCAGAGGTAATATAAAATGTTGCTCCTGTTTCAAAGAAACACGTGTATCCATTCATTTAAAAGGGAGTATTTTTCCCAGGCAGAATTGCGGAATGTGGAATACACCAGACTTAACTATCTCTTGGTCCGGGCGCCAAACACAACAACATACTTCTCCAGTTTATGGATGTAATGAACAGTCTGTAGACAGAAATCATTTATTTCAGTTTGATCTGAATTCTACACGCTCTAAGATCTGCAATAATCAGAAAAGCATATGTGCTGCTTAACTTAAACACTTATTTTCACATTTAGGGGTTTCTGGCACCTCTCCATACTATATAAATAATTGTTCAACCTACAATTGTATACTGAAAATAGCTAAAAGCAAAGCAGATTCTTCAGCATGGTGTGGAGTAGGTTGAATGTGCTGTGAATTAATACTATATATACAAATCCAAGTAATAATACACTAATGCACAAAATTTGGTGGACACCTGACCATCACACTTACCGTATATATTCCAAAACCATGGACATTAAAATGGATTTGGTCTGGAGCTATAATAGCTTCTGCTCTGCTGAGTAATATTTTCACAAGATATTCATAGTTTTATAGTTGGTAAGGTTGAATAAAGACACCAGTCCATCTAGTCCAACCTTTTTAGGTGTGTGTGTATATGTGGGTGTGAGTGTGTTTATGCCAATACCATTTCATTTCCCATATCTCTGTATATTGCATTTGCTAAGATGCCCATCTAAGGCCGCGTACACATGATCAAATCTATCTGCTGGAAACGATCTGACAGACCGTCTCAGCAGAAATATTTGATCGTGTGTACGGGCGAGCCGACGGATTTGGCCAGCAGACAGATTTTAAAGCCTGCTTTAAAATCGGACCGATATGTCTGCTGGTTAGTACGCTAACCAGCAGACCTATCTGCTCGCACATGCGTTGAATGGATTCGACCCATGCGCGGAAGTGTTTTACTTCCTGGTGCGGTGACGTGGCGGCGTCTGCCGGCGGGGGATTTTGGTTTGATCGTGTGTACAGCGATCAAACCAAAACAGCCAGCAGACAAATCTGACCAAATCGGTCTGTCAGACCGATTTGATCAGATTCATTTGCTCGTGTGTACGGGGCCTAAGGCCTCGTACACACAAGTAAATAGATTTGTTCAAAACGGTCTGTCCGCGTGTACACACGAGCAAACGAAAATCCCCGCCAGCAGACAGCGCGCTGACGTGTCGGTGACGTGGCGGTGACGTTGACGCCGCCACGTCACCGCACCTGGAAGTAAAACACTTCCGCGTATGCGTCGAAACCATTCGGCGCGTGTGCGAGAAGACATGTCTGCTGGTTAGCGTACTAACCAGCAGACATGTCGGGCGGACGGGTTCCCAGCCGACAGATTTCAAAGCATGCTTTGAAATCTGTCGGGTGGCCAAATCCGTCTGTTTGCCCGTACACACGATCGAATCTAGCAGACCGTTTCCAGCAGACAGATTTGATCGTGTGTACGAGGCCTAAGAGTTTTTTTAACTCATAAACGCTTACCACTGATTGTAAAAGGGAGTTCCACATTCTTAGCGCTCTAACAGTATAGAACCCCTTACACAGTTTAAAGTGGAGCTTCACTCTCTCAATCAACATTCCCTATTCTTTATGCTGCTAGCATTAGAAAATAGATAGAAAAATATAACATATTTACATGTTTTTTTTTTACATTTCTTATGTTATACACCCCAGGAGTCCTCAGGAGGGGAAGAGGTGTTTTATTAGCTAAGACAACCCTCTTGCCTGCATGCCTGAGCCAAGGGCAGATAAAACTCTGGAGGTAAATGCTACATGAATCTTCTGTCCTTCAAGATGGTCACAGCCAGAAATGCTAGGGGGGGTATTTTTCAAAGTAATTTTTCAGCAAAATAAAGCATAGAGACTTAGATGGATGTGGAGGTTGCTTTGAATATAAAAAATTAATTAAACAGCGTTTTTGGTTTGTGATGCACATATGAAGTGCAGTTCTTCTTTAAGGTTATACCACTTCTCCTCCAGTTTCCTTGAGTGGCTGTGTGCCTTTTTACACTCCTTGAAACTGAATAGTTTCCTCCCTGCAAGAGTCACCATTGAGGTATTTGTATATTACTATCCTTTCTCCTCTCAAGCCTATCTTTTCCAGGGAGAATAAGTTTAATGCTTGTATGCCCTTCAGCCCCCTTATTATTTTTGTTGCCCTTCTCTGGACTCTCTCTAATTCCAGCACATTCTTTCTAAAGGGCTGGTGACCAGAACTCTGCAGCATATTCAAGATGTGGACGGACCTGAGTCTTGTAAAGTGGTTAGAGTTAAGGTTTTATGCCTTGAATACATACCCCTTTTAATGCATGCTAATGCTAATTTTATGAAGCCGGCTCTGTGTAGAGTGGCACAGTCATACTGGAACAGAGAAAAGGGTAAATTATAAAAGTGCAGATTTGTCCAATTAATATGTGTATGGTGGTGCACTAACAGTACCCTTATATAAAATGTATTTCTTTTATTGTGGGGTTCAGCTTCAAACAGTGAGCCTGCAACAAATAAGTCAATTCACCAAACGTTAGCTTCAGGAATATTTTACAAAAAAATGGTATAATGTGTAGCCAGCTTAAAGGGACGTTAAAGGTTCAGTTTAATAAAAACAAAAAACAAACATGTTATACTTACCTCCACTGTGCAGTTCATTTCAGATTGCACAGAGTGACCATGATCCACCTGTTCTGGGGTCCCACACTGGCTTTCGCGGCTCCCCGCATTAGATAACCCCCTCTGGGAAGCTCTCTCCTGAGGGGGTTAAGGCTCGCTCCTGAGTCATACACTCGCGTCCATAGATGCTGAGTGTATGACTCGGCTCCACATCATTGGATTTTGTTGACAGCAGCGGGAGTCAATGGAGCCAATTTATCCAATCAAAGCCGGGACTATGTGGAGAGAAGGACGGTGGGAACGTGGCCACAGAAATTCAGGGCTCAGGTAAGTAAAACCCGGGGGGGGGGGGGGGGGGGGGGACACTGCAAGGTGTTTTTTCACCTTAATGCATAGGATGAATTAAGGTTAAAAAAACATGTAGGTTTACAACCCCTTTAACCCATGGGCCATCTGTTTACATATTTTTGCATACAGTATGTGTGTGTACCCAACCGCTGCAGATGACCTGTTCTAATCAGCCCATAATTTAGAGAACTCTCAATGCCTATTTTCAATTGCAGCCTAAATTAACATTTTTATGGGCTTTTATTTTTACACTACTGTTCACTAAAACTGTAAAACAATTTAGGAGAAATTGTCACTGTTATTATCTCACTTGATGTTTGAAACGTACCCTTATCTGGTGTGTTTGTTCTATATTTTACTGACCTTAGTGTATAACTTCAGGTGAAAAATACAAAATACACCTGACTGCAAACTTTGTGAATACATCTGAAGATCCTTTTTTTGGATGAAATGTGTCTGAAAAATGTGAATGGGATCTATATAGAAAGTAAAGTCCAGACAGAGTGAGGTTCATACAGTGCGGGTCTTGTTTTATACCTGTAGAACACAGACTACACATTGCAGAGACCTGTGGGAGACAGACTTATACAGAAATACTCGGACATCTGGGATTATTTATGGGAAGAAAATGAAGGCCACCTAGGTTTTCTGCAGGTTTTCAGGTCTTCAAGTGGTCCAATGTCCTGCCTGGGGTTAAATATTGCTGTCTGCTTCATAGTAGACATGTTATTTTAATACTAATGACATCCTCGGTATGATCTGACAGCCCTGGTGTTCCTGGTTTGTGCTACAGCCTCTTTTCCAAATGCTTACTTTTTCGCTTTGAATAATGTTTCATGTACACATAGTAATATTAACATCCTCTGGTGTGATTACAGATTTCAGGATATACCTTGAAAAATTAAAGGCACACTCCAGACAAAATGAAATATTTTGTCCGGGCAATCATACATAGAGCACAACCAACCTTCTCAGTACTTTAGCTATTTATACAGGTATTGTCATGCTCCAGTCCACCTCAGTATCTTTAGCCTGTAATCTGCTGATCCTGGAACAAACCTGCTGGGGAAATTGGAATGCTGCAATTTGTGCCTCTAGCATTCAGAACGCCTGTTGAAAAGAATTCTGGAATTTAGTAGTTCTAGCAGATGCCATCGAGAGTTAAGCCTGCCTTGGAAACTTAAAGGAGTTGTAAAGGAAAAACATTTTTTGGTTAAAATTAATGTCTGCAAGGTAGACAGACAGAATAGTGTAATGATTCTGTTAAAAAAACAAGTAAATACCTATTAAATTCCTTCATCTATATCACCTCCGGCGTTCTAGTTTCTGTTCTCTCATTCACTTCCCGGTTTGCATCACTTGTTCATGTAAGAACTACCTTTCCCACACCTCCTTGAAATCTCTGAGGCCGCGTACACACGAGGAGACATGTCCGCTGAAACTGGTCCGCAGACCAGTTTCCGCGGACATGTTCGATCGTGTGTATGGCCTAGCGGACAGGTTTCCAGCGGACAAAAGTTTCTAAGCATGCTTAGAAACTTGTCCGCTGGAAACCTGTCCGTCGGACATTTCCGATGGTTAGTACGCCCAACCATCGGACAGAAATCCCGCGCATGCGTCAAATTGATTCGACGCATGCGTGGAAGCATAGAACTTCCTTGTTTGAGCACGTCGGTGTCGTCTACGTCACTGCGTTCTCTGTCCGCGTGGGATTTTGGTCTGATGGTGAGTACACACATCAGGCCAAAATATCCCAGGAGACATGTCCGATGAAAATGGTCCGCGGACCGATTTCATCGGACATGTCTCCTCGTGTGTACAGGGCCTAACACGTAGAGAGCGTCCTGCCGCACAGATGTAGTTCCCAGGAGGGAACTACACGGTGAACTTCTACTCCCTTCACGGTGGTGAGTTACAATCAGACAAGCAGGAAGTGAACAGAACAGAGAAGAAATAGAACAACTTCTGAGCAAAAACAAACAATAAGGAAGTGAAAAGAGGAATGTCTGCAGGTAAAGGATGCTTATTATGAAAAGAAAATCCTTTACAACTCCTTTAAATGTGTTTGATAAAGCAGAGAGCCGAGAGACAGTAAGTGGCACTGAACTGACTTCAGAAAGAATGCTCTTATTGCCCTCCTACTGATACTATGAGGAGCTTGTTTGTGCATGTGGAGGACTTACATGAAATTCAGATCTAGGTATAATAAACTAACATTCAGTAAGGCAGTACAAAGAGAAATGAGAATGTCACAGAACTTATACAGTAATATTCAGTTTACACAAAGTCAGGATACAGGAACAGAGATTGTGATCTGTTAATATTGGTTAAAATGTATGTAAACTCTTATTTGCTCCCTTTTTGTCTAATAAATATATTGTATACTATTCCCATTGAGTTTGTGTCCCATGTTATTTACCCTCTGTGTAACAGTAGCCAGGCAAACAGCAACATTTACTTCTCTGAAAAAATCTAGAGGTTGCCTTTTTAAGGTTAATTGCATAGTAACTTGGATGGGCTTAAGGAAGCTGTGGGGTACTCCAGAACACTAGCATGAGTGTGAGGACATTCATCCCTTTCCTGCTGCTTCTCAGAAGAGTCCCTTGAGCAGTAGAACATGAAGCAGACAGCACAGTGACATTCTAAGCAATGCCCCAAGCCAAGCAAAACTTGATACTAGTGCTCCAGGGGTTAACAGTAGGGATGAACCAAACCCCCCCGGTTCGGTTCGCATCAGACCTTCGAACGGACCAATCATTTGCGCGAATGTTAGAACCCCATTGAAGTCTATGGGACATGGTCCCGGGTCCTGCCCCAGGGAACATGTATCAATGCAAAAGAAAGTTTTAAAAACTGAAGTTTTTTCAGGAGCAGTGATTTTAATGATGCTTAAAGTGAAAAGAAACAGCTGCTGGGTGTCTATAGTATGCCTGTGAAGTGGCACGTGTTTAGAACTGTCCCTGCACAAAATGACATTGCTATAGGAAAAAGGTCATTTAAAACTGCTTGCGGCTTTAATGTAATGTCTGGTCCCTGCAATATGGATGAAAATAATTTAGAAAAATAGCATTGTTCCCCCCCCCCATTGGTCTGTGCGCATCTGTTCAGAAGATTGCACCTCACTTTCTGTCCCAATGACAAATGTCTTTTTGAAAAAAATATTTTTTTTTTAGCAAAACAAGGATTGGTGATATCAGTTGACAGGAGACACCTCTTACAGAAGATGATTTTCCTTCCTAGGGGCATATTTTCCTCTTACTTCCTGTTATCCCCTTCCGTTTGCAAGTAGGAGTCGTATTTAAGTTGGATGTTTGAAAGTAGGGGCCTGCCGTATATACTCTGCAGAAATTTGGGCCCTAGGTGTTGGTGTTGCCACAACACTGTAAGCCCTCACAGTTAGTCTTGGTGGGCGCTGGAACGCCCTGCTGTGAACTATTATATCAAGAATTGTAATTACATGCCATTGTTGAACAGTGGTAGAAAAATTGGGCCTTTGGTGCTGGGGCTGGTGCCATAACACTGTAAATCCTCACAATTACTCTTGGTGGGCGCAGGAATGGGCCCTGCTGTGAAATATTAGATCAAGAACTGTAATTAAATTCCCCTGTTGAACAGGGGTAGAAAAATGGGCCTTTGTTAGTGGTGGTGGTGGTGCTGGTGCCACAACACTGTAACCCCTTACAGTTACTCTTGGTGGGCGCAGGAATGAGACCTGCTGTTAAATATTAGATAAAGAATTGTAATTACATGCCCCTGTTGAACAGGGGCAGAAAAATTGGGCCTTAGGCACTGGTTCCACAACACAGCAACCCCTCACAGATACTCTAGTTGGAGCGCACTAATGAGCCCTGCTGCAAAGTATTACATCAAAAATTGTAATTACACGCCCCTGTTAAACAGGGGCAGAAAAATTGGGCCTTAGGCACTGGTGCTGGTGCCACAATACTGCAACCCCTCGCAGATACTCTAGTTGGAGCGCAGGAATGAGCCCTGCTGCAAAGTATTGCATCAAAAATTGTAATTACACACCCCTGTTAAACAGGGGCAGAAAAAATGGGCCTTAGCCACTGGTGGCGGTGCCCAGAACCAAAAATGTTCTTACAAGCTATCAGCATGATCATTGAGGAGGAAAAGGATAATCACTCAGCATAACAGAATAGTCAGTCAGCATGACAGGATAGTCACTCAGCATCAGCATAGGCAGTCTTGAAGGGATCTGACATTTAAAAAAAAAAATGCAGGTACATCAGCATCAGGTGCTTGATAGCTGGTGGTGATCCAAGCCTGATTCTTTTTTATAAAGGTCAGTCGATCAACCGAGTCGGTGGAGAGGCGCACCCTGTGATCGGTTACCAAGCCTCCAGCAGCACTGAATGTGCATTCCGAAAGAACGATGGATGCAGGACAGGCAAGTAGCTCAATTGCATACTGTGCAAGCTCTGGCCAGTGATCAATCTTCAAGACCCAATAAGCCAGAGGATTTTCGGTGGGAAAGGTGTCCAAGTCTGATCTTGCCCCTAGGTATTTCCACCCATGTTAAACAGACACTTGCGATGGTTGCTGGAACCAATCATACCTTGGGGCTGCAGACTAAAAAAATTGTCTGAATGCATTGGTCAGACAGCCACCTTCTCCACCGCTCCTTTTTTGATTGACTGAAGCCTCAGCAACACGTTGTCCAGGACCAGGATTTTGTTACCTCCCAGTCTCCGGGAACGCGTTGCACAGAACTTTCTGCAAGGCTTTTCCGAAGACGTTTCATCTTCTGCTCCCTCTGTATCGGCAAGATAAGGTCCGCAACCTTACCCTTGTAACGTGGATCAAGGAGGGTTGCCAGCCAGTAATGATCCCTCTCCTTGATAGCACGAATACGAGGATCCTTCCGCAGGCTTTTCAGGATCAGGGAGGCCATACAGCGTAGGTTTTCTGAGGCATTCGGTGCAGAGTCCTCTGGGTCACTGAGGACGACATGATCCGCAGCCACTTCGTCGCATCTACGTACAAGTTCATGGGTTTCTTGGGACTGTAATTGATCCCTTGAAGACTGCTTCCCTTGAAGAGTGCTAGGCTCCACCTCCATGCTAACACAATCCTCCTCGTCCTCTTCCTGTGTGATAGGCGGGCAAGCAGGAACACTGTCTGGATAAAGGGGGCCTTGAGAGGTAAGGAAGTCCTCCTCTTCCTCCCTCTGTTCTGCCTCAAGGGACCTGTCCATTATTCCATGCAGTATGTGCTCCAACATGTGGATAAGAGGGACAGTGTCACTGATGCATGCACTGTCACTGCTCACCATCCTCGTGGCCTCCTCAAATGGTGACAAGACAGTGCATGCATTCCTGATCATGGCCCACTGGCGTGGGGAAAAACAATCTCCCCTGACCCTGTCCTGTTGTCATATTGGCACAGATACTCATTGATGGCCCTCTGCTGCACGTGCAGCCGCTGCAGCATGGCCAACATAGAGTTTCACCTGGTGGGCATGTCACAGATTAGGCGGTTCTTGGGCAGGTTGTATTCCTTTTGGAGGTCTACCAGCTGAGCACTGGCATTATATGACCGTCAGAAATGCACAGAGTTTCCTGGCCTGCTTCAGCCCAGGTACCTGCCCAAGAACCGCTGCACCACCAAGTTAAGGACATGAGCAAAACAGGGCACATGGGTCAGTTGTCCCTGTCAGAGGGCGGAGCGGAGGTTGGTGCCATTGTCGCAAACCACCATTCCTGGCTTAAGCTGGTGTGGCATCAACCACCTCTGAGCCTGCTCCTGCAGAGCGGGCAGAACCTCTGCCCCAGTGTGGCTCCTGTTCCCCAAGCACACCAGCTCAAGCACTGCATGGCATCTCTTTGCCTGCGTACCTGCGTAGCCCCTTGAATGCTTACAGAGCACCGCCGGTTTCGAGATCAAATAAGCACAGGAAGAGGCCACAAAGGAAGAAGAAGAAAAGGGGGTGGAGGAGAGAGATGTGTCACAATCACCAGTAGTAGCATTTTGAAGGTGTGGTGGCGGAACAACCTCCAACACTACTGTTACTTGTCCTGCATCCTTCCCAGCTGCCAGCAGAGTCACCCAATGCGCTGTGAAGATGGGTAACATCCCTGTCCATGCCTGCTGGACCATGCTGTCCTGCTTTAGAAATCACATTACTCAGCGATCTACATAGCACAGCAAGTCACTCTGCTTTAGATAGTTACTTTAGGGAAAGGTTCCTGCCTGCTTTTGCTTTTAGGGAGAGAAATAGGAGTCAGTCCTGCTCCTGAAATCAAATTATACCAGCACTGCATATGTTTCTGTGAGATACACCCTTTATATGTTTTAGGAAAAGGTTCCTGCCTGCTTTTGCTTTTAGGGAGAGAAATAGGAGTCACTCTTGCTTCAGAAATCAAATTATATCAGCACTGCATACAGTATGTTACTGTGAGATACACCCTTTAGATACTTTTCTTCTATTGTGCTATTCAAAAAACATCCATTTAGGGGAAAAAAAATTGCAGTGTTTCCTCCAGTGTTTGCAGTGTTTCCTCCATATCTGTATGTGTGAGATAAACACTTTAGCTACTGTTCTTCTATTTTGCTATTCCAAAAACACCCATTTAGGGCAAATAAATATGTTTTGCAGTGTTTCCTCCAGTGTTTGCAGTGTTTCCTCCATATCTGTACATGTGAGATAAACACTTTAGCTACTGTCCTTCTATTGTTCTATTCAAAAAACACCCAGTTAGGGCTAAAACATATATTTTGCAGTGTTTCCTCCACCGCCGCTTCCACCTATACCGCATCCCTGCCTAAACTAGTGCTACAAAAGCATTTATAATAATGCACATAATTCAGGCCACAAACTACCAGAAAATAAGTTAAGTAGATGTATTATATCAAAGCAGGTACACAGTGCAAGGCTTGACATCAATCAAAATAACTTTTTTAAAGTTGAAGAACTGAGCAAAATGAATGCTGGTTTGTAACAGGATGAACTAACTGAACTGCAGCTGTGTCAAGGTTTTAACTGAAATAACTAATACTGAGTGAGATCAAACCCAATTAGCACAAAGATAGTGTTCTTGAGTGCACTCAAATATCTAGTGGCCCCTAGATGGCTGTGTCCCATGTACCTGGCGCCTTAATGTTAGTGTTGGCTGTGGGGCCCTTCTGTTGGCTGTGTCCCATGTACCTGGCGCCTTAATGTTAGTGTTGGCTGTGGGGCCCTTCTGTTGGTGGTGATGCATCTGTCTTTAAGAGTATGTTGTATATAGCTGCTTTCATGTACTGTACCTTATGGCTGAGCCTGACGTGCAGAGGGAAAGCCTCCCGTACAGCCCCTGCTCAGAGACCACTGTTGTTGAGACTGTGGCCGTGAGAGCACAGTGGGGTAAGGGTGCCTGTGCAGTCTTCTGCATAGCAGATGTGTCAGCAGAAGGACCAGATCGCTGGAACAGAAGGTGTTGACAGGAAAATGTAAACTACTGTCAGGAGGCACCTTTAGTTATCTTCATAAGTGCTATGGGAGTCTGAAACCTTGAGAGATTAATTAGGCAAAATACAACCTTAGCTCTAATCTCCCTCACTTCATTGGTCAGTGAGGCTGTCCATCACTTTGAATAATCAATAAGCAATGGTTGGAGCAAGGAGCGTAAAGAGGCGCCTCCCAAGCCAAAGTCAGTATTTTCAATTAGGGCATGCTCATTAAATTTTTTTTTGTTGTTTTGGACAAAGAGAAGAGAGATTAACCACTTATGGCCTGCCCGCTGTCGTTATACATTGGCTGTTTGAAGAGGGATATCGTTGTTATGGCAGCAGCTAGCTACCTACCATAACTCTGGTATCCTCTTCTTCAGCCAGTGGTGCGCTTTCAGAAAAAAGTGGTCTCTGTGATGGATTCGCCGTAAGATAACTTTTATCGGCGGCGTAGGCCATCGCGTCTGCTCCTGTGTGTGGTATGGAGCTGAGGGGAAGATGGCCCCCACCTGGCTCCATAACATTGCTGGGTGGAAGCAACAGCAGTTTTTGTGACGTATTTCATTTAAGCAAATCACAAAGCACACATTTTAAATGTTAAAGGATAATTCAATCAAAAATGGGTATTTCATTTTAATACAGTTACCAGCAGGCTGAGGTTTCCATCAAAATCCTCAGCTCTGCCAATAAAGCTGAATGATGGTGTCACACTACTGAGATGGATTCTCTGTGATGCAGAATAAATCTATGGGCAGTTCAGCTGTGAGAAAGTAACACCTTTTTATGACCTACTGTGGGGAAACCTTGCTGCTGGAGTAATTATGGGACATATGAAGTTGCTGGGTGTTTCGGCTCAGAAGGGAAAGTTTAATGCCAGACACCATAAACTCCTTCAGAAGGAGGTACTGGGTGGAGTCGTTCTGTTATTCCACAATAAATTCCTCAGCATAAGAGACATTGCTGTGTGCACCCTGATCCTCTCCTTTTTGGTTTGGTGTCTACTGGGCTGGGATGAGCCAGCTTAGCATGCCATCGTATTGCATTGGCAGAGAAGTTCAGTCTAGCGCCACAAAGTGTTTAATTTACCTTGGTATTTTAACTCACTTAAGAAGCTTACTGTTAATGCTGAACTCCAGGCAATCAGCTAAATACACAGTTGAAATACATCTACACCTGTCATCCAAGATTTGTATTTCTGTCCATCCAGTCCTGGGATTTACACAGCTCTGCCACACAAGCGGGGCCTGATCTTTTTCTGTTGTTGCTTTCCATTAATTTACAGGTTCGCCCTCCTCAACCCTGTGACTGGACAGTAAAAGGAGAAGCAGCACAATGATAAGCTCCTCCATCTGCCACTCTGCTCTCCCCTCCTGGCAGCATGTTTCTTGCATTGGGGCACACTTGATTGGCCCCATGTGCTGCATTTGCCCCTCTCATTTGGAGCTCTGCTGTACAGGAACTGCAAGAGGCTGATAGCAAAATAATAATTGGGGCATCAATGACTTTTATGGTGCACTGGAATATTCCATACACTAATTCTTAAAACAGTTGTCTTTATTCCATCAATAGTAAAAACATTACATAAAAAAAAAACTGTTGTTTGTCTCAGTGTATAACAAAGATGTATCTTGGATAGACTTCTCATAATCATTTACAGGTTAAACAACACATAGCTAGGTATACATTCTGTATAAATCGTCCAAGGAAGGAAGGAGAGGGGAAAGGACTCACAATTTTCAATGCATTTTACGGAGTATACCTCTTCTTCAGGAAAATAGCATGAAGGAGGCAGTGTACGGGATCGCCCATACAGTGTACAGGATCGCCCACTCCCCCTGGGGGTAGGTATGGAGGGGCACAAGGAAAGAGGAGAGCTAGCGAGAAGAGCATAAACATGTAAATATGATGCAACACCATCCTCTAGCTGACTATTAAGCCACAAGGGAGCACCAAATTAGTAGCTAGTTAATAAAATCCCTCATGGAGGGATACCTAAGGTTGGTAGCCACAGATATTGAAAATATGGACCAACTTGGAGTATTATCTATGTGTAAGAAGAAATACAAAACATAAAGTTATATGGCAGCCATATTATGTGGGCTTTTATTATTGGGGTTACTATATAGGTCAAAGAGTATACCTTAAAAGACAAGTTAGTACTGTAGAATATAAAGTGGTATTCTCCATACACACGATATTGCCGAAAGTATTGGGACGCCTGCCTTTACACGCACAGCAAGGTAAGCAAGCTCCATAAATACATGGGTGAGTGAGTTTGGGGTGGAGGAATTTGACTAGCCTGCACAGTCCTGACCTCAACCCCAAAGAACACCATTGAGATGAATTAGAGCGGAGACTGCGAGCCAGGCCTTCTCGTCGTGCCTGACCTTTACTGGAAGAATAAAGAAACATTCCCATAGACACACTGCTAAACCTTGTGGACAGCCTTCACAGAAGATTTGAAGCTGTTATAGCTGGCGCTGCAAAGGGTGGGCAACTCAATATTGAACCCTACAGACTAAGACTGGAATGCCATTAAAGTTCATGTGTGTGTAAAGGCAGGTGCCCCCAATACTTTTGACAATGTAGTGTAGCTAAAATTGCAAAAAAAAAAAAAAAGTATAGTTAGTATTACACAGAGTCATCAGAATTACTATTAATACAATCACAATTTTTTATTTATTTATTTTTTATTTAAAAAAAAAGAAAAGAGGGAAGAATACACAAGGAAATTAATATCATTTTTATTTAGAACATGGAAATACATCTATATTAATATATCCCCTTAGGCCTCGTACACACGATCGGACATATCCGATGAAAACGGTCCGCGGACCATTTCCATCGGATATGTCCGATCGGGAGTTTGATCTGATGGCGCGGTGACGTGGCGGTGACGCGGCGGTGACGTTGACGCCGCCACGTCACCGCCACGTCACCGCACCAGGAAGTTAAACACTTCCGCGCATGCGCCGAATCCATTCGGCGGCGGCGCGGCGGTGGTGGGGGACGACATGTCTGCTGGTAAGTGTACTAACCAGCAGACATGTCGGGCGGACAGATTCCACCGGATAGATTTCAAAGCATGCTTTGAAATCTGTCGGGTGGAGAAATCTGTCCGCTAGCCCATACACACGAGCGGAGATGTCTGCTGAAACGGTCCCCTTTTTTTTTTCTTTTGAGGAGGAATAGAAGAAACCACCACCTATTATATGAAGGTATTATGGATTTGTTTTGTTAGTAAGTGTAAAATGTTGTATGTAAAGTAAAACATTTAATAAAGCGAAATTAAACAAAAAAATACAATAACTATTGCCTTTTACACTGTTGAGCTGCATTAGGGGGTCATGATTAAGCAAAGAAATTTGTGAAACGTGTCAACCATGCTCCCCTCTGTGCTGTCATCATGATGCTGTAACCTCGATGGTTTTTCATGTTGGATGTTTTTATACCGTGTACATGTAACACAGAACACTATGGTGTTGATTTACTAAAACTGGAGTGTGAACAATTTGGTGCAGCTCTGCATGGCAGCCAATCAGCTTCTACCTAAAGTTTGTGTAATTACTGTAAGCTTTGACAATAAAATCTGGAAGCTGATTGGCTGCCATGCACAGCTGGATCAGATTTTGCACTCTCCAGTTTAAGTGATGAATGCTAGGTGTCACCAGTGCTAGATTGTGCTCATGTATGGCTGTAAAGAAGATCACATCTGGTACAGTGGGAACTAAACCCAGTGCAGCAGAAAATCGGCCATAACTGGAAGATATGGATACCAAAATGTACATCTAGTGACCATTGCCTTTTTGAATTACCTCTTTTAAGAATTTGAACTACCGTATTTTTCGTCGTATAAGACGCACGGAAAGTTGGCGCGCCTTATACGACGAATACACGTTTTCGCCTGACCGATCCGCATTCCACGTTCCGCGGAGCGCACCGCCGCCGCGGCCTTAGGAAAGACCGCGGCTTTGGCCTAGCTCCGGAGCGGTCGGCCATCTTGGTACACCCAGCGGCGGTGCTCGTGGATCTCTCCTACCAGAGCGCGTGCCGCGATCTACAGTATTCTGCAATGAATCTGCAACAGTGAGTTGGAGGTTAAGGTGGTGGCAATGTTACTGGCTATTATTACTATGTGGGGGCAATGTTACTGGCTATTATTACTATGTGGGGTTAATGTTACTGGCTGCTATTACTAATGTGGGGGCAATGTTACTGGCTGCTATTACTAATGTGAGGGCAATGTTACTGGCTATTATTACTATGTGGGGACAATGTTACTGGCTATTACTAATGTAGGGGCAATGTTACTGGCTATTACTAATGTGGGGGTGGTGTGATGGTGATGACAAGTGGGGGGAAAATATTTTACTACAGTATTTGGTTCAGAATCTTTTTTTTTCTAGATTTTCCTCCTTTAAAATTGGGTGCGTCTTATATTCCGGAGCGTCTTATACGGCGAAAAATACGGTATATCTGCTGTGTTCTGCACTATGAACTCATCCTATAATTTTTTTTTGAACCCTGTAATTTCTAGGCGCACCCCTGCCTTACTATATCAAATATATCTATGTGTTCGCTAGATGTTTCCGATTTAATCAGAGAAATACACATCAAGACAGAAACTTTTGACTTTTAAGTGCTTTATTATATTTGAATTGTAGTGGATATTAACATTTGTACAAATATTCTTTCGTAAATCTAGAAAGAGATGTAAAAACTGAACAATTAAAACAGTCTCTTTGATGAGTGTGAAACTCAAATAGGAAAAAAAAAACCATAAAAACAACACAAAGCTTAACATAATAAAACATAGGAACTGCTGATGAAATTATTTACACAAAAGGTACCAAATGCTTTCCCTTCCAGTAAGGAAGGTGGTTACTGTACAATGTTTATCAAGCAAGAAATTATATTGTGGACATTGCAATGTGAGAACATACAATGTATGCAACACATTTTGCTGTTCTTTGTTTTGACACAGTGCTAAATGAAATGTTACAAAATCAGTTTGTTGAGCACACTCATGGCTTGCACATACTGTAGTAGAGTCAGTCCTGCTAGAAGCTAATCAAAAATACAATTTATCAGTTTTACAGGGATCATTACGTTTGCTGAAGCATAAGGCACAAAGAACCTGATTCATCAAGCCATGATACTTAAGGCTTGCTAAAATGGCCTTTAAAGTGATAATTAATCACGTGTGATAATATTGCTTGGGAGACAAACCTTTATCATACCTGCAGTGCTATTGTAGCTTAATATCAGGACCAGAGTGTCTTAGCCATGTCCTTGTTCCTAGAAAATGAAATAGCTCTGTTACCATTTTGCCTTAGCCTAAAAAAAAGACTTCTTCCACTCTATTTTGGCAAGTGGTGAATTTATTGGAAGAACTTTCGTCTTAGCTTTGTTTGTCAGAATTAAACTATTGGATTAAAGAAAAGAATCTTGATTTTCCCTCAGCTGCCAATCTAATTGTTCAGCTGTTTTGCTAGTGCAGAATAGGGGCTGGGATCTGGCTGTTATGGACATTAGACATTAGAAGTGCCTTATGAAAACTGATACAAATTTCACGTTATTGTCCCTAACTAGCAATCAAATGTAAAAGATTAAACTAGACTGCTAACAAATACAACTTCAGTTTTTCTCCAGCAATTTTGCATTAGTCCACATACAGTAAATCACCTGCCCCCATGTGAATACAAACAGTTTGCTGGCTTTACCAAAGTATATGAATATTGTAATGGAATTTTTACATGGAAACACAACTTACTGATAATCAATGGTCTGAGTAGCAAGAACATGTCAATCTAAGGAAACATTGTGCAATTCTAGCAAACACTGAAATCCCTGTAAAAAAATTCCATAAGGGTCTATATAACAGTCATCATTGGTTAGTCTCCCTACTCAAGTGCAAAGGACATGTTCAGTAGGCTGGCCTCAAACCATGAAGATCAGTTCCTGACACTCATCTTTAGTAAACTTTTTGTTGATTTATTTACATTTTTTTATGAATATTACAAATATTTGGGCAGCATAAAGATCATACAAACTGTTGTGTAGCTAAGTTTGGTCAACCAGATCTCAATTTTTAAGACAAGATTTTTAAAACAGATCCATCTTAAAATGAGCTGTTATGTTGTTTTTCTCCAGATAAATATTTTTTTCTGTCTTCTTCATGTTCTACAGAATCATTTATGTTTTCATGATTCACCAACATGCAAGGTTGTCTGTGTAGCCCCTAAAGCTGGCCATGCATGCTACAGTCTGAATGTACAGTACACTTTCTACACATTCTCCTTTAGAATTACCAAAACCATGAACCATGAGGGCCTTCCTAAGCAGTCCATCCATCGTTCATCTAGTCAGGCAGGCCCTTGCACAACATAGGTGGCAGTAGACCTTAACTCTGTTGTACAATAAAATGATGGTCATTTAAAAAATATGTTATACAGTTGCTCCTCTCTGGGTCCTAAGTTGCATACAATCCCTACACATTCTCATTTAGAATTACCAAAACCATGAAGCATAAGGGCAGTCTATTCAATTTATATCCAGTCAGGCAGGCCCTTGCACTATATAGGTGGTGGTAAATCTGAACTTGGTTGTACAACTGGAATATGGTAATCTTAAGAACCTAGAGACTGATGTTCTTGTTTAAATATGTATTACAGTGGTCTCTAGCTTCAATGGGACTTTAAAGGAGCCTGTCAAGTCTCTTGCCTCTGAGGCTGTCACAGTGTGACCCACTGGAAGTGGAGCCTGTTTCTGGAAAGGGCTATAAAGCATAAAGCACAGTGATGTTCCTGCCCCGAACTGGCTTAGCTCCTGGGAACTAGTAATAGAAGGCTTTAGTGTTGGATATGGTCCTTGACTGTGCTGGGAAAAATCTGTCCTTACAGCCTATTTTTACCCTTACGATGTAGCAGAATTACATGAGGATATTTCAATTACTATGAAACTATTTGGTACTCTAACAAATCATTATTGTTTCCAATTGCAATGTTTTAGAACAAAATACATGATTAGTTAATAATAACATAAATAATAATGTAAAACATATGGGCCATAAAGTTGGTTTTATCTCTTCAGTAGTCCAAGTCATGAATAACAATGCTTAAAGCATCAGTTTGTCAATTTTAAAAGAAAATGCTGCCAATGTTAACTATTGGGCTTACAACTAACTCATTAATGCATAGTCAGTAAACAAAAATCCTTCTCCAGTCTCCAAAGACACAGTTATTCCCCTGCTAGGTACTAGCATTTACCCTCTTACATAGCAAAGTGAAGGTGACGATCACAACCCACTCATCAAAGACATCTCTTATGACAGTCACGTGTCACGGATGTTAAGAGATGGAGACGAGGGATTAGCTATTGACTTTTGACACAAGTCAAAATTTGCATATCAGTAACAGCATTGCTTAGGATGTAGTTTTTGAGATAAGAAAAAATGTGTAAAGCAGCTGATGGAACAGATTAGGAGGATTCTGACGATTTACATTCTTGGGGAATAGAAAGGTTCACAGTGGCTTATGGTAAGGTTTCTATAACCATTGTTTTGGGCAAATATCTCAGCGTTTAAAAAATAAAAATACACTGTACTGTACATCTAGTCGACTAATTTTCAAATACTGGCCTTTCAATAGAGCTATAATATCTGTGAACTTGGAAAAAATTAAATATGCTTCTGCATAATAAATACTAAGCATACCAACTAGTAAAAGGTATGCAAAAATTTTAATTACGATTATCTTTTAATACCCTAAAAACTGCTTTTAGGGACGGTGGAATAAAACCACAGTCATACTAAGATCATTTGCATTATTTAATACACATTAAAAAACACTAGCAAAACAGTGGACTCTGGCAGTACTATAGGTACAACAGAATACCTAATTAAAAAGCAAAAAGTTATGTAGTTTATAAATCTGATTTAAGAGGCACATAAAGGCATGAATCAGAGAAAAACCAATGCTTGTAGAAGCAGTACATTTAAATTGGGCACCACACCTAAAAAGGCTGACCCCTGCTTAATGGGTATTAAAGGATAGTTTGTAATGCTGAGCTATCAGTGTTATATCTATTGTTTACAGTTCTCTTATTTCTTAGATGATCACAAGGAACCATGCATGCTGTGAATGAAACAGTGCCTTTTCCTGTGGGAAGCTGTTCTCTTGTGGGTCACTGTTTATAGGTAACTTTGGCAATTGTTCACAGTTTTTTGTAAAAGGTCTTTTTACTTTAATTAACTTAAACTAATAGTGCACATTTTCAGGCATCATGTCTGAAATAACAGTGTTACCAAGTTATTTTGCACCACATTAATTATGATTATTGAGTAGGTTGAGTGCTAGTGTTTCTCAATGTATATTATTGTATATCTAAAAAAAAAAAAAAAAGTATAGTGGGACTCTATGCAGGGACCCCCTATTCTAGCCCAGTGGTTCTCAACCTCTGTCCTCAATTATCCCCAACGGGCCATGTTTTCAGGTTTTCCTTTGCTTTGCACAGTTGTGTTAAATCAATATCAATGACATGGTATTGATAATAGCTATTTTATCTAAGGGAAATTCCCAAAAGATGACCCGTTGGGGGTACTTGAGGACTGAGGATGAATACCACTGTTCTAGCCCACAGGTCGGACACCTGTGAATGTGATGGACCAGTGTTTTTAAACGCCTGTCATCATTTACCCTAACGGTTTAAAACTTTAAAATATTTCCCACACATGACACATCTGTGGTTCTTAGAGACATTCCTATACTCTTTAAGATAAATAAAAACCTGAAAACATGACCTGTTCTGTAGACATAATATTCTAATATACCACCTCTTTATGTTGCAGAAATACGGTAACTTTCCAGTCTAGAGATTAATTTTTGCAAAAGTCACATAGGGCAACATTCAAGGGTCCCAAAATAGAAGGAGGGGTTTGAACACGCTTTATTTTATCATTGCATCCAACTCTGTAATCTCTAAGATAAAAAAGCAGGAAGTCGCCACAGATTAGGAGCCAGATATACCTTTAGCAGTAGACTTAAAGTACAACTGCATCTTTGTTTTTAAATCAATATTTTAATGAGCCAAGAAATATATATATATATATATATATTTCCACATAACATAAGATTTTTCCATTGTTGATCTAACACTTTTTTGCTGAATCAACCAAATGCATGGACTCTTATATCGCTAAGTGAAAATCCTAATACATCCAAAGTATTCTCTTGTGCTCTACAGGTCCTAGCATTCATGTCAAGCCATGGCAAAATCTTTATGTGGAAAACAGGTATAGCATTTATCTTGCTGATTTAATAAGTGTACTAGGCTCATTACAATAATCATCTTTAAAAAAAGGTCCTTGAACATTACATCTATCCAGCTCCCACTGTAATGTAGACTGAATACATTTCCAGTTTGGTTAAGTTTGGGTATATAAATTACATTGTAGAGCTCTTCTTTATTCGGATGGTTCTATGAAAGACTGTATCATGCCACACAATCTGAAACGCAGTTGGAGTCTGATTATTTTTATCTTATTGAGGTATTCAGGGATGAACATTACATAAAAAACATTTCACAAAGCAGCGAATACACAGATTTATTTTATACAAGGTACATGTCACTGTGTAACCACTAAGAATCTGTGCTCATGGGGGGAACTTGGTAAAAAGGTTTAGGTCTAGGTTTATGTAAATTAAATCAAGCCCTACCCTTTTCCATGTCTATGTGTTGTTGGACACTATATGGTGGGAAACTTCAGTATTTTGATGACCACATGTCCTTGTCCGAACAACGTCGATGTGTAGACCTCAAAGATTTGGTTATGGGCATATTGCCAAATTGAAGATCAAAAGGAGTTAGGAGTCTTAATATTTCACTATATACCTGGGGCCAGATTCAGAGAGACTTAGATTATCGTAGCGTATCAGAAATACACTACGCCGCCGTTTTTTACCTGGCTCTACGTGGAATCCAGGTAGATTTTGTCCAGTAAACGACGGCGGCGTAGTGTATTTCTCCCGTCGCAATCCATCTACGCGAGTAGGGGGCGTGAAGCATTTAAAATAGGGGCGTTCCCGCGGCGATCGAACTGCGCATGCTCCGTTCGCAAATTTCCCGCCGTGCATTGCGCGAAATCACGTCGTTACGTCATTCGTTGTTTGAGTAGCGTCGTTTACTGACATTTCTATTCCCGAACGACTTACGTAAAAAAAAAATTAAATTCGACGCGGGAACGACGGCCATACTTAACATGGGCTACGCACCGTTAGACCAGCTGGTCTAACAGTACGTAAAAAAAAATAGACGTAAGCGATTGCGAAGACCGCTCGTATCTTTGTGGATCGCCGTAAAAACTCATTTGCATATCCCGACGCATCAAAACGACGCAAACTCCTCCCAGCGGCCGCAAAAATATCGCAGCATAGATCCGAAGGCTTACGAAGACGTAAGCCTCTCGGATCGAAGCCCGAAGCCGCCGTATCATGGTTTGAGGATTCAAACTAGTGATACGGCGCGCGAAATTTGAAATTACTCCTGTCTAACACCAGTTAGACAGGCGTAATTGCTCTATGAATCTGGGCCCTTGTTTTTAAGGAAAGTGTCTGTTTCCCACTGTAACCTGTGAGAGTATCAAATAGATTTTCTCACTTATAAGTAATAACCATTGAGGAATAACCCTCAATGATATCCTTTTGCGGTGGGCAACACACACAACCTGTAGACACCTTTGTATTCAGGATTGGAAAACGAAAACTTCCACAAGTAATGGCTCACATTGGAACATAGAATAGAAAGGGCAAAACTATTTTTTTTTTGATTTATGATATACCGAACTAGTAAAACCTGTGCAGTAAAGAACTATTACTATGACATCCAACAATAAACAGATCAATACATTCAGTGCAGCGAATATGCAGGCAGTTATTATCCACAGAGAACCATGCAGTTGTATGGATGCAAAAACATGCAGAACAAGCAATTTTAGTTTAGTCATAATTATTTATAAAACTACCTAAAGGGTAGTTAATTTGGACAGTACTGGAAAGTATTTTATTGCTTATTTAATGATTTCAATTAAATGCTAAGCAAAAAAAGGGAAAATACCAGCATATTTTTTTTCTTATTTTGTTCTTCCTGTGACTAATGCCTTGTAAAGCAAGTAGGTGATTGTTCTAAAAAATGGAATCTAATAAATTTCCACTTGTGCTGTACTTTGTTCTATTGACTGCCTAAATTGGAAGAAATCATAAATTTGATTGGTTGCTTTTACAAAATTGCCCATCATTATTTCTCTGTGTATTTCTCTGTGTACTACCTAATCAATAAGTACCACAGTGCTGGAAAATGTTACAACACATAGCAGCCAATGACATGTTTCTTTGTCCCCTGGATCTATGACTGTGAAAACAAACATATTCCCTGTTTTGTAAATGTATTATTTTCCATTTTCAAAGGTTTCATAAATGAATCATTGTGTAACCTATCCTTATCAAAGTTCATAGTCTGAAGATATAGTTTGTAAAGATTTTCACTGTAGTTTTCCCTTTAAAACCTTCTTGATTCATACTTCTGTTCAGTAATCTAAACTACTTCTAAGGTATCTAACTTTACCCTAGTTGCAAACACATTGTTTGAAATCTGTTTTTTAAATTATTATTTTATCACACTATCTTCAGAATCTGAAATATCTTCTCACAATACATTATTTTGCATGATGCCTAACTAATTACAAACAAATTGTAGGATTATGGGAATGTTACTTCGGATATGGCAGGTCTGCTGTAGGGCTATCACAAGGTGGAGAAGACTTTAAAGGGAAAACATACTCTTTTTGATGATTTTTCTAGATATGCATGTAAACAAGATCAGCACGGCATATACAGTATAAGCCTATTAATCTTAAAAAAAAAAAAAAATTTGTATAGTTTCTAACTGGGGGCAGCCATATTTGTTCATTACATTAAGCGGATTCCCCTTCCTGTTTGCAGCGCTTTACAATGGTAGTTCTTTACCGCTGTTTCTCACTGTAAAAGAAAGAGAGTCAGCTAGCAGATTGAAAGCAATGCCCTCTGTGTGAAATCATGTCTCTACAGTTTTTTAAGTGTATCTAAACCCAAAAACATGAATTAAATACAGTATATTGCAGTGCTTAGATGTGGTGGCTTTTTTTTTTTTATTGAAGCATTTTTCCTTTATTGTTACCTGGTAAATCTGCCATGAACACACTTCCTGACCTAGGGGAACAACGCTGTAACAGCACAACAGAAACCCCTCCCCCTCTTCTCCATATTACATGCAGCAGAGCAGAAATCATGGGAAATTATCAGCTTTTTTTTTCCAGATAATACAAAAGGCTTCCAGTGGTATACTTAACATATCAAAAGGGACCAAATAGGAGAAGTTAATTATTAGGATTTACACACACTTTAAGCAGTCAGGCAGTTTTTGTAGAATCTAATCTACTTTGCTTCTGGTGGTTGATCTACACATTTTTACATTTAACACAAAAACAACAACTTAAAAAGGAAGTTTTTTTTTTTTTTTTTACAAATGTATGGTCTTGCAAAAATGACTTTAAAGTAAACTATGCAAATCAAACTCAAGTATGTGCTCACTGAAAATGTATTTCCCTTTCTTATTCCATGCATGGCACTGAGTATTTGGGAGTGACTGGTGCTTTATGTGCTGTCTGTAAGGGTGGAATCCTACATAACGTAATAGGGACTTAGTGACAGGTTTCCTGTTATACATACAGCCTAACATTTTCTAATGTATGCCAAAACTCTTTAGATCCTGCACTTAGACTGAAGAGAAAACTTAGGCTGAGGGATAAAGAAAAAGGTCTGCTGTCGGAGCTGCCCACACAGACATAGTTTAGTTATACTTAATGAACCTGCTCCTATCTACAATTTATGTATTACACTCAAGCTATTTTCATAGTTATCTGGTAAACGGTCTAAAATATATCTGGATGAAGTGTGTCAACCATGGAAACAGCTGACATCTGGTTAATTTGGGCAAAACCTTGACTTGGTTTTTACTCTGGCATTGTGATTAACAGTATGATGTTTGGGATCTGCTGTATACTTTAGCATAATGTGAGACTGTTATATATCCGTATATACACATACTATATAAATATATATATAAACATTTCTTTAAATCTTTGCTTTGGTCCTTTCCAGCTTATTTTTAGCAAGATGTGAAAAATGTGCAAAGAATAACCAGATGGGAGATTTGCTTCTGCAGTACCATTCACCTCTCACCGAGTTACAATGTGTTTCATAATGGAAATGAAGATATCGGCTTACAAGTTACTAACCCTGTTTAAGTGGAAAACAGCTACTTAAAGGTTAACAAAGTGAAAAAGGTATTACTTTGAGCTCCGAACACATTCTATCTTCTATCTTTCTATGTACATATCATTTATCACTGTTGAATATTATGCACTTTTCTTTGCTGTCATTTAAATATGTCATTGTTAATTTAACTTCTACTAACAAGTAACGTCTCCCTTAAGTTCCTTCAGATAAACATTTTCTTTATTTTTGTTCTAAAAAAATGAAAATCAAATTGCATTTAGCTCAATTTAACTTAATTATTCATTGAATGCACTTACAGGCTTAACCAAAAGTAAAAATTTGCATAACTCTAAGGCCACATACACACGATCAGTCCATCCGATGAGAACAGTCCGAAGTACTGTTGTCATCGGTTAACCGATGAAGCTGACTGATGGTCTGATGTGCCTACACACCATCGGTTAAAAAACCGATTGTGTTAGAACACAACGACGTGCTGAAAAAAATGAAGTTTAATGCTTCCAAGCATGCGTCAACTTGATTCTGAGCATGCGTTGATTTTTAAGCGATGGTCGTGCCTACTAACGGTTTTGACCTATCGTTAGGCGTCCATCGGTTAAATTTTAAAGCAAGTTCTCATTTTTTTGACTGAAGGTTAACTAACCAATGGGGCCCACACACGATTGGTTTGGACTGATGAAAACGGTCCTTCAGACCATTCTCCTCTGATGATCCTATCAATCCTAACATTTAACTCAGGTACCACAGGCTGCCTCTCACTAGCTCTAGGGTCACACAAAATATTTTATTCCTTTGGTTTTGATCATTTATAGTAGCTGTAATGAAGCGACCCTGTTGCTATGTAAAAATAAATGAGCACAAGTTGAGCCTGCAAAGCATTAACCTTCCCACTGTCTGCACTATCAAACAGCACTAGATTTTAAAAATAAATTTGCTGGAAAAAAAGTCTTCGTCCAATACTTACAGAACTGTTGAATGCCTGTGTACCCTGCTGAGCTCAATGACTCCTTCTGTTGGCTAATGTGACTACAGGACATGGGCATTTGAAAAACCAAAGAGGGCAGAGGAAGGAAAGTCATCTCCCAGAAACATGCTGGATGCTAAGGAGCCTTTAACAAGTTTTTCACCTAAAGTCAGCTGAGTTTGGAGGCATTGTAGAGTTGCCTCAGGCAATAATTTATACTTTTCTTTGAAGGCTTAGTTTGTGTATATTGTTTACATAATAAAATTAAGTTTACATAATACAGAGTCATTTTAATGTAGCAAATCTAAATGATCAAATGTCTAAATTATCAATTTTCCTTTTTAGTCAAAGAGCCTCTTGCATGGCAGGTCTGTAGGCATGAAAGCTTTTCTTTAACTCCGACCTTGTTATATTGTGTCACCTGCTGACTATTTCATTTCAAATACTACAATTCCATGTCCTTGTCACTGTTGCCTGTCAATTAATCTGATTTACCCATTCTTATTGTAAGCCTGAGGACATAGCTTTCCTTCTTGCAAACTGCAGTTCATAATCCAAGTATTTCTTCTGTTTGCCTTTACAAACAAACCATCAAACCTGTAAAAACGCACAGACATGAAAGGTTATCATGTCTATGGAAGCTGCTGTAATGGGGCAGATTGGATTTTCAAAAGACGCAGGCTTCACCACACACACAACTACAGGGGATTCATTCTGTTTTCTCCATCTATTACATAGAGAACAAAATGTTAAGGTACTAATCAGTATTTGTGTACTAATGGATTTTACATATGTCTGTTAAAGTTCTAAGTTTATTTGCTGTTCTAGTATGTATATAAAGCTTTTCAGTTATCCAGGTCATAAGACAGACAGTGGTAGTAAATCAAACACAATAGGATTTGTTTCACTACTCAACCAACCTGATAGAGATTGTCAGGGAACTGTCTTCTCATCAGATGAACACTTGGATGAGTAGCAAAACATTTTTAAGAATAATAAGAAAAGCAGTTGAGTTTGTTTTATTACCACTATATATCCTATTCTATCATGTATAAATTATCACATGCATTTTCCATGGTATGCCTGAAGAACAGACTTGAACAGTCTCAAAACGTTGCAGTTCTCAGCTATTCAATTAAAGTGTAATAAAGCCCAAAAATAAAAAAATAAAAATATTGAAGTTTACCAGTACCTGGATGTATCGGCTGCAGTATTTTTTTTTTTTTGGGGCTCATTTCCACCTTTTTTTTACCTTGTAATCCTATGAATAAAACACACCATGTCTCTTGGTGTCTACACTTTATTCTCTACTGTATCTATGGGGCAGCCATGGTTGTGGCACTGTCTGTACATTGATGGGACTAGCAGTTTACACAATAAGCCTGAAAAAGTGAAGACTAATGCAGTCAGCACATCTAAGGACTGGTAAGTTTCAGAGCTTCAGGATATTACTTCATTTTCTTGGGGGGTGGGGGGGGGGGGGTTAATAACTTTAATGATATAATTTACTAAGTGAATAATTGTATAAATTATATAAAAGTGTATCTTTGTTATGCACTGTCCTTATCACATTCATGTTAATGATCTCTTTGGTTAAGTTTGTAATAGAATGGTTGTTAAAAAGAAAAACTGACCAATAGGGGAATATGGTGGAGGTGATGGTGGTGGTTGTGGGGGGATATAGAAGGTCAACTCTTGCTTCCAGCACAAGCGAAGCTTGTCGGTTATGCTGTTTTCACCAAAAGTAACCTTTGCCTATATATATTTTTTTTATCAAATGCTTTGAGTTGACAAGGTTACCAAAAGGCTAAGCATTTTCCTTCCTCTGCATGAAGTTCTGTTCTGTGGGTGCATCCAGGGTCAGGACGAGGGGTGGGCAGAAGACGCTTTGGTATCATGTGAGGTGGGAGGGCACCACAAGGAGTTTGGGGAGGAGAAGATTTGTGTTGGAAGGGGGACTATGGAGGGCTGCAGGGGGTAAATATTGTTCTAGAAGGGGACATTTGGGGGGTGCTAAGAGTGGTGATTTGGTGGTGATTTGGTGGTGATGTTGGTAGGGGAAGAAAATTTGTGCTAGGTGGGGGGATTTGGGGGAAATTTGTGCTGGGAGGGGGAGTTTGAAGTGAAGGGAGAGATGTGTACTAGGAGGGGAAATTGTAGGAGTAGAGGAATTATGCTAGGAGTTGTGGATTTATTTTGGAACAGGGAATTTGAGCTGGGGGTATTTGGTGGATGGGGGGTGGCAAAGATTGGGGGGGCAGTTTGGAATGTTCGCTCTGCGCTGTAGATTACCTTGTCCTGGCATTGGGTGGAACCTCCACATCATCATGTACACTACTGAGACATTAGCCCTGTATTGTACACTAAGGAGACTGGAGTGCAACCAGAGCTGGTTGCAGCATACAGAGAAGACTGCGGGGGCCATTTATAGTGCTGAAGGGACCATGCTGGAGAAGCTGGCATGGTAAGTATTTACGCCTTAATCCTCTAACCCTAGACTAAACAACCATTAACCCTTGTAGTGTAGGGTACCCCACTGCAAGGGTGGATTTTTACATATTCCTGAAATTGGGCTTTAAATAATCAGGTTGACAGATTTAAAGTGCAAATCTTACCTCTTCTATAAATTGACCTCCAAGTATTTGCTTATTCACTGTGATACAGAATAGCGATTCAACAGGAGCTAGTGACACAGCTATTTTAATGATCCTAATAGTTCCAGGTGATTTGAACAGCTGAAAATTGTTCCATCTTAAAAAAATGCTTTGCCTAATGGTATGCAAATAGGAAGCACACTATAAATGCACAATAATGGTAAATGCTGGGTACTGGTAAACTTTACAGAAGTACACAAATACACATATTGGCCTGCCTGTTTAGCATAAAAAAACAGACAAGTCTTAGCCACAACGTATACACATGTCAATCTGTCAGGCTACAAAACTGAGAAAATTCAGATGACCGTAGAACAGCTGAGCCTTATTTTTTCTGCTGGTTGAAAAAAGAGGGAAAATGGAAAAAAAAGATACAACTATATTGAAACAGAGGAAACAGAACCAAACCATAAAGCTTGATTCCAATCAAATGGTAACATAAAATGCCATTCTTGTGTTACCTTTAGTGCTTATGTTCATATAATATCACTTATGTTCTCTCCATAAAAAAGGAAAAAAAAAAACATCTAACTAAATTAGCACCCTGGGGCATTTTAAAGATATAGATTTTTACACATGGTGTACTAATATATATTTGTTCCATTTTTATAAAAGGCTATCTGATTTCCCATAAAATGTAGAAAAGCAATAAAAAAAGAAAGCATTGGACTAAACAATTCCAAAGTAAATGCTTGCTTAAAAATATATATGTATATATATATATATTTATATATATATATAATGTATAAAAAAAGGCCTGTACATTGGTTTTGGTTGACTGGGTTAAATTAATAAAAGTACAGTGCATGCTCAGACCTGACCTGGGGTTTGGAAGTTTCTATACCAGTTTACACATAAAATAGATTTTGCAACAGTTTTTTTTTTGGTTAAAATATTTCTAACAGCGGTATGCAGTCATGGTATTACAGGCAGCATTATTATATTTATTTGGTACCAAACAGCAATGCAAATCAGTGCTTTTTCCATTAGACTGGGAAGTCTGCATTTGATGTTGTTATGATTACATTGAGTCCAGAGACACTATAACACAAAAATAATGTAATAATGCTGACTGCACCTGTTTATTACATTGTCCATGATAGTTGTCAACTTATGATGTGGTGAAGTTTGTATATGGCAAGATGTGCACTCAGTTTATTTCATGAAGCAAGGAAAGTATATTTTCTTTCCCTTCCTAGACAATGGTAAATGGTGTATGAAATTAAAAACAGAGCAGCTAATACACTTCTTATAGTCATTTTTACAAAAGAGGTTGACATATCAGATGAAGAAGCTCACTGGTCGCTTTTGGACAAGGGTGATTATTTTAGACATTTTGCAAAAGGAAATCTAATGAGCTGCCCCTATCACTACCTATTAACTGTACAAAGGAAGTCGTGAGTTTGACCTGTGTCTCTGCATAAATAACTGACTACTAGCCAAGGATGAAGGAAGACAAGTATGGGTGTTTTGTGTAGCAGCAGTAGATGAGTTGAAGCTTCAGGGGACAGTTAAAAACAATAACTGTAAACTACTTCAAATAATGAGGAAGTTAAGAATTAAAACATTCTGAGTTTCTTCATCAATATTTCCTCTTGCTTTAAGGTAAAGCTACTCTAATGCCGCGTACACACGATCATTTTTTGTGATGAAAAAAAACGACGTTTTCTGTGAAGTAAAAAAAAACGTCACTTTTCAAAGACGATTTTGCATACACACCATCGTTTTTTTCACAAAAAGCGAGGTTACGTTCACCACTCTTTTCCATTGAAGCTCGCTTCATAACTAGCTTCTGGGCATGCGCGGGTTGAAAAACGTCGTTTTAACCACTTAAAGACCCCCGCACGCACATATACGGCCACAACATGGCTCATACAGGCACAAGGGCGTAAATTTACGTCCCCGCCTGAGTGCGGTTCGGGGGTCCCATCGGGACCCCCTCTGCGGCGTGCGGGGGTCTCCCTACCTCTGGGAGCGATCCGGGATCTGCGGGCGGATGTCCGTGTTTTCCGCCCCCCCCCCGCGATCGCTCCCAGCCAATGGGAGCGCGCTCCCAGCCTGTCACTTCCTCCTCCTGTGTTTACACAGGAAGGAGGAAATGATGTATTCTCTCATCGCAGCGCTGTTTCCCAGCGCTGCTGATGAGAGAAGACATGACAAGTAAGTGTGCACCAACATTACACTGACACACACTCACATAGGCATATTAACCCCTTGTGATCGCCCCCCCCCCACCCCCCTGTCACAGTGTTACTGAATGCAGTGATTTAATCACTGCATTTAGTGTCAGTGTGACAGGCACTGTAAAAAACAGTTAGTGTTAGGTTCAGGATAGCCCCCCCACCCCCCCTAATAAAGTTTTAACCCCCTGATCACCGCCCTAGTTAACCCTTTCACTCCCTATTGCCAGCGTCACTAAGCGATCATTTTTCTGATCGCTGTATTAGTGTCGCTGTTCCCGCTAGGTAGCTATTTTTTTTTATTGCGATTTTTTTTTTTTACTAAAGACATGTGGCTAAATAAATTTTGGCCTAAATGTTTGACTAAAATTTAGTTTATTTGATTTTTTTTTAACAAAAAGTAAAAAATAGTGTTTTTTTTTCAAAAATGTCGCTCTATTTTTGTATATAGCGCAAAAAATAAAAATCGCAGAGGTGATCAAATACCACCAAAAGAAAGCTCTATTTGTGGGAAGAAAAGGACGCAAATTTTGTTTGGGAGCCACGTCGCACGACCGCGCAATTGTCTGTTAAAGCGACGCAGTGCCGAATCGCAAAAACACCTTGGGTCATTTACCAGCGTATTGGTCCGGGTCTTAAGTGGTTAAACGACGTTTTTGCTACACACGGTGACTTTTTATGAAACAAAAAACATCGTTTTGAAAAACGACACAAAAAATTCAAGCATGTTGGAATTTTTTTTTGGTCGTTTTTTTTAAGACAAAAAACTACGTTTTGCCCACACACGATCAATTTAAATGACGTTTTAAAAAACGACGTTTTTTTCATCGCAAAAAACGACCGTGTGTACGCGGCATAAGGCTGCTTTCACACTGAGGCGCTTTGCAGGCGCTATAACGCTAAAAATAGTGCTTGCAAAGCACCTTGAAAGTGTCTCTCCTCTCACTCCAATTTGAAAGCCAGAGGGCTTTCACACTGGAGTGGCACGCTGGCAGGATGGTAAACACCGCTCCTAAAGCGCCCCTTTTCATTGAAATCAATGTGTAGTGCCGCTAAACCGCCGGCAAAGCGCCTCTGCAGCAGCGATTTACAAGAGATTTCAACCATTTTATGGCCACTATCGGGGGTTAAAAGTGCCCCGCTAGCGGCCAAAAAGCCTCACTGTGAAAGTAGCCTTAAATAGCTACAGTGTGTTTTTTTATACAATTTTCTGAGATAGCTATATGCTATTTAGTTAGGTAGGAGTGAGTTTATGACAACAACAGCTTCAAGAGGCAACTTGGCTGGAAGCATAACAAGTCAGATCAGAGGTTCAAAACATTAAATGGCAAAGAACTGTGATGTACCAGCCTTGAAACACAACATTTAGGAAAATGTGTTAATAATAATGTTTAGTGCAGTAATTTAACGGTATAAATTAAGTATTGCTTGCTTAAATGCATGCTTATATAAATCATATATTGCATCAAGTGTTTAGACTGGTGGATACTGAGCACCTAAAAAAAGTTGTTGCAAACAAGATATCTAATTACGGGCCATGGGTATGGACCATTGAGTTTGATGGAGAAACCCTTTAAATTGGCACTTGACAGCCAATTGATTTAGGTACAGTTTGTAGAGATTAAAACACAACATAGTAAGATTAACAAATATTTTTTTTATAATACACTAGTTTCACAATCAACTGTCAAGAGATGCCATCTGATCATTATCTATGGCATTATACCTTACTATATATTTATACATTTATAACAGTTCTTGGAACAGTTGTAACATAACTTGTGTATTATAAAACTGCTTTGTCAATTTTGAATGGCAAAAATAAATACACTGGAAATGTAACAGGTAGTTATGTAACAATCTTGTCAATGCATTACATTTAATGTCCAGGTGCAAGCACCTAAATCTGGTCTTTGAGCAAAAATGGCTGTCACCCTATGTTCATAAAAAAGAAAAAAGAAAAAACAAGATTCAGGCCACTTTGAAGACTGACGAAAAAAAGAAAGCAAATTTGAAATGTTACTATGTACATAAATGCTTCAGTTCTCAAAGTAACACAATGTACCAGAATACCGAGAAAGCGTCACACGTTTCCCAAAAATGCTAGCATAGTAATTGCATAAATCCCTTTTCTTATAAGAAAAAAAACACATTTTGAATGAATACTATAAAAAAGAAAGGCAAGGTCTTTCAATGACTGAAGAGACTTCCAGGATTGAAATAAAGTTGAGAAAATGTTCGTAAAAATGGAAGATCTGATTTAATACCAAACTCCCGAAGGCAGTTTTTGAACCCATTGTTTCAGAGAATTGGGTTTAGGTCTGTTCTGTGGTTGGCAAGAGGGTTGAGAGAGGAACTCCCAACCACGTCACTGATGGAAGAAGAAGTTGTAATGGTGTTATGTTGAATGACTTGCTGCTGGGAGCAGGCTGGAACCGGACTCTCAGGCGGGCTGTTTTCAGGACCTGAGGATGACATTAGCACAATGTTTTATAACAGAGCAGCTTAAAAAAAATCTAATACAACAATGATGTATTCTCTTTGCACACAGAGACACTTACATTTTGTCAACTATCAAACATACTAGAATCATCTTAACGTCCTATTTTTGCTACTGCAGAGGATAATGGAGACAGCATGCTTGACCTTTAATTTTTTTAATTGAATCTGGGGCATTCCCAGGCTATTCGGGAATTAAACTCCTTATAGCATCTCTTGGGGTGACCTTGAGCTCATATGCATCTTGATATACCTCTAATCAGCGATCCATTGGATCTGTTTAATTAATCTTATCTTGCTATAGACCATCATCAGCTGTCCCATTTTCAAGTTCCACTTATGCCGCGTACACACGGTCGTTTTTTGCGATGAAAATAAACAACGTTTTTTAAAACGTCATTTAAATTGATCGTGTGTGGGCAAAACCAAAAAAAAATTCCAACATGCTTGAATTTTTTGTGTCGTTTTTCAAAACGTCGTTTTTTGTTTCACAAAAAGTCACCGTGTGTAGCAAAAACGTCGTTCAAAACGAAGTTTTTCAACCCGCGCATGCCCAGAAGCTAGTTATGAAGCGAGCTTCAATGGAAAAGAGTGGTGAACGTAACCTCGCTTTTTGTGAAAAAACGATGGTGTGTATGCAAAACTGTCTTTGAAAAGTGACGTTTCAAAAACGTTGTTTTTTACTTCACAGAAAACGTTGTTTTTTTTCATCGCAAAAAACGACCGTGTGTACGCGGCATCACAGATACAGGTACCAGCTCAAAATGCCAAATTGAAGGACCGCATGGCCAGGTAAAGACTATAGACTCCAAAAGATGTAATCAGCTGCCTATATGAAAGGACACACATGGCTTGTTCTCCTAAGTGAATTGTTTGCTTAGTTCCAGACCCATTTATTGTATATTTGTTCTTAACAATCCATGGGGTTGATTTACTAAAAGCAAATATGCTGCTCACTTTCCAAGGGAATTTTCACTTTGCTAGGGAATTTTGCCTAAGCTAGATGAATGTGGTGGAAATTCACTTTGCAAAGAATACGCAATAATGTGCATGGAAAATTAAAACACACTGCATTTTTGCTTGCACATGATTTGATATGCAGACTGTTGGTGCCATATACATCCTGTATAATACTTTTAATAATAATGAAGGTCAGCAGAGCTTAACCTCATTTACTACACCAAGAAAAAGTGCAAAGTGAACAGCCTCTTTGCCTTTGGCAAAATAACCCCCCTGTGTCTTTTAACTTTACAGGATCTTTTTACAAATGTTTACAATATGACCTGAGCTGTTCTAGAGACACTGGAACAAAATAACCAGATTTTAAATTAGCAGCTTGAAGTCTTATCCTACATGGATATCTGTAAATATGAGAATTATATATACTGTATACCCAGTAGTTTAATTATTCCTGCTTTTCACAAAGTATTTGTAAGACACGAGTGGGCCCTCATAGTAGGTTGTCAAACAGAATAACTTGAATTTATTTTAATCTGGGTACATTTTTTAATACCTAAAGAATTCATTGTAAAAGGAGATTTTTTTAATGCAAGGATTCTTTTTTCTTTTTGTGACCTCTGGTTCATTTTAATGGTGGGGCTTTTCATAGGCAACTTAAAAAAATTCCCTTTTTTATAAAGCCATCCTTAATGGCCCAATAAGAGTGGAGCAAATATAAGCATTGATCTCTAACTGCTCTTATGTTACAAAATACAAGACCAACTGACAGAAATGTGGTCTCTCTCTCTTTGCTGCTTTCTGCTACCTCTGTTTATTTACTTAGCATTTCCTGTGATGAAGAAAGAGTGGTTCCTTTTTATTTTAATATGTCAATAGCTTCAGAATGATTATTTTGCCAGCAAATGTTCCAATGGCATGTGAAAACTGGAAGAAAGACAGCATTAAAAAGATTTAAAAATAAAATACCTGTATAACTAAACACAAACTATCTCACATAATAAGCCGTTAAAAGGTGCTATTAAAAGTATATCTAAATAATTTTTTTTTTTAGTTTTTTATAGAATAGGACATTGTTATTAAACCTTTTTTGTGTGCCCCCACTGAGGAGGAGATTCACCCTTTCTAATTGTCCTGATGACCATTGTCACCAAAAAATGTCAATAAGGGTTTTAAGAAAAATGTCAATAAGTTTTTAAGATGTTCTTTTTGGAACAGGGATACAGTAGATTGCCATGCTCTGCTGGGGTTTTTTGCCTTCCTCTGGATCAACTGTGGGTATGGAGTTGGGTGTATGGGATGTACTGTGTTTTATTTTGTTTGTTTATATATATTTTTTTTTTATGGTTGAACTGGATGGACTTGTGTCTTTTTTCAACCTGACTAACTATGTAACTATGTAACACCTGTTGTGGTGAAAACTGTCTAAGAGATTATTTACTATTTGTAGGCACCTTCCCCTCTATTAAAAAAAAAAAAAAATATATATATATATATATATATATATATATATATATATATATATATATATATATATTGTCACCATTAATTTGCAACTACATTTTTTCTTTACGTTTATCTGTTTTTGTGATCTGATTTACCGAGTATTCCTAAAATAAATTTTGCTATTGAGGTTAACAAAGACATCATACTGGCAGGGTAAATTCATGGGGGATTATGTAAGAGACCTGTAAAAGCTGCATCAGCTTTTTTTTTTCTTTTTCTTTTTTGCTCTTTATGCTAGGAGGTGTTACATGATGTATTATAACCTACACACTGCACTACACAAGCTACAATGACCCTCCTCACCTACTTATTATATCCAGTGTACACCTGCATTATGATTGAACACTGTCAGAGAAATGAGATGTGTTTTATTTCTATAATTATATATTGTATTTTCTTGTAATTATATACAGTGCTAAAGACAGTCTTTCTGTTATATGACTCCTGACAGAAGCTGATAAAACATTGTAGCGCACACAATACAAAATCAATATCTATCTATCTATTTATGTATGTATCTATCTATCTATCTATCTATCTATCTATCTATCTATCTATCTATCTATCTATCTATCTATCTATCTATCTATCTATCTATCTTATCCTTCATCTATCCACCCATCCTAAAAGGAAGGATATGTTGTAAAATAACTGAAAAATGACAAAGGTCATTTAACACTTTATACTTAAAGTGGCTTCAATTACACAGGTGTCTGTAGAGCATGAATGAGCTCTTTGCATACAATGTGCATTTGGAGCCTTGCACTCACCCCTGCACGCCTGTCAAATTGAGACATGTGGTTGTGTCCATAAAGCCGCTGCCTCCCCATTTAGTAACAATGGCTGGTGGTTCCAGCCGCATAAGCAAACAGCTAATTTGCTCTTCCTCAGCACATGTGTGAATGAAGCCTTAGATCAAAACTTTTGTTTTCTTTTTGCATAATGTAGGGAATGTCTAAACCTCTTTGCTTGTTTTGGGAGAGTGGGAGATTTATCTTCACTTTCTTTTCCATAGACAAAACAAGAGCAGTTGTCTTTAGTAATTGTCACTGCAAAACATGTCCCCATTGGAAGACTTTCCCTCTATTCCTGTCCTGAGGACAACAAAAATAATTGGGATTGTTACTCACTTGTACTCCCAAAGACAATAGTTATCAGAACAAGTAGTGTGGGTGAATCTTCCAGCAGGGGCACAGACAGCAATAAAGCATAATACACAACAATGTGACCTATCTCATCTGAGGACTTAAGTATTTTGGTCTGGACCCACAAGGGAAATGATGTTGCCTCCTGTTTTAAAAGGCAATACAACATTGACAGAGTTGCCATTCCTATGGAGCACATGGAGGAGTGTATGTTAAATGTACCGTCTGGTATGGTGGACCACCCATAATTCTTGTATGAAGGCTGAAATTCTTAAATGAAACAACTTGGAAGTTAGCAGCATGTGTACCAAAACCCTCAGCATCCTACTGAGAATCAGGGGTGCATATTTGGGAACAGCTGAAAACCCCTTAACGTGAATATTCAGTGACAATTCTTATGCCCTATGAGTAAAATAACAGAAAAGTGATACAAATGCTGTTCTAAATCTGCTATATTAGTTCTATACCTGGCAATCTTGCGTTTTGTCTGCCAACACATTTTTCAGCTGATCGAGCTGTTAGTATTCTCGCTACATTTCATGTTTGTTTCTCCTGAGCTGCAATATTTGTACCTACATGGTTACATATGCCGCATCTAGTAAAATGTTTTTTATTTGGAGAAAGGAAAGTGAGCCATTTGCTCGACACACACAGATGTTCTGGGTAGTTCTCTTTACTCCCAGCAGCTGCACAGAGCAACAGGTGAATAAAACGTAGGTGAGTATGTAGTGCTGGCGAAGGTGGGTGGGTGGGCATTAGGTAAATATGTTGTATTGCCCTAATTAGGCAAAACACAGGTTCACTTCAAATTTACATAAAATAGCAAATTTGAACTACAAATCATATCCTCCCAGGCAATTCCCTTCTTTAGAGTTCAGCCTATGGTATCTTACTATGAATCCTGGCCTTCCTACAATAGAAACTAAAACAAGAAGACCAATGACTTCAAAATGAATTGCTATATCTTTAAATGAAACTCAACTTACCATGAACTGGGCAGCTTTTGAGTAGAGGTACTCATCCTGCATAAAATGGAAAATTCATTTTAAATGCTTTAAGCAGCTCTCCTGCACTGTGATTTTGGCTTAAAATAATGCTTGCAAGAAGTCCAAAGATGACATCATATAACCCAGGTTTAGAAAAAGAAAATGTAATTGACTTTGTGCTATAAAGGTACTGTAATTTTGTATGTGCGAATGCTAAGAAACCACACTGTATAAAGGAATAATAATGCAAAACTGCAGCTTATTAAAAACCTACTATGCCATCATGTAAAACACTCTTTTTAGGCTGAATATTGGAGACCTTTGGAATGCTGGAATGTTTAGTTCCTTGAGCTTTTAGGACCTGTGCATTATGCATGAAGCGCCAACAGTTAGCTGCAAGTAGGAACAGCCGACTTTTAAACATATTTTCAACTTTAGAATGTATTCCACAACAGAAACATCCATTAACAAGGTGGACTTGAAACTACAAACGTTCCTTCTGTTCCTGGACACTTGTATATATTACTGTATTGGAACAACTAAAAAGCCATTCACCCTGATAAGTAGAGCACATTGTATCTCATGATTTGTTTGCCATGGACACAGACACTATTTGGCATAATTGTGTCTCAAGGAGGTTTGAATAGCATTCTTGATGTATCTGCATTGGACTAACCTCTGGCCATTTCCTAAATATGGATTTGTGTCCTGTAGAACAGTGGTTTTGCATATTATAGGAATTTAGATAATTTCCAGGCTTCCATAGCTAATTAGAATTTTTTAAAGTATATCTAAATCCTAACTGGGTGACATTTAGTTTTGTATCATAAACAAATGCCATGTCCGTTTCATTTATTTTATCCTTTTTTAAAACTGCTGATCTCCTCCAGACCTTTTTCAGTATATTTTGTTTAGATGCATTCACTCTAGCCTAAGTTGCACATCATTGCTCTGAACTATCCTAATTGTGACAACAGTGAACTATCTTCCAACCATATGCATCAAGTGAGCCACATGTAGTCCCCATTAGAGGCACATGTGACAGAGTGACAATGTAAAAGCACAATTTAAAAATAGTTGTCACTCCCCTAAAACAAGCACCTTCATGACAGGATAGGCAGATATTATTTTGGCAAGAGCTGTAGATTTAAAAAAGACTGATATAAATCTTTGAAATTACACAAACTTAGAGCCTTTATTAGATTGTAGTGATTATGTTAAGATCTGCGTTATCCCTTTATTTACACATAAGTAAAGTTAAGCACTGCTTTGGTGTTCAAGTCTATTTAAGGCTTTTATGATATATGGATAATATAGGGTTTACCTATTATACAAAGCCTTTCTTAAGCTAGATATAGACTGTTCGACGATGTATGGGCAAGCTGCATGTACCCAAGTTAATTGATTGATCCGTTATAGCTACTAGCAATAATCACTATGTTGTCCTAGTGGATACAGCTTCTATATGCCCCTGCTGGCAGATCGCAATGGCTCCTCGGGAGGGATTCCCCCATCAACAATGACTGTGTTGATGAGGGAATCCAGTGATTTTCCTTCTTGCAACCACAGAAAATCGCTCCGTCTATGACCTGCTTTACTAATGTGCTGAAGGTATTGACAGCCAGAAATAGGAAGGTCTAAGTCACATGGCAACTAGATTCTTCCTCTGACTTTCAAACAGCTATTTCTATATTTGCTGTCAGAAATTATGAGCCTTTAAGATCATTGGAACTGACTTTTCTCCTAGTTCAGAAGTCATCAGCTATGCCATATGGATGGTTAGGGCCACACAGGAAATCTGTCCTTGCACATGTAGAAGGGTATTAGGAATGCATTAACAGAAAGGGTTGAAGTTTATTTTTTTTTATTTTTTTTAAGTTTGAGTCACATTACACTATGTGGCATGTGGTTTACATAAAAATATGCCTAGTGGAGGTCTCCAAAGCATGTATGCAATCTATACTTCCATTAGAAGACCGTACGCTATTACATACACATGAGAACTAAAACATCTCTAAATGCACTGCAGAAATGGACAGCACTTTCCAAAAGGAGAAAAATTTTATACCTAGAAAACAGCATTTATAGAGAACACTAAATGGGAAAGTACAATGTTTTTTTATTTTATTTTATTAATTTAGTTTATGTATGGATGTATTTTTTTTATATAGTAATAATTAATGTCTAATCTTTATACAGTGTGTATTCATGGCACAGTTTGCAGAGGATGCATTTCTCATGAATAACCCCAGCACTGCATGCATGCTTGCCGGCAGCCTCGGTATAACAGATTTAGCAAAAAAACGATCTTCTCAACTAATTAAACAGGTATAGAAAGGAACCCATACAAACTGGTGTTTTAATCTGGAGACTGACACTTGCAGGCCAAAAGTAGAATAAATAAAAAAATATAGGGAATATTTCTTATTAAACTAATTAATAAATAACAAAATGTGTATGTATTAGCACTGAATTATAAATAAATAAAGAATATATATATATATTAATATATATATATATATATATATATATATATATATATATATATATATATATACATACAGCACTATACATTCCCTTTAAAGCACTCTTTGGAACTGTTAGTAACTGAGGAAATGTTTCAAAGAAGCGGACATAGAAAAACATATTTGTCCACATGTGTATGATGGTAAATTCATACGAAACGTGATACAAGAAACAGAGGGAGCGCAATGTATGAGCAGTTAGACACCTGTTTATGATGTCATGCTTTGACATTCTTGCACAGGGAAGCAGGAAAGCAGATTAAAGAATTAGAAAATTAAGTTCTTAATAACTAACACAAATTTGCTACTTCATATAATTGTTTTAAGACAAATGTCTTTATTTGATAAGTCAAAATGTAATGCACAGACCGTAGCACCTAGAATTTTTTTTTTCAATTTAATAGCAATTTATTTCAGTGAGACCACTGGAAGCTTTAAGCACACTTTTCATTGCTCTGTGCACTGCATTATTAAATAAAGACCAAAGGCTTTTCTTTGCTCCTACAGACTTGACTGACTTCTGTCAAATGCAATGCAAATAATATTATTTAATAGGAGCAAAGTTATAAATGGTATTTTTGGTAAGCTCTCATCCTATGAAGCATATGCATGGATAGACAAACAGAAAAAGGACCATTCATGGGTAAGGCAGAGCACAGACCTGTCTGCATGAAGCAACTTGTATGTCACCCACTAGATTTTGTATCATTGCGGGGTAGTAGTACCATTAATTGCAGTCATATTAATTTAGCTTTACTTATGGTGGATAGATGGACATATTTTCAAGTTGCCAGGCAATAATTGTAATAAAACATGAAAAAATTACAATGCAATCACTATATCTAAAGACTGGTAAGCTGCAATATATACATTTTCGTTTTCTACATTTAGATACACTTTAACCTTTTTGCGCAGATTAGTCAGGTCAGGTGAAAGGGCTACTGTATAGTTAAAATGTATAGGGGGATTATAAAAAGTCTGCTGCACTATTCAACAACATATAACTAAATAAACAATTATAAAATAACCAAAAAGACAGTCCTTCAGGCAGCCAGCACAAAAATGGATGAACACCAATATAAATAAAATAAAAACAAAAGGTGCAGTGCTTAAAGGTATAGTTCCCAGGGCAATGAACTTAAGATATATCAGAAATCTTGGTGAAAAAAACACTTGATCAGGGAAGAGGAGAAGAGGAGGCCACGTACACCCGGAGGGACATGTCTGCTGAAACTGTCCGACGGACCGTTTCCAGCGGACATGTCTCCTCCGGATTTTCATCCGACGGCGTGTACACACCATCGGATCAAAATCCCCACCGGCAGACAGCACGGTGACGTGGCGGTAACGTTGATGCCGCCACGTCACCGCACCAGGAAGTAAAAAAACTTCCACGCATGCAACGCATCCATTCGACGCTTGTGCGGGCAGATATGTCCGCTGGTTAGTGTACTAACCAGCGGACATATCCGACGGACATGTCTCCGGCGAACAAATTTTAAAGCATGCTTTAAAATTTGTCCGCCGGTCAGACATGTCCGCTAGCCCATACACACGATCGGATTTGTCCGCTGAACTGGTCCGTCGGACCAGTTTCAGTGGACAAATTCGATCGTGTGTACGCGGCCTAAGTGTAATAGGCAGTGTGTTCAGGGGATGGAGGCGGCTTCGCCTCTTCCCTGATCAAGTGTTTTTTTTCACCAAGATTTCTGATATATCTCGAGTTCATCACCCTGGGAACTATACCTTTAAGTGCTGCACCTTTTGTTTGATTTTATTTATTCTCTACTGGAGTTTTTATCTTTTGCTAAACAAACAAAAAAAAGACTGAAAACTTTGAATAAAAGCAAAACTGTTTTCCTAGTTGTTTATACAATTTTGCAAACAGGTAATTTTTCTCCTTCATTGATGTTCGTTGATGAGGCTGCACTGATGGGCACTGATAGGCTGCACTGATAAGCACTGATAACATGGAAGTGAGGGGAACTGATAGGTGGCACTGATGAGGTTGCACTGATAGATGGCACTGTACTGACAGGCACTGCACTGATAGGCAGCACATCTAGGTCACTGATAGGTGGCACTGCTAGGTGGTACTGATGGGCACTGATGGGTGGCACTGATGGACACTGGCAAATGACACTGATTGGCAGCACTGATAGGTGGCACTGATGATGAGGCATTGATGGGCAATGATTGGCAGCACCGATGGGCACTGATAGATGGCACTGGTGGGCAATGGTAGGTGGCACTGGTGGGCACTGCTAAGCAGCAGTGGGTCTGGAGTGTGTGGACCAATGCCCCGTTTACTCCAGATGGTAATCATCTTTTTTTGTTTCCTCATGCTGTCAGTGCTAGCGGCCGTAAAAGGGGTTAATACTGCCCGCAATGCGCCTCTGCAGAGGCGCATTGCGGGCGGTATTACCGTGGTTTCCCATTGATTTCAATGGGAAGGAGCGGTATAGGAGCGGTAAACACCCCGCTCCTATACCGCTCCAAAGATGCGGCTAGCAGGACTTTTGGACCAGTCCTGCTAGTGCACAGCTTCATTGAAGACTACAGTGCAAGATTTTTTCAGGCGGTATAGCAGCGCTATTTTTAGCGCCGTACCGCCTGTAAAACGCCCCAGTGTGAAAGGGACCTAAGCGTAAAAGCTATCAAATAAATTAACCATGTGGATTGTATGGCTTCCAGTTCTTTTTCAATTTAAAATATATTAATCAGTAGACTTGTTTTGTAAAATGTCTGACCAAAACTCTAGATATCCCTACTTAAATAAATGGTCTATTGTATTAATACTAAAATGCATGTTTTACATTTTTTCTGATTCTGTATAAAGCTGGCTTAGGCCTCGGACACACGACCGAGGAACTCGTTGGAAAAGACACATCGTTTTCCTCGACGAGTTCCTTGTTAGGCTTGTCGAGAAACTTGACAAGCTGTCTTTGCATACACACTGACAAGACCAAATCTCCTCGTTCTCAAACTCGGTGACGTACAACACATAGACGGCAGGGGAAGTTCGATTCCATTGGCGCCACCCTTGGGGCTGCTTTTGCTAATCTCATGTTACTGCGTTTTAAGTAAAAGTTTGGTGAGAGACGATTCACACTTTTCAGTCTGTTACAGCGTGACAAATGTGCTATTTCCATTACAAGCGCTACTTTTACCGAAGGTGCGCTCCCTTCTCATACTTTATTCTGAGCATGCGCGGGTTTCTAAGCATACACACAAACGTGTTTCTCGTCGAAAACCAGCCCGACGAGGAACACGATGAGGAAATTGAGACTCCCGACAAGGAAAAAGAGAACTTGTTCTCTTTTTTCCTTGTGGAGTTCCACGTCAGTTTTCTCAATGAAAATCATATACATGACCGTTTTTCTCTGCAAAAAAGCTCTCCCACCAAGTTTCTTGATGGATTCTGTCGAGGAAAACGGTCGTGTGTACGAGGCCTCATAATAGTGTATTCTAAGGCCACGTACACACCACTAAATAAATCCGATCAAATCGGTCTTACAGACCGTTTTGATCAGATTTGTCTGCTGGGATATATTGGTTTGATCGTGTACACACGATCAAACCAAAATCCCCGCCGGCAGACAGCGCGGTGACGTGGCAGTGACGTTGACGCCGCTAAGTCGCCGAACCAGGAAGTAAAATACTTCCACGCATGCATCGAATCTATTCGACGCATGTGCGGACAGATGTGTCCGCTGGTTAGTGTACTAACCAGCGGACATGTCGGACGGACGGGTTTCCAGCAGACAGATTTTAAAGCATGCTTTAAAATTTGTCTGCTGGAAAAACCTGTCTGCTCGCCCGTACAAACATTGTATTTATCTGCTGAAACGGTCCTTCGGACCGGTTTCAGCAGATAAATTTGATCGTGTGTACGCGGCCTAACTGTAGATCCCAGTTACATCATATAGACAAAATTCAATAAATTACAATGAATATCTGTTCCCTAGTGCAACAACCAACATGCAAAATGCACTAATTTATCCTAACTTATCAGTGTGGAATAATTTTCACTGAACCGATTCCAGTAAAGTTATATCTAACTGGTTGCTTATAATATATATATATATATAAAAAAAAGTTATTCCCTATGATAGCCATGTTTTTGCTGCAGGTATTCTTGTGACAGGTTGCTAAATGCATCAATGTCTGCCTGTTAAAGTCGACCCTGTTTGGCCCTGGAACACTGAAGTTGATTTGCCATAGGAAAATAGTCTGTTCACTTTGCAAGGTCTCCATGATTAAAATGGTAATAAACCACAAACCATATATATAATACATTGCAGATTACCAATAGATGAGGTGGCTGCATAAGTTTTCCCTCTCTGTTTTCACTTGGTGATCTCACCAGTAACAGACTTCTTGTATTAGAGTGCCCCCAATCTGGATGAATGAGGGGGCACATTTGGGGCGGATTAATGAGGGGTCACATTTGGACAGCAGCATTGTCAGTCTAGGGGGAGGGTAGATTGAAGCCAAACTCCAATTAACACGTTTTAAGCTGTTGCAGCAAATAGATTTGTTTCCTTTTAGGCTAAAGTTTTTAGTTAAATAAATGAAACTGATCATTGTAAGCACCTCTGCCAGTGTTAAATGGTTTGTCTAATCTCTGTTAGTTCTTTTGAAAAACAGCAGACTTACTGGCCGAATTCCCAGAGGAAAATAGAAGAAAAAAATTCCGGAAAAGAAAACAAATCCAGCTATCATATTTAAGAATTGATAAGCAATCTAAAAAATGTTTGCTTTTGGGTTTAATACTGCTTTAAGCCCTTTGTGGGGTGAAATGCACCTTAGTGGGAGGTGGACAGGCAAGACTATATGTTGTGAATCCTCAATTTATTAGATTAAAGTTGGCTTTACATTGGTTATGGCATCAATGTGCGGCCCACTCATTTCTCCTTGACAAGCAGCACAGTTGAGCGGGGATGCATTCCTGGGCATGCACCTGATAAAAGCTGGATGTACAAGGAAAGAAGCAAGTTTGGAGCAGCATAGCTATGACTGATTTCACTGTGTAAGACTCCTTTCACATTGAAGAGTTTTTCAGGCGTTTTAGCGCTAAAAATAGTGCCTAAATAGCGTCTGAAACACTCCTGCCCCGCAGTCTCAGTGTGAAAGCCCGGGTGCTGGCGGGACCGCTCCAAAAGTCCTGCTAGTAGCATCTTTGGAGCGGTGAGAGGAGTGATGTGTTTACCACTCCTCCACCGCTCCTTCCCATTGAAAACAATAGAACACCGCGGCTATACCACCGGCAATGTGCCTCTGCAGAGGCACATTGCCGGCGGTATTAACCCTTTTTCGGCCACTAGCGGGGGTTAAAACCGCACCGTTATCGGCCAAATACCACTGCAATTCCGCAGCAATACCGCAGCAATACCACCACTGCACCTCCCGCCCCAGTGTCAAAGGGGCCTAAGTGTTTTTTTTCCCCCCATAGCTTAGTGAAGCTCTGCTGATTTCCATCATCTAATCACATACAAGCAAACGTTCTGCTATTTTTTTTTTACATTTTCCTTGTACAAGTTATATAGACAAGAAGGACATGCGCCAAACTAAGTGTAGTAAATTAGGGATTTAATGAAGTGAAAATAATAGTAAACAGTAAATTGGCTACTCACAAAACAATTGAGAGCAAGGGCACATCAGGGGTTAACAGCTGGTCGAGGGTCACAACGATCGTTTACATCTGCAGGCAGGCTGACTTGGCCAAGTCTTGGGAGTTATGGAGACCCATCCTGGGGAAGCCTGAAAGAAGCGACAGGGGATCCAGAAGCTGTGTTTCCTGGATAGGACGCGCTATGCGTTCCAGCATGAAGCGCAGTCTATCGCCGTACGACCGGAAGTGACGTCGAACCTCGGGCCAGCCAATGGGATGACGCGTTTCTCAGCATCCGCTGGTTCATCAGATCCAAAACGTCCAATAGAAGCGGACGTACTATATATGCAGGGGATTATCGTGATTGGTCAGCGGGGCTTAGTAAACAAATGCACACAGGAAGTACTGGGAAATACTGACACAGATAGTAAAGGACACTAGAACTATATATATATATATATATAGAAGAAAAAATGTGGAAAAATAGAATATATATAAAAAATGTTAAAGATAATATATATAAAATTATAAAGAGGTGTATATATATAAATAAATAAATGAGTATATATATATATAAAAAAAAAAAAAAAAACACATACATATATATAATAAAAAGATCTATGACAACATCCTAAAAATTATTATCACTCAAAAAATTCCTAGAAAAAATTAACAAAAAGTGTATATGTATATACACATATACACATTAAAAAATATGCATATATATATATATATAACACATGCTAAAAATATATTAAAAATATATATATATATATTAGAACATACACACTAAAAAATATATATATACTAAAAAATACCATAAAGTGCCATAGTCACAGAGACCTAATATAAGATTAAATAATATAGAATAATATAATAAATAATAAATAATAATCAAGCACATAAATTCAGTATGTATATATAAAGTCACCGTACGAATATGCTCAAAGCAAACATAACTCTGTGCGCATGGGTGACTCCAGGTGACACATCCACAGACCAAGGTAATATATGCACAATATATACATGTAGCTGGGGTGTAATACACATACACACACATGTATATACATAAAATCAGTTTGAACAGTAATGTGCGGGAGGAAATAATATAATATAAAATAAAGCTGATGCACAAACAAGGCAATCCTGTATAGTCATGAGTGTGCAGCAACATATGTATTCTCTAAAAGAAATCATGTAAGAAATACATATGTTGCTGCACACTCATGACTATACAGGATTGCCTTGTTTGTGCATCAGCTTTATTTTATATTATATTATTTCCTCCCGCACATTACTGTTCAAACTGATTTTATGTATATACATGTGTGTGTATGTGTATTACACCCCAGCTACATGTATATATTGTGCATATATTACCTTGGTCTGTGGATGTGTCACCTGGAGTCACCCATGCGCACAGAGTTATGTTTGCTTTGAGCATATTCGTACGGTGACTTTATATATACATACTGAATTTATGTGCTTGATTATTATTTATTATTTATTATATTATTCTATATTATTTAATCTTATATTAGGTCTCTGTGACTATGGCACTTTATGGTATTTTTTAGTATATATATATTTTTTAGTGTGTATGTTCTAATATATATATATATATTTTTAATATATTTTTAGCATGTGTTATATATATATATATGCATATTTTTTAATGTGTATATGTGTATATACATATACACTTTTTGTTAATTTTTTCTAGGAATTTTTTGAGTGATAATAATTTTTAGGATGTTGTCATAGATCTTTTTATTATATATATGTATGTGTTTTTTTTTTTTTTTTTTATATATATATATACTCATTTATTTATTTATATATATACACCTCTTTATAATTTTATATATATTATCTTTAACATTTTTTATATATATTCTATTTTTCCACATTTTTTCTTCTATATATATATATATATATAGTTCTAGTGTCCTTTACTATCTGTGTCAGTATTTCCCAGTACTTCCTGTGTGCATTTGTTTACTAAGCCCCGCTGACCAATCACGATAATCCCCTGCATATATAGTACGTCCGCTTCTATTGGACGTTTTGGATCTGATGAACCAGCGGATGCTGAGAAACGCGTCATCCCATTGGCTGGCCCGAGGTTCGACGTCACTTCCGGTCGTACGGCGATAGACTGCGCTTCATGCTGGAACGCATAGCGCGTCCTATCCAGGAAACACAGCTTCTGGATCCCCTGTCGCTTCTTTCAGGCTTCCCCAGGATGGGTCTCCATAACTCCCAAGACTTGGCCAAGTCAGCCTGCCTGCAGATGTAAACGATCGTTGTGACCCTCGACCAGCTGTTAACCCCTGATGTGCCCTTGCTCTCAATTGTTTTGTGAGTAGCCAATTTACTGTTTACTATTATTTTCACTTCATTAAATCCCTAATTTACTACACTTAGTTTGGCGCATGTCCTTCTTGTCTATATATATTTTTCAGAGTCTGCTTCTGCCTCAGGACTGTGCTGCCACTAGTGTTGCTGGACTAAACATTGAACTTTTGGGACTTTTTATTTTAACCATCTTTTGTATGGTCATTTATTTGGACTATCATTATATGGTCATTTATTATTTTATTTATTTATTATTTTTTTCCCTTTTGATATTGACATGGACCTTATGATCTACTAATTGTTAATTATACTATTAATTCTTTTTGATTGCATTTTTTAAGTCGTGCGCCATCTACCTATATTTTTTACTCCTTGTACAAGTTAAACCACAATCACTAAGCTGGGACAAATTATCTTGCAAAGGGCAATTTCTCTTGCAAAGTAAACAGCATATTTGCCTAGTAATTCAACCCCATTGATCCTACTGATGACAGTAAATTTAGAATAAATGCAATCTTTGTGCAACAGGGACACTCTTCTATTTGTTTCTCCAGCAAAAGAGCCTGTGAGCTGTAAAAGTAATCCGGAATAACAATATTAAATAGCTATTTAGAGAAGACATCTAAATGATAAATATTACAGTAAAATCAAGTACTTACTTAAATATCCTTGTGACTCCTTCTGCATGGTAGTTATTGGACAATCTTTATGTGTAAGCAAAAGCTGTTTTAGTTGTGCTACCTCATTTTTCAACATGGAGACCTCGTTCTGAACAAAAATGAAATAAAATGGAAACCACATTAAAATCCAGAATACTTTTAGACACCTGTACAGTGAAACAATAGCTTCAGAGGCCCAAGTGACTGACATTTTATGCACAGGTACCAATTTTTACAGGACAGATTTCCAATCATTTTACTTTTTAGCCTTGTTTTACCCTGAAATACCTTGTCAATGCATAGGAAGATTATCTTCAGAAACAGAAACTCTTATCTTCTACATGTTGACCTACAAAATCAATCTGTTTTTGACCAGTATCAAATATTGCAAGACTGATTCCAAATACTCATTTACAATTAACCACAGTTTTACATGCTACAACATGCTAATTAAGCCAATGCAGACTATGTCTTAAATTATAACCCAAGGCAGTTAAACAATAGAATTACTTACAAATTCATATTCAACAGGAGTCTAGATAATTATTGTTTTCAGAACTTGCTAAATGGAACACATGCAATTTGCCAGATTGTGAGATAATATAAGGTTTTGAAGGTAACAAAGCATATATTAAAACTGCTTTTTTCAACCTTGTCCTTGGAAGTGGCCCCAGTAATAAAAGCTACACCATATGCTAGTTAGAGAATACTGTCTGCTGCTAATGTGCTGTAGGCCTGCCCCTGATTGTTCAGAACTGGAAAGCTAAAGTTTATTGATGCTATATAGCAGGGATATGCAATTAGTGGACCTCCAGCTGTTGCAGAACTACAAGTCCTATGAGGCATGGCAAGACCCTGATAGCCACAAGCATGACACCCAGAGGCAGAGGCATGATTGGACTTGTAGTTTTGCAACAGCTGGAGGTCCGCTAATTACATATCCCTGCTATATAGAGGTGTTCTTGTCATTGACACTAAAAATTAGCAGTTGTCTATGGTACACAGAACTAGGACATTGTCAGAGACTCAAAACCTTGTGGTACATTAATTTTCTTTTAAATGTTGACAGTTTTTTTTTCAAACCAGGTTTAAAAGTACAATATAGAAGGTTAATTTCATAGTCTAGTCATGATTTAAAGAAGAACTCTGGTCTCAGAAATATTTTTTTTCAGTGTTTATAAACAGAGCCTTTAGAGCAGGTCTTTACTAGTGCTGCTTGTATATACCTTTATTAATTTTCCCTGGGTACACTTTAGCTTGAACATCAGAGCTCTGACTTGCTGCTTCCCCTTCAACCTGCTTATCAATGTTGGTAAGTGAGACCTTTCATCAAAATGCTGAAACCTACCAACTTGTTATCTAAAGACAATAGTTTGAGAACACTTTAGAAGAACCTTTTGAAATACGTTCCAGATCTAGTGGAACCTCTGCTAAAACCCTTACCAAACATTTACATTGGTGTCCATTGGGCAAAGTGTCCCTTACATTGATGGGAATGTCTTCCCTAAAGAGAACTAAAAAGACCATTGGAGTCATGCAGTCTCTGCAACTATAATGGTCTCCAGAACTATACAACACCATCAAACCATCAAACAGAAGTTCAGTTAGTTACATCTCAAGGAACCTGTAGCAACCTCTGGAGGAGCCATGGTTTAAAATGGCTTCTCTAGAAGATAACTCAGGTTATGTGCAGACACTGCTTGGTTTCTACATTTTATTCTGCTGGTACAGTAAAGGCAATGTACTTAGACTACTAGAAAACATGATAACATGCTCATAGCCGGTTCACACTTTCGCGGCACATCTTTGGGGGCGACTCTGCAAGTCGTCCTGAAGACGACCTTAGAGGCGATTAGCAAAATGACTTCTGTATAGAAGTCAATGCAAATGGCCCGAGCCGCCCCCGAAGTCATACAAAACCTTTTTCTAAGTCGGAGCGACTTGCGTAGCTCCTATTAGCATGGTTCTATTGCACAGAATGGGACGCGACTTGTCAGGCGGCTGAGCCACCTGACGAGTCGCCCCAGTGTGAACCGGCTCTCACTGTGCTGCTTTTTCAGCATTAGCTAATCAGCAAGTTCTGTTTTTTTACTATACTGCTGCAGCAGTGGTTGCAGCTCTGGCTATGCTGTCAAGCATAGCTAGATCCACAAGATAGCACAGAGTAAGATTTAAGGCAGCCCCCACCTATAGTAGACCTAGCTTACAGCGAGTACATCCTTTGAGGTGAGAGAATATGTGAAACGGCGGTGGGAATCATAATGTTATTGCTTTAAATTGCACCAATAAATAGAAGATTGCACTGGAAAAAAATATGTACCGGTAATCACTGGATGTATACATACTGTAACTGTTTTTTCAAAAGACTTTAATTTTTACCTTACTTTGGGAGAGGCTTTAATGAATTTATTTGATTTCTATGTATTTATTTATTTGTATGCTTTGCACATGTTATGCATTTTTTAATGGTTTTGCATATTGTACTTTATGTGAATAATGAGGATTTGAAATACTAGTATATTAGGGTAAATATTTGTAATCAAGCATGGTTTGGGGAGGCGCAGCGGGCATTATTTCATTAATTCTCCCATGATTGTCCTATAAGGATGCAGGACCTCCTGACCCTTTTTCTGACAGTGCTGATTGGCCCTGTGCTGATCACATTCACTCTTCCAAGAAAAAAAACTCTTTAGCAATACGCACAAAACTGAGCATGTGCAGCTTGTCCCCTAGCTTCTGTACTATCCGGAGATGGTTTGATGACCACAATATCTGAAGCTGGTCTGAGGGGCATCATGTGACACTGTAATTGGCTGGAAAGTGTTGATGTCACCGGGAGCTCATTCTACCAACAGTTCTAAGAGTGCTGATGGAGTTCAGAAAAAGTCAGTGAAGCATGCAGAGGTTGGACAAAAAAAAATGGAAACACTTAGCGACATGTTGCACGTTAAAAGCGGAAGTGATGTAACATTCTTTTGCTTCCGCTGTGTGATGAGACACCAGGTGGGAAGCCTCACTTTCATCATTCACTGCATGTGCAGCTAGTAACATGAAGTCATGTCAGAGCTTACTAAGTTTCAAAGAGGGCAAATTTAGCTGCTGCCTCTGTGTCTAAAGCTGCCAATTTACTTGAGTTGTCGCGAGGTACAGTATCAAAGGTTATGACGGCACTTACAGTTTTTAGGAAAATGTCTGATAAGCATAAGTGTGGTCAACTGACCAACTGTCCAGGATTGTGAACCAGAATTTTGCATGAAGAGTGGTATTAGATTACATTATCCACCATCCAAAACCATCCAAGGCCTATATTTGTCAATTTCCAGAATTCAGGCCATCTTGGATGCCAAAGGTGGTCCAACACCATATTAGGTAACAATTTTGTTCTTATACTATACTTGTTTCCATAGTTCTGTCCTGTATATGCAGCAGCTGGACTTTAAAATTCACATACCATGCCACTGCATATATGTGTAATAAATATATGTTTCAATACAAACTAATATAAAAAATACACAACCATTTTAAATAATATCTACAATGATGTTCACACATTAAAAAGTTGTTCTAAGTAGGATGTCATTTTTTTTCATGCTGCTCCCACGTGAGTGAATGTGCATCCTTTTTGCCCATCAGTTTCATGTAGCTTGACATCTTACAGGTGCATATGGCAATTGTTAATGTTCTTAACCTTTCTACTTTAGCACTTAAATATAAAAGAGTGGGAGATACTATCTTTCCTTGGGGCACAGTGCTGATATATATCCTTCAATGGCATGTATTTTTAACCTCCACATAAACTGTGACATTATAACCTTTTAAATAAAGCTAAGCATCTCTAAACTTGCCCATGTGTGAATTGAAACCAAGTGTCCTGTAATAGGATGCACATGTGTGTATAGATATATAATCTCAGCACCATTTAATTTCCAGTGCTGTGTAAGATTTTTGAATGTGTACCATACACCTCTACCTGACAGGGGAGATTAAAGTAGATCTTATAATTAGAAAACTAGCAGTCTGACCCTATTAAATGGGGCAGCGTTTCTCTGGAAATTATGCTGATTTTGAATATTATGGGGTTTATTTACTAGAGGTAAATAGGCTATTAACTTGGAAGTTGCAATGGAAGTAGCATTTTGCAAGAAAATTTGCCCCAGAGCTTAGTGAATGTGGCAAAGTATCACTTTGCAAAGAATAGCCAATCACATGCAAGGAACAAAAAAAAACAATGCATTTTTACTTGCACATGATTGGGTGATGGAAGTCAGCAGAGCTTTACCTCATTCTCTAAGCTCTGGGGCAAATTCCCTGCAAAGTGGAACTTGCTTTTAAAAGTAAACTGCCTTTTTGCTTTTATTAAATCAATATCTATCTATCTATCTATCTATCTATCTATCTATCTATCTATCTATCTATCTATCTATCTATCTATCTGTCTGTCTGTCTGTCTGTCTGTCTGTCTGTCTGTCTGTCTGTCTGTCTGTCTGTCTGTCTGTCTATCTATCTATCTATCTATCTATCTATCATTACATGTGGTTACTCATACATACGTATACGCACTTAGGTATATGATTCTAATATACTGTACATATACACTGTCACTAATACACAGCACAAAAGCAAATCATACTGTCTTACTCACTTTGTCGTGCCTAAAAGAGACCCTGTCACGAGATCATTAATTTTATCAAAAATCTTTCATAAAATTATAAGTGCATGTATTATATGTATTTATGTATTTATCTGTAAAAGCCTCCTTTGAGTAGGCATCCAAAAGTGCTGAGACTGCTGCTGGGTGCCTCTGACTTGTCGGTATGGTTCCACTATCGAGATGGTTCCTGTAAGGACTGCGCAGGCCCAATACTTGCTGACGTAAATCTCGGAACCTCGGCCGGCATCCAGGCTCATTCCTTAACATCCCCGTGGATTGGAGGATGTTAAAAAAAGAGCCAGGAGGCTGAGCGAGCGTAGCGAGAACGTGAGGCCGACTGCCCACTTACCTCAAATTCCACGTCGCCCTGGAGGTTCGGTGATTTCCATCGGCATGGATTGCACCTGCGCAGTTCTTACAGAAACCATCTCGATAGCCGGAACCATATCCTCAGATCACCGCCATCTTGGCTGTAATGTTGTCAGCCCCAGCAAACTCCAAGCTGTCACTCAAGTGACACTTTTTAGTGTTCCCCTTTGCTCTTCCCCTGGCAGCTACATAAAAGGTTATGTAGGGAGGGTAGAGGATGGTTGCAGATGCTGGGCCAGCATAAATAGTAACGAGACACGTTCAGAAAAGAATAGGGCTTTAATGTGCAGGGAGGAAAAGAGTGTGCTAGGAATTGACTCTCCTGGAGTAATCACATTTTCTAGCAACTTCAAAGGCACATTGTAAGCAAAAAAAAATAACTTTTGGAAAGAAAACATGCTGCAAAAAGCATATATGATATTTTCTGTACTTTTACCTGGAATTTGTTTCAGTTGCTGACATGGTCTCTCTAAAGCACCAGGACACAATGTAAAAAAGCCTGGTAAAGCTAAAATGTATTGTTGCCTGTAGCAACCAGTTCTAATTTTCACAGTATGAGCTTTAAAGCGATTCAAAAAAGTTGTAATGGGCAGCAAGAAATATTACTTTGACCATACTGTTCATGTACGTACTGAACATAGTAGTGTCTCCCCAGCAGCCTGTAAATGATGTTTAAGCAAACTCTATTCATAGCCTATTTGGTGGTCATTGTATCAAAACAAAAAGCATAATGATTATTATATATAAACTATCAAAAGCAAAAACTTTAACATATACTGTATTTATTGGCGTATAACACGCACCCTAACTTTAAGGCCGCGTACACACGAGCAGACAGATTTGTTCAAATCGGTCGGGCCGACCGATTTGAACAAATCTATCTGCTGGGGACATATTGGTTTGATCGTGTACACACGATCAAACCAAAATCCCCGCCGCCAGACGGCGTGGTGACGTGGCGGTGACGTTGACGCCGCCACGTCACCGTACCAAGAAGTAAAACACTTCCGCACATGCGTCGAAACCATTCGGCACGTGTGCGAGAAGACATGTCTGCTGGTTAGCGTACTAACCAGCAGACATGTCGGCGGACGGGTTCCCAGCCGACAGATTTCAAAGCATGCTTTGAAATCTGTCGGATGGCCAAATCCGTCGGTTCGCCCGTACACACGGTCGAATATGTCTGCTGGGACGGTCAGGCCGACCATTGCTAGCAGATAGATTTAATCGTGTGTACGCGGCCTAAGAGGGAAGTTTCAGGAAAAAAACTTTCCACAGCCCCCTACATATAACACGCAGGCACAGTTTACCCTCCATTTTTAGGGTAAAAAAGTGAGTGTTACACGCCAATAAATACAGTATATAATTAATATTAATATATTATTTGTCATATATACAATATAATTATGTTACATCTTTTAGCAAATAACAAATAAATTGTCTAGCTAAATACCACAAATAATTTATATGGAACAAAGTGTGCTTCACAAAGGCCTAGAGGCACATCTCAGCGCCACAGATGCTAATAGTTAAATAATGGTAGGAAAAGTAAAATAAATAATTAATAATATATAAAATATTAAATCAACCTAATATCCAAAAAAAAAAAAAAACAGAAAAAGGTGAATCAAAGCAGCTGTCTAAAAAACATCAGCACAAGGCTGATTAAAAGCATATAAAACAAAGTATCATAATTAGAACAAAGTTCAAAATGATAAACAGCGCTAAACAATGTTGGATAAATGTCCAGCAACATCAAGCTAAGATGGCGTAGAAAAGATAGAGAGGTGATGTGAACATCTCAAGGAATTTTCAAAATCTTTCCACCTTGTCCCAGAAGACCACCACGCGTGAGGCACACTCCCCTTTGGGGGTTAAACTCACCAGAGGGCCAGTGATATCAGGCCTTACACAGGTATCTTTCCACCATACCATCCATCAGCTAAGCAGGGAGGAACGCTCCATATAGAAACAAATGAAACTCCAAATAGTGTAATTCGGTTTTAATTTATTTAAAAAGCAATAACCCTTCACCACACATAAGATCCCCGCTCACAGTGTACGTACCATGAATCAGTAGTAATGAGCAAATAATGACGAGTATCGGATGGTCTCAGGAATCCCAGGAGCAAACATGTAATGTCTTTAAAACAGAACGGAGCAAATGGTCCTTCCTGGTCAAAAACCACCGGTGGAGCGCAGATCACGTCACTTCCGGTAACGCCGCGTTAGCCCCGCCCTGACCGGTTTCGTCTACCAATGGACTTCAACTGAGGGCGTGGCTGAGCGGCAAAGATTAGATGTTTATATATACCCTCCTGTTCCGTCATTGGCTGCTATTACGGCGCGGAAAGCTCCCCTATTGGTCTACCACCGAGTCGCTCAAAGACAGATACAGAGAGGGGCATAAAATCAGTACGCTATCACAGGATAAAACTAAGGAGCACACGTAATATAAAACGGGAAACCAATTTACCATATAGCCCGCGCTATAACGATCCGATCTTATTTCTTTTTAAAAAGAAATTTTGAAGGGAAAGCAAAGTAAAAAGACTCGTTCGGAAATAGTATAATATTGTACAACATGTTGCTTCTGGGGTTAATGAACACCACATAGAGCATAACAGGGCACTTTGGAAACAATAGAAACATTTTATATATAAGCATTACTGCATATATATATATATTTAAGGATACAACCTTTCAGTAAAAACACTAAAAAGCACTAAAAAAGATGATGGACTAAAATTGAATATTAAAGGCTATTAATGATTTTTTGAAAACAATTAGATATTTTAAAACCAATTAAATAATTCTAAAAAACAAAATAATAATTAGTTTTATCCTGTGATAGCGTACTGATTTTATGCCCCTCTCTGTATCTGTCTTTGAGCGACTCGGTGGTAGACCAATAGGGGAGCTTTCCGCGCCGTAATAGCAGCCAATGACGGAACAGGAGGGTATATATAAACATCTAATCTTTGCCGCTCAGCCACGCCCTCAGTTGAAGTCCATTGGTAGACGAAACCGGTCAGGGCGGGGCTAACGCGGCGTTACCGGAAGTGACGTGATCTGCGCTCCACCGGTGGTTTTTGACCAGGAAGGACCATTTGCTCTGTTCTGTTTTAAAGACATTACATGTTTGCTCCTGGGATTCCTGAGACCATCCGATACTCGTCATTATTTGCTCATTACTACTGATTCATGGTACGTACACTGTGAGCGGGGATCTTATGTGTGGTGAAGGGTTATTGCTTTTTAAATAAATTAAAACCGAATTACACTATTTGGAGTTTCATTTGTTTCTATATGGAGCGTTCCTCCCTGCTTAGCTGATGGATGGTATGGTGGAAAGATACCTGTGTAAGGCCTGATATCACTGGCCCTCTGGTGAGTTTAACCCCCAAAGGGGAGTGTGCCTCACGCGTGGTGGTCTTCTGGGACAAGGTGGAAAGATTTTGAAAATTCCTTGAGATGTTCACATCACCTCTCTATCTTTTCTACGCCATCTTAGCTTGATGTTGCTGGACATTTATCCAACATTGTTTAGCGCTGTTTATCATTTTGAACTTTGTTCTAATTATGATACTTTGTTTTATACACAAATAATTTATAGTTTACCAAAACCTCAGAACAGAAATGTAATATACTGCAGCTTGCCAGTCATTGGAGGTGGTGGCTGCAATATTATTTCTTTTTGCAAGCTATATTTCCATTATTTTTACCTAGTGATTCTGCCAGTAATAAACTTTCAGTCTTAGGGTAACACTAACTGCACTGTATCTATTAAGAAGCATTGTTGTCATCCTACAATTCTCTCCTGATTAGGATTAAAAACACCTACCCCTCATCTATATTACTTTGAGGAAGTTGTTTTGTAGTTCACAAAAGTTAGCTGGGAAAGCTGATACCATTGTTTGAAATTTCAGTTCAGTGCACAGGACGTCACAAGATCACAAGATCAATTGCAGTACTTGCAGAAAAAAGTACTTATCCTAAAAAAGGAAATTAATGCAGCCATTACATGATGAGCCCCTGATGACACCAGCACACAAGGATTGGTAAGCTGAAATATATGACTTTTGTTCTTGGGATATTATGTATTGTAACTTGTATTAAATTAAAGTGAAATGCAAAACTTTTTAAAGTAAAGTGAAATGCAAAACTTTTTTTTGGGGGGGGGGGGGGTAGAGTTATGCCGCATAAACACGATCGGTCAATCTGATGAGAACGGTCTGATGGACCGTTTTCATCAGACCAAACCAATCGTGTGTGGGCCCCATCGGTTATTTATCCATCGGTTAGAAAAATGTAAACTTGTTTTAAAGTTAACCGATGGATACCTAACCGATAGGAAAAAAAACAACCGTTTGTAGGCACGTCCATCGGTTAAAAATCCATGCATGCTCAGAATCAAGTCGACGCATGCTTGGAAGCATTGAACTTTTTTCAGCACATCGTTGTGTTTTACGTCACCGCGTCCTGACACGATCGTTTTTTTACCGATGGTATGTAGGCACGACTGACCATCAGTCAGCTTCATCGGTTAACTGATGGAAAAATCCATCAGAGTGTTCTCATCGGATTGACCGATCGTGTGTACAGGGCATAAGACAGGATTAGAACCACTGTCTGCTATTTTTTTTTTTTTTTTTTGGGGGGTGAGATTTTCATTTACTTCCTGTCACAAAGACAAAACAGGAAGTGAGAGAAAATTCCTTCAAAGTGGAAGAATCCTTTGTGGTCACCAGGGTCACCAGAACAAGATTTCCCCTCTATTCCTGTTCTAATGAAAACTCCAAAAATTTTACTTTCTTTCACTTGCACTTTTAGCCATAATGGTAAACAGGACAGAGAGCGGGTAAATGTCCCTAATGGGGGCACAAATAACAATACCAACCTCACAGGTAAACCCCTTTCCACTCTAGCCACAACTAAAACAACAATTTCCTTTAGTTATACTTTAAATATACTTGATTTAAGAATATACATTTGTGGTAAAAGACCAACATGAAACACATTTCATAAATTTGAAATTGCACCTTTCAGTGTTGTAGAGTAGACTAAGACAATGCAAATTTACATATGTTTTTTTTTTTATTTCATCTTGAAGTTTAAATATCAGAAATGTTGCTTTCATTTAAATTTCAAACACCTTTATGGAGAAATGCATAGAAATTGCTTAGAGACAGACCTCCGGCGGGACACTGCCGATAATACATAAACATGGCCGTGGCCTGCTGGGATTTTTAGTAATAGTGTACTATTATTCCAGAAATCAAAAGAATTGTTGGAAATAGGGTGCTAGTGAATGATCTGCTGGATGTCCAATCACTGTCTACTTTGCTAAATGCTGAAAACAAAATCAGGGCTATATTTTGAACAAGATAGAGCTTCTTGCTCTGTAAAGGTTTCTTTGAGGCAAGTGCAAAGTCCTTTGGCATCCTTTGACAAAAAGTGTTTATACAAGAAGGACCTCAGTCATCTGCTAGAGCAGATTATGTCTGTGTTTTCATTATTAATGTAATATGTCTTACTTGTGTATGATGGACGTGTAGAAAAAATGCTCAGCTATAAACAGTGGCTTTGTGAAGCTGTACAGTACACACCTGAAGCTGCATGTTTGTCTGGGTGAGTTCCTCTGCTTTTTTTTCCAGTGACATCACCCAGACCTTCCTTTTCTGTCTGCACCGCGTGGCAGCTGCTCGGTTCCTTTCCAGAAACTTTCGCCGCCTCTCGTCTGGATCCTCGTCCACCACCCGCCTGCGTCGGCCTCCCGTGGGCTGAGGGGACTGTATCGTCTGAGAGGGCTGCATTTGCTGTGCTGCTGGTGAGAGCTGGACCAAGAAGAAAAGCTAATTCACTCTCTAGACCACTAAAAACACACATGTGAAATGTGGTGGTGGCAATGTCGGCCAAAAGAAAAACTCAAATTTCATTCAAATAACCACTCTGCCTTTCTTAAACATTCACACTGAAAGAAAGATGTCTGTATGACACTTAAATAAATATATACAGAGTTTTTTTCAATAAAAGCAGAAGGGACTGTGGTAATTATTAGAGTGTTAGGTCATACTCTTCGAAAGTGCACCTGTCATTTTTGCTAATCATGCTAGTATAGGGAGATAGATACTTCCTTGTTGTTTCTGTCCTATCATGATGATTTTTGTATATTTTTTGAAAAGTGATGAGCAATCCCTGCCTTCAAAATTGTAAAGCCATCCCTCTCATATAATGAAGTCCTACTTCTGTTTTTACCACGGCAGTGGTAAGGAAACTATTATGTGGAGGAGTTTGGTGCCTCTTGAATTGGTCATACACATTATAATGTGATTGTGCAATCTCCTTTAAGTTTACCTAAACTATGTAATGTGAAGGCCAACCGAATCAATGTATTTAAACTGAATCCAGTTATGAAGGCCCTCACTCTGTATTCCAGGTACCTAATCTGTGGATTACATGTGGTCATATAGTATTTGATGTGTAGCCCTCAAAACTTGGCAGTAGGTAGTGAGGGTGGGATCACTGGTTCATAAAGGGCAGTAATGGCAATAAGCTCAAGCTTAAAGCTCACATAACATATTCCCAGTCTCAGACTGTCCTGCAACATGTCTGTAGGCTGCAAGAGCTCCTGTAGCACATACCCAGTGGGGTTGATTTACTTAAACTGGAGAGTGCAAAATATGGTGCAGCTCTGCATTGAACCCATCAGCTTACAGTTGTTGTTTTTTTGTCAAAGCTTAATTGAACAATATGAAGTTAGAAGCTGATCGGTACCATGCACAGCTGCACCACACTTTGCATTCTTCAGTTTTAGTAAATCAACCCCACAATTTGACTATTTTCCAAAAGATGTTCATTGTCTCTTCCAGTCTTTTGTAGTGACATATATACTGAATATTATATGTGGTCACTTGGTTATGTCAGAGGCCACAGCTGAGGCCCCCTATACATCATAAGCTGACCACAGCTTTTCTACAAAGTTTTTGGTAGATCTAAAAGAGAGTATTCAATCAGAATATTTTGTATATGGTCAACTTTACACTGATGAGTCTCACACACTTATACCCACCACAACCTCAGTTTCTTAACATAAAAGAGCTTGAAGGCATAACAAGCTCTTCTTATTAGTACATTTTAGGTGTGTTTTAACATATCCCTAATAAACCAATTTTCCCTTGTACCATATATAGTGATAATTTAAAAATAAAAAAATCTTATTGAGCATATATGCAATAATTCATTTACTATGTCATTTACTATGTAATTGCCCATTTACTTTTATATGTTTACCTTACCCAATTTTTTTTCTCCAAAGCAAAGTGCACACTTTTCCATCAACAGCTTTACCTGTTGCAATATTATATATATTTTATAATATATATAAATTGTAAAAAATCAGATATCCCTTTATATAAAAATGCAATACCCTTTTACTGGCCTGGTAACAATTCAACATTTTGGATGATCTTTCACTTTCTGTCCCAATGATAACAGAACAAAAAAAATATGAATCTCCCTATCAGGGCCTTTCTGACAATGAAATAGCACTAGCTTGTGGATTAGTTTATCTCCTGTGCCATTCTTTTGGGTAAGCATGTTCACAATGTTAGACTGATAGAACTGACAGCACAGAGTCCTGATTGCTTCAGAGCACTGTCCATAAATTAACAGACTTACACATTACTTTTTTTAACCATTTCGGGTCCGTGCTATTGACAGAATACGTCAACAGCGCGGACCTGAGGTGCCGGGGTCACGTCTTTGGACGTGATTTACTTGTAATTCCCCGCGCGCGCCACAGGGTGGCGCGCGGCGGGGAAAAACAGTCCCGACGCATCACCGAGGATTCGATGCGTGTACCCGGCGGCCGCGATGTCCGTCAGGTACACGTGATCGTCGGTGACAGAGCAGGGATGTGGAGCTCTGTGTGTAAACACAGAGCTCCACGTCCTGTCAGGGAGAGGTGACAGATGCTGTTTCTCTTGTACATAGGGAGACAGCATCGATCACCTCCCCCAGTCACCCCCCTCCCCCCACACAGTTAGAACACACCCAGGCAATACATTTAACCCCTTCCTCACCCCCTAGTGTTAACCCCTTCAATGCCAGTCACATTTATACAGTAATTAGTGCATATTTATAGCACTGGTCGCTGTATAAATGTGAATGGCGCCAAAAATGTGTCAAAAGTGTCCGATGTGTCCGCCGCAATATCGCAGTCCCAATAAAAATCGCAGATCACCGCCATTACTAGTAAAAAAATATATTAAAAAAAAAATCATAATTCTGTCCCCTATTTTGTAGGTGCTATAACTTTTGCGCAAAGCAGTCACTTATTGTGATTTTTTTTTTTTTTTTTTTTACAAAAATACGTAGAAGAATACGTATCGGCCTTAACTGAGAAAAAATAAATATTTTTTTTTAAAAAAAATTGGGATATTTATTATAGCAACAAGTAAAAAATATATATATATTTTTAAATTGTCGCTCTTTTTTTGTATATAACGCAAAAAATAAAAACCGCACGGGCGATCAAATACCACCAAAAGAAAGCTCTATTTGTGGGGGAAAAAAGGATTTTGTTTGGGTGCCACGTCGCACGACCGCGCAATTGTCAGTTAAAGCGACGCAGTGCCGCAAGCTGAAATTTCGCCTGGACACGAAAGGGGTTTATGTGCCCAGTAAGCAAGTGGTTAATAGATACATGAGTATTTTTTTTATATATACTGTTGTTTTGTTTTATTGATTCAGAAAAGTGAAACACAATGATCCTCTTCATGGTTTACATGATTTCAATCATCACTTTATATTGCTCATGGAATAAGAATTGACATTATTGATCTAGCCTGCACCAGAACAATGAAAAATGGGGCCTGCTTGGCTACTGTTGTTTCTATATCTGTCACGCACCATACTGACATATACAAACTTGCCAATTATGGGTTGAGGAGTTGCTCATAACAGCTGGATGCCAACTGTCATTTTTCAGTAGGGTTTAGAAGACTAAAGTTGTCCATATATGGCCCCATCTTAAGGAGTCATTAGACTGAGGTGGCGTACACACGGCCGAGGTTCTCGGCAGAAACCAGCGAGAACCTCGCTGGGAGCCGCATTCTGCCGAGAACCTCGGCCGTGTGTGCGCTCTCGGCGAGCCCCGCCCGTCGGGAATCCCGTTGAGCGAATAGAGAGCAGGCTCTCTATTTGCTCGACGGCCCGCCTGGATGAATGGCTGGTTGCCATTCCCGACGGGCGGGTTGCCGATTTCGACGGCCGGCCAAGAGCCTCGACGGGCGGAACGATGTGTTCCGCCCGTCGAGGTTCTCGTACGTGTGTACGCCGCCTAATCTTTATGTACTGATGTAATTGTAATGAATCTGTATTTTTCTAATCAATTGTAATATTCTCAGCTCTGCACTCTGATCTTCTCAACAAACACATAAACAAACTCTCACAATTATAGGCACTCAGAATCTAGCCATATTTATTGTACAGTATATCTGAAGCCAATGCTTTCATTTTTTAGTTTTGGATAGCATAAGGAACAGTTAGAAACATTGCCTTTTTTTCTGCTGTCTATGTGCCTTTGAGAAGTTTCCCTTCAATTCCTGTACTGGATACACAAGAGGAAGTGAGAGGAAATTTCTCAAAAGAATGGGGAACTATCATCTCAGACAGCTGACACTGAAACAGGTGTCCCAATTAGAAAATGTCCCCTCATCTCCTGTTCTGGTGTCAGTTGCAAAATTTTGAATCTCCCATTATTATTTTACTTGATTTTAAAGTCCAGTAAATCAGTTTTATTAAAAGCCATATTTGGTTACAGTCAATGCATTTCAGGTTCCTTTCAGCAGGGGCAAAAATAACTTCAGGAAGAGATTCTGCATGTTGAACTTAAAGTGGAGGTTCACCTAAAAAAAATGTTTTAACAACGCATTTAGGCTAATTATTAAAAAAAAAAATACTTGCGGTTCATACCGTTTTCTATGTGTATGTTCACCGCGGCTTCCGGGTATGATGTTCGGGGCTGGGCGTTCCCAATTGATTGACAGGCATGTTGATCGACGCATACAGCACGTCACGAGTAGCCGCACCGACGTTCGGCTTCTTTCGGATACTCGTGACGCGCTGTATGCGTCGGTCAACATGCCTGTCAATCAATTAGGAACGCCCAGCCCCGAACATCATACCCGGAAGCCGAGGTGAACATACATATAGAAAACGGTATGTACCGCAAGTATTTTTTTTAAAAAACTGCTGATTCTCATTTTAATAACTAGCCTAAATGCAATGTTAATTTTTTTTTTTTTAGGTGAACCTCCACTTTAAGCAACATGGAATTAACTTGGTGGAGTATGAATGATTTGCAGCGCAGTATTAATAGCATCATGGCATCATAGCATAATAGCTCTGGGGCCCCTACAATGATGACAGTGCAGGTAAACAGACATCAAGTAGGCAGGAGGCAGACTGCCTCCCCTGTGCATCTATCACTCTCAGTGCCATCATGGGGCAGCGTGGGCTCAAGGACCAGCTGCTTTGTGGAAAGTGCAGGGGCCCCCCATGGAGCTGGGGCCCCTGGGCAGTGCCCAGGTATGCCTTCTCATTAAGACAGCCCTTATGATTTGTATTAAAGGATCTATTCAAAAATATTGTTTAGGCAGCAGTCTAACAGGTGAGTTTTACACTTTCCTCACCACACATCAGTCTACATGGTACATCCATCACCCACAGTTGGTACTCTTTGCAGATCTATCTGATAAATAAATTGATCCACACAACCAGCAATCTAGAGCTCCACACCTCCTCTTGTTCAGCAAAACAAACCTGACAGGGCTTCCAACACTTCAACACTTTGTCCAAAACAAAAAAAAAACATTTTGGCTTTAGATATACTTGAAAGAGTGAAAAACGTTGTAATAAAAAAAGGCAGACATAAATAATCTTGCATGCATTTGGTACCCAATGAAGTGGAAAGAAAGGTTATGAAATTTCACATATGTGTTACTTTAGTAACCAGATGTTGTTAAAGGGTTAGTTCACCTTTATACATAAATTTACTATGCAATAAAGGGACCCGGGAATTTTATAAATCATTTTTGCATTTTAGTAGAGAAAAAATTAGCTTTCTTTAAACAGTATTCTTGTAGGTCAAGGGTGGCTTCCTTGATGCCTGATTAGAAAACTCCCAATGAGAAAAATCCAGTTCATCCTGTACAGAATCTATGATATTGGGTGTGAAACCAGCATTTAAGGAAAGAATGCTCTCCCTTTGACACTCTTCCTACCCAGTCACAATGGCCACTGATTTCAGTCTCTACTGTGACAGGGCATGAGCAGCAGGCTGCCCATATGCAGTTGTATGTCAGAAGGAGAGGACTCCTTAGATCAGGGATCTTCAAACTACGGCCCTCCAGCTGTTGCAAAACTACACATAAGACATTGCAAGACTCTGACATTCACTAAAAATGAAACTAGGCATGATGGGAATTGTAGTTCCTGAACAACTGGAGGGCCGTAGTTTGAGGACCCATGCCGGCTTAGATGCTTGAGAATGCCTTAGGTGCTGGTGCCATTTTAAATTGTTCTCATGTCCAAGATTCTGTGCATGATGTGATTGATCTCTTTCAGTTGATGTTTTCTGGCCAGGTTTCAGAGACGCCATTCTGGGCCTACAGGAATATCTTCAAAAGTAAGCTATTTTTTTTTCAATGAATAATGTTTTATAAAATATTGAGGCATCCTTTATGCATAGTAAATTTTTATAAAAATGTGAATGTATCATTGAAGTAAGACAATTGGGCTTACTTACTAAAGGAGTTGCATGTTAATATTTACTGCAAACATCTAATCAATTGCAGATGAAATAAGTAAACAGGAATTTGCTTTTCCCATTAATGGGCAATGGAAGTAAATATTTGGTCAATTTGTGGTGTTAAGATTTTTAACTCCTTTAGTAAATCAGCATCTATAACTTTACTTTGCTATTTAATGAGTTAAATACGCTATCCACATTAGGGTTAACTTGACAAATGGCCAATATTATGTAAATGCTGTCAAAAGTTTGTAACTGGATATTCATAGTATCTTGTTTAATGCTGCACTATTATAAATTATATTTTTGTCTACATATTTAAATTCAATATTTTGCTGGTATTGTGCAGTTCTAATTGAAGATGCATTTCCCTGTTATACAGTTATACAGGTCTGAGCACATGGAAAACTTTCAAAAGCATGGCTACTGTCACCTCAATTATTTTTGACAGGGAGCCTCTGGTAAGGGAAATTTTAAATGGAGCTTTTTGATTGACTAAGCTCACAGAGATCAAAATCTAAAAACAGCCTACGGGCTTATGTCGACAGACTTTGGGGTTGTGTTGATGGGCAAATGCAACTTGCTTCCGACACTGTTTGAGATGTTCTATACTTGAATGTCCCTAGATTAGCAAGCCACACAAGCCACACAAGCCAAACAACATTCACAAAACACTTAATTCTCTGTAAAGTTTTTTTTTTTTGTGAAACCTAGGCTCGGTTTTATACTTCTAACTCAACAGCTCTGCAGGTGTTCAAACAGACAGATATTGAGCACTTGCTTACAGGATGTACATCCCAAATGTAATTGACAGCCACAGTTTGCTTATTGGTATCTGGGTAGTTATTTCTGGCCTATAAGATATCTGGTATTTATGGTCAAGCTAATGTTAAAGTGTCTAAGAGCCCTTTCACACTTACACGACTTGTCCCACGATTTTGGACTGCAAAATCGTATGACAAGTCATTCTCCATTATTTTCAATGAACACCATTCATACTGGTACAACTTTAAGTAGTGCCGACTTCAAAGTAGCCCTTGCACTACTTTGGTCCGATTTTGATGGCACTTACACAGGCATTCATTTAAATCGCGGCCGCGAATCGCGGAAAAATCGTGCGACTTTGAAGTCGTACAAGTGTGAAAGGGACCTAAAGCTAAAACTTTTTCTTAATTTTTAAGAGAACAGAGTAAGAGAAAGGAATGAGTAAAACCTCACCTGTGTCCCATTGGGGAAATGTCCCTTATTTTTTGTCCTAGAGGCACAACATGAAGTGAGAATACATTTATTCAAAGTAAGGTGCCTTATTATAGGTTTTTCTTTAGAAAAAAGTGGTCTGTTAGGTCCCTTTCACACTTCTACGACTTCAAAGTCGCGCGATTTTACCGCGATTTTGCCGCGATTCGCGGCCGCGATTTTACCGCGATTTTGCCGCGGTTCGCGGCCGCGATTTCAATGATTGCCTGTGTAAGTGGCATCAAAATCGGACCAAAGTAGTGCAGGGACTACTTTGAAGTCGGCACTACTTAAAGTCGTGCCAGTATGAATGTTGTTCATTGAAAATCAGGGAGAATGACTTGTCATGCGATTTTGCAGTACAAAATCGTGAGACAAGTCGTATAAGGTCCCTTTTACACTTGTACGACTTCAAAGTCGCGCCATTTTACCGCGATTTTGTCGCGATTCGCGGCCGCGATTTCAATGATTGCCTGTGTAAGTGGCAGCAAAATCGGACCAAAGTAGTGCAGGGACTACTTTGAAGTCGGCACTACTTAAAGTCGTGCCAGTATAAATGGTGTTCATTGAAAATCATGGAGAATGACTTGTCATACGATTTTGCAGTACAAAATCGTGAGAGAAGTCGTATAAATGTGAAAGGGGCCTAAGTGTGAAAGGGGACTAAGGTCCCTTTCACACTTGTACGACTTCAAAGTCGCACGATTTTACCGCGATTTCGCGGCCGCGATTTTGCTGCGATTCGCGGCCGCGATTTCAATGAATGCCTGTGTAAGTGGCATCAAAATCGGACCAAGGTAGTGCAGGGACTACTTTGAAGTCGGCACTACTCAAAGTCGTGCCAGTATGAATGGTGTTCATTAAAAATAATGGAGAATGTCTTGTCATACGATTTTTCTGTCCAAAATCGTGGGACAAGTCGTGTAAGTGTAAAAGGGCTCTTAATCTTTTAGTTGTCATTAAGAGCCCTTTCACATTTACACGACTTGTTCCAAAATTTTGGACTGCAAAATCGTATGACAAGTCATTCTCCATTATTTTCAATGAACACCATTCATACTGCCGACTTCAAAGTAGTCCTTGCACTACTTTGGTCCGATTTTGATGCCACTTACACAGGCATTCATCGAAATCGCGGCCACGAATCGCAGCAAAATCGCGGTAAAATCGCGGGACTTTGAAGTCGTACAAGTGTGAAAGGGACCTCAAACAAGTGCTCAAACTGAAAAATCTCCTCTATTTCTATTCCATAGCAACTCAATAATTAGGATTCTCTCTCACAATGTCAATAGATGCAGGTCAAATAGGAAATTTCACAGCAATACAGACAGCAATAAGGACTTGACAGGGGTACTAACCACTCATTGCAGTATCTAAAACAATATGTTTGGGCTCTTTTGTTTGATATAATAAAATCCCAAATAATTGAGCAAATCATTTTAGACCTTAATGCTCTTGTGGGCATGAGGCTTCAGCTGCCAGCTAGCATGCGGCAGAATCAAAGCACAATATTTAGCATTTTAGAAACTACTTAATCCTCTTTTGGGTAATTCTTGCAGCAGAACAAAAGGGGAGGGGGGCAGTGCCTGCTGAGAGGAGTCTGAAAATCTGTAGCTCAAACAGCACACACCCATCTTCTGTAGGTACCCATAGAAATGCTGGATCAAGCATGAGTATCCAAGCACAAGGCACCAACAAATCTTCACAATCTTGACGGAAAATAATTACTTTTTTAGGGTAACATTGATGTACCATTGATGGCATAGCAAGACTCTGACAGCCACAAGCATGACACCCAGAGACAGAGGCATGATAGGACTTGTAGTTTTGCAACAGCTGGAGGTCTGCAAATTGCATATCCCAGATGTAGGTAGACATTCCCATTCAAAAATCTGTTTGAGACAGGATATGGGGTAACAGTTTCTTCAGAACCTGCTGTATGAATCTGCAAAAATATTTGCTAAAATCCTTGCAATGTGTATAGTTCACTTAGAGGGGATTTTATTTTACTCCACAAAATGTGAGCTTCACTTTAAGAAATGGAGTTCTGCCAGTGGGAAGAAGTCTGCTTTCCTGAGATCAATGCTGATTGGCTGATCTAAGACAGTGCAGTGCACAGTAACCCTCAGCCAGTGGCTCTTGCCCTCCTCAAAATGTGTGATTTTATACTTTCCTGCCAGAAGTGGACACCTCTTTTTAAGGGGATTAATTTTACATCTTTAAAAAAAAAGTTAAAGCTGGCACTACCACATGTACAAAAACAGTGGAGTTAAAACATATAAATGCAAATTAAAACACTAGTACTACAATTATATAAATAAAAAGCACTACTGCCTATCATCACCTCTAAACTGCTTTTTCTTGCCACTTAAATACATGTCTGCTGGACCGTCTGTTCAGCTGAAATCCGCACCTGTAACTGCTGTTCAGATTTTTATCTTTATTCGTAATGAGCTCTGCAAATGAATAGGCTCAAACAGCAAATTTGAACATTTCAGCGAGGCTGTCACATAAAAGACAGTCTGTTAATTTGTACATTGAGTGCAGCAGAAATTTCTTGAGACTTCAGAAGTCTGTAATTTATGTGTCTGCAGCCTTGTTTGTAACACATCTGCTGTCTGACTAGAACTTTAGCCAAAAAAAAGTTTTCCTACTTAATGTATTTACTACACAGATGAACATTTATGAGGCTGATTTAAACACCTTTTTTTTTTACACTTATAGAAGGCCATAGTACCAAACAAGTGCACCCTAGACCCGAGGAGCTACATCTAAAAGCACTCTTCTGTTTCCCTGCAATGGTTACTTAAGGGAAAATAAGGTAATTGGGATTGTAATTGCTGTCTCTTGACGTCAAAAATTGGAATTAGTAATCAAATGTGTTTTTGGCTGAAAACTATTGTTTTCCTTTAGAAAGATGTTACATAAGTTTTTGAACCTGGTACTAGATTCACATTTCACTTTCTGTTTTCTCAACCACAGTGATCAGCCAACAGTCATACTCTTCTGAAGATTGGAATGGCAAAGAACACCTCTAAATAAACTAGATTTAGTAGACTAGTAGAATTAAGAAACATGTGTATGAAAATTCTGAACAGTGCACTACAATTTGTTGATGAATGTCATGCGAAAGTAATTCCACATTTTAAAACTTTTAAAACTTGATTTGGAAAAAATGGACTTTCCCAAATGAAAAATTTGACCCGACTAACCATTAAAAAATTTAGGAAATTGATGAAATGTTCTGAAAATTTACGTTTTATAATTAAACTTTGCTAGTGAACGGCCAGTTTAAGCTTGACATAAAGAAAAAAGTTAAACACCGGTATTCCCTGATAAGATACAATTCTCTCTAAAAGTTCCCTTATGGAAAAATGCTTTTCTTCTAGCATGATGTAACTGCTGTTCAAGTATTCAACTAATCAAGAATCTAGGACTTGCAGCAGACATTGAAGGAGTTAGGTCGCATTCGTAAAACTGTTTATAATGAAAGAGGGTTTCTGAAAAGCCCTGCATTTTGCCACTTGTTGACCCCTAATACAATATTAGAATGTTGAATTAAAAAGTTGAATGCCAATACCTATCTTTCCTGTTTCCACGCTGCTAAGCCTCTTTCCGATCTTGAGAAATTATCCCTTGAATTCCACTGACAAACCAACGCTTTTGGAAGTGTCAATCTCCTGTGTTCTCTGCAGCTCTACCTGCTTCTACCCTCTGACCCCAACCCATTACAAGATACAGTGATAAAGTGGTAGGTGACTAAGAAAATCCACAATCCAGGACAGGAGCTGATTGACACATTCGGCCCAGGGGGAAAATACAACCCAGAGGCTCTGGATGCAGTGACTTGGCCCCCTCCTGCTCTTCCTCTTCCCTGCCTCCTCCTGACCCTCATTCCAAGCTAAAGCTCTGCTTCTGGTACTCTCTTCTTACCGGGCAGGTCAGGCTGGACAGCGCCTGCTGCACCAACTCCAGGTTCCCATACTGGTCAGCAGGGGGCAGCCGGGGGCTGCCAGGAGATCCAGGGTGGTTTAGTCGGGGCTGGCTGGGGGAAGAGAGCCTGTGGTGGGGCACGGAGCCGGCCTCTACTCAGACACGGCATACACCATCCAAGCCAGGGAAGGGGAGTGTCCTGCATTCTGTACTCGTCCTCATCCTTTTTACTCCTATTCACCAGAAAGTCTTTAGGCATGCCCATCAGTGCAGCCTTTTACAAGACATCAGAGCGACCCACGGGGCGATTGCCCCACTGTCAAACGACCCAGTCTGCCCCCTTTGCAGGAAGTGTTGGTTTCTCAAGGATTTCAGGGAATAAATTCTCAGGACTGGATCAGAGTTCAGGAGCATGAGCAGCAAAAAAAATTACAATGCAGATGATGCCGTTTATCTGACATTTACCCTTTTCTTAATGCAAAATCTATTTTTAAATTATTATTAAGGCACAGTGACCGTGATTTACTAAAGAAGTAGAGGCTGTTTACTTTGCAAAGTGAATCTTTATTTAGGTTCCTAAATATGGGCTCCTAAACCATTCAAACTTATGTTAGCAAAACCGCCGTTTTTTTCTTTTAATTTCTCTTGCACACGATTAGGTATTAAAAGTGATCCTAAAAAATGACCCCTGAAATGCACTCGGAAACTGACACTAATTTAAGTGTTCCTTGAGTCCCCCCGCAGGTCTACCACTCATTGCAAGATCCATATGATTAGGTATTAAAAGTGAACCTAAAAAATTACCCCCTGAAATGCACTGGGAAACTGACACTAATGTAAGTGTTCCCTGGGCCCCGCTCCCTCCCCCCTGCACAGGCCTACCACTCATTGCAAAAGACTACAAAGATCCACACTCCAGGAAGTGAGGGTTTTTAGTGAGACTACTGGAATACAGAGGATTCCAGTTCTACAAAGAAGGTGTTCCTACATTGTGCTGGAGCATCTTCCTTCGATTTATGGAATACTCAGGGTTTCAGTATCTCGCCATAAGGACTGTGGCATCACCCTCTCTAGCGCTGCATCTCAGATAGCAAAATCAAAGATAGCAGTAAAAAACAGACAGGAGGTTTGATCTTTTATTGCTCTATTCATTTAAAAAAAACAAATATAGAATTAAGTGGGAAATTCATTGCCAACAATTTACACCATAACTATAGGACTATATTCGTGAACTAGGATTAAAACTGTTGTGGGAGGATGTAACCATCTCTTAGTCACTTACAGATATAAGCGTATGTGATTCATCCCACTGGTGCTCAACCAAAACTGTACATTCAAAGAGCAGTTGGTTTTTAATATCTAATATAGTTAAAATGCTCAATAGTAAAAAAGAACAAATATAATACAGGAGGCCAACTACTGTGGGGCGTAAAGTGGCTGTAATATGTACAAATAACTTGGAAAGATTTGTCACTAATCATGTTTAGTTTTCATTTTTTAGTTTCCACTGGCTGCAAATAGACATGTCCTTGAAGCACACATCTGTGTAACACTGGAGCTTTATCCATGCTACCTAAAAGTAAAAGAGCTTTTGGAAGGAATTTGAAAGTTAAAATTGATTTTATTTTTAGGCAAACTTTTTTTATTTTTTAGGCAAACTTTTAATATGCAACATGCTGTGTTTAGTATCCAATTTTTTCTTTGTTTTCAGAGACAACTAACATAGTGCTCTCCATATAAAAATAAGCCATCTTATTTCCGTATTTAAAAAATATATAGACATACAGCCAGTGTTTTACCCAAATGTTTAAATACAAAGTATTATATAAGCACTATTATTGCATATTGAGGAAAAATATTTCTACAGTTTAAAATAGTTTAGTGCTTTGCATAGGTAATAAAAAAAAATTGTATAAGCTAGAATTAATATAAATTTAACTGAAGTTTTAATGATTTGCTCTACACCACATACGTAACACTGATACAAAGTATTTTGCACAGATGTGTTGTTTGCCTAGCTATTCATACCCGGAAGAACCACCTTTTGCTCATTTGTCTATGCTGTATTGCTCTAGCTATATCACAATGATTCAAAACTGTGACTGAAAAGCAATTTTCAAATCATTCCAAAGATCCCCAATTGAATTATGGACTGGGCTTTGATTGTACCATCCTACTACATTTAAAGTGGTTCTAAAGAACCCCCCTAAAAACACTTACTTGCGCCATTCAGCGGCCTTGTGCTGTGCCCGGCTGCAGGTCTACTCCCTTCCCTTTCTTTTCTCACAGGAGACTTAGGCAACAGTAAGAGACATTGGCACCTGCTGCTGTCGAGTCAAATACTGTAAGGAGGGAGCAGGGGATAAAGCTGTGCCGCACTGTGTGTGTCTATAGACGTATGCAGCCTTGATCAGAAGCATGCCTGCACAGGTGACCCCCCACCACATCGCCTACTGAGGAGAGACAGAGCAGAAGGGGAGGTAAGGGGTCGCTCTGTGCAATACCATTGCTTGGAGCAGGTAAGTATAACATCTGTTTATTTTGAGGAAAAAAAGAGGCTTTACAATCACTTTAATCTTTGATTTAAACCAATTTGGTGGTATGATAGGGTTCATTGTTCTGATAACTGTCTATCCTCAAGTGTTGCATTATTTTTACCTGCTATATGCATTGTTGTTTAATCCACAATAAATGTTATTTTATTATTATTGGGATAAGTATACCAAAAACTGCATTTTTAAAAAGTAGTATTAAAGTTTATTTATTAATTTTTTAAATAACAAACATGTTATACTTTTTTGGGGGGTTTTGCACAGAGCTGCTCCGATCCTCTTCTTTTCAGATCCCCCGCTGGTGCTCCTGGCTCCTCCCCTTTGAGCAGTGCCCCCAGAGATATCCACCTGTCCCGGGGGCACCAGTGCATCCTCGCTCCCAAGCTGCTGCTCTATGCGTCTGTAAGACACATAGAGCCGTGGCTCATCCCCGCCCACCAGCTCTTTCCTTAATAGCTCACTGGTTAGGATTGACACCAATGGGCTCCCGCTGCTGTCCCAGTCAATAAGGAGGGACAGTCTCTGGACTACCAAGGCCATTGTGAACATTGCTGGATAGGAGGGGGTTCAGGTAAGGATTGGTGTAAAAACCTTCAGCATTTAGAACCACTTTAAAGTGGTTGTAAAGGTTCATCTTTTATTTTCTAAATTGGTTCCTTTAAGCTAGTGCATTGTTGGTTTACTTACCTTTTCCTTTGATTTCCATTCTAAATGTTTTTTTCTTTGTTTGAATTTCCCACTTCCTGTTTCTCCTCAGTAAGCTTTCCACCATCATCTGAGCGGTGGAAAGTCATTTAGAACAGCTTACTGAACACCTTACTGAGGAGGAACAGGAAGTGAGAAATTCAGACAAAGAAAACAAAGAAAAAAAACATTTTGAAGGGAAATTGAAGGAAAAGGCAAGTGAACCAACAATGCACTAGATTAAAGGAACATATTTAGACAATAAAAAACGAACCTTTACAACCCCTTTAAGGAAAAGTAGAGACAATGGGCCAGATTCACAGAGCGATTACGCCTGTCTAACTGGTGTTAGGCTGGAGTAATTTCAAATTACGCGCGTTTTTTAGCTAGTCTGAAACCTCAAACCATGAATAGACGGCTGCGGGCTTCAATTCGACTGGATTACGTGTTCGTACGCCTTCGGATCTACGCTGCAATAAAATTGCGGTCACTGGGTGGACTTCCCGTCGTTTTCCGCGTCGGGGTATGCTAATGAGCTTTTGCCGGCGATCCCAGAAATTACGATCTTCAATCGCAATCTCTTACGGCACCTTTAATCATCTTTTTTTTACGTAACACTATACCAGCTTTTTGCTGCTCTAATATTAGACAGCCCATGTTAAGTATGGCCGTCGTTCCCGCGTCGAATTTCTACATTTTCCGACGTCTTTTATTATTTTTTACGTAAGTCGTTCGGGAATAGGAATGTTCGTAAACGACGCTACTCAAACAACGAATGACCTAACGACGTGATTTCGCACAATGCACGGCGGGAAATTTCTGAACGGAGCATGCGCAGTTCGATCGCCATGGGGACGCGCTTAATTTAAATGCTTCACGCCCCCCAATCGCGTATTTCGATTACGCGGCGAGAAATAGACTACGCCGCCGTAGCGTACGGGCAAAAATCCACCAGGATTCGGTGTAGAGCCTGGTGAAATACGGCAGCATAGAGTATTTTGATTACGCAGCGCAATATTAAGTGTATCTGAATCTGGCCCAATCTTTTTAAGTTCAGGAGTATTTACATCCACAGCAGCACTTTTTTTTGGCAAAAATTAGAAGTGTTTTAAAAAAATATGTTGTTGTTTACATCCCAGGAACTGAGAATTTATTTTTGAATTCAGCAAACTAAAGTCTACACTATTTTACAAATTCTGGATGGGCCTTCTGCACACTGCTATACACTCTTTCCAGCAATGAAGTGGAAAGGGTATAGCAGTATGGAGGGTCCATCCAGAATTTGGAATGTTAATATGCGGTCACACCCCTTTAGCACCTGATAATTCAAATACATGTACACTCTACAGGCATACCCCACTTTTATGTACACAATGGGGTTTATTTACTACCACTGGAAAGTGCAAAATCAGGCCCACTTCTTCATAGACATTAATGAGCTTCTAACCCCAGTTTGCTCAATTAAGCTTTGGTAATAAAACCTGGAAGCTCATTGTTTTTTATGCAGAAGTGAGCCTGATTTTGCACTTTCCAGTCATAGTAAAAAAAAAAACATTGTGTACTTAAAAGTGGGGTATGCCTGTATTGGGATTTGAGCACAGGTATATATTTTCTCTGTTGTAATGCAAGTAGTGACCAGACCTGAACCTGGTCGCTCTCCCCCTTGTGTCTGTACGCCCCAGATTGGCATGGTGTCCACTGTAGCATTTGCAATGGAAGAGCAGTGTAGGACTGGTCATAAGAGGGAATTCTCTGACGAAGTTGGTCAGCTTAAACATGTATTGCAATATATGTGAATTAAAAATCCCTGTTTTTCATTGCATAGTCGCTGGAAGGAGTGTATAGCAGTGTGCAGAGGGTCCATCCAGAATTTGTAAGACTGCCTAGCATGATTTGATCAACAAATTTAGGCGTTTTAGGCTTTTTTGCTAAAACACCAACCTATTTCCACAAGGATGAAGTTTCTTACTACTATTTAAGAAGCTTCAATTTTTTTTTTTCAAAGCTTAATTGAATAAGCTGATTGGCTACCATGCACAGCTGTTTTAGATTTTGCACTGTCCAGTTTTAGTAAATCAACTCCAATATTTTAACTCTCAAATACTTATCATTGCATGATGCCATTAAACAAAACATCATTGCTAGGTGTAGCTGATGTTGAGGGAAAGCCAAAGCCCCCTTCACACTTCAGACTCCAACTGCCCAAAGTAGCGATGAAAGTATTGTCATAATATGACATCTGCAGTACCAGGGAGCTGTTCTCTCTTAAAATATACTGTATATTAAAACAGCCATGTTATTACCTTTAAAGTGGTTTTAAACCCCAAACCAAAAATGTATTATATTGCATCTTACCAATCATTAGAGATGTGCTGGCTGCATCAGTTTTCTTTTCTTTGGCTTTTTTCCCCTCTATTTTCACCTGGTGATCTGGCCAGTTACACACCTCCTGTATTAGTGAGACAAAACTCTGGAGGAATGAGCACAAGAGGCACAGGAGACAGCAGCATTGGCAGTCTTAGGGGGGTAGTGTTAAATGTATTAGCAGATCTTGACAACCTAACAAATTGAAGCCAAACTCCAACTCACACTTTATAAGCAGTTACAGTAAACTGATTTTTCTCTTTAGGGAAGATTTTGCATGAATGGATAAAAGCTGATCCTTTTAATCACCCCTGTCAGTGGTTTGTCTCATCCATGTAAACTGTTACATTTTGCTGGGGAGCTGGAGAGCTTGTGCTTTTGAAAAATAAAACAGAATTGCTGGCTGGATCATCAGATGAAAAAAGTAGAAAGCCTAAAAAAAGGAAACTAAAACAACCATCACATCTAAGAATTGGTACGCTGCAACCTGCAACATAATACATGTTTGCTTTTGGGTTTAATGCTGCTTTAAGCCATGCCCCCCCCCCCAAAATGTTTTACATAACAGCTCAGTACGAGTATTGCATAGATTCATTTTGTTTTTAACAGTGTATCAACTTTTTGGGTTGATATTTGTTATAATTTTTTCTATTTTCCAAAAATTTCAAGAGGTCCATAAACTTGTACATGACTCATTCATTTTCACAGTCACCAACCACACAAACAAAAAAAAAATTCCAGAGGAATGCTTGTAATCCAAAGCACTCGTATATCAAAGCGAGTTTCCTCATAGAAGTCAATGGAAACTCAGATAATTTGTTCCACAGTGACTTCTATTGTATGCAATACTGCATGTGGCCAGATGTGGGGGGGGCACCGGAGACACTCTGAAACATTCGGAAACCGATTGGAGACGATTTGATGCACTCAGAAACACTCGGAGAGGCAAGGAAACACTCGAGGGCTATTTCCGAGTGTTTCCAAATGGATCAGAGTGCATCTGAGCGGCTTTGAATGTCACCGGCGTCCCCGCACCTCTGGCCAAATGCGGTACTGGTACCGTTTTGCGAAACAACGCTCGCAAACCGAGTCAGGCTTTAAAAAAAAATAATAGCTCATATTGCGAAGCGCTTGTAAGCGCGTTACTCAAAATCCGAGGTATTACTGTACTATATACTATGTACTATAAACAGTATTGGGTTACCTGCTTTTACATGCACATCAAATTTAATGGCATTCCAGTCTTAGTCCGTATGGTTCAATATTGAGTTGGCCCAGCCTTTGCAGCCATAACAGCTTCAACTCTTCTGGGAAGGCTGTCCACAAGGTTTAGGAATGTGTCTATGAGAATGTTTGACCGTCGAATTTGGGGTGGAGGAACTTGACTGGCCTGCGAGCAATGCCTTCTCATCCACATCAGTGCCTAATCTCACAAATGTGCTTCTAGAAGAATGGTCAAACCTTCCCATAGACACACTCTTAAACCTTGTGGAAAGGCTTCCTAGAAGATTTGAAGCTGTTATAGCTGCAAAGGGTGGGTCAACTCAATATTGAACCCTACGGACTTAGACTGAGATGCCATTAAAGTTCATGTGCGTGTGAAGGCAGGTGTCCCAATACCTTTGATAATATACTGTATATTTTACACAGGCAATAGGGCCCTTTTTCATTATGATTTTCAATTTCCACCAAATATTGGCTAAAGATCCAGAAGAACAAACACTAACATAAATAAATTCTTCAGGTATACATGAAAAGTACATATTAAAGAATTTTAATATACGTAATTGACACCTACCTGTGCTTGTCCACCACTGTGCAGGGGAGCATGCGGTGACGTCTGATGATGTGATTGATGTTGGTGCATGTGTGAATGTGAGTGGTGGTGCGGATGACCTTGTTGGTGATGGGGCTGGGAGTGAGGATGATGTGTGGGGTGCTGGTGCTGCTGATGAGGATACGGATGATGTTGTGACAAGTTCTGATGCTGATGTGGGTGTGAGTGCATATGATGATGTTGTGTCTGTTCCTGTCGGGAGTTCATCATGTCCATCATGTGTCCCATAGAGTTCATATTCCCATTAGATATGGTTCCAGGATGGTGGGATAAAGCTGCCTTTAATCTCTAGAAAACAAAATGATATTCTATCAAAATTGTAATATATACCATAAAAACAACATATGTACTGTATAGATTGTTACTAAGACTTTACAAAAACAGGAAGATGCTGATATGTGCATTAGAAGCAATACATATAAAATCTATTTTTCAGTGTAGGTATTGCAAATGAACAGATAAGAAAATATAAACGCAAAATAACAATGAAGAAGCAAATAGAAATGATCTATTATAATTAATCCAATTTTAATCTATTGTAGTCAGATCTGCAGAAGTTGTTTTGTTCCGTAGTGACATATTTTAAGAAATAGGAGAAAAATCTAAGTTAAAGTGATTATTTACATGCTTAAATTTGTTTTTCTCTTTTTCAAGCTGTGCAGTACATTTTTTATTAAATGCAAATTACCAGAAAGCAGATTGTCTTTTTACGGTTTTCCCTTTCCTTAGTAGGACTCAAATAAACATGTGATTATAGGCGAGCAGGGAAGGGCTTCCCAGCTTTTTCTGGGCTAAATACGGACAGGAAGGACCTTATATTCAAATAAGCAAAAAGCAGAGCTCCTGAAAAAAATTTGGATGAAAAATAGGAAACTATCATGCACCAATAAATAATACCTCCATATTGTCCTTGCATAGTCACTGTGCCTTGTTTTTTTTTGTTTTTTTTACCACACTTAACTAAAAAATCCCGTAAATGAAGGTACCTATTTATGGAACGCCAATAGATAACCACATTGTGTTCTTTCCATATAATGTACATAACAGAAAAACTGCATTTTAAACCTTGTCCAAACGTGTAGATAAACTCACCAATAAAACCTGATACCAAAATATAAAAGCAGACAATAAAAAAGTGTCCATATTTATCTTTGTTAATCTTTTAGAGTACCTTGAGAGCTTTAAAGCCTGGGAGACATCATAAATTGGCAAAGGTTGGAGCTCTGCCATGCCCCTCACATCTCTAAGTTCACAGTTTTGAACCTCTCTAATGACTAGAATCTAATGAATTGCATTGTGACGGGGTGGTTTCTAGAAGTTCAGGTCAGAACGTGAAGATTATTCACCCCAGGCTTTGAGACTGCTGGAACATACTAAAAGATTGATAATGATATACGCGGGGCAGGCAGCAATAGGTGTATGCTGTTATGTATTCTAGTGTCAGCTTTTGTTGTTAAGTTTAACACGTGTTTATTTTAAAGAGTGCTTAATGCTTGGCCTTCATATAATTTGTGTTATAACTGTGTTGTGTATAAATCCTCTACACTGTAGTTTGGACAGAAATCAATGTTTGGGTTGACTGGCTGTTAGGGTGGCAAGCAGTGTACACATTAAGGTTGATTTACTAAAGACAATAAGGTTGTTCACTTTGCAAGTGAAGTTGCCCTTTAGAAATTTGCCAAAGAACTTTGTGAATGAAGTGACGTTCTACAGACTTTCATTATCAAATTGTGTATAAACAATATTGTTTTTATTTTTCCCTGCACATGATTTGGTATTCTTTGAAAATCGATCGATTTTCTACTGTGCAAAGTGCAACTTTTTCTGCAAAGTTGACAGTCGTTTTGCCCTTTAGCCTTTAGTAAATCAACCACCCATTGATTGAAAGAGTTGGGTGGGTAGAATGTTGCTTTGCCTTCTAATAAATGTTATTTATTGTTTCAGAATTGATGGATGAATATTATTCATCAGAAGTTCAAATGAAACCTGTATTAAAATCACATTTTACTAATCACATCACTCTCTTCCTCGTTGGTTTACAAATTACAGTAAGGTTGCATTTTCATGACAATAACTTATTTTCCTTGAAAATTATAGTATTGTTATTCTTTACTATGTTGATGATAATTGCATCAGCATATTGTAGAAGTCCACTGAAAATGCTCTGATCCAGTCGGACATTTAATGTCCCCATTGGAAGATTTTCTCTCCTTTTCTGGGGACAACCCAAAATGTGGTATTTTTTTTTCAATGGTAAACAGGACAAATAGAGACATCTGGGGTTTATGAATCGTTTTAGAATCCCAGGTCTCTCCTCATGAGCATGAGATAAATAAAAAAAATATATATCTCCCGCTTTAAAAAAAAAAACTAACCGGAAGTGACGTCATGACGTTGCTTTCAGCTTCTAATAGAGGTGGCCGGGACCTTCTCAGCCAGCTCTATGATAAATCAGCTGCACCACTGGATCAGATACCCCAATTGCATCAGAGAGCTTAAAGGGGTTGTAATGTTTTTTCCCCCCCTAAATAGCCTCCTTTACCTTAGTGCAGTCCTCCTTCACTTACCTCATCCTTCGATTTTGCTTTTAAATGTCCTTATTTCTTCTGAGAAATGCTCACTTCCTGTTCTTCTGTCTGTAACTCAACACCTTAATGCAAGGCTTTCTCCCTTGTGTGGAGAAAGCCTCTTGAGGGGGGGGGGGGGAGCAGGCAAGTCAGGACACACTCTACTTTGCAGATATAGAAAGGAGCTGTGTGTTAGTGGGCGTCCTGACACACCTGCTCGCCCCCTCCCCCCTCAAGAGGCTTTCTCCACAGCAGGGAGAAAGCCTTGCATTATGGTGTTGAGTTACAGACAGAAGAACAGGAAGTGAGCATTTCTCAGAAGAAATAAGGACATTTAAAAGCAAAATCAAAGAATAAGGTAAGTGAAGGAGGACTGTAATAAGGTAAAGGAAGCTATTTAGGGAAAACATTTTTTTCTTTACAACCCCTTTAACCAGCTAATCAGCCGCTAGGATTGCTTTTAGATGAAAGAGCATTGCCGGCTAAAAAAAAATAAAAATACTGGGTTATGGCATACAGCTTCAGCCATGACCATAGTATAACCACTTCACACAATTAGATACATGTAAGTAAATCTGTGGCAAGTGAAATATTTAAAAAAAGAAAAAAAACAACCAAACGAACAAACAAAAGATAACACTGCTTGAAACTATGTGCCGTATTTATCTGCGTATAACGCACACTTTTTTCCTCTGAAAACAGAGGGTAAACAGTGCCTGCGCGTTATACGCCGATATCATGTTTCACCAGCAGGGGGTGCAGATAGTCTGTGTCATTGTAAAACGAAGCTTGTAAATGTATCTATAGCTCCGTTTTTTTCAGGCTGCTCTCCTCCTCTGAGTGTAGCTTTGATTGGAGGAGGAGAGAAGTCACATGCCCATCAGAGGAGGGCAGTCATGTGACCAGGTCAGTGAAAAAAAAAACGGATCTATTGAGGTAAATGGAAGCTTCGTTTTGCAATAGACACAGGAGGAGCAGTGTGGTAGGGGCTGACAGTGATTTTTTTTACTTAACTGTAGAGAATGCTGGCAGCACTGTCCCTGGAGACTGGGGGTCTCCTGGGAGTGCAGGGGGGGGGGTTAATGGATGGGGGCTGTATACTGGGGAGGGGGGAAAGTATAATGGGGAGAAGGGAATGTATAATGGATGGGGGGGGCTGTGTACTGGATGGGGGCTGTATACTGGGGAGGGGGGCTGTATACTGGGGAGGGGGGCTGTATAATGGATGGGGGGCTGTGTACTGGATGGGGGGGCTGTATAATGTATGGGGGGCTGTATAATGTATGGGGGGCTGTGTACTGGAGGGGGATGTATAATAGAGGGGAATGTGTACTGTATGGGGGATGTATAATGGAGGTGGGAGGCTGTGTACTGTAAAGGGTGCTGAGAAAACATTTTTTACCTAAACTCCCCTCTTAAAATAAGGGTGCGTGCTATAAGCCGATAAATACGGTAAATACATTTCTCAAATCTTCCTTGTTACAAGTACTTAACCCTACTAGCTACATTCTACTGAAAATTGACAGAAATAAATTTCAATATTAGCGCAATAGGTTTAACATAAAAATGTTTAGAAATCACAATAAAAAGTTTAGCCATTAGTTAAGTGTGTCCTATGCAATGTAAATAAATGCATATTAGTGGGGCAGTATATTTCATGACTCTTTTGTAGCTGACAAAGGCTTTGCTGATTAAAAAAAGTGAAAGATTTGAAGACACAATGAAAGTTGTAATGTGGCTTACCAGTTAGTAATATCGTTCGATTGCCATAATGATCTCTATTAACAAACTTGCAAGGTTCTCTTTTGCAAATCAATATAAGAGCCACAAATTCTCCAAATCAGCAAACTGTTTTGTTTTTCATAATGTGTTGTGCCTGTAGATGGAGCCTCTTATGTGATCTGACCAAGTATAAAGTTACATGTTTACAATAACTGCAAATATATTTGCTTACTACAATCTGCACTAAACCGTTTCCCTTAATCATTTTGCTGGGCTGTGTTTTTTTTTTATGTTTCATGTAATGGCAGCTCCAGCAATTCAATCAAGAGATTTATTACTCAATGCTAAAATCCAGTGAGGGAGTCACAGCAATCTATCCACAATAAACTGGAGAGCCCCTTAATGAGATGACTACTGTACTTGCATTCTAAACAGTCTGTGTTTATAAAACGTAACCTGAATGTGAACCGGGGGCCTGGAAAATCCTAATCTGTAAAGTGACTGATTGCTGATCTCTCAACATGCTCCATATGTTCAATATTATGTTAAAATAATGACCTGAAATTGCATTGATACACTCTGCCAAAATATAAGAGTCTTGTGTTGCTTTTCAGCATAATTATAGAGGTTAGATATTCTCTTTTGTAATATTAAATTACTTTAACTACCAGCGTTGGAGACCACCATACCTGCCAACACATGAAATGACCATAGAGGGACACATTAAGATCTGCATGTAGTTGTATTAGTGAGTATGTGGCTCAGCTGCCTTTCCAATACATATTAAGTTAAGATGCAGTTTACTACCCGAAGACATATACACCTCAAAAGCAATAAGCAATAAGCTTGCTATAAAGAAAAGAGTGGATTATATGACATTATACTTGTTGGCTAGCTAGAGCTTTTACAAAACAATGGAGGAGTCTGCCTATTGTTATGAACAATCACATAGGTTATCATAAGGAAACAAAAGGGACCAAAAACCTTTCCACAGAAAATACCGTGAACTTCAGCACTGACATATTAAAAACAGAACATGTTTAAATCATCACTTCAACCACAAATCTGAAAAATAGGCAGTTAATTCTTCATTCTTCAAGGTGGAAATCTGCTAACTGTTCTTTTATGCTCATGTGGCAAGCCATGCATGCAGTGCATCTGGTTTATACGAAATATGCAGAAAGATGGAATCAATAGGTAGTAATCACTAAATGTACAAATAATAAAGTATATCTAACTAGATTTTTTTCATTTTAGATAAAGTAGGGAATAGTTAAAGCATCTGTCAAAGTTTATGACATGTTTTCCCAATGAAGAGATTTCACTTTACCAGAGACATAGAAAAGGGAGATAGAATCTTTGCAAAGTGAGCTAAACCCCATCAGCTTTCACCAGAGCAAGTGTCTCCATTGGAAGATTTTTTCCCTATTTGTTTTCTGAAAACAGCTCAAGGTTTTGGATTTCCCATCACTTTCAATTTCTGGTTACAATGACTGTTATGACAAAAAGAAAGTCTGAATCCCCTAGAGGGGACACAAGCAGCAGTTAAAACCTGGCAGGGGGACTACTCCCACTACTCCATTCAAAACTTATAACAAAAAAGTTTTGCCATAAGACAGACACATTTTGAGTTAACAGCTAGGCAACACTAATGTAAGCAATAGCACAAACACATGTTAGTTGACGGAATGGAAAAACACTCCACCCCTAAGGGTTGCACTAGATTATCCAGGCATACAGATGGAGAGGAATCAAAGTAACTAGGTACGTTGGTTTTGAGGAAGAAAAATGTCAGAAACATCTGCAGAGGAATACAGAAGGTCTTAACAGGTTAGAAGATTCTCTCCATGAATGTTATTTAGGAGCTTAAGTTTTTCTTATCCTTGATAAAGCAGTGTAGTGCTAGTGAATTTAATGCAATAAGTGTTGATTGGTTAACAGAAGTGGTTTTATTGCTCTAGCTTCCAGCATGTAAGTTTTTCTTATTAGTAAATAACTGGTTGATCCTGCCATTTACATAAGCTTGCCTATTGTCGGTGGCAACACTATAACAGCTGATCCTCTGGCTATTGCATTGCCATGGTCAGTGCACATGCTACACTAGTTTCCCAATCAGTAGCTTTTCACGTCCTCCCTTTTCCTCTGCAAGCTGCCCCACATGAATGTTTTCATCAGCCCGAAGGGAGGCTCCAGCAAAGGGGCATCTGCATCTTCTCCCACTCCCCTGTTCTATGCCCACATGATCCTCTGTGAGTGCTTGCGGGATGGATCTAGCTTTATTGATTTATAGAGACAAGCTGATACACACTGCTGAGGCTTGAGGGGTGGATCTCAAGTGGGGTGAGTGTGATTGGAAGCTGATTCTACAGGAGGAATCACTGCCATTCTATCATCAGACTAAAGAGGAAATGTCAAATTCCGTGAGAAATTATTTTATGACACATGATATAGCAGCAACAAAAATTGTATTTAGGAAAACAAAATTCACGTGTGTGTAGCACTCACCCCCGAAGGAGCTGCTGGTTAGAATTGGGATGGCATGTTACCTCATGGCTCTGGTGAAATGTCTAGGGTGAATGATGCGTGCAATAGCAGTAAAGGTATGTCCGCAAGTAGGAAGTCTCTTTATATGTGCTCTTTATTACCCAGCTGGGTAAAAACAGGTAACAGGTGATGGAAAGAATAGACGAAGGTTGGAAGGAGAATAGCAGGCTCAGGCCTTGGATATGGAAACAGTCCTACTTCCGACAACAATTAGATTTCTTTCGCCACTCCAGCCTGAGTGGGTATAGCGTACCTGGACAGGTCTCTCTCACAGACCTGGCAGCCAGAGTATCACTCGGAACGTGAGAAGGATGTCTCTGCCACAGACTCTTCTAGGTGACAGTCAGAAAAGCGCCTCTGCCACCGGCCTTTCCTCAGTGTAAATATGGAGGAACCCCTCCTGAATAAAGCTTGGCCTGAGTCATCCTTTAATGTCGCCCAGGTACCGATTGAGAGAGGAATCGATCCCTCAGTGTCCAGTACCTTGATCCCTGATGGTTCGTTCCAATACTGTTGGAACGCCAGCCTCTCATTGGCGCTCCTCGACTGAACTCCCCACCAAACAGCTAAACTCGCTTGGGATCCTCAAAGGTGAGAACCCAGTTGATCACTGGGTTCCCGTCCTGCTTGAACGCTCCGGAACCAGGAACTTTGCATAGCACCCACGTCCCGGCCAGGTAGGCCATAATGCTCGGGCGTGGTGATGTGGTCACCCTAAAGGTGGGCGCCACACTCCAGGAAGAAGAACCACCTAAAATTGCATCTGCCTTATAAGTACCCTCTCCCAGCATGCCCAGCGAGGCCCAAGCCTCCTGATTGGTCGCCTGGAGAGAGCACCCAAACCTCAGCTTCCACTGCTGCCACCTGTCGACCCAGGGTGGAACTACACCCCAGGCACGACAGAATGAGCCCACAGTACAGCCAAGCTGAAACAGAGACCAAACTAAACAAATCTCAATTAGGATCAGAGTCAATTTACACTCTGATCACCCCCTAAATTTACTAGCACCCATACTTTGAAGTACATGGGCGCTACATGTGCTAGAGATTATTGCTTCTAATATTAGATTTCTTGAAATTCCATATGAAGTTGCTACAACGGGTTTAGTGACCCCCTAAGTAACTAAACAACTTTATATAAGGGATTCTCCAAACTCTTAGGCCCCGCTTCCCTTTAATACCAGCTTACCTAGTTACTTCAGCAATTAAAATTCTGGTGCCAATTGTGGATTCAAGTTTGCTGGTGCTGGTGGGTCAGTTTACTTTACTGTATCCCAGCCATTAAGCCATTTACAAACTGATGTAGCCATATGCAAGTTAAGAGACACAGACATGTAATGTCCAAAAGAGGTATAGTTTAATATGTCAGGTGGTATACATCTTTAACAGTTATGGCCATATTTCTACTCAATTCTTAAAGAAAATTCTCAACTCTGTGTTTTAGTGGGCCGTCCTTTACAAATTCTACTTGCTGCAATTACAACAAGTGCATCTTTTATTCAAATGAATGGTACTTTATATAAAACATAAGCATAAAACATATAAAAAGCACAGAGGCGTCAACAGCCTATTTGTGGTCCTATTTCAACTTTTTCTAATCTAAGGAATAAACAAACAGATTATTTTACTACATAAAACACATGTTGTCTCATGCTAAAGTGGTGCAGGGCTTCATGTAATGACAATAGAAGTATATCTGAAATAAACAGCCATGTCAACATGTATTAAATTCTAGCATACCAAGAATAACACAGAAAGAAAAACGAACGTGCAGCTGGTTTCAGTCAAAGGGGGGTGATTTGAATTAGGACTTTGTAGCATAGAAACTCCCAATTCTCTCTCCCCAGTGGAAGGGTGGTCCAGCTGACTTGGATCTAAATTGTGTTAAAAAAAATTCCTATCTACCTCTCCCAGTCCCGATAGTGCTACAGCCACTCAGCTGCAATCTATTCTTTATCGTTTTGTAAACCAGAAGAGAGAGTATACTCTGAATTATTTGGTGACAAAAGGCATGCCAACAGATTGGAAATTGTATATATCTTCAAATCTCTTTTGAAAAACATAAACTTACTAAACTTTTTTTTATTTGCTACATTTTTTATAAGCACCAAAAATATCTTTGTGAATATGCAATAGTTGAAAATAAACAACAGCTCTTGACATGTAGAGTATTGGTTGATAAATGGTATACATTAAATACCTGTCCAAGCAATGGGAATCATTTACATAAGGAGTACAGGCTGATGCCTTGTACACACGATCAGTTTTCCTGACGGGAAAACTGTGAGGAGAGCTTTTGGCCGGGAATCCCGGTGTGTAAGAGGCATAAGATGTGAATGTTCAGTTGCCAAAGTGAATGTTAGTGATAACGGTGAACTTGTAATTTGCCTCAAACATGAATGGTTATTCAAACTGAACCAACAGGAAAACTGCCCAAAAACCGCCAGACAAAAAAAAGAGAACCAGTTCTTTTTTTCCCCCCTGGAAAAACCGGCTGAATTTTGCCCGGCGTTTTTTGCCAGTTTTCCTATGGGAAAAACTGTGATGCAGCATACACATGGTTGGGATTCCCGGCCAAAGCTCCATAGTTTTCCTGTCGGAAAAACCGGCCGTGTGTAGGGGAAAGACTGAACTGAGCAGATTCTCAGCTTTCCCCACTGGATTTCGGATGGGAACTTTTCCCGTCGGAAATCCCATACATGTGTAAGAGGCATAAGATGTGAATGTTCAGTTGCCAAAGTGATAAAGGTGAACTTGTAATTTGCCTCAAACATGAATGGTTATTCAAAGTGAACCCAGGTTCACCTTGCTTACCAATATTCACTTTGCTAAGTCTAAATGCCTCTACTCCTAGCCTCTAGTAAATCAACCCATGTGACAAGCCAGAAGTCAGCTAAAAACTCTATATTTCTTAAACATATGTGGTGAAATTTTTGGGATGGGGTGACTTTAAGGGGGATGGGAAGGGCAGAGAGCTGAATGGGGCAAAAATGGCACAGTGGTTCATATGAAACATGGCCATGAGACCTACAGAACGCCCAAATTTGTAGAACACATTTAAAAGCCTACCCTGACATACACATTAATTTAATGAAAGCTCATGGTTGGTTAATTAGGTAAAAATCAAGTAACATAATTACAGAAATATCTGCTGCTCTTTGCACCACAAGAGAGGAACTGCTACTGTTTAAGGAATTTACATTATTGGTAGCTATGTAGCATCTCTTATATGATTGTACATTTATTTTACCAAAACTCAAATATTATGGGCTTTACACACATAAGCGATATTACATACATTTTGCAAACATTTTTACTAAAATAAAAAAATACATACATACGGAAATAAAATATTGAAATAGCCACAAAACAACCAACCTGTTTTAGCACTGATAGCAAAGGCCATGTTTAAAAACATGTTGCATATCCAACATATATTGCAATATAATATATAATAAAATAAAAATGAATTAAATAATAAATGCAATTATAAATGGGTTGATACTGATCATTAAATGCATTTACAAAACTCTTAAAGCATTTTCATTTTGTGAGATCAATTGCTTTCTTTGTTTATAACTCGCAAAACCCATCAAGGATAAAGTAAACTGTTTGCATTTAGCGTACTAGCAAGGGAATTGACTTTATTTGTTTTAATTGTAAAAATCTGTTTTATTTAAGTGAGAAGAAAAAAAATATGTGGTGATGTAGAAAGTGAATGTGCTTTGGTTTATTTCAAGTCACGCTGGGACTATATGAAAAAGTGATAGATTACATTTTTTATGTCTGGTTTCTTGGCTTATACTGTGTGTAATTTGTAGGTTTGAATTTAGAAAAAAAATGTATTAAAATCTTTAAAAAAAGACACTGAGTTGCTTGCATTGCATTGAATTGGCAAGAAATAAATGTAATGCGTTCCTTGCCTTGACAATTCTAAAGCAGAAAAAAAAAATGTCCCCAGTCAAATGATACATTCCATTAAAAAGCTAGATTTCACCTCCTGGAATTTTCAATCTCTCCAGTTCATTTTTGATTGGTGGGGAAGCTAATGGTTTCCTAATACAACACTTTAGTTAGCAACACAAAACATAACAAAACACTAGCACCGGTGAAATCCCCTTTCAGGCAGTAGTCCAGGATGAGAATGAAAAAATTCCCAAATCTAGACACAAGCCATTTAAACACAGCTACACACGCTTTTAATAATCTCTACAGGGTCAACCTTCCTGTTTATTGATTTGCAGTATTATTCATGTTATTTAAATGGAACCAACACTTTCTGCAGCACCAAAATTAAGATTTAAGATGTACTATGGCTGCATACAAACTTGCCGTATGTGTATGTGTGTGTCCAGAATTCATCAGAAACGTTGACCCTGGACACACAGTATCTGTGTCCAAGGTGGGCCAGAGGCTCAATTCACATGTAACTGATGCAAACAGTGATGGTGCTGGCCATTGAGTGAAAATCTGAGGCCTCGTACAAAGAGTCCAAATTGGCTCGTCGTGTTCCTCGTCGGGCTGCTTTTCAACGAGAAACTCGAGCGTGTGTATGCTCAGAAACCCGCGCACCTTTGGTAAAAGTAGTATTTGTAATGGAATTAGCACATTTGTCACGCTGTAACAGACTGAAAAGTGAAAATGTCTCTTACCAAACTTTAACCAAACACGCAGTAACTTGAGATTAGCAAAAGCAGCCCCAAGGGTTGTGCCAGTGGAATTGAACTTCCCCTGCCGTAGCATGTGGTGAAGTCACCGCGTTTGAGAACGAGGAGATTTGGTCTTGACTGTGTGTACGCAAAGACAGCTTGTCAAGTTTCTCTACAAGCATAACAAGGAACTCGACGAGTTCCTCGGACGTGTGTACGAGGCCTGACAGTTGCAATTGACAGATGCTGCTGGTTGTACACACAGAGTGTGCAGGCAGTGTTTCATACCACTGGCAAGAATCTGCTGATTCTCGACAGCAGCCGCCCTTACCCTGCTGTTGTGCAGCCATGTGAATGTAGCATTTCTGTTCATATTAGCATGCTTCTTGTCAGCACATGAACTTTTGGCACCTAAAACAGTGTTTTTCTTTCTTAAACTGCAATTCTTCTTTACAATGACTGCAAAATGCTACTACCAGGTCAAATGCAGGTGCTTAGACTGCTTCCATAAAAATATATATATAGTATCTCACAAAAATGAGTACACCCACATTTTTGTAAATATTTTATTATATCTTTTCATGTGAAAACACTGAAGAAATGACACTTTGCTACAATGTAAAGTAGTGAGTGTACAGCTTGTATACCAGTGTACATTTGCTGTCCCCTCAAAATAACTCAACACACAGTCATTAATGTCTAAACCGCTGGTGTTAGCACTCTCACTCTCTAATACTGGTCGCTGGAAGTTCAACATGGCACCTCATGGCAAAGAACTCTCTGAGGATCTGAAAAAAAGAATTGTTACTCTACATAAAGATGGCCCAGACTATAAGAAGATTACCAAGACCCTGAAACTGAGCTGCAGCACAGTGGCCAAGACCACACAGCGGTTTAACAGGAGAAGTTCCACCCAGAACAGGCCTCACCATAGTTGACCAAAGACGTTTAGTGCACAAGCTCGGCATCATATCCAGAGGTTTTCCTTGGCAAATAGATGTATGAGTGCTGCCAGCATTGCTGCAGAGGTTGAACTCCATGCCCAATAGGGTTAAGGCAGTGCTGGAAAATAATGGTGGCCACACAAAATATTGACACTTTGGGCCCAATTTGGAAATTTTCACTTAGGGGTGGACTCACTTTTGTTGCAAGCGGCTTAGACATTAATGGCTGTGTGTTGAGTTATTTTGAGGGGACAGCAAATTTACATTCTTATACAAGCTGTATATTCACTACTTTACATTATAGCAAAGTGTCATTTCTTGAGAGTTGTCACATGAAAAGATATGATAAAATATTTACAAAAATTTGACTTTTTTTTAAATACTATATTTTAAATACTATATTTTACTATATTTTAAATACTATATTTATATATACACACACACATACTGTCTATATATACACAACTGGATTAATGACTTTTATATTTTCCTAGCGTTAAGCCTTAAAATGTATATTAAGTCAATTTTTTAGTTTTGGATAGAGTAGGGAAGGGACAGAACCCTTTTGTAACTTTTTTTTATTGCCTTGTGTGTCCCCACTGAGGAGTTTTGTTGTCTTCATGACTACTGCTACTTAGAAAGAAAGTAAGGGAAAGTCCAAAATTTTGAGAAGTCATTAGAAAATGAATAAACAAGAATATTTTCAATGCTGAAGAAGCTGCTTGGTTGAGTAATGAAACGTCTTTCATCATTACATAACTATCCCAGATGAATGTGATTAGCCACTTTTAAACAGTTTTTATTAGTCCTGTCCATAACAAGGAAAGAAAATTTAAAGCCACTACACATTTCTTTTACCACAACTATTTACTGAATCTATCTTGGTCTCAGCCTTTGGCATGGTAAAACTGTGGGAAGGGGAGGGAAGCAGTGCTCTAGGCCAATCATAAAGAGTATACTAACAGAAGTAGACTGAAGTGCAATGATCTCAGTCTCTTCCTGTTTATTGTTTACTTAGAGGTAAGGGCAGGGAGGTTTTAAGGCTGTATTGCTTAACTGCAGCAGAATAATATGAGGTTGCCAACCTAGCTCTGCTGTCTGGCAGATTTGTGTAAATTTCAGGGCTGGCAGGACAAAACTGAAAATCCTTTGGCAGGCAAAACTGCTCCCATATGTGCATTTCAACTTTGTATTTAGCTATTTACCTAAAATGCTGCTTTACATAATGATGCTTAGAAGAGCACCAATACTGTACTGTATATCTTAATGGCTTTCTCCCAAATCTAGATATGACTAGCAGGTGTAGGTATAAAACTACAGAAGCAGTCATTTTCAGTCCACTACATTCCTGTTGCAATTGCTAACACTGTTACTTGTAAAACATTAATTATTACTTATGTATTTGGTTCTATTTTCAGTGTGCAGCACTAAACTAAAAAGATTAAGAAATGCCTTTTTCGTCTACTTGTGCTTGAAATTACATTAGATTCACATAATTTCAAGGATAACTAAGGAGCTGTTTACCATAAAACAATATTTTATTTTTCCTTTTTATTTTAGAATAATGAATAACAACAGTTACAGTATATTTGATGGTGTCAATAAAATACAATATTGAAGTACAGATCGATACGAATGTAAATATTACAATATATTTGCCATCTATGAGAAAGAGCTCAATATAAAATAGGTTTTGGTTTACACCATGAACATATGAGAGAAGTGAGCGATTAGTACTTCATGTAATAGTGAGATATAATATAACCATAAGAGTCAAATTCATATACAATTTATAATTGAAGAGTTTGGTTCTTCTTTAAACTAGGGTAAACATGAGTGAGGATTTAGTATACCCGGACCAAAACCATAACTTCATTTATGTAGTGAAAACATATACTTTAGTGTAAAAAAAAGAGTTAAGATAGGTAGAGATTCTCAAAAGAGCAATAGGGAAGAAAATGATGAAAGGGGGTGAGGACTACTAGGAAGGGAAGACCACACAACTCTGAAGGAGAATTGAATTTATATATTTTTTTGGGGAATCCATGAAAAAGCATCAATCACCGTGACGAGAGGACTCGTGTATCAAAATTGTCTGGCAAATAATATATGATCCATGGTTTCCATATTTTGTCAAACTTCTTCAACTTATTTTTATCTAGTGCATCCATTTTAGCATGTATGAAAGATTGATTCATTCTCTTTTTGGCTCCAGACGGGTTCACTACAGGTGATTTCCATGCGTTAGCTATTGTCTGCTTTGCGGCTATCATGAATGAAAGGAATTGTTTATATTGATTCTGAGAAAGGGATACTGGTTTAATATTGAGAAGGGCTGCCATTGGATCTGGTAAAATGATACAGTCGAATAATTTGGAGGCGATCCGGAAAATCTTTTCCCAGAATATACGCATGAGTGGACACTGCCACCAGATGTGCATGTAGGTACCCTTATCCGGACAACCGCGAAAGCAGAGATCTGAGCTGTTTACTGCAAATTGGCTAACCTAGCAGGAACCAAATACCAACGAGAGAACACTTTATATGATGCCTCCATTGCCAATACATTTGTAGAGGAAGAGCTAGTATTAGACCAAAACTTTGCCCAAGTCTTGTTATCAATCTTACATTCGAGATCTGATTCCCACTTAGCAACATATAAGGGCAAGAATGTGTTTGATTTAAACAATATTTTCTTATATGCAGAATAACATAACTGTTGTGAAAGCATATCTAGGGTCAAACATGGTTTGCTTATACAGTACATTAAACTGTGCAAATACATGAACCTAAAAATGATACCCTGGTGCTATATACTTGTGACTACAGATGTAAAAAACAGTAATTAAAAAGAGGATTGCTAATGTCCACGTCAAGTTTTTTATACCTCCAGCAAGAAAAGGCTGCTTGGCATACATTATGATAGAGTAGACCATGAGAACGCAGACAGTAGAGAAATTACCTGAAATAAACACATCCCAGGGGTTTGCTATGTCCTAACAAAAGGCTGATGTCTAAAGGACATGGCCAGAAAATGTAATGCCACCAAACAGGGTTTACAATAGAAATGTCTACTATCCAACTACAAACTAGCTTATTATTGACGTTAAAGTCAGATCTTCTCTGTTTAAAATTTGATATCGTTTTAATTAATTTAAGAGTGGTATAATTAACACATATAAGCTTTTACTAAAGAAGCAAATCTCTAAGAAAACTACTGAATTAAAGCAAATGTTGTTAATAGTATTGGTACATACCTCTTATCAATGGAGATATTAACAGTACACGTACCTTGTTTAAAGCAAACCAGTCAAACTGGAAACTTTGCTTATCATCTACCGGATGCTCTACAAGTCCCCAATTTGGTTTCTTGGTTTACAACATGCTGGAGCTTAGTTAAACCCCCATTGCAAGACATGATGCAGTTCAGATTCCTATCATTGACATCTGCATTGCATTGTGGCATGCCTGTTGCACAAACTAGTTGCTGTCTGATTTCACAATGATAGCTTACTTTAAAGTGGAAGTTAAAGCGGAGTTCCACATGTTTTTTTTTGTTTATTAAAAATCAGCAGCTACAAAAAGTATAGCTGCTGACTTTTAACAGACACTTACCTGCCCCACGGTCCAGTGATACAATTGCCCGAACCCTCGCTCCTTGTCCTTTCCTCTCTGTGGTGCCGTCATAGCAACTGTGGACACCTGGCCATGACAGCTTACGGCTTAACAGCCAGGCATGCAATGCTTATGTGCGAGTCTCGCTCTGCTCTGCTATTGGCTAGGCAAACTTCTAGGACCTGTGGCATATCCCAGAAGATCGCTGACAGGGAGGGGCCGCTTAGGGTGACATGAGGAGTCGCCTAGGTGGCCAAGAAGAGGAAGGAGAAAGTGGGACAGGAAGTCCCACTAAAAGGAAGGCACACACCCCCCCAAAAAAATGACATGCCAATTGTGGCATGTCAGGGGGCGAGGAATGCTTTAAGCAGAAGTTCACCTTTTGGGTGGAACTCCGCTTTAACTTCCATCACTGACTTTTACCTATAGATAAGCCTATAATAAGGGTTACCTATAGGTAGTGTAAATATCTACTAAACGAGTACCGTTTAGGAGATAATTACTGTACATACAGCCACTAACATCTCTGGCGCATGCGCTCTGAAGGAACGGTCACCTGTACAATTATTAGAACATATTAGAACCATTTATTATATTGCAGCTTTTAATTTCTTAGATATGATGGTTCAATTTGTTTTCTTTTTTGTGTTTCTTTCTTTTATTTTCACTTGGTGATCTAGCCAGTAAATCTGTGGTTTTTAAAAGAACAAGTTGTCCTGCAAATGTATCAGTTGAGAGTGTTGAGACAAACCATTTATCACTGAAAGGGGTGCTTACAATGATCATGATTTCTTTATTAATGTAAAACTGTTATCCCACAAGATGGTGCTGTCACTGCATGTGTAACTGCAGTGTGAACTGGAGTTTGGCTTCAATTTGTTAGTGTATTTAAATCTGCAAGTATATATAACACTCCCCTTTTTCATGATTACAAATGCTGCTGTCTTTTGAGCCCCTGTGCTGCTTCACCCAAAGTGGGGGCACTCTAATACATGGTGTGTGTTACTGGCCAGATTAGCAGGGGAAATAGCCTAAAAACTAACAGAGCCACCACACCTTAGGATTGGTAAGCTGCAATACGTTACATTTTTGATTTTGAGATAATACTGCTTTAACACTTATGAGGAAAGTTCTATGTCTCTGAAAGCACCAAAAGCTGCTTCAGCCCTGTTTACCCTGTTGGAAAACAGGGCTGCACCCACAATAACGTTTTACAATCAAATTAGAAACTTATAGGAAATATGTAATTCAAAGAAAGTTAGCTCCACCTCCAGGCGCCTTTTCAAAGAGTCACTTTGAAAGTATACAATTAGGGGCTGTTGTAGTATAAAGTACAACAGAAAACACGCAAACTCCTGCGCACGGGTGGGTTGTCCAATAGTTGATCAAAGGATCTTCATCTAAAGTCAGAAATATGAAGAGAGCGGTACTAGCAGTGACCTTGCTGCCCTTCGTGGATGGGGAAGTCCTGGCAAGAAAAGAAAAAAAAATAAGAAAAAGAAAGGCGCACCAGCCTAGTGCATTACCACTTAACACTTTATTCAATGGTAATAGTATTAAAAACTACTCACAAACAGCGGATTTGAACAGGCTTGTCAACAAAATAAAGGTGAATTCCCTTCATACCACGCTCCACAGTGGGGGGATACCGAGGATATGTTACTGCCGGCTGACGCGTTTCGAGGCGTCTAGGGCCTCTTCATCAGAGCTCGACAGTCGAGCTCTGATGAAGAGGCCCTAGACGCCTCGAAACGCGTCAGCCGGCAGTAACATATCCTCGGTATCCCCCCACTGTGGAGCATGGTCCGAAGGGAATTCACCTTTATTTTGTTGACAAGCCTGTTCAAATCTGCTGTTTGTGAGTAGTTTTTAATACTATTACCATTGAATAAAGTGTTAAGTGGTAATGCACTAGGCTGATGCGCCTTTCTTTTTCTTTTCTTCTTGCTGTTGTAGTATAAATCATAGTATAATAGAATGTTAAATTAACAGAAATGAAACTCCATTATGATAAATTACACATAACAAGGAAAATAAAATTAGGAATTAAAGTCCTAAAAGTCTACATTCATCTTCAAATTAATTTTGCTTACATTTCCCATGGTGGTAATTAAATAAACAATTACATCTATTGATTAAAATTGATCCAGCCAGGCCTTTTTTAGATCATTACTTTTGTGGGAAACCTCCTTATACAAAGGAGTGCATTGATCACAGTCTTTGCCTTTAGGCACGCAGCAAACAAAATCAAAATAAATTGGGCCAGAACAATGTTGGGCCTGGCCCTGAACATCACATAACACAACATGTTTCTTTGTTCAGGAGACAGTTTGTATTTATGTGACAGTTTATATCATTTTGTTTAACTTAAGGATGCTTACTTTTTCTTTGTAGACTCATGTTTGTGTCTTCACTGGGGGTTCAATATTTTTAAGACAAAGTTTGCTGGTAAGGAGTGTCTGCAGAATGATTACTGGATTTAGAAACAAATAATGTAAGTATAGCAACTGGAAATACTGAAATGTTCTTCCTTTAGTAAAATGCAGTTTGACCAGTAAGCATCAATAAAATGACAAATACAGAGCTATCTGAAGGCTCAAAATTGTGGTTGTCATTCAACTGTCAAAGGCCAGAAGCTTTGCTTACTATTGACAATCTCCTGTCATTTGATAGTTGAATTATAGTGGGGTGGGAGGTAAGGCCTAAATATTTTTAGGACAAAAGTCTGTCTTACTTGGACCTAAATTCCAAAGGTTCTCCTCCAGGACAGATTAACGATCAGCATTAATGGGACTTTAATTTTAGAACTGATCCGCTCCACATACAAGTCTATAGTAGGGATGAGGTTCAGGTCCAAGGTCTGTGAATCACAAACTTTTGGCCAAAAACTTTTCAGGCTCATTTCCAAAATTAGGAAAGACCCCCTAATGCAGTACAGCCTTTGTTCCTGTTCAGCTGAGCCAATAGTGCCAATAATGAATATATATGGAGGGGGGGGGGGGACTCACAGCAGCCATATTGTCAGTATGCACTGTTGTTAGGTAGATTTAACAGTCCTGTATAGCAATAGGTAATGTGCTAAACTGTGCTTATTATTTAGACATTGGTACAGTATTGGTACAGCTCATGCAGTGTTTTGTAATCTCTCTTCAAAGCACCCATAGCTTTCTCCTGCTCCGTTCTTCTGTCGTCAGCCTGAAAACTCTAAGTTCTATATCACAATTGATAAAAGTAGCTGAGTTTTGTGTTGGGAGAGAATGCTATAAATAGATTAGCACAAAGCTGAACTATATACCAGATATGAAAGTATCTACCTATGAGGAGAGGGGGTGTGTGCCTTTCCTCCAATCAGCTGTCTTGGTTGTATGCCCAGACTTCACTGCAGTGTTGAACAGGAAGAGAAATTCTCCTAACACGATCTGAACTTTTTTAAACAGTATATAAAGCTGAAGACAGCAGGTATACATGTAAAACTTATGTAGGGAGATTTATTTCATCCCTGTGTATCATCTGAGGCTGTTCACTTCACTTGGTATACAGTATCTGAGGGTTTACATCCACTTTAAAATGGCCAAAATTGAATATCGAGATTAATCCCTAAGGCCTCGTACACACGATGAGATATGTCCGCTCAAACTTGTCCGACAGACAGTTTAGAGCGGACATGTCTCATCGGATTTCGGTCCGATGGCGTGTACACACCATCGGATCAAAATCCCCGCCGGCAGACAGCGTGGTGACGCGGCGGTGACGTTGACGCCGCCACGTCACCGCTACGTCACGCACCAGGAAGTAAACACTTCCGCGCGCATGCGTCGGATCCATTCACAGGATACGACGCACGTGCGGGAGGATATGTCCGCTGGTTTCCCGTACTAACCAGCGGACATATCCGAAGGACAGGTTTGTAGCGGACAAATTTCAAAGCATGCTTTGAAATTTGTCCGATGGACAAACCTGTCCGCTAGCCCGTACACATGATCGGATTTGTCTGCTGAAACGGTCCATCGGACCGTTTTCAGCGGACAAATTCGATCGTGTGTACGCGGCCTAAGACTTTAGTGGGGTGTATTGCAAAGTTAGAGTACTTCAAGCAAAGTTTGTGAAGTTGCATGTCTACTCTAGGTCATCTGCATCTGCAATGAATTCTTAATGATTTTAAAAGTGGCTTACACTGATCATTTGTTTGTAGACTGACATAAGTTCTTCAATACTATTTATATATGAACATGTTCTGTTTAACAGAATTCTTAAAAAAAAAATGGGGCCCTAGGCTGCGTACACACGATCAGACCGGTCCGATGAAACTGGTCTGCAGACCAGTTTCATCGGACCAGTTCAATGGTGTGTACGGCCCATCGGACCGTTGTCCGGCGGACCAAAGTTTTAAAACCTGCTTCAAAATCTGTCCGGCGGACACCTGTCCGTCGAACAGGTTCGATGGTTAGTACGCAAAAGCATCGGACCAAAAACCTGCGCATGCTCACAATCAAGTCGACGCATGCTTGGAAACATTGAACTTCGTTTTTTCAGCACGTCGTTGTGTTCTACGCCACCGCGTTCTAGTCTGATCGGATTATTGGTCCGATGGTGTGTACACACATCAGACCATCAGACCACTTCAGCCTGGTCCAATGAAAATGGTCCGTCGGACCAGTTTAATCAGACCGGTCTGATCGTGTGTACGAGGCCTTAAAGTGTAATTCCACGATAAAGCAATATAACCTTTAAACTGCTCTTTTCCCCTTCTAAATCCTATACTAACTACCCCGTAGAAAAAAAAGATGCATATACTTAAAATTCTCAGGGTGTTCTGGTCTGGTCACATGATCGGTTCTTGTTTCTCAGCTAGCAGTGACTTTAGGGAAGAGGACAAAGCACCAACAACAGACGCCCCTAGTAATCCTATGGGTGAGATCACCACTCAGGCATTCCAGTCTATGTCGGAGGGCTTTCTCCTTTCCACAGTAGCTGGCACTGATTGACATAGGGGAGATAATTTCACCAGACCAGAGCGCTCTGAGAATAGGTAAGTATAGGCATCTTTCTTCTACAGGGTAGTTAGAATAGATTTTAGAAGGGGGCAGTTGAAAGATTAGATTTAGATTTATCCTGGAATTACACTTGGAAGTACACTTTAAGGGTAGCTCCAGACAGAACTGTTTTGGTTTCTAACAGAATAGGATTTTTTTTTAGCATATTTATTTTTTGCTGTCTGTGTCTCATTGGGGAACTATCCCTTTACTTCCTGTTAATAAAACAAAACAGGAAATGAGAGTACTTTTTATAAAACAGAGGTAAAATCCACTCTAACATACTTATCACCAGAAACCCCCAAAAATTGGATGACCTTTGCTTGCTTTTTGTTTTAATGACATCTGCAAAATTGTGGATTTTCCATCATTTTTCTTTCACGTGACAATTGCCAATTGAGGAATTCTAACCTTTCCCCTCTTAATAATTAAAAATTTATTTTATCAAAAGAATTCTTAGACTGCTCTGAATATTTTGGTGCAAACATTTACTTCAGTGTTCTTCGCAAAATTCAATTTAACCCCTTCCATACAGGGCATTTTCACCCCCTTCCTGCCCAGACCAATTTTTAGTTTTCAGCTCTGTTGCACTTTGAATGACAATTGCGCGGTCATGCAACACTGTACCCAAATTAAATCATTATGTTATTTTCCACACACAAATAGAGCTTTCTTTTAGTGGGATTTGATCATCTCTGCGGTTTTTACTTTTTGAGCTATAAACAAAAGAAGAGCGACAATTTAAAAAAAAACACAATATTTTTAACTTTTTTTACTTTTTTTTCCCTCAGTTTAGACCGATACGTATTCTTCTACGTATTTTTGGTAAAAAAAAAAACGCAATAATCGTATATTGATTGGTTTTCGCAAAAGTTATAGGGCCAGATTCAGAGAGCCGTAACTCCTGTCTAACTGGTGTTAGACTGGAGTAATTTCAAATTACGCGCGTTTTTTAGCTAGTCTGAAACCTCAAACCATGAATAGACGGCTGCGGGCTTCAATTCGACTGGATTACGTGTTCGTACGCCTTCGGATCTACGCTGCAATAAAATTGCGGCCACTGGGTGGACTTCCCGTCGTTTTCCGCGTCGGGTATGCTAATGAGCTTTTGCTGGCGATCCCAGAAATTACGATCTTTAATCGCAATCTCTTACGGCATCTTTAGTCATCTTTTTTTTGCGTAACACTATACCAGCTTTTTGCTGCTCTAATATTAGACAGCCCATGTTAAGTATGGCCGTCGTTCCCGCGTCGAATTTCTACGTTTTCCGACGTCTTTTATTATTTTTAACGTAAGTCGTCCGGGAATAGAAATGTTCGTAAACGACGCTACTCAAAAACAAAATGACGTAACAACGTGATTTCGCGCAATGCACGGTGGGAAATTTCTGAACGGAGCATGCGCAGTTTGATCGCCGCGGGGACGCGCCTAATTTAAATGCTTCACGCCCCCTAACCGCGTATTTTGATTACGCGGCGAGAAATAGACTATGCCGCCGTAGCGTACGGGCAAAAATCTACCAGAATTCGATGTAGAGCCTGGTAAAATACGGCAGCGTAGAGTATTTAGATTACGCAGCGCAAAATTAAGTGTATCTGAATCTGGCCAATAGCGTCTACAAAATAGGTGATAGATTTATGGCATTTTTTTTTTTTACTAGTAATGGCGGCGATCTGCGTTTTTTTTGTGACCGTGACATTGCGGCGGACATATCGGACACTTTTGACACGTTTTTGGGACCATTCACATTTACACAGCGATTAGTGCTATAAAACTGCACTGATTACTGTGTAAATGTGACTGGTAGGGAAGGGGTTAACACTAGGGGGCGCTGAAGGGGTTAAAATGTTCCCTAAAGTATGTTCTAACTGTAGGGGGAGGGGGACTCACAGGGGATGAGACCGATGTGTGTTCCTCTGTACTGGGAACACACATCAGTCTCCTCACCGCTGACAGGAGGTGGATCTGTGTGTTCACACACACAGATCCACACTCCTGCCGTGATCAGCGGTAATTGCGGGTGCCCGGCGGCAATCGCGGTCGTCGGGCACGCGCGCGGGATCGCACCCTAGAACGCGTGCACCCTAGAACGCCGAGAACAAAGGACGTTGTGTGACGTCCACTCTCATCGGCGAGGGGTTGCTACTGACGTCAATCCCCTATGGCCCGGTAAGGAAGAGGTTAAAGAAAACTTGACCCAGTCACTAAAACCTCATATAAGCTTTAACATGCAACCTAATTTCTGAAGTTTTTAAACTTTTTGCTTAAGCTGCTCTTATTAAAAAAATAACTTGGCGATCTTGTCATTAAGGTCCTTTCTGAGAAAGTTCTGTTAAAGAATGACAGCTGTTTTCTAACTGTGCTCCTGCAGTGTCACCCTGTCACATGGGCCCCTGGTTAAGACAGCAAGCAGCCGTTCCAATTACGCAGGCATGGCCCACTGGTGTTATTATCAAGAAGCTGGTCCAATGCAATGATGTGCAGCTGACACTGGAGTGAGTGTATGCAGACAGAATGTGATTGAATGAGACTGGAGGATAACAGCAGCACTAAGATGCAAAAGAGGATAAAAAAAGGAAGAAAATTGATCTTATTTATAATACACAGTGCTTTAGCAAACTGAAAGTCATCCAGTTGCGGTTTAGATTTACCTTAATACATCACAGGCTATTTTTCCCAGTCATGCTCAATCTCTTAGCTATTTGTAGCGATAAATACTGCAAGCAGTAGCAGTCACCTACTGCAGAGCAACCATTCCAAAGAGGCATCTTATTGGTTCTTCTAATATTTAACCATTTGATTTCCATTAGACACCATGAAACTGCAAATACATTTTGGGCTAAGCCACAGCTATCTCCTCTCTTTGTAATGCAGTTTCCAATAATAACTTATAAATTCTTAATTTTTCGCTGCACCTATATTGAACAATTCTGTGCAAATAGAGCCTGTAATTACCCATATAAATCAGCCTCACAAAGTACTCTGGATTTCTTTTTACACTCTCCCTGGTTGCCCCAGGGGAATGGAATCACAGCTGTTCTGTTGTTTGCAGGCTAATTGAAGGGCATGGGCTTACCAAATGGATTCATTAATTACTGCAGCCAGAATCTCTATGGGCCAGCATACACTGGGCGGGACCTCCCTCATCTAGGACCATACACATTCCAAGAATGTTAGAGAACACCTCATTTATGATTTAAATGTTTACAGATGGGATGGTATTTATATCACATGATCCAACAGACCTCATATTTTTAAATAACTGTTTTTCTCATGAGACATTTTTCATAAAGCATACAAAATCAAATGTTTGGCTGTCTACTTTTATTGTGTGTATATAAATCACAAATGTAAAATGTAACACATAATCAATATAAACAGGTGAGATCCTTGCATTACAATTTGCAGACGCACACATTTGCTGCTTTGTGCTAGCACACCATCACACATTGCGCCTGTAATGTCATAGTAGTTCAAGTATAAATTCAGATTACTGTGCACGAGTCTAGTTAGCAAAATATTTAAAGGGAATATCAAGAACTAAAAGAACAAATTACTGTATCCAGACTTTTAAGGTACCGAAGGATTGCAACCAAATTCATATAAAAGTACAAAATTATATATATATATATATATATATATATATATATATATATATATATATATATACAGTACAGACCAAAAGTTTGGACACACCTTCTCATTCAAAGAGTTTTCTTTATTTTCATGACTATGAAAAGTGTAAAGTCACACTGGAGGCATCAAAACTATGAATTAACACATGTGGAATTATATACATAACAAAAAAGTGTGAAACAACTGAAAATATATGTCATATTCTAGGTTCTTTAAAGTAGCCACCTTTTGCAGCAGACACATCTCTAGAACATCTGTTAAGAGTAGACTGTGTGAATCAGGCCTTCGTGGTAGAATATTTGCTAGGAAACCACTGCTAAAGAAAGGCAACAAGCAGAAGAGACTTGTTTGGGCTAAAGAACACAAGGAATGGACATTAGACCAGTGGAAATCTGTGCTTTGGTCTGATGAGTCCAAATTTGAGATCTTTGGTTCCAACCACCGTGTCTTTGTGCGACGCAGAAAAGGTGAACAGATGGACTCTACATGCCTGATTCCCACCGTGAAGCATGGAGGAGGAGGTGTGATGGTGTGGGGGTGCTTTGCTGGTGAAACTGTTGGGGATTTATTCAAAATTGAAGGCATACTGAACCAGCATGGCTACCACAGCATCTTGAAGTGGCATGCTATTCCATCTGGTTTGCGTTTAGTTGGACCATCATTTATTTTTCAAAAGGACAATAACCCCAAACACACCTCCAGGCTGTGTAAGGGCTATTTTACCAAGAAGGAGAGTGATGGGGTGCTGTGCCAGATGACCTGGCCTCCACAGACACCGGCCCTGAATCCAATCGAGATGGTTTGGGGTGAGCTGGACCGCAGAGTGAAGGCAAAAGGGCCAACAAGTGCTAAGCATCTCTGGGAACTCCTTCAAGACTGTTGGAAGACCATTTCAGGTGACTACCTCTTGAAGCTCATCAAGAGAATGCCAAGAGTGTACAAAGCAGTAATCAAAGCAAAAGGTGGCTACTTTGAAGAACCTAGAATATGACATATTTTCAGTTGTTTCACACTTTTTTGTTATGTATATAATTCCACATGTGTTAATTCATAGTTTTGATGCCTTCAGTGTGAATCTGCAATTTTCATAGTCATGAAAATAACGAAAACTCTTTGAATGAGAAGGTGTGTCCAAACTTTTGGTCTGTACTGTATATTTTTTTTTAAAGAAAACATACAAAATAAAGTCATCTGCGTGCATCCCTTACATAGATATCTCTGTCCAATGTGATTTAGCATTTAATGAGACTCAGACTCAAGCAACGATATTCAAACTTTGCACATTTAGCCTATATTAATAGACTGATGATGAAGTGGACAGCGGAAACCTTTATTCCTCTACAACTTTTTTTGGATATGATAAACTTCATCAGAAGGATAGAAAAGGCTAGATCTCCATTATACCTAAAAACAATTATACATGTAATCAATATTCCAATATATCTGTACAAAGATTCATTTTCACATATCATTAATATCTAATGTTTAACCACTTAAGGACTGAGCCTCTTTTTCAGATATGATTACAAGTTTAAACAACATTTTATTTGCTAGAAAATTACTTAGAACCCCAAACATTATATATTTTTTTCCAATACCCTATAGATTAAAATGGAGGTCATTGCAATACTTTGTCACACCGTATTTGCGCAGCGCTCTTACAAGCGCACTTTTTTGGGAAAGAATACAATTTTTTGAATTAAAAAATAAGACAACAGTAAAGTTAGCCCAATTTTTTTATACTGTGAAAGATAATGTTACGCTGAGTAAATTAATACCCACATGTCACACTTCAAAATTGCGCCCGCTAGTGGAATGGCGACAAACATTTACCCTTAAAAATCTCCAGAGGCGACGTTTTAAACATTCTACAGGTTGCATGTTTTGAGTTACAGAGGAGGTCTAGGGCTATAATTATTGCTCTCACTCTAATGATTACGGTGATACCTCGCAAGTGTGGTTTGAACACCATTTTCATATGCAGGCGCTGCTCACGTATGCGTAAGCTTCTGCGCGCGAACTTGTCGGGTTTAAAATTGTTATTTATTTTTCTTGTTTATTTTACCTTTTATTTTTTACACTGTTCTTTTATAAAAAAAAAATTGTGTCATTTTATTCCTATTACAAGGAATGTAAAAATTGTCAAAAAGACCTCAGATCTCATATTTACACCAAAATGCAATAAAAAATGGCCCTTTAAGAGCTATGGGCGGAAGTGAAGTTTTGATGTCGCTCTTGCCATGCTATGGTATGGAGATGGCTGGGGGCCCTCTTCACCTCACTTGTATCCATACCAAGCAGGAGATAGAACCCGATTGCCTCTTCGCTACCGACAGCTTCGGTAAGCAGTGGAGGGCATGGGAGAGTGACGGGAGGGGTGCCCTCTCCCACCGCCGATAATGGTGATCTTGTGGAAAATCTGCCACAGAGACCACCATTATTGGAAACCGGCTGAAAGAGAGGACGTATATTGGCGTTTGGCGGGCCAAAAGTGGTTAATGTCTACTACTACATACTCAGTGACAAAAATTCCTAAAATAATTAGGTATTTTTGTATGAATTTGGTTGTAATCCTTGGGTGCCCTAAAAGGCCATATCTTTTCATCCTTTTAGTAATATCTACATAATGTTAGCATGTGGCCCCTAATGTTTTTTATCCATGTTCCCATTAAAATGATAGTTTAAAGAAAATATCTGGTGATTTTTTTTTTTTTTTTTATACATCGGGTAAAATAAGCATTGAATATGTCACAATTTTTCTAGTTAAATATTTTTTTAAAAGGTGCTATTGACATAAAACTTTCACCACATGTCAGTAACAACCCATACAATCCATACATACAAAGAAACCAAAACAAATACGTTCAGAAATTAAGTTATGAGTAATAAAATGGAATGACACAGGGAAAAAGTATTGAGGAAAGGCAGGTGCAAAAAGGTATGAAAAGCCAAGACACCAGTTAAAATCTATCAGTAATTAGAAAGCAATCCTGCCCCTTGTCAGTGCAAATTAATATCTGCTGGTTCAGTCTCAACTGATGTGCTATAAAAAGGTTTCTCATTACCAAGGTGTCCCACAAGAAACATATCATGGTGGTTAAAAGCAAAGAGCTCACTCAAGACCTTTGCAACCTTATTGTTGTAAAACATACTAATGTCACTGGTTACAGAAGGATTTTTACACGTTGAATGTTTCAGTGAGTGAGCACTGTTGGGGTCATAACCTGGAAGTGCAAAGAACATAATTTCACCATAAACCGGCCACTACTAGGTGCTCCTTGCAAGAGTTCCGACAGAGGAGTGAAATTAAATATTTATCAGAGGAGCTGTCCAAGAGCTATGGACCACTTGTGGAGAGTTTAAAAAAGACCTGGAATAAGCAGGTACAATTTTTTCAAAGAAAACAATAAGTAATGCACTCAACAATCATAGATTTACCACGCAAGACTCCATTGCTGAAGAAAAAGCATGTTGAAGCTCATTTAAAGATTGCTTCACAACATTTAGACAAGCCTGTGAAATACTGGGAGAATATAGTCTGGTCAGATGAGATCAAAATGTAACTCTTTGGATACCATAAAACACACCATGTTTGGAGGTCAAATGGCACCGCACATCACCCCAAAAACACCCCCATACCAACAGTAATGTTTGGAGGTGGGAACTTAAAGTTCAGGAATTAAAAAAACACACGTTGCAGTGGGTTCTCCTAACACTGCAAGAGTTTAATGCTTATTATGTGTCTATGGATGTTGGAATAAGTAGAAATACTTATCTTAATCCACACTCCAGAAGGATTGCATCAGTGGTGCTGATCTACTGCAGCCTCCCCTCTAAGCCACAACTGCTCTCCTGCTTCTTTAATGTACAATACAGTGTTAATAGCCCTGCCTTGTACATGATGATGCTGAGGGACTGCTAGAGGATGGAGTTTCAGAAAGAAGATGAGAATATGGGAGCCAGGTAAATGGGAGGGGGGAGGGTAAGGAATAATGCCTGTTACTGTACCCCTAGATGAGCGTTGAAGGCTTGCAGTGCAGAGGGGGGCACTGCAAGGTTAGGATTTTTTTTTCATTCCTGGAGCTGGACTTGAATTAATCAGAGCAATGACTCCCACACCTTCTTTCCCTTCTGTGCTTATTGAGTTCATAGGTCATCATATTAAGTTCAATTACAGGGAAAGGGTTTAAAACACGTAAACTGTTCATGTAGCAAGGAGGTTAGTGAATGTGGTAAAATGTCAAATTTCCACGGAAGATCCAATCACCTGCAAAGAAAAACAAAGAGGTTGATTTACTAAAACTGGAGAGTGCCAAATCTGGTGCAGCTGTGCATGTTAGCCAATCAGCTTCCAACTTCAGCTTGTTCATTTAATAAAATAATTTTTTTTTGAAGTTGATTGGTTTCTATGTAGCGCTGCACTAGGTTAGGGCTCCAGGTTTAGTAAATCGACCCCTATGTGTTTTTGCTAGTGCATGATTGAATGATTAAAGTCAACAGAGCTTCACCTCGTTTACTAAACTTTACAGAAAATTCCCTAGCAAAATGTACAGTCTATTTAATAAACCAACCCTAAAGAGTCTGTAGGTACTTCATTCTTAAGAAAACCCACAGCGCTCCGAGAATCAGAAAAACAAATATTCTATATATATATCATATAAAAAGCTATATACTGTAGAAAAGACCTACAATGCATAAGTCTTTTCCAGGCAGAAACAAATGAAGAACATTACACGTAGAAAGCAAAAGTATAAATATAAACATCAAGTATGAGGTTTGCCACAGCAATCTTTCAGCATGAGCCAATCATGTCCACTATGGATGCATTGAGGAAGGAGGTGGCACAAAATGTAATTAACATTTACCAAAGGAATAGAACATGTTAAGCTTGGAAAATATGTATTTTCACTTCTCTTAGTAAATGAGGCGAAGCTTCAATCTTCCAGTCGTGAGCAAACAAAAATAATGTTTTTTTTTTTTTTTTTCATTTCCCTTGAACATAATTGCGTATTTAAAATGAACACAGATACACCTAATTAACTAGGCTTAGTGAACTTGCACTTTGAAAAGTGAACAGTTTCTATATCTTTAGTAAACCAGTCCCCACTAAGTCATTCCAATTCACTACAATGATGAACAGACATTGCAGTCATGTATGAGGTCTACGGTCTGCCTAATAATAGCTAGTGAATAGGTTTTCATTAGCATTAGGTTATCACTGCCTTCTCTGAATAAAGTGTGCCTGCTGTGGAATATGTTTCAATGCAGATGTCTATGGACATTTTAAAATTTTACCAGACAGATCCTAGTCAATTGCTTCTGACGAAAAGTTGATTTTCATGAACAATTTCTATGTCTGCGGTGGTCTCAGCAGGGGGCATCAATGGTTTCAAGAAACTATTAGATAAGCATCTGAACGATCACAACATACAGGGATATACAAGGTAATACTGACTTATAATCACACACATAGGTTGGACTTGATGGACTTGTGTCTTTTTTCAACCTCACATACTATGTAACTATATGTAACTATGTATGTAAGATTCTCTGCTTAGTGCCCCTATATATATAGCTGCAACAACACGTTTTAAGTGCTTAGATCAGAAATCATTATTTTGATAAAGGAACCATTCAAGTAGGATAAAAAAAATCATAATACGTATGCCGACGAGCCTACATGTCTTTTTTCTCCACTAAATTTATTTGGGCCAGGCTCAAACTTTGCACAGAGGTTGGCTGACACCATTTTCCAATTGTTAAGTGACATTTGGCTGGGATGAATGGCATAAAGGATCTAACATAGAGGGATTTCACATTTATCCATAAGACATGAAGTGGCTGTTCACTGACAGCTGAGTAAACAGTTTGCTGAAGTTCTGCGTTAGACGTAGCTAGTGAGTTACACCCATAATTTCATCTGTTAACACAAACAAGTCAGCCTGCCGCTGTGCCTTTGCTAAAACTGGGCAGCCATTCCTAGCACTGAAATTATTGACTGTCACTTGAGTAAACAAATCTTCTGTATCAGGTCTTCATTTTTTACATCTTAGTTTTGGCGAAATTGCCCTGATTTACTGTAGGAGGATCTATGACGCAGATGGATCGGATCAAATAAGTGTGAAAGAATGCCAGCGATGTTTTTTGGCAACGCCCTGAACATTTCACCACATGAGCAATGACATCACTAGGGCAGAATGACTGACTCATATGATTTACACCTTCATGACCTTCCTTAAAAAGGCTGGCAATGCATACCGCAAACTGTTTTGGCCATTTTGACATCACAATGAAGTCAGTGACCACACAAAGTAATTTAAAAAACGTCACAGTTATGATGCATCAGTCTTTTTATTGCTAGGTACCCGCAACCAAGTTCTCAAATCAAAAAGGTTGTTGACCCAATTCCAAAATCAATTAAAGGAGGTAACAGAAAGAGGCACAATGATTCTTGGAACTCAATACTTTAAAACCAAATGTATTAAATGCCGGTTTTATAATGCTGGTATAATTTTCTTCTGTGGGCTTTTCGGCATCTGTTAAAAGTGATCCCAGTGGCACAGTCACTGCCTGATCACTTTTAGAGGCTGCAGGAGAGGTGGCCCACACGCCACTTCCTGGTAATTTCCGAGCTTACCGGAGCCGTCGGTAAGCCCGGAACGGATCTGATAACAGCCGATGGCTAGGCAGGAAGTCGAGTGAGGGCAAGATAGCCCCCACTCTGCTCTATGCCCTCGGAGGACCAGAGCGATCTTTGACAGAACTTCCAGTTCTCGGGCATAAAGATTCTCAACTCCTTTAGTAAATCAGCCTTATCAGACAATTTCTGAGTTAATATGGATACATGTCTCATTTGTCTTTTGATGTTATAATCGTGCTTTGCTTTAAAAAGGGCTCGGTAGCTACAAACTGTTATGCGTTAAAGTTGATGTTCTGAAGTTCAATAAAGACTATATATATTTATGGTCGGAGCCCTATGACTGGAGGGATATGAACCACATAAACATGCCACAAGACTAACAACATAAAGTAGACCTGAAGTGTGCCCTGTTCTGGTGGACGGTATGCCAAGAGAAGTGGGCATACCCAGGATAAGTGAGAAGATGGTTGTAGAGGAAGTTTTTTCAAGAGAAGTGCACTGAGAAGGGGAATGGTTAGGTGGGTACCATACTGGCCTTCCTAGAGAAGGGTTTTTCACTACTTCAGCATTTGCACCATTTAAACTCATTTGGACCAAGACATGTTTTACAGTCCTGCTATGGGTCTATTTTTTCAGTGATAAATACACTATATTACCAAAAGTATTGGGATGCTTGCCTTACACACACACATGAACTTAAATGCCTTCCTAATCTTAGTCCGTAGGGTTCAATATTGAGTTGGCCCACCCTTTGCAACTGTAGCAGCTTCAACTCATCTAGGAAGGCTGTCCACAAGGTTTAAGTGTGTGTCTGTGGGAATGTTTGACTATTCTTCCTGAAGCGCATAGGTGAGGTCAGGCACTAATCTGGACAAGCAGGCTTGGCTCTCAGTCACCACTCTAAACTGTTCCCACAAAGTTGGGAACATGAAACTGTCCAAAATGTCTTAGTATACTGACACCTTCACTGGAACTAAGGGGCCAAGCCCAACCTCTGAAAAACAAACCCACACCATAATCCCACTCCACCAAATGATTTGGACCAGTGTCCTGATCTCAACCTGACAGAACACCTTTGGGATAAATTAGAGCGGAGACTGTGGGCCAGGCCTACACATCCACATTAGTGCCTGACCTCACATATGCGCTTCTGGAAGAATGGTCAAACATTCCCATAGACACACTCCTAAACCTTGTGGACAGCCTTCCTAAAAGAGTTGAAGCTGTTATAGCTGCAAAGGGCAGGCCAACTCAATATTGTACCCTACAGACTAAGATTAGGATGCCATATATATATTTATGGTCAGAGCCCTATGACTGGAGGGATATGAACCATATAAACATGCCACAAGACTAACAACATAAAGTAGACCTGAAGTGTGCCCTGTTCTGGTGGATGGTATGTCAAGAGAAGTGGGCATACCCAGGATAAGTGAGAAGATGGTTGTAGAGGAAGTTTTTTCAAGGGAAGTGCACTGAGAAGGGGAATGGGTGGGTGGGTACCACACACTTGAAACAACCAAAGGCCACTGTGTGTGGTCTGCTTAAATACCCCACAAGCTCCTTCCATAATTTCAGGCCACCATACTGGCCTTCCTAGAGAAGGGTTTTTCACTACTTCAGCATTTGCACCATTTAAACTCATTTGGACCAAGACATGTTTTACAGTCCTGCTATGGGTCAATTTTTTCAGTGATAAATACACTATATTACCAAAAGTATTGGGATGCTTGCCTTACACACACATGAACTTTAATGCCTTCCTAATCTTAGTCCGTAGGGTTCAATATTGAGTTGGCCCACCCTTTGCAACTGTAACAGCTTCAACTCATCTAGGAAGGCTGTCCACAAGGTTTAAGTGTGTGTCTGTGGCAATCTTTGACTATTCTTCCTGAAGCTTATAGGTGAGGTCAGGCACTAATCTGGACAAGCAGGCCTGGCTCTCAGTCACCACTCTAAACTGTTCCCACAAAGTTGGGAACATGAAACTGTCCAAAATGTCTTAGTATACTGACACCTTCACTGGAACTAAGGGGCCAAGCCCAACCTCTGAAAAACAAACCCACACCATAATCCCACTCCACCAAATGATTTAGACCAGTGTCCTGATCTCAACCTGACAGAACACCTTTGGGATGAATTAGAGCGGAGACTGTGGGTCAGGCCTACTCATCCACATTAGTGCCTGACCTCACATATGCGCTTCTGGAAGAATGGTCAAACATTCCCATAGACACACTCCTAAACCTTGTGGACAGCCTTCCTAAAAGAGTTGAAGCTGTTATAGCTGCAAAGGGCAGGCCAACTCAATATTGTACCCTACACACTAAGATTAGGATGCCATTAAAGTTCATGTGCGTGTAAGGCAAGCATCCCAATACTTTTGGTAATATAGTGTACTTATCACTGAAAAAATAGACCCATAGCAGGAATGTAAAACATGTCTTGGTCCAAAAGGGTTTAAATGATGCAAAAGCTGAAGTAGTAAAAAATCCTTCACTAGAAAGGCCAGTATGGTGCCCTGAAATATGGGAGGAGCTTGTGGGGTATTTAAGCAGACCACCCACAGTGGTCTTTTGTCGGTTCCAGTTCGTGGTACCCACCCACCCAACCCAGGGTCTACAACATATACCTGTGTCCAAACTCATTTGTATGCCCAAAGTCTGCAAAGAGACATAAGATGGGGAAATATGCAAGGATTGCAAAGATGTATGTAATGTGTTTTTTTTTTTTTTTTTTATTGCTTTAGATATATACATTTTTTGTGGAAAAAATCTGTAAAATCAAATACTTTTTTACTCTGTCTGCACCTGTAATTAGGTGTAAAATCATAGAAAAATCATTCAAACATCACATCCATGCTGTTGGACCAGTTCCCACAGCCTCTTCTCTCTACTCCGGCAGTGTAAGGTCCTCTGACATTAAAACCGAGGCAGGACCTATAGCACTTCATCCGACATGAGAAAGCTGAGGCACAGTCCACTGCTGGAGCGTAGGGGATTGCCATCTGCCGGGGGAGTGCAGGATAAGATAAATAAAATAGCTTTTACTGTCTGCTAAACAGAAACGAGTAGTTAACCCTGGCAGTGCCGGAGCAGCCCACTGCTAGGGAGGACCTTTCATTTTCCCAGAGTTGAGCTTTAAGTAAAACCTTTTAATAAACACACTTAATGTGACAGATACATAATGTTCTCAATAAGAGTAATTATTGCTATTTACATATAAGCAGACCAGTCATATCATGTCTTGGTCAAGGTCTACTTGCAATAGCTCAGCCCTTTTCCTTCCACAGCTGGCACTCATTTTCTTTTCTTGGACGTTTGTGCCAAGGAGGGAATGACAGGCAGAGTTTAGCTTGTTTTGCTAGCATCTACTACATTTGTACAGTGAGATCACGCTAGCTGTCCTTGAGATGCTGGCGAAAGCAGTGAATGGATATACATGAAATGTGTTTTTGTCCATTCATGTCCAGCATGTTTTCAAAAGGTCACTGGAAATACGCCACTGTAGTTGCCAAGTTGAAATAACTGCCGGATGACCATGCAGCAGACTAAAAATGGACCTGAGCAGGATTTCTTAGCTATGTGTAAGTCCCATGAGCTTTACAAATATAACAAAGCAAAACCCCAGTGTTGTCACAGAGTTCACCTAAAGTCACTGCTTCTCATGATGTTTTAGGGTGCCAGCAAGGCATACTTGGAACATTTTGTATAATCTGCAGTCAGCGCTGTTTAACCTGTTAATGATTAGAGACAATTAATTCATTCTGGTAACTGCTTTTATTTATTTTTTATTTCTCAAAATCCACAGCTTACTGTGTTACAAGCAGAGATAAATTGTCCCTATACCCATGGAGAATCTGTTAGAGGGTCACTTAGAAAAGCTATTCACAATTTTAATATTTCAATGTCATTCACATTCTATTGCATTCTGCATAGTAGTAAGAGCTAGAATTCATTTTGGCTTTCAGGAAGACTGGCTATTACCCAAGCAACAGATGTTACTGCCTGGCTGGGGGTGGGTGGAGGTCTCCCTTCCAAGATCACTAAGGGATGTTAAAACTGAGCAAGGGAACAACCTTAGATCCACCCAAAACTGATTCAGAGGTTTTTGTGGGTGGTGATCTATTTTGCATTTTTTTTGTAAAGGTCAGAATTGCTGAAAATATACTTATGTTTTGATATGTTCAATAAAAATGTTTTTTGACTTGGGGATTTTGGTGCTGTTTTTTGGGGTACATCCCTACACCGTTTAAGTCATGCTAATGCCTCGTACACATGGTCGGACTTTTGACCGTGCAAAAGTCTGCTGTAAATCAGTGGGAAAGTCCAATGAAAAAAAGAGAACAGGTTCTCTATCTAAGGTCCGTCGGACTTCCATCAAAAAAAGTCAGATGGAGGATACACACGGCCAGACTTTCCGGGAAAAAAAGGTAGTTGAACTTTTTTCTGGGAAAGTCGGCCGTGTGTACGAGACATAACAGTTAAACCTACATTATACTGAAAAAAATTGAAGCTTGACACCACTGCTAGGAGGCCCAGATACTACAATATTTTGTTAAAAGTCAGGGGTACCACCAAAAAAGTAGCCAACATTTCTCGGGGGATCAAGCGCGCCCCTTTCATTAGGGTTTCCCAGTGTAAATTACAAACACTGGTCTTATCAGCAACTTGTTAGGCTGCCAAACACGTTTTCTTACAAGGCCTGTGCTTGTAATTCACACTGGAAAAAATACCATTGTAGCTTCAGTCAGGGGCGGACTGACAACTCATGGGGCCCCCAGGCAATAGAAGATTATGGGGCCCCCAGGCTTACAGATGGCCACCAAGCCAGGTGGCAGTACAGAGGCGGGGCAGCTAAAATCTCAGGATTTTCACATCAAAAGCATGTGGGTTTTGGACATATCAGGGACAGATGTAAAAAAAACACAGATTTGTACATACTGTCCCTGGTTTTAATGAGCCTGGCAACCCTGATGGGGCCCCCTAGTGGCATGGGGCCCTTGGGCAGTGCCCGAGTTCCTCAATGGTCAGTCCACCCCTGGCTTCAGTTCATTTCTGGTTTGTTTACATTGCTGTCAATCAAGCCCTGGTGAAAGGGGCACCCTTTTGGCCCTGGAAATGCTTTTATGAATTGTACTTCTGACTTTTAATGAAATAAAGTGGTATCTGGACCTCTTAGCAGTGGAGTGGCTCTTTAATTGAAATTTGTGTTATTTTACACTGCAAGCCATGGAGACTATGGAGATCTTCTGAGGTGTAGAAGCTGCCTGCCCAGAAGCCAGATCACTTACATCCACATCAATGCCAGTGAGATAACCTTACAGGTCAGCGCTATCTTTCCACTTTCCTCAATTATATTAAACCCTATCACTATTGTGTCTAACTGTAAATTAACCTTTAAATCTTAGGGACATAATTATAAAGCCAAAAATCTGACATTCCCTAAACATTCACTGCAGATGAATCCTCTTAGTGCATGTGTTTTAAGTGACAGTGATTCATTTATCATCAGTGAATGTTTGCCAAAATTCACATTCACTACACTTGCTGACCGCCCACATTATATATATATCATTACTTTGATGTTAAATGCCGTTGTTATGACAGCAGCTAACTGCCATAACCCTGGTATAATTTTTTTCTGTGGGCTATTCGTCGTCAGTTAAAAGTGATCCCAGTGGTGCATTCACTGCTGGATCACTTTTAGAGGTGGCAGGAGAGGTGCCCCCCCCCCGCCACTTCTTGGTAATTTCCGAGCTTACAGGAGCCGTCGGTAAGTCCGGAACCGATCTGATACGGTCGATAGCTAGGCAGGAAGTCAAGTGAGGGCAAGATAGGCCCCACTCGGCTCTATGCCCTCGGAGGACCAGAGTGATCTTTGACAGAACTTCCAGTTCTCGGGCATAAAAACATTTATTTTTTAAAGTCAAAGTAATAAAAAATGTTGCTTTTAAAGGTAAATAAAGAGGACCCTTTTCTACTACAAGGGATGTTTACAATAAAAAGTTAAATACATTTTTTTTTAAAGTGCCCCATTCCTCGGTGCTCACACGCAAAAGTGAGCACATACGTGAGTCGCTCCCGCATACGTAAACAGTGTTCAAACCACACCTGTGAGGTTTGATAGAATCGTTAGAGCAAGACCAACAATTCTAGCTCTATAACTCGAAACAGGTAACCTGTGAAAATGATCTCCTTGCAGGATCAGAGCATCTGGTAAGGTGCTCATTTAACTATTTGTGGTGAAAACCTTCTGGGAACATTTTCATGGTGGTGCACATTACAATTCCCCGCAAATGATTGCCTGCCGACACCCAAACACAGTTCTGTAAATGTAAACAACACAGAGCTGTGTTCATTGAGAGGGGATCAGGGAATGAAAACAACTAGATGCTCAGTAAAAGCAGCAAACAGTACACACATAAACACTTGTTAGACACATATTTAACGTCTTGATTGACCTAAATGTTAACCTCTTCCTGCCCAGTGCCATTAGTACAGACAGTGCATATTATTAGCACTGATCACTGTAATAATGTCATTGGTGATGTCAGTGGCAGTTAGTCAGTTCCCCCCCATCATCAGTTAGTGTCAGATTGTCCACCACAATCACAGTCTCCTTATAATTCGCTGATCGCTGCTGTTACTGGTATAAAAAAATACAAATAAAAATTCAAGTATATATTCCATAGTTTGTAGATGCTATAACTTTCACACAGACCATTTAATATACACTTATTGGCATTTTTTTTAACAAATACATGTAGCAGAATACATTTTGGGCAAAATGTATTAAGATATAAAAAAAATTATGGGATATGTTTTATAGCAGAAAGTAAAAAATATTGTTCAAAATTACAGGTCTTTTTTTGTTTAAACAGTAAAAAATAAAAACCCAGAGGTGATCAAATACCACCAAAAGAAAGCTCTATTTGTGTGAGAAAAAAAAAATTATACACATTTTGTTTGGGTACAGCATTGCATGATCTCGCAATTGTCAGTTAAATTAGCACAGTGCCAAATAGCAATAGCATGGCTTGGTAATGAAGGGGGTAAAACCTTCTGGAGCTGAAGTGTATAATTAAAAATGAAAGAAAATACCAGTTGATGGAGTCCAGCATTGTCCTTCTAGGAGTTATTGCTCTCCAAGCATCGGTCAGCTTCTGTGGTGCCATCTTGAAAGTCTTCTGTCTCATTCTCCCCCTGCATATGCACAAACATGCCACAGGCCTTTTCCTGGTCCCAGACCTGGCATTGACCCATGGTGTGTCTGTACATGCACCGTATTGAATTTGCATGATAATCACTGCCACCTATCCCAGGAGGCAGCGGGTGGCCAATTGATGCCAGCCTCATCAAGGAATGCAGATATAGGGGGCTGCAAGATGTATTTGCAATGAAAAAAAGTCTGCAGGAGGGGGAGGGGTGGGAAGAAGAAAGAAAGTGGAATATATGGGCAAAGGCATAATATTGAAGCATATCTAAAGCCAACATCTTTATTTTTAGTTTTTAATAAAGTAGGGAATGGTTAAAAGCACTGACAAGTTTTTTGTTATCTGTGTCTTATTGGGGATGGGGAGCTTTTCTTTAGTTTCCCGAGTCCTGACTCGTTACAAAACAGGAAGTGAGAGCAGAGCTCCCCAATGTAAGGAAAATTCTTGCATAGAGAGTTCCCCCTGGAACAAATATCTCCATTGCAAGATCTCCACCATATTCTTATTCTAACAATGACCCAAAATTGTAGATTTTCCCTCATATTCAGTCTCAGTGAATCTCCCCAGGAGGGACAAAAACTGTAAAAATGAAAAAAAAAAAAAAAAAACTAACAACGGTTCTAAACCTTACCTACTCATTCCAAAACAAGGGCAAAAGGGGATTTAGATACACTTTACCTATAACTTCCTAAACAGCATCTTGGCAGTATCTTGCAGCACCCCAAATCTTATACTCCATGTGTCAAGATGTTACATCATCATTACCCCTTAGTACCTGCCTCTGATGTCTCTCACTGGATTCAGTATATCAGCTGACCATAAATACAGCTGAAGCTGAAGGGGGACTGAAGCATCATATAAAAGTCACACTTGCTAAATTAAATGCATTTGCTTGTAAGGTTTGGAGATCAGACAGCAGAAGTCCTACATCACATTTATGAACATTAAAGAGAATGTGTGGTTCCTCCCTGGCGGTATGATTCTTTCTGATTTTAGGTGCTGAAAGCGGTACCATTATTTGCAAGGAAATTTAGTGTTTTATACTGTAGGCCTGTAATTCTTAGGAATAACTCACTTAAATCTGACTAAACAAGAGTCTAATAGGCATCCCGGGTATGATTTAAAAAAAAATATATATAAATTATAATATAATAAATAATTATAACAAATAATAATATAATTATAATAAAAATTATTCAACAATGTAATCAACTTAAAATCACTGAAATTTGCTTAGTTGCAGAATTGTCGCTGTCATTATTATTATTTTTTTATGCCAAATTTCCCCACAAATCGCTATCGCTCAATTCTGCAAGTGATTTTAATTTATTATCACCGTTTTCTAGCTGATCTAAAACTATTTTTGACATAAAGGGACACTTTTGGTTGCTATGGACAATCTACATTTTTCAGGCAGAAAGAACAGTTTTTATTATATAAAAGGACATGCAGGGCACAGGGCAGATCACTAGGGACAAAGGGGGTGTGTATTTTTTACATACAGTACTGTAATCTATAAGATTACAGTATACTGTATGTAATGTGTTTGTTTACTTTTTTGAATTTGGCATCGTTGTCCGCCCCCGTGCGTCGTAACGTCGCAGGAAATGGAGATCGACGGCACACGGGGACACTGAGTGAATCGAGCGAGCACCCGCTCGCTCACACAGCGCGGATGCATCACTGGATCCAGGAACAAGGTAAGCCAGCGCCCGCTGCAGGCTCTGCATAGCTACCCCGAGCGTGACTCGGGGATAACGATCTTAGCACAAAAAAAACACCCCAAGTCACGCTCGGGAATACCGCCAGGGGGGTTAAGGTATTATTCTAAGTGTGATAAAAGTAAAAATTTCTCACCAGGTCAGAATACAGGTGGAAAATGAGAATAAGCCAAGCGTCATCAACCCAAAGTAACAGCGAGAAACAACTGCCTAGATGTGTGCATACTTATGAGATTCTCCAGGCAGATGTAAGCCCTAGGCTTTAATGCCAGATTGCCTTCCAAGCCCACTAATAAAGTACTTTGCCTGGTACAGGGGGATTTAAACAAAGAGACACATCAAGTTCAAAACAACTTATAAAGAAGACGATTTCTGGCTTACTACCAAGATCCACAATATCTGCACTTTATGAGTTGATCAGGTAAATACATTTTTGTGGTAATAACTTGGTATTTCACCCCCTGAGACCACAATGAGTGTAATTTACCATCAAAGCTTGGAAAAGGCGTTTGTTCCACTTTTAATATGCAATCCAAGTTTCTGCAGATTACTTTAACTTTTTTTTTTTTTTTTTACAGTAGGTGTTAAATGGTGTATTATGTGCAAGAGTAAAGGGAAAAACTGTTAATTATGAATCAAAGTTCAAAAGTTAGCAAGTTTATTGCATGGTCTACTTCCCTGCTAATATCTTCAGAAGCTGTAATGCATGGCTAAATTCCCCATTCTTAGATCTCAGCAGTGCTGCACTTATAGTTTTTTACAGGGATTTTTGATGGACTGTCTATTGAAAAACAACACTTTGAAGTTCTAAATTTGTTCTTTGAGAGTTGAGACTGTTAAAAATTATGTTCGTGACAATTCTATATACAATATATAGAGAAAATTACATAATTGATTTGAAACAGCATACTTTGGACCCCAAAAATCGAATCCTGTTATAATTTTGGTACTAAGTGATATATAGCAGTATATAGTTTGATATATTCAGAATATTCCATCTTAACATAATTCAGTAATTCTGATGATGCAAGAGAATACTTCATCACATAGTATTTGATGTGTCAGCCTACACATGTAATATATTTGACTGACTGTCCATGTGGTTCTAAAGCACATGGGTGAGACCTACCCAATGACAGCATTGCAAAACATAAATATTCCATCATAATTTAACACCTATGTTAAGGCACTTCCTGGAAACAGAGCATTCACCTTTTTAACTTTGGTTTAAGGTGACTGATTACATATCAGAACTCTGAAGTGGAGGCGATCCTTTGTTATTGTTAAAAAAAGTGTGCAGTATTTTGAATATGCACCTTCGACACACTGGTTCAACTGCAATTATAAATTCTCTCTCTGTGTATGACAAGTGTAGTAGGCAGGGCTGTCCTATTAGCATCATTGACCCCTGGGTAAAGTAATACACTGGGGCTCCTACCAGGGAGATGGCGTGCGGCGCTACACAACCAGGAAATTATCTCAAATTAAAATCACCCCCAGCTTACCTGTATTTATGTATGTCTGTACGTTACTGTTAGATTTTGTTCATATGGGCGTACTTAAGCACACACCAGTGTGAGGGCCATGTTTGCCCACACAAGAATTAGGATGCACAGGTGCTCAGTGCATGCTCACGCAGACAGTCCCATTCATGTCAGTTAGGATGCAGCAGCTGCACAGGCACATTTGCTGCTCCCAATCTGACACCTCTGTGGGTATGGGTCCTTGAATGGCAGCCTCAGCATCCCAACTGAAAAGAAAGAGACTGCCTGCATAGGGATGCATGAAACACCTGTGCATCTCATGCCTATGTGGGCAATCTCACACACACACACATGCGTAGACTCATACATAAACTCACACACACATATCTACGTAAACACACACACTCACATACATAAACTCACATATATACATACACGCTCACATACATACATTATCTTTTGAAAAAACACATCTTACTGTATCTGGCTGACCAGTGTTTGGCACCTGTACCACCACCTGCCACGTTAACCCCTGGCTGGGGATTAAGCCATCTGCTGTCAGAAGATCTCTAGTTGGGATCTTCCCCTCTGGTAAGGGGCGGTGTGATTGAAAGGTGGAGGTGTTTATCTATCCATGCACTGTTTCTGAGGTTTTTTGCATTTGATGTCACCATCTATCTGGAGGAAAGAATAATTGTTTCTGCCATCAGTTTCCATCAGATGCATAACATGTTCCGCACTTGATTAATGGATTTTTTAATTTATTTTATTCATCACTTGCAATACAGGACTTTCACTTATTCTACACAGGACTGTTATTGGAGTTCTATATTGTAGTGTTTATATTTGCGCAGCTTTTTTTTGTTTACCTGTACCACCAAGTCAGATTCCTGTGTACATAGTATTGCATGGAAGGGAAAGGGGGCAGGTCAGGACTCAGGAAGCAGCTTTCCCCATGTACAGCTCACCCATTTCTACTCACTCAAGCTCTGCAGTTCAGTGTTCTAAAATACTACAAAAAGCAGATGCGTTCCCCTGCCTGGCCACACTTTTCAAGACTAGGTGGTGCTCTGCTGTGCTTCTCCTCCTTCCTGCTGACAGGAGTAGTAAGTGACGATGTTGTAACATCTCCTGTCAGCCTATAGTGGTAGAGTCTAATGCAAGATTGCAAGGCTGATTTACTAAAGGGGTTGATACATTTTATTCAATTTATCATTCATCATTAAAGCAATATTAAACCCAAAAGTAAAAATGTAATATACAGGCATACCCCGCTTTTAAGTACACGATGGGGTTTATTTACTAATGCTGGAAATCGCAATATCGGGCTCATTTCTGCATAGAAACCAATGAGCTTCTAACTCCAGCTTGTTCAATTACGTCTGGTAATAAAACCTGGAAGCTCATTGGTTTCTGTGCAGAATTGAGCCTTATATTGCGTTTTCCAGCTTTAGTAAATAAACCCCATTGTGTACTTAAAAGTGGGCTATGCCTGTATTGCCAAACTAGATGTGGTGGCTGCATTCGTTTTCTGGATGAAAAACACAGTGGGCACCTTTAGATAGCAGTATTGTTAATCTGAGGGGAGGAGAGTGTTAGATGGACCACTTTACAGGCATACCCCACTTTTATGTACACAATGGGGTTTATTTACTAAAGCTGGAAAGCGCAAAATCAGGCTCACTTCTGCATAGAAACCAATAAGCTTCTAAGCCCAGCTTGTTCAATTAAGGCTGGTAATAAAACCTGGAAGTTCATTGGTTACTATGCAGAAGTGAGCCTGATTTTTCACTTTCCAGCTTTGGTAAATAAACCCCATTGTGTACTTAAAATTGTTGTTTACTCATACATTATTTAATTTGCCTATGATTGAGTATTCAAAGTGAACACAGCTACAATTTATTGAATAAATATTCTTAACTCCTCTAGTAAATCAACCCCATAGTGTTAAGGATATGTTGCTGTTGCATTTAGTAAATAATTAGGTTCCAGTCCAATTTTTATGGGCGGTATTTATGAGTGTTGGCATCTGATCAGTTTGGGTAACACCATACACCTGTGCAAAAGCCTAAATGAGAATATGTCATGGGAAAGCCAATGTCCTCTAATGGAAGCAACCTTTAACTAACCACAGGGCTGCAAACTTGTTCCAGCGCAGTTAGGAAACTTACAAATCTGGTCAAGAAGTATTATGTGGCCAAGTGGACAGATGATTGTTGTTTTCAGCAAAGGATATTAGCTTTGCAAAAGCCAGGTATGTGTTCAAAAACTTGCCAAAATCTAAACATAAGAATATACATCTCCTATGTTCATATACTTTTATAGTGTAGACACTTTTTCTTAGAAAGATCACATATTCTCCAACAGTTCGATCTGCAGCTATAGATGTTAGCTATTATACAACAATGAATGGGAACATCTCTTCCCCCAGTGAAGCTATAAGGGACAGGGATTTTGCAGCAGCCTGGAGACTATGATGAATGGCTCCCTATGTGTTTTCTGCAACCAGCAGACAACAGTCCATGCACAGGGGAAGGCTGTAGATTCAGCTGTGCGCTACTTCGCTCTGCTTTCTCTAGTGACCTCATCCTCTCACAAAGATACCATTCATGCAGATGTGCTAGACGACAGCCTACAGTGCTTTCATTTCATCATATAAACATGTACATAGAGACGCTTGGATGAAATAAAAGCCATAGAACACTCACAAAGGTGTGCAGGGGTATGTGAAATATTCCTGCAAATCAGAGCAATTGCACACTGGGATTTTCCCAGCATTGTCTGCTTAGCTGATAATGTCTCAGTTCCTTCTTAAATTAGTAATATTGGGATAATTGTTGTATAGTATTCAGGTAATGGCCAAACATAAGATTAAGATTACTACTAAAATGATGTCCCTTACTAAACTGTTCATATGTAATGCATATAGATAACTTAGATTTTTTAACATTGAGTAGATTTAATTAGAGGATGAGAATCAAAAGCCACATTTTAGTGATAAGTGGGAAGTAATTATCATCCAGGAAGAAATCCGCTCAAAACGAACAGACATAGAGAGACCATTGGGAAAGACCCCCAAGACAACAGTTCAGGAGCTCTATGAAACTTTTGTGGTGCATTGGAAACCACAAAATGATTCATTTTAGAAAGACCCCAAGTGGATAAGGAGACTAAGAAAGGAACTTTGGCGGAGAGAACAAGCAAGAGATGCAGAGGTGGGCAGAGAAAGAAACTGAAAAGGGAGGAGGGCACATACAATTTGAATTCAGTTTGTCTGACATAGGAATAAATAAAAGTACTAGACGTGGGATTAAAGTTTGCCCCTAAGTCTAAATTGAACACATTTCAGGTTTATGTTAATTGTTAATGCATTTGTGAGAAAATTAAAAAATCAAAAAATATTATGCCACGCTACTAGGTCCCACACAGAAAGCCAATCAACCATGTTTAGGGCAAGGAAGTATTAATAATGGTGTCAGTGATAAGTCATTATGATTGTCTCCGATCATAATGTGGAGGTTTTCAAACAAATGGTCAATGGAGAATTACAGGATTTATGGATAAATAAGGATATGGATGGCATAATCAAAAGGGATAGCAGAAATGGAAAATACGAATGACATCTTTCTCCCTCCTTCAGACAAGGATGGAGGAGTGGTCATATTAGATAAAAATGATTATGAAGTGATGGCTAGGATATTAGGGGTTGCTAATACTAAAGGGTAACCCCCTCAGTGAAATCTAAGAAAGAACTCAACATATTAGTGAAGCAAGCTATTTAGTTATATCTGTCTGCGAGATATCCATGGTTTATCATCTGACAAAAGTTCATAAAAGTCTATCCAAACCTCCAGGAAGGCCTACAGTTAGTGGAATTGATTCCGTCAATGCCAGATTGGGGGAATATGAGGATTTCCATCTTCAACCTATAGTGACACAAATGCCAGCCCTTATACAAGATATAAGAATTCTAGAAGGTATGGAAGTAGGGGTGAATGTTATACTCACTGCTATAGATGTTACATCACTATATACCAAAGTCAAACACCATGATGGAATTAAGGCAGTAAAATGGGCTCTTAGGAGATTTAGTGACTTGAAAAGCATACAAAGAAAATAAATTCTACAGGGCCTTGAGTTTGGTATGATAAGGAACTATTTTTTGGTATGGTGGACATTATTATTTTCAAAAGAAAGGTGTTGCTATGGGGCCTAGATTTTCCCCCAGTTTAGCCAACCTGTTCATGTCAAATGGAAAGTATGAGGGTATATTTGAAAAAGAATGTGAAGGACTGCAAACTTGGAAAAGATACATTCATGATATCCTAATAGTTTGGGATGGCAGTATGGAATTTCTAGTAAAAGTTTTGTTTCTTGAAATGATAATAATGGATATAGAATTGCGTTTTCCAAAACTGTTGATGCCCAAAACTATTAACTTTTTGGATTTAAATGTATTTGTAAGTGAGGGGACCATAATGGGTATATCCCAGTCACTAGTTGACACCATCCTAGGTGGGTGGAAAATATCCCTAAGGGACAATTCATTAGGATAGTGAGAAATTGTTCAAGGCTGGAATATTATGTAGCCCAATCAGCACTCATAATGAAGAGAGTTGGAAAATGTGGGTCATGAGGTCATTAGGAATTTTTTCGTGAGTGAGATTAGAAAATTGGAAGTTAAAAAGAAAATAGAAATTTGAAGCATGCATTTTTTTCAATTATAATTGTCAATAAAAGGAGGTTGAAAATATTAAAAGAAACTAGTGGCCCATTTTGAAGAAAGATAGAGTACTGGGCCCCTCATTCCAGATAGACCACAGTTTATTTATCGCACAGCATCTAATCTAAGAAATATGTGGATTTATTAAGAATGTCATATCTCTACCATGTAAAAAATCTGGATTTTTGTATGATATGAATGTTTTTTACCCATGTAGAAAATGTAATGTGTGTAAGACCATGGGCACTAATATGAGTAAGATCTGTGAATTTAAGTTGAATGTGACAGAGAAATGATCAGATAAATAATTTTATTCTGTTCAATACCACTTTTGTAATCTACTGGAGTGCCCTTGTGGCCTTTAGTATGTGGGCCAAACCACTAGGAAATTGTTGGTTAGATTGAGAGAAAATATTTAATGATTAAAAAGGACCTCCCTGTCCAAAATAATTAAGTATTGAAGTGGACCTGATTTTACACTTTTTACAAAAAAAGATTTAATACTTTTTGCCATATTGAGAGTATTTTCTATTAAATTTAATTATTTTAATAATATAATACAGTGGGGAAAATAATGATTTGATACCCTGCTTTTGTAAGTTTGCCCACTTACAAAGAAATTAAGGCCGTAGGCGATTGCGAGGGACACTCGTACCTTCGTGGATCGCCGTAAAAACACATTTGCATATCCCGACGCATCAAAACGACGCAAACTCCTCCCAGCGGCCGCAAAAATATCGCAGCGTAGATCCGAAGGCTTACGAAGACGTAAGCCTCTCAGATCGAAGCCTGAAGCCGCCGTATCATGGTTTGAGGATTCAAACTAGTGATACGGCGCGCGAAATTTGAAATTACTCCTGTCTAACACCAGTTAGACAGGCGTAATTGCTCTGTGAATCTGGGCCTAAGGGTCTATAATTTCTATCATAGGTGTAAATGATAGAGACAGAATATCAACCAAAAATCCAGAAAAAACACATGACACAAATGTTATAAATTGAGTTGCAGTTCAGTAAGTAAAATTGGTATTTGATCCCAATGAAGATGGGTCGTGGATGGGTCTTTCAGCATGAGAATGACACAAAACACTCCCCACGGTATATGATATGTTATAGGGAATAAAGTTATAATTCAGCACCAATTCATGTGTGAAACACATCAGCTGTATATCCCTGGCTTTGCCAAACATGAAGTGACTGTATTAGATTTTATCTGCTTTTGAAGATTTAATAAAGATGCCTTAAATGGTGTGCGGCCATCCAGGTTTGCTCTTACTCTCCTAAGGTGCTTAAGAGTAAGACTAGGTTTGTCTTAAATTTATGCAAACTCCTGCATTTAGATATCTTGTGAAGGGAGGGGAATAGTCTAGTTGGACCATCTCTGTTGTCAACTGTACTAAAGTCAAAATACAAAATAATCTGCCATTTGTCTTGCTTTGTATAATAGCCATATTACTGAGGGTCTTGCACTGCTACAGTATGCACATTGGTTCACCAATCTTTACATGTTCAGTCAGATCAGCTTGCTGTTCATACATACGTAGTTGGACAATTTAACAATGTTTTTTTAAACAGAATCCCTTATGTTAATTACCAAGTGATTATATTGTATGTACTCATATATTATTATATCTTAAGTATATCTTATGTACTCGTGTACTACTACTGTTTCTTGTCCAGGGAGTAGGGGTGATGTGTGTTTTTGGTCACAAGGATTGCCAAGACAGAATGCAGAACCTTCAAAATAGGGACAAAAAAAAAAAAAGGTTTTACATCTGTATCTAAAAACACCCAATAATCTGGCTACAGTTCAACGTCAAGGGAAATATTGGGTTATGAGTAATTGATCAAGTATGTACTTTAATAGACAATTTTAAATTTCCACATGTTCATTTTACGCTTAAATCACTTACATTACATTTTGTATTGGTAGGTGAAGCTCTGTGAATATTTGCTCTACCAATGTAAGATAAAGAGTTTTCTACAAAATCTGCCAAAAAATATGTCTTAAGTGATTTTTATTCACATTCTTGGCCAACTTGGTTGTGTTTGAGTAGCGTGTAAGTGTTTACCTTGTGAAAACTCTGGCAGTGTCACTTTGCACTTCTTCAGCTTGTGATGGGGAGTATTGCCCTAGCAACCTAACAAACACTGTATCCCTAAGCGCTCACTAGCTGACCTTCCCCTCTAATGTTTGTTATCACTGAGCGTTTTATTATGTTATGCATATTAGGTTTCAATAACAGGGAACATTGTTACTTAAGTGATACTTATGTCGAGTGAGACCTGGAGGTAGCAAACCATTTAAACAATTACTTCTGTTCAGCCTTCTCAAATGTAAATGACACTAACAAAAACAAATTGGAGGGTCATATTGGTTCCAATGGTAAAAGTGAATTTTCAGGGTTTCTAGAGGTAATAGATGAACTGAATAGCTAAAAGCTTAATAAAGCAATGGATTCTGATGGTATTCATCCCAGAGTTCTAACAGAACTTCTAGTACAATCATTTTTTATTAAAAAAAATATAACATCTTGACAAATATTCACCCATGCAGGGGCGTAGTTCAATGAGCATATAGATCTAATAACATGAATAGGACTTAACTATCAACTGAGCGACCTTCTAACAGAACTTCAGTTAACTTCAATGAAGATCAAATAACTAATTTTTTACTCAATCTCTTGTAACAATGACTGGTAGACAGCTAATGTTGTACCCAAGCATACGAAGGGTAGAAAGGAAGTCTTAGTCCAAGGAAGGATAATTTAAAAACACACCCAATGTCATCCAAAGCAGCATGGCTTTACTGAGCGCAGAGCATCTTGAACTACTATCATTGATTTTTTGACAATATCACAAATGTTTTGGACCAGGGTGATGAGATGAACATTGCCTATCTTTTTTTCAGATAAACATTTAAGAAAGTTCAGCATAATGATCCAATAAAAAAAGTTGTATGGGATAGAACTTAACCCTAGAGTTTTTAGGTGGATATGCAATTGGCTTAAGTATAGATATCAGAGTGTGGTTGTAATGGGTTCTTTCAAAACAGAGACCAGTCATTACTGGTGTACCACAAATCTTTGTTCTAGGGCCTATTGTATTTATTCTGTTCATAAATTATATTACTGAAGATAATGATTGGCATTGCTGAAAGATCAGTCAAAGCAGTGGAAACTACAGTTCTACATTTTTTAATGCATTTAGGGAAAAAGAGTCCTGACAGCATAAATATTAGATGTACAGTGTGGGCCAAAAATAAAGATAAAAAAATATTTGGGCTGCCCATTTCAAATTTTTGCAGAATAAGCAAGCAGTAGGATTAGGCAGTGGGATAGGCAAATACAATTCTGGGGCTCATAACTAGAGGGATCACCAGCAGGAGTAAGGATGCCCTAATTCACATATACAGATCTTTAGTTAGGCATCACTTAGAATACTGTATCTAGTTCTAGTGACCTCAAGTACAAAAATATATTACTAAGATAGAATGAGTCTAGAAGCAAACAACGAAATTGTCAAAGGTCTGAGGGATAAAACATTACAGCAAATACTGCAGGAACTCAATATGTACAAGCTTGAGGAAAGAAGGGAAAGAGGTAACATGACTGACTCCCTACATTACAAGTGTGAATAAGGTTTAGGTTTAAGGCAGAATTTTCAGTATGAAGCCAAGATTACAAAACAGGGACATAACTTCAAATTTTAGAGAGTTCACAACTAATCTTAGTAAGTATTATTTCATGTAAAGAATAGTTGATGCTTGAAATAGGTTTTTAGCAGAGGTAGCAAGTCAGTCAACAGTAAGTGAACAAGTGGACAAACATAGATCTATAGTATACAAAAATGTTACAAAACAAGAAAAAAACATCACCCTTTTATGTTTCTATGACCTCATTTATATTTGGCCGTCTGGGATATTATTTTGTATCATATTCTATGATATATATTACACTTGCCCCATTCTCCACCTGCCAGAAACCTGCTCTTGGTGTGCTAAGCTGGTCACACTGTACAAGGACTGAAAATCAGCCAGTTCTGCAGGAACCGGACCAATTTTGCTCTTTGTGTACCCTTGTCTGTTTAACGGAAGCTGGTCTAACAACTGTCTTTTTTCAGATGGTCATGCTGGAAAACCAGCATTTAATCAGCACATGCAGCCAATGGCCGCATAACTGATCAGTTTATTCTGAAGAGGGAGACCCCACTGTCACAATACAATCGAGCAGTGGGGTAGATTTTTTTGTGTGGAATGAATAGAAACTTAATGTGTATTCCCAGCTTTACTCTTAGAGGGTGTACACACTTACGCAACCATATTATTTTTTATTTTTATTTTTACCCCCCCCCCCCCCCCCAAAAAAAAAAATTTCAGTTTGTTTTTCAATTAAGTTGTGCAGTGAATGGGTCACATTCAAGGTGAAGAAGTTCTGAAGTGATTTATCTTTGTCTGTGCCCATCAAACACAGCCACTGTGCCCATCAAATGCAGCCACAGTGCCCATCACATGCAGCCACTGTGCCCATCTAACGCAGCCACTGTGCCCATCTAACACAGCCACTGTGCCCATCTCACGCAGCCATTGTGCCCATCTCACGCAGCCACTGTGCCCATCACACGCAGCCACTGTGCCCATCAAATGCAGCCACTGTGCCCATCAAACGCAGCCACTGTGCCATCAATCGTCGCCACTGTGTCCATCAAACGCAGCCACAGTGCCCATCAAATGCAGCCACAGTGCCCATCACACGCAGCCACAGTGCCTATCACACCCAGCCACTGTGCCCATGACACGCAGCCACTGTGCCCGCACACACGCAGTCACTGTGCCATCAATTGTCACCACTGTGCCCATCAAACGCAGCCACTGTCCCCATTAAACGCAGCCACTGTGCCCATTAAACGCAGCCACTGTGCCCATCACATGCAGCCACTGTGCCATCACACTCAGCCACTGTGCCATCAATTGTCGCCACTGTGCCCATCACACGCAGCCCCTGTGCCCATCACACGCAGCCACTGTAACCATCAATTGTTGCCAGTTTGCCCCATCAATTATATGTATACCACTATGGATGGTTTATGTTTTTAATATTTGTATCTTTTGTCAATTGACATTTTCTATGTAATAAATTATTGCTTCTATACGCATCACAGTGTCTGTGGCTTTCAAAGTCCCACTGAAGGGAGCACAGTCCTTTGTTTTATTGCTTTAAGTATATTCTTGTTTTGAAACAACATTGATTCTTTCTTAAAAACGGGGGGGGGGGGGCACAGTTTGCCATCTTTGCCCTGGGCACCAAGTGGCCTTGTCCCAGCACTGCCGCTTCTGGGCATACATTTTCCACCACCTCTCCACCCTCCACTGCTCCGCTGTACCCGACCCCCATTTAGCACTTCTGAATTCACACCCCCCAAACTTGACTCAAGCTGTTTCTACTAGTGACTATAGCCACAAAACAATCTACTGAAAAAGCTTGGAAGTCTTCATCTCTTAACATAACAGAGACTAAGAACAGAATGAATCAAGCCATGATTACACTAAAATCAATGCTGTCGTACAAGACAGAGTCACAACATACACTAGGTCTTGGTAACCCTGGGTGGATAATTTTCTTCCCCCATATTTCAATGACTCTCTGCTGCTCTCTTAATAACCAATCCCTTGACCTAATTGGATGCCTTTTATTCTGTGCCAGGTTTCAGCTAAACCCCCTGGGAAGCCCCCTACTCTCCTCCTCTCTTTTCTTCCCCTGTTATTATTGTTATTATACAGGATTTATATAGTGTCAACAGTTTGTGCAGTGCTTTACAACATGAGGGCAGATGTTACAGTTACTAATAATAATAAAATACAGGAGGAATCAGATGGCCCTGCTTGTTAGAGCTTACAATGTTCCCTACTATCTCATTGCTTAGATCCCATTATATTCCACAGCCATTGCTTTCTCTAAAATGTACATAATATGTATGTATCGCTCCATACCTTACTGTTTACCTTTAAACTACTCTGCTTGTACAGTTGGTTCAGGTTTTAGTGGTTCTTGAAGCAGACTTCCCACTTTATTGCTTATTACCAGATTGTCATTAATCTTGTTGTCTTACTGTTTTGTGACTCCTCTTATTACTGCTTTCTGTTATTCAAGAGACTTATAAATTGTCAAACGCAATATCAATATTGAACAAGGAAAGAAGTACAATTTTTTAACAGAATACTGCTTTAATCTTTTTGTATCTCAGCGCTGCCAATCTCCTCCATCCTCTTATAGCCAGTCCTCTTAGTCTGCCTCCTGTCGTCTCCTGTCTACGTGCACTCCCTCCTGTGTTAGCTGAACATTATTGCTTTGTACATGCTTCCTGGTAGCAGCAACAATGAACAATGTCTGTCCTGATAGTGCCAATAGTGGACTATGTCTGCCCAATAAGTGTCATTTCATAACAGGAAGTGCCTAAAGAAACACTTTTATGAGAGGATCACCAGATATTATTTAAAGGAGAATTGAAGATTTTGAAATTTTGATCAACATTTGAAATTACATTAACATGATGAAGCTAAATGGGAATTTAGTGATTGTGTTTGGATCTACTAAAGGGTAATGCAATCTGAGTGTCTTTAATGCTTTACAAGATGGAAACCTACAAAAATTGCTGCTATTTGCTTCAGAGAGAATGCAAATATATATGTTTTTTCTAATACATAAAGTCAAGTTTCAACAGCATGGTGGCTAAGCATTTGACACTACTGACCTTCAGGGCTTGGTCCGGGGTCTTAAGAGTGTGAGTTTGAATATTCTCCCCATGCATGATAGGGTTTTTCTCTAGTTACTCCATTAGCTCCCACAATCCAATTATATACTGTCAAAATAATTGTCTCCCTCCCAAATCGACCCAATAGTGCGTGTGTGAGTTGGGTAAGCACATTCGATGTTGAGCTTCTTTTGGGGACAGTGACTGATGAGAATGTGGTACAAATTCTGTTAGGAATGGCCTAGAAGAAGCAGGCAAATCCAGAAAGTCAAATACAAGCCTGACCCTTTCAACATGAAGCCATTGGATCAGCATAATAACCTTGCATTTTGTGGAAGAAGAGGTCAGCTATGGGAGCCTGTTTCTCTCATTAATTCCTTGGATTAAAAAAAAAAAAAAACAGCACACTGAACAAACAACTGTATTGGTAAACACAAAGTGGGATAAAACAAGCAACTGAAATTATAATTTCTTAGCTTCATGTTTACTTGTGAAGCCTAAGTATTTTTTTCTAAAATGTGTACAGTAATTGATAAGCACAAATTAATGTTTTCATTGTTTGGGATGTGAATAGTTACCAAAAGTGTGTATTTTTGAAAAGAGCAAATATTACTCCCCAGATAAGTGATCCCCAAAGTGTTATATATTTCTGTGACTGTTCTGTTTACCTAACCATGTAATATATAAATTAATGGGCCTATTTGTGCTCTAGAGCTGTCATCACATACAGACTTGTTTCTAATTACAAAGACAGCACTATTGACATTGAAAAAATATTGCTGGTAGTTCATATACGTTCATTGTGTAGCAGGTGTGTTATCACAAAGAATGCATATTTCATTTTTTTTTTTTTTCAAATCTGGTGCCTAGAATGACTTTACCATTCCATAAAAATGAACCTCTGTCTGCTTATCATAAAAAGAACAAACAACATGTTACATACATACACGTCACACCCACACAAAAACATGTGAAATGGGAAAACTACATTGCTAATGTGTTTTCTTTCGATATATTCAAGTCAAAAGTCGTCATATTATGAAGTATAATTAATGAGCAGCTACAGAGCAGAGTGATGATGTGTGAAGTGAGTCTCATTCATTTCTAGGTCTTAGATTGAAGCTGATTCGTTGGCCAGACACAAATACCAAAGCAGACTGGATATGCTTCTGCTTTTACTCAGCAGAAGGTCTTTCTATTCAAATTGACTGTTATGAAAGCACAGTATCATGCTGAAGTGCAATTTAGGAGGTGCAACGTGTACAAGGAGGATGTTGGTCTGGTCACTGAAGAGAATTTTCCAGTTATGGCTGTTCCATGCGGCTTTGACTCTGGAACATGGGGCTGACTGCAAAGGTCATCTAACAGGCTGGTCCGGCAGAAGATGACACTGGCTATAAATCTTGAAGAGAGCGGAGCCATAAAGAGTACATTTTAATTCAGCATGTAAATATATTTAAAATACTGCCATGGCAGTATGCCACATAAAGTCAACCCGTCAGTGCCAGCTGCAGTGCAGACATATGATAAAAACTAGTCACATCTCCACATTGTGGCTATATCTGCAACATGGAACAAAGAATTAATTAATTCAAAAAATGTTCCAGACTAATGTTCAAAAAATACATTTACTCAATTTACCTTTTTATCTATCTATAATCAATGAATTTGTTTAACTACTCCAGACCTGTCAAACTTCAGCATGCTGAAGGTCTCAATTGCCCACTGAAGAGAGAGGCATATTCACAATAATATGGGTAGTGCTATTGCAACAAAGGAACTGTTTTGTTTACTTTAGGAGTATGGTGACTTGTGACAAGCGATGTCATGATGCTTGCTCTATATATGATGACCTCATCTCCTTGCAGCAGGTTGATTTTATCCAGCAACAGATCACTATTAAAAGTGATCTGTTGCTGCACAGTTGCATAGGAGGTCCCTCAAGAAGAATAAAAATTTGAAATGATTTTTTTTTCATTTAACATAAGTAAATCTCCCCTGTGGACTTAGAGTGGGTGGACAACCTTATCTCTTCTACTATTGGGACACCCGCTCTTTCCTTTCTTCTTTTTATTTATATCTCCTCTTTTTTTCTGTTGGATTTGATCTGACTCTATCCTAGTGGACTTTGATTTTTCATTGGGGGTATGCAAACAACCTAAAAAAAAAATTATAACTTATTCCCAAGGAGATAAAAATACATTTTATACCAAATGAAAGTCCTGTCCTGCAAAAATAATGTATAATACATTAGGGTAGACTACAATGCCTAAGAGATGCAATGTTGTGAACCAAAACATCATTAAAACTGATGAGTGAAAAAAAATGTTCTGGGACCCAAGAGGATCTAGGGAGAAAAAGTCCTGGGGATTCAAACAGTTAAGATGTGACTGCCTATAGTACCTAAAACTGTCATCACTCCCTGTGCTCAGGCGAAACGCTCAAATTAGACTCAAATTAGACTTACAAAGTATACTCACTAGCAATATTCAGTTTTTTGAGTGAACATGCCAGGCTCAAATACACCAGGCTGTTTAAATCACAGACACGCAAATGACACTTTGCTCATCTCATTATAACTTCACAGCTGCATTGCTCCTCTATGGTTTGGCAGCCCCCTGGTTACAGAAGATGAGCCCAAATAAAATGTTACATGACATTTTTAAATGTGCCCTATTGTGCTGATGTGAAACCTTGTACCTTTTTCCCACCCGCTTAACAGTTGGTGAAAACACATGTGGGGACAGTGTATGAAGTATTCTCCTGTCCAGAGGAGGACAGGGCATGTGGTTAGTAAACACATAAGTCGGATGGAACAGAGCAGGAGTATTTTCTCTTTCCAAACACAGGTCAAGTGAATAGGCATGGTTACAGACTGCTTCAAGTGGACCATTTAACAACCTTACAAGTGTGTAGAAATACATTTCACATATGTCACAATAAACAGCAACAGTGTATTTTTTTTTCAAGTAGTATGTTTTATTGTAAAAGGTAGCCTGAGCTTAAAGTGGTTGTAAAGTCAGAAGGTTTTTCATCTTCATGCATTCTATGCATACAGATAATAAAAAACCTTCTGTGTGCAGCAGCCCCCCTAATACTTACCTGAGCCCAGCGATGTTGCAGAAGTGTCTCGGCTGCCCCCAGCTTTCCCTCCTTACTGGATAAGATGGCAGTGCAGCGCCTTTGGCTCCCGCTGCTGTCAATCAAAGTCAGTGAGCCAATGAGGAGAGAGAGGGGGGAGGGACCGAACCATGGCTCTTTGTATGAATTGACACACAGAGCAGTAGCACTCAGCAGGAGGGAGGAACTAGGACCACCGAAGGGGTACTTGAGAAGAAGAGGAGCTGGGCTGCTCTGTGCAAATCCACAGTTTAACATGTATAACATGTTTGCTATTTTAAAAAAAACTTGAGACTTTAGTATCACTTTATATCCAGTTACTCTGTCCAGGCTCAGAAGATGTAATCAGTTTGCTGCAGGCAGGAGTAAACATCTTCTCAGTCCTGCCTTCATTTGGAAGTGTTGCATCCTGGCAGTGGCCAAGGAGCAGCAAGGCACTAGAATTTAAAAGAAAATGCACTGGAAAGATAAGTATACAAGCTCTCTTTTATGGGATGTGCGGGATGAGTTTACAAGTAACCCTGTGGTACCAGGGCCCCTTAAATATTTCAGGAAGTGGGGTACTGGTCACAAATAAATATGTGCATCCTTATAACAGCTCATATAGCATGGGCGAGCTATCAGAATCAAGGACTGCCAACACAAAATAGAAAATATTTTAAAGACTAGCAGTGGCCATTATAAGTGCATTCTTGTTTTTTTGATGATCCTTTTTAACATATTCATTAACTAAAGAGTGAGAGCCTGTCTGATAAAATGTTTTTTGCAAATGTAGTGTAGTTGTAGACACACATTTAGAAAATATCATCCTCTGATATGAGCATTCAGCTTGTTATCACGGCCCAATTTTGTTGCTCCTGAAAAAATATGCCCATAAACCAATAACATGCTCCACTGGGAGTTCTTTACTGAAAAGACTCATTTCAAAAGGCATTGCCATACTAATTACTTCATAAAGTATTTAGCTGCGTACCCACTGGGATACTACTTACTAGTGCTAAAACTGCTCTTGGATCCAGCTAATCAATTAATGTTCATTATAAGACCTGGAAATTCCAAGCAATAATGTGTAGAGGTTATAAATAAGAACGAGAGGGATTGAAAGAAGCCCATGCATGGTATACGGGGCAACATATTGCTGATTACTTTAATCAGCGGCCGTGTTTATCCAAGCACATTTATTTTAATGATCCTCTTATCTATTTTGTATTCACAAGCTGTATGAGGGTTGGTATTTGATAATGATATTGTGGCACGTGTGGGACATCCTGTCTCAGACATCTCAGACACATTGTCAAGTCTTGCCTTCCAGTGGTATTTGTACCAGGGCTATAAAGGAAACATCTTTAGAGAAGTATACTAAAATATGCACAAAAATAAGCATGAATGCCCCAATACCACAATACAATACCTGTCTGAATGACATAGTAACAGGCATAAGTTTTGTCATTTAGGAGTATGCAAAAAAAAAAAAGACAGAAAGATCACTGCTTCACAAAAATAGCTTTTAGTGCCGATGAAATAATGTATATGACCCACAACACTAACAATTTTAATAGGGCAATACATGGGCTGAGACTGTGGTACCAAACCAGTAAGCCTCTGGTAGTTCTACTACATCTGGCCAGCCTTTGACAGACATAAATGTGAGGTGCATAACCCTTCTACTTAGAAAAATATAATTTTAGCATCTGCTGTCAGTATGTATAGCCTACAACACTTTCAAGTCTATAAAAAAATAAAATGATTTGCTTATTTTATCCCTTGCTTTGGCATTTTACAGATCCTTTGTTTCATGTCCTTAAACTGAACCCGTGGCAAGATTATGGACATTTAAATATTTATATATATATTGAACAAGCAGTAAGTAAATATTAAGTAATAATACGCCATCAGGAACCTCTGCAGCTGCATGCACTGTACAGCAATTCATCCTCAATCAATCCTTCTCTCAGCATTTTAGCTTACTCTGTTCCTATATACCATGCACCACATCCCTATTAAACAATATATACACCAAAAGTTGGATTTGTTTAGGTGCAACAGACTATCAGGAATAAGAACATTACATACTGTAAGTGTAAAAAAAGATTTTCATTCACATACTGTTGATGACACAACAATATTATAAAAGATGCATTGATAAAATGACAAATTATTATCCCACTTATAATACAACCATAATTAGTTGGAATAAAAAATGGAAAGGAAAACAAGAACATTGCTTCTCCAACCCCTGTGCCCAGATATCAGCATAGAAACTGTCTGTATAATATGAATATAGTCACATCATAACATTTCACTCAGTTCCTCCGCCAAAGGTAGCTTTCCAATCTCTAATGTAAACACAAAGGAGGCGCACTGAGAAAGGGAGCAGAGTACGTTATGCTGAGATGTTGTGATAAGGATTTGAAGGACAGTGTTTGTGCTTTAAACTGTGAGAATGAATTGCTCCACAATTTTTGCAGCTTTAGAGGCCAGCAAGATATTTTTTTTAATCATTTACTGCTTAGTAAAAGAAATATGTCAATACTTAAATGTCCATATCTTGACCACAGGTTAAATTCAAGACTGTCCAGCCTTGGTTTGTCTGGTTATAGCCATAGGATATTTTGGTTTAAGAGGTACAGGCCTCTGATAATTTTTAAGAATGATAGTTATTCAAAATATTTATTTTATTTTTTAATACATTGCAACGTTTCTTAAAGATTCGTGTTTTTTAAAGCTATAGCTGGTCAGCTATAATTGAATGGATTAAATAAGGTAACATGGCTATATATAGATACTTTTTTTAAATACAACCATAAATGTTTTTTTACGTAATTACTACAATTTTTGTCATTACTAAAATGCTTATTTATCAATTGGACTACCACATCTGCTGTAGACATTTGATTTCTATGACAATACAAAAATATTTCTCTCTGGCCAATACTGAATAGAATTTTGCAAATATTATGCACATCTGGTTATGACATCTTTCCCATGTAGTTACAGTTGTGCGCTCTACACAAAAGGCATGTGCTTTTACGTTCCAAACTCCTTGCCGTGCGCTGATTACTACTGACAACCTTTCAACAATTCCTCAGTATACAAATACAGCCATGGAAACAAACTACTTGGTTTACTCTAAATCACTACTCCCAGCTACCTCAAAACAAAACAATTTCAATTCTCAAAATTAAAATCAAATGTGATTTTTCACATATCCATTTTCAGTTATATTTTTGGTATTTTAATACTCTTTCAAAGTCTATCCCAAACCAACTCATGCTTAAGAAGCTACAATTTCCTGCTGTTGAGCTTTTAGGAGAGTGTATGTGATCTGTAGCAATAACTGGAGTGGACCACAGCCTATAGAGATTGGATGTAAACAAAGGTGTTATTTCCAAGTTGCTTTTCAAGGGCCAAAGGAAATGTGCAAAATTGGCATTTGTTTTGGACCCAGCAAGAATGAAGGCTCACAATGTACTTTTTTTTAGCAACTAATCCTATAACTTAGTATTCTAATATTGCTTACATTTAAGGTCACTGTTGACCTGAGAAGGAAGGCAATTTCTAAAGGCTCTCACATGCAGCAAACAATAGACAGAGGTTTGGAGCATTCTATACCATCTGCACAAACTAAAGCTAAATTCCAGGCAAAAAGCTAAACACAGTTGGAATACAGAAAATGGGGCTTTTTTAAGCTACCAAATATTTAGTATTTTTTTTTTAATCCAGCTCTGAGATTTACACAGCTTTAGCATACTACACGACCCTGTTTGGCAAGGATTTACTCTGCTACAGTTCAGTAACACTTACAGTTCTTTACCCCACTCTGTGTCTGGACAGTAAAAGAAACACTTATGAAATTGTCTCTATCATCCCACCTTTCTTTTTAGAAAGCTAATTGTGCTGCAGCACAACCAAATAGTTTCCAGTGCTGCTTTTCTTACCCCCCCCCCCCTAGTCTGGGTTGAACCTGTTAAACAAGGATGGCAAGAGGCTGATACTAATGCATATGATTCTATACATAGGCTTCTCCAATGTGGATGGATAAATCTCCCCTGCCAGCTATTGTATTTAGACAGTGCCCACAGCTGTGAATACCAGAACAGCGACTTCATCTGATAGGATGACAATGTCCACGCAAATATTTTTCAATGGAAGTCTCTTCAGCCAGGGGGTTTCAACAAGGCCACCCATAGTTGAATTTGGCTGATTTAGCAGGAATGTTGTCTATGGCCAGCTTAAAGTGGAGTTCCACCCTTAAAATCACTTTTTTTCATTACATCCAGCATACTGGCGTCAGCGCCAGTATGCTGTTTTTTTTTTTTTAATGCGCGTACTTACTTTATATCAAAACATTGAATTCCAGGCGCACCGCGGAGTGTCGCCGCTATAAGGCGTCATGCCTTCCGGAAACAGCCGATTAGCATTCGGCTTTTACTCGGCGCCTGCGCACAGACCCAGGAGCTGACTGCGCAGGCGCCGTATATAGCCGCGTCACGCCCTCCGAAAAAACCCGAACTAGGACCGGCTATTTTCGGCGCCTGCGCAGTCAGCTCCTGGGTCTGTGCGCAGGCGCCGAGTAAAAGCCGAATGCTAATCGGCTGTTTCCGGAAGGCGTGACGCCTTATATCGGCGACACTCCGCAGTGCGCCTGGAATTCAATGTTGTGATATAAAGTAAGTACGCGCATAAAAAAAAAAAAAAAACAGCATACTGGCGCTGACGCCAGTATGCTGGATGTAATGAAAAAAAGTGATTTTAAGGGTGGAACTCTGCTTTAACTCAAATTTGAGTACTTGCACTGCTTAGTAGACATGTGCAGACTGAAATATTTTGTTTCGTAATTTCGTTTTCGTCCGGAAAATAAATTTATTTCGTTACTCCCGAAAATCGTTTTGATTTATTTAGTTTTCGTCTGGAAAGTTTTCGTCCGAAAACGAAGATTTTCGATGCTTTGTCGAATTTTTGTCATTCAATTCCTACCTATATTCACTGTATTCATTGAATACAGTGAATAGGTAGGAATTGAACGACGAAAATTCGACAAAGCATCGAAAATCGTCGGATCAGAACGAAAACGAAAATAAAGCATTTTTTATGTCGGATCTTTCGGTTTTCATTTCTTGCGTTTTCGTTCGTTCAAACGATAACGAAAATACCCGATTTTCGGACGAAAATGCATTCTAACGAAAACGAATGCACATGTCTACTGCTTAGTAATAAATATTAGCCCGCAACTCAGTGCACTTTATTAGCTACATTCAAAATACACAGTGTATAAAGCTATCGCATTTTTAGACATGACGGCCCTACTCTTAGCATACTAAAATGTGAATTAAAATCACAACATTTATAGATCCTGAAGTCTACTTCCAAAGCAGTTAAAGAGGTGATACCCAGCAATTGAATTAAATCAAACAAAAATTAACAATAGATAGAAGGATAACAGAAAACAGAAACAATTAGCTGCAGACTTGCGAATGAAGCAGTAGAGTTTGTGTATTATATCCAGTGACTTTACAGTGCTCTCTTGCGATCCCCTTAAAAGTGGTAGTAAACTCTCAATTTAGAGTTTTACCTACAGGAAAGGTTATAGTAAAGCTTATCTGTAGGTTTAATGAATATCTCCTAAACATGCACTATTTAGGAGATATTCTAGTAAGCAGCGGCCAGTGATGTCACCAGTGCATGTGCTCTGAAGGAACGGTATACCTGCGCCATTCCTTCAGAGCTCTGTACTGCTGTTGTGACTTTCACGGGCATACATGGGTGGGACGCCATCATGGCTCAGCCATTCAGGCAGCCACAGCCCACAAACCTGGAAGGAAGACCAGATGGAAGGTTGACTCCTCTGCAGCGGTGACAGTGCACTGCTGAAAAGCTTTGTTTCAAGAAAAGTCTTTCATATTGTGCTAGTATGCAATGCATACTAGCAGTTTATGCCTTAACTTTGCAGGGAGAGTTTTTTTTTTTTTTTTTTACATTTACAACCGCTTTCAGCGTTATCATGGTCCCTTGTAACATATATTCACAGATTCGTGGAAGGGATGGAAGGGAAAAATTGTTGTAAGGACTAATGTGAGCTAAGGGCTAAACTAAAATATACTCAACATGGTGTAAGTCTATTTCTGGGAGAACTAGCACTGCAACTAGGACTACATTAGCATTGCACATAAATATACAGTATATATTGTTTTAAAATGATTACCCCAGCGCTTGTAATTTTACTCCAGTACTATTTCCTGCTTTTTTTTTTCTTCCTGAACATCCAATTTTCACAGGAAAGAATTAACAGTGGACAGTGCTGTCTCCAGTCGATTAGATGGGGAAGGGAGGGGGAGAGGGAGAGGAAAGAAGGAGTAGGGGAGTGCCTTGCCATCCTAGGCTACAGGGCTATGTATTTCTATTGATACACACAGTGTAGTGAGACACAGTCCCAATGCTTGCTTGCAAGAGTGGCTACATAGGCTTTTGCAAAGGAAAGGAGCCACCCGGAACAGGAAACTTGGGGTAGTGACCATAGCATCAGCTTAAACTTGAACATAGGCAAGTATTAAAAGATTAAAAGGCTACATACTCAGTAATTAACTCAGCTTCTGAGAGTACTTAAAAACGGAGCGTTTAAGATCACCTAAACTACTTTAGTAGCTAAAAATAAAATAAAAAAAATTAAAATAGGAGTACCTTATCCTAACCCTGTGATGTATGGCTCCTATACAGAGCTAATGTTTTGAAAAGGAAGAGCTTCTGCTGAACTCTCTCTTTAGAAAATCCATAATGCTTTGCACAGCTTGAGTCACCGGTACACCATGCATTACATCATTTATTTGTGAAATAAAGATTTTGTGAAAATAATAATAATAAAAAAAAATCTTAATTGTAAAACCCCTTTGTAAAAATATTTTAATAGCTACAAACTTAAAGGAGTTGTAAGGGAAACATTTTTTTTTCTGAAATGACTGTTAACAGGGTATAGAGACATAATGGTTAACTGATTCCTTTTAAAAATGATTAAACATAGATAAAAATCAATCATATAATGTACCTGCAGTTTCAGTTTTGTTTTTGCATGCTTTTTCATGCTTCTGTGATGTACAGAGACACAGAGCCAATAGAGGGCAATGATGGTGTGTAAAACAAAAGTGATTGGTTCTGAGGGGTTTTAGACACACAGTAATCACACCTCCTTGATTAGTGACCACAGAGGGAAAGCTCCCATGACTTTTTTCATCAGGAAACAGACAACCAGGAAGTGTCCAAAACAGAGAAGAATTACAGCAACATCCTAGCAAAAATGAACAATGAGGACATGAAACCAGGACTGCAGTAAGGTAAAGGAAGTTATTTAGCTAAAAAAAAATCCTTTAGTGACCCTTTAACTTTAACAGCTTATGCTTGAGGAAATGGTCTGTAGCTAAAACTGGCTGGATAAAGACCTGTGTCCAATCAGTGCAGACACAATTCCTCATCTAGCTTGGCATGCATATTTAGTATGTAAACAAATACAACAGTTCCTTTTTTATTGCACTTTGAGCTATATGAATGAAACAGCTTTGTGTGTTCTTACCATTTTGGCATCTGAGTGCATTGGAGGGACTTGAGGTGAAGCACAAGGATTGCCTAGGTTGGGACCCTGCATCCCCATGATATTGGAGTTCATTGACATCTGTCTTTCCATCTGTGTGGGATATGAGAAAAACTGTGACATGACACCCACCGAATCCATCTTAAAACAGTATGAGGTACACAGCCTTTTATTTAAGAAAGGTTGTTTACCTTATTTTTAAATGTAAAAACATAAAAAATACATATTGCATTTTAGGAAGGAAGCCTCCTTTGCATAGTCTGAAATTAGAGTATTGCCTGCCAAATCTAAGGTATTTGGCTCTGCAAGAAAAAGCAGATGTCACAAAGTAATTATACTTGTACTTCCTTTGATGAGCCTGATAATGTACAGTATGTTAGCCAGTGTGCATCAGGGAGTTTCAGTACACAAAATCTATTGTTTCCCATTTCTTGTTTAGAACAGGAACTTAGAAAGAGGGTATAAAAATGAGATTTAACAGATAACATATTTAGGAGAAGGAAGCTAAAATGGGTAAAAAAAACTGTAAACATTAAAGAGATTACAAAGTAGAAAAAGTTTAATGGGTCTATAAGGATGTAACAATTGGCCATTGTTTATCCAGGGTGGATTCAAGCATGCTACATTCTCTTTTCAGTACTTCTATCATACTGCTCTATTTGCAACCCCTACATGATTATCACCACAGCCATGTGTTGTGCCGTGTTGTGGAAGTGCAATAAAAATGAAGTCAAATTAAGGGGAGTGCAGGACCTGGCTATAGATTGTCCCACTAATACTTGTGTTTAATTTTATATTTCTGTGCACTTCAACCACTTAAGCCCTGGACCAATATGCTGCTAAATGCCCAAAGGCGTTTTTACAATTCGGCACTGCGTCGCTTTAACAGACAATTGCGCAGTCGCGCGGCGTGGCTCCCAAACAAAATTTGCGTCCTTTTCTTCCCACAAATAGAGCTTTCTTTTAATGGTATTTGTTTGTCTCTGCGATTTTTCTTTTTTGCAATATAAATGGAAAAAGGCCGAAAATGTTGAAAAAAAATGATATTTTCAAATTTTTGTTATAAAAAAATCGAATAAACTAAATTTTAGTCAAACATTTAGGTCAAAATTTATTCGGCCACATGTCTTTAGTAAAAAAAATCACAATATAAAAAAAAAAACTAGATACCTAGCGGCAACAGTGACACTAATACAGCGATCAGGAAACCGATCGCTTAGTGACACTGGCAATAGGGGGTGAAAGGGTTAACTAGGGCGGTGATCAAGGGGTTAAACCTTTATTGGGGGGGTAGGGGGCTAACCTGGACCTAACACTAACTGTCTGTCACACTAACTGTCACATTTACGCTAAATGCAGTGATCAGTAAATATATGATCACTGCAATCAGTGACACTGTGACAGGGGGCTGGGGGGGTGATCGGAAGGGGTTAATGTGCCTATGTGTACTGGTGTCAGTGTAGTGTTGGTGCGACTTACTGTGTGATGTCTTCTCTCCTCTCACCGGATCGAAAATACCGCCTAGAGGAGAGGTGACATCACTTCCTCTGCCTGTGTTTACATTACACAGGCAGAGGGCGGGCAGAGTGGGGGGAAGCGGATTCGCCGGGAGCGATCGCGAGGGGGCAGACACAAACAAACAGCCGCCCCCTCATCCCGGATCGCTCCCAGAGGCTAAACAACCGCCGCATGTAGCAGGGGGGTTCCCGATCGGACCCCCCCACCCACGTGGTTAATGTAATTAAGTGTGTTAAGTAGTTAATGTATATTGCATCTATGTTTTTACCATGTAAGAACTTAAAATCTATTAGTATGTATTTTTCCAAAAGTTTGGGATAGCGTACTCCATTCTTTGTATAGTTGCTTTCTCTAGTGTCAATTACTACTGGTAGCCACTAAAGGAAGTACTACTGCTTTTAACAAGTAGACTGGACATGGTTGCTGCTGCGAAGTCAAGGGCCTTTTTAAACAGGTTAACCTACCTCAGTAGTTCTCAACCCTGTCCTCAAGTACCCCCAACAGGCCATTTTTTGGGATTTTCTCTTAGATAAAATAGCTGTCCAAAATACCAAGCCATTGACTCTGATTTAAAGCACCTGTGCAAGATAAAGAAAAACCTGCAAACATTGGCTGTTGTGGGGGGGGGGGGTACTTGAGGACAGGTTGAGAACCACTGACCTACCTGCTAAACTTTAACCAGAAACAAAAAATTAGAGCAGACAGAAGCCATTATTAATTGTGGCTGAGTTTCCGGACAGAACAATTTAGTGACAGCTTTTAAGATAAGGTAGTACATGATTGGCCACAGTTTGGGAAATGCTGCACTAGCGTAAACCACCCCCTGTATACCAAAATGTACTTATAGACAATCTAAATGTTCTCCAGCACCTGACTACTCTTTCCTCAAAACAGGTTTGTACTAAGGGCTTTGGATATAGTCTAGCTTGAAGAGGAGCCATTTATATGCTCAGTTTTACAGCGGCTCCTCACCCATAAATCGAAAGTGCCTCCTGTCCACCCCTCCTCTACTTAATTTGTTTTACCCTTTTGTTCAGAAAAAGGATTTGGTGCCGCCTCATATCACTGGAAGACATACTGTTTCATTCACAGTAGAGGTGAGGGGTGGGCCTAGTTGTGAGTCATTGGAAGGCCCACCCCTAACCCAAAAGAGCCAGCAAGCCTCCCAATGATGTCAGAAACAACATAGTGGTGTGGGACCGAGCGGTGGCAGGACATGAAGGGATCTCAATGAGACAAGTATCTGAAATGTGCAGATTCCATCTCCCAGTAAAAACATGAGGGGGGGAGGGTTGGGTGAAGAACCACTTTATTGAGCTGGAACACTGGGCATTTAGCTTTGCAATATGGTAATGCTGCATGTAAGGCTGAATGAAAGTGGTGATTTGAAGGACAATTTAACTTAAGCTAAACAAGTCACAATGTTTAGTTCTGTCTACCTTTAATTTAATTGGTGCAGACTGCACAAGGGCACTAATACTCTGGTGTTTTAAATATATATATATATATATATATATATATATATATATATATATATATATATATATATATATATATATATATATTACTGTGCAGGAACAAATGCAATATTGACCAGTTGAGTCATATCAAACTATTCTTTTTGTCATTACAACTAAATATAAAGATGACTGTGAAATAATTCTAAAGCTTTTTGTAAAAGTTTAGCAACCTCTATCTTATGAAGTTTGTCAGTGTTACAGCTGCCACTGCTAAACCTGTTCATCTGAGAATGTTAGTTCTCTGACTGTCATTGTGTTCCAATGGCTTCAGTACTTTTTAAGTCACTGACCCAAAACAAGTACAGAGATAAGGAATTATGACCCTTGTCTCAGGCCCTGTACACACGACCGTTTTCCTCAACAAAATCCATCAAGAAAATAGGTGGCAGAGCTTTTTTTCTGAGGAAAACGGTCGTGTGTATGTTTTTCGTCTAGAAAACTGTCGTGGATCTCGACGAGAAAAAAAGAGAACATGTTTTCTTTTTTCTCGTCAGGAGTCTCAATTTCCTTGTCGTGTTTCTCATCGGGCTGGTTTACGACGAGAAACACGTTCGTGTGTATGCTTAGAAATCCGCGCATGCTCAGAATAAAGTATGAGACGGGAGCGCATCTTTGGTAAAAGTAGCGTTCGTAATGGAGATAGCACATTTGTCACGCTGTAAACGACTGAAAAGCGTGAATCGTCTCTCACCAAACTTTTACTTAACACGTAGTAACATGAGATTAGCAAAAGCAGCCCCAAGGGTGGCGCCAGTGGAATGGAACTTCCCCTTTATAGTGCCGTTGTACGTGTTGTAGGTCACCGCGTTTGATTTTGTCTTTACAGTGTGTATGCAAAGAAAGCTTGACAAGATTATCGACAAGCCTGACAAGGAACTCGTTGGAAAACAATGTTTTTTCTTTTACGACGAGATTCTCGGCCGTGTGTGTGTACGAGGCCTTACACTCTTAGGCCGCGTACACACGTTCAAATCTATCTGCTGGAAACGGTCAGCCGGACCGTCCCAGCAGACAGATTCGACCGTGTGTTCGGGTGAGCCGACGGATTTGGCCACCCGACAGATTTCAAAGCATGCTTTGAAATCTGTCGGCTGGGAACCCGTCCGCCCGACATGTCTGCTGGTTTCGACGCATGCGCGGAAGTGTTTTACTTCCTGGTGCAGTGACGTGGCGGCGTCAACGTCACTGCCACGTCACCGCGCCGTCTGGCGGCGGGGATTTTGGTTTGATCGTGTGTACACGATCAAACCAATATGTCCCCAGCAGACAGATTTGTTCAAATCGGTCTGCCCGACCGATTTGAACAAATGTGTCTGCTCGTGTGTATGGGGCCTTATAGAACGTGCTAGCTCAGTGTCTGCATTAACACTTATAAAACCAGACACTGCCAGGCAATTTGAGGCTTTCGAAGGAGTCCAGTGATGGCACCTTCTGTGCTGTATACATGATAGGGGTATGCTGAACACTGTACATTGCAATCTGAATTTAGTACCACATGAAACATACAATTATGGTTAACAATGCCAGGTTAGCACTTAGTCTTTAAGAAAGCATTTCCTTACTGGTGTAGAAGGCAACCAATTTGCCATTGTGTTAACAATGCAGAATTGTTTTTTTCCTCCACACTCTTTATCCAATTTACATCTTGCTGTTCTGAACCATGGGTGCAACCTTCATAGTCATATAAAGGAAAAGTGCACCCACCAGTACAAAACCTTGAAATACACTCATGCTTTAATATAAGTTTTACAGTAAATTGATGAAAACATACTGAAAAATGTTGGACATTAAAAAAAAAAAGGGACAGCTGGCAAGAAAAGATCACAGTGGACCAACCCTAAATCAGGACAATAAAACTAAAATCATGCAAAGAGAAAATGTATTGTCTAAACTGTATATATTTATTATAAAAAGTGACTGGAGCTTTAAAAGCATGTTTTGAAGAAGCATGGAAATTTATGGCATTTTCCCAGGGATGAATATAGTGTATTCCCTGCAAAGTAATCAGAATGTGAAGGTTTGTGATACATCTCAGCCTTACAAAAGGGTAAGAGCTGCCAGAATGTTACTAGAAGGAAATCTCCGGGGAAAAGAGATGGAGATCATATTTCTGCTCTCCTTGGCTCGCTCTAGTGACAAGCAGAATGGTTTTGCTTTAGCGTATTTATCAAAAATAGCAATCAGTGTGGCAGTGCAAAATAAACTCGTCAGTGGACAATTTTGGTGCTAAAAGCTTTTAGAATGTACACAGCTTTTTATCTTGTGCTTTTACGGGTAATAAATGAAGAACCTTCACCATTTTTTGTGCTATGTTGTATGTGCTTTATAACCTGTCCCTATTTTACACTAGAGATTTGATTTTGCAGTCATGGTACATAGCTACTTAATCTGGGTGTTGATAAATGGTCATGCCTAGTGAATCAGGCGTGTCAGCTAGAGATACATCTGCACACTGCAATCGGATAGCCCCAGAAGAGGTCATCTCAGTGCTGATCTCCTTTGTGTTATGAAGAAAAGAAAATCTGACTTTTTCTAAGTGCAAAAAGAAGGAGGGAGGAGGGGACCAATGAAAAAAAAAAAAAAAAAGAATAATGAGTCCTCTCAGAACACGACGTTATATGTTTCCCATTTCAAGTATGCATTCCGAAAATAATTTCTTCACCACAACAGGCCCCATAGCTATTACTTTAAATTGACTAGGCAAAAGATGGTTTTATGTTAATGAGTGAGATGACTGCATGACACCACGAAAGTGTACTGTGAAACAAGATCCCTATAGTCAAAAAGCTATTCTACTTCTCTAACATGAAACCTGGGTAAGCTCTTTGAATAGTACTTGTAGGTTGGAATAAGAGCAGCTTTATTATTTTAATATTTCTAAGTAAAATTACAGAGCATGAGATGAACATCACCAATACGGGAATGGAAGCAGAGTGTCTGTCTGGCAGGACAGCTCTAGAGATCATGATGAATTAGACAGGCAGGACATATAATCCAGTTACCCATGCAGAGTTTGTTTTTTTGGAATTTGGTTGAGCATCTCATTCATCTCACGGAGAGCCGGAGCCTCACTGAATGCACACAGGACATGTTTTATTAAATATGTATTAATAAAAAGGGGACAAAACTTTTTTCAAGCTGAATAACAGTCACGTCCTGCCTGAAAATATTTACTTTTTCTGTGCTGATAATATCCACAATTGTATCTATCTACTTTATACTAAAAGGACAACATCTGTGGAGTCTAGAACTGTTCACATACATGGCCTATGACTTGCCTGCAAACTGTGGGCCGAGTAAAGACTTCTTCGCCAATGCTTTGTATTGTATACAGGCATACCCCACTTTTAAGTACACAATGGGGTTTATTTACTAAAACTGGAACGTGCAAAATCAGGCTCACTTCTTCATAGAAACCAATGAGCATCCAGGTTTTATTACCAAAGCTTAATTGAACAAGCTGGGGTTAGAAGCTCGTTGGTTTCTATGCAGAAGTGAGCCTGATTTTTCATTTCCAGCTTTAGTAAATAAACCCCATTGTGTATTTAAAAGTAGGGCATGCCTGTAGTATAAAGAAAAATATACCCACTTTCATAAAAGTTCAAGGATTTGAATCTACCAAAAATTGCAGTGCCCATACAAATATATGATAACATTGCAGGCTTAATATATTTAAAAAGGTTGAAGAACATATAGGGTATATTCTTCCTTATAATACACCAAAAACTAATACATAGATAGAAAAAAAAACATTCTAAATCTCTGCTTCCCAAACTTCACACACTTTAACATCAAATCTGGCTGACCATGTGGTATCTGTTGTCTTGTGGGATGGGCTTCATTAAAAAAACAGTAAATTATTCAAACCACAATCACAGTCTAGACTGTTCATACATATATAATTGAAAGGGATTAACATAGGCACTTAATAAAAGGATTTGTATTTGGGTATAAAAATCAACTTTATTCTAAGTCTGAAAAGTCCAGAAAAGTGGAAATAAATGACTCATATATGCATAGAATGAGGATACGAGTAATGTAAGCTCCATGGGCAGGGCTCTCCTATTCTTTCTGTATTGAACTGTTTTGTTAATGCACTGTCCTCCTTTATATTGTAAAGCGCTGTGCAAACTGTTGGTGTTATTTAAATCCTGTATTATAATAAAAATAATAATAATAAGAAGAATGTTTTTTCGATTTTAGCCACAATTTATTAATATATATTTTTTTGATTATTTGTCATATTTATAAAGCATTGTCAGTTCATCAGTCCCTGGTATACGGGAGATTATATTTCAATGTCCCTACCACATTCATACAAGTATACGCGCCACTCACTCCAAGTGAAATTTGGTCAGATGTCTCTTACCCAACTAATATGTTTTCTATAGCAGAAAAATGCAGTATCTGGAGGGAACCCACACTTGAGGACAACACACACACTCTAAAGCCTTGTATACAAGACCGTGAGCTTTTGGCTGTGAAAACCGTCCGTTCGTATGCTCCATCTCAGTTTTCCCAGTGAAACTGCCGAAAAAAAAAAAAAAACAGCTCTCTTTTTTTTTGCCGGGACTCCCAGCGGTGTTTAACCTTACAGTTTTCCTATGGGAAGCACTGCGGTGGAGCATACACACGGCCGGGATTCCTAAACAAAGCTCTCATGGCAGTTTTCCTGTCGGGAAACCCGGTCATGTGTAGGGGGAAAAAGTTACCGAGCAGGTTCTTGGTTTTCCCCTCGGGTTTCCCGGCGGACTTTTTACAGCCGGGAATCCCGTACGTGTGTTCAAGGCTTATGAATGTTGTCCTTGACCGGAATTCCCAAGCCTGATCACATAGTCTTTGCCATGAAAAAGTTGCCTAGTCCAAATGTACAGTGAATAACTCCATAGGGTTGATTAACTAATTGCAAATAGACTGTGCACTTTGGAAGTGCAGTTGCTCCAGAGCTCAGTAAATGAGGAGAGGTTCTGCTGACATCCATCATTCAATCATGTGCAAGCAAATATGCTGTCTCTTATTTTATTTGCATGTGATTGGGTATTGTTTTTAAAGTGAGGCTTTACCTCATTTTATACGCTCTGGAACAGCAGTACTTGCAGAGTACAACAAAGTGTCTCTGTTGTTTGCCAGTAAACAGTAATAAAGGCAGACGTATTCATCCGCTCTCCCATATAATCATTTACATAATATTAAACTTATGATTCCAAAATAGCTCAAGGTCACCATTGTTTTGTGACTACAAGTGCAAAATATATGTATACCAGGAGATTTAATTTAATTCCACATGCTCGACCCCACTAAGGGTTGCTACATTTGTTCAATCTTACAAATACAGTGTCTATTAACAGGGAAAGGCAGGGACTTTGTATGTTTTACTATCAGCAATTCACAAGAACGCTTTCAAGCTCCTTGTCAGCCTGTCTCCAGCAGCAGGCGCAATCCCTGGTATCCACCTGCCAATGCACAGATAAGTCAAAAAGAAAGGCTATGTTTTTTTTTTTTTTTTACTGAAGGCAAATCCACTTTGCACTACAAGTGCACTTGAAATTGCCCTGAAAGTGCACTTGGAAGTGCAGTCGCTGTGGATCCGAGGGGGACATGCAAGGAAAATAAAAAACAGCATTTTATCTTGCACGTGATTGGATGATAAAATCAGCAGAGCTTCCCCTCAGATTTACAGCGACTGCACTTCCAAGTGTACTTTCAGTGCAATTTCAAGTACACTTTGCACTTGTAGTTTGCACTTGTAGTGCAAAGTGGATTTCCCTTTCGTAAATAACCCCCTAAGTCTGCAGTTCTAAGCTTTATTTCTATACAAGCAGAGAGAACACTCTAATCCCTCTTATAAATCAACCCCCCCACCTCTTGTACTGGGGTTTAGTCATGGGGGTTGACTTAGTAAAGGCAAACTGGCTGCTCACTTTGCAAGGGAATTTTCCCTCTGCAAGGGACTTTTCCCTTAGCTAATAAATGTGGTTAACAATTCACTTTGCAAAGAATACCCAATAACCTGCAGGGAAAATAGAACAGAAAATAGTATTTTTACATGATTTAATAATGGAAGTCAGCAGAGCTTCACATTATTCACTTGCAAAGTGAACAGCCTATTTTACATTAGTAAATCAACCCTATAGAGTCAACCTTGTATGACTAAGTCACCAGAAGGAGGGGAGAAACACATTAGATTAGGGAGTGGAGTGTTCTCTTTTTTGTGCCGAAATAAAGTTTGGAGAAATTGTGGATATAGTGGAGTGTGGTCTTACTTTTGGACTCATCTGTGTACTTATTTTACTAGCATATTAGCATTTACTAGCATATTCGGTAAGGCTATGCCAAGAGAACTGGCATCACAGATACCCACAGTTACCATCCAGAAATTAGAAATCACTTCAACTGATATGAAGTCAGACTGCATTTAGCACATTCTATTTGCGGCAAATACAGAGAAATACTTGGCAATCCTGCCAGAAAACCAGTGAGTTCCTAACTTTCTGTTGTTGGCTGACAAGGTTGCCACTGCATGCCTACTGAACCACAGAACTCCAAATGTTCTCAACTATTGCTGCTTGGATTCCAAAGAGCTTGCCTGCACACAAAAAGGGCTCTTAGGACATGTAGTTTGTTAACAGAAATTGAGCTCCCAGTAGCGGCCTGTGCAAGAAATGTAATAAGAGCTGTTTCTCACTACAGGAACAAGGTAAAGAAAAAATGAATGTTGGGACATACTCTAGAGCAGGGGTCCTCAAACTTTTTAAACAGGGGGCCAGTTCACTGTCCCTCAGACCGTTAGAGGGCCGGACTATAAAAAAAAAACTATGAACAATTTCCTAAGCACACTGCACATATGTTATTTTGATGTGACAATCAAAACAAAATGGGAAGCCCCCCCCCCACCATTGCAAGCCCCTCACGGTTATTGCAACCCTCCCCTTCATCATTATAAGACCCCCCTCACAATTATAGATTGCAAACCGATCATGATCATTGCAAGCCCCCCCATCTCTCCATCATCATCCCCTCATTGCAAGCCCCCCCTCACAATCATTAATTGCAAGCCAATCAAGATCATTGCAAGCCCCCCAATCTTCATTACATCATCATCATCAGCCCCTCATTGCAATCCCCCTCACCTTTGCAAGCCCCCCTCACCATCATCAGCCCCTCATTGCAACCGCCCCCTCACCATTGCAAGCCCCCCCACCTTTATCATCAGATAATCAGCCCCTCATTGCAAGCCCCCCCCACCATCATCATCATTACATCATCATTTCATCATCATCAGCCCCCCCACCATCATCATTACTTCATCATCAGCCCCCCCCCCACCATCATCATCATCAGCCCCCCCCACTATCATCATCATCATCATTACATCATCATCATCATCAGCCCCCCCACCATAATCATCACATCATCAGCCCCAGCATTACCATCATTAAATCACCATCAGCCCCCCTCACCATCATCATCAGCCCCCCCCCACCATCATCATCATTACATCATCATCAGCCCCCCCACCATCCTCATCATCATTACATCATCATCAGACCCCACACCATCATCATCATCATTACATCATCATCAGCCCCCCCCACCATCATCATCATCACATCATCATCAGCCCCCCTCACCATCGCAAGCCCCCCCTTCCTCCCTCACTCACCATTGTAAGCCCCAACAGCCTTTCTCCTCACTGTGCCAGACTGCTGTCACGATCACGATGTGTCACGGTCCCGCTCTGTCACGATGCTCACAGTGTTGGTAACAGTTCTGTTGCGCTGTGATAGATGTCCCACCCTCCTCCTCCTAGACCAGCTCATGTGATAGACAGAACACTGGCTCTATCACACAAGCTGGTCTAGAAGGAGGACGGGACATTTATCACAGCGCGCCCAAACTGCTAACACTGTGATCTCCTCGACACAGCGGGATCGCTGTGTTACAACCTGCCGTGTAACCGGCATTGCCTGTCAGGGTTTGGGTGGGCCGGTTAAAAGTCCTCCACGGGCCGCATATGGCACGCGGGCCGTAGTTTGAGGACCCCTGCTCTAGAGGATGAGAGAGAAGTTTGGGGGTAAATTTATGCCATCTCTACACAAATAATTTAAGGGGGAAAAAATATTTAAACACATACTGTAAATGCTAAAATGTTATGTGAACAGACAAATGTGTAAATCGAAATGTAGACAGTACTATAGACAACAGCTTCACATACACTATATTGTCAAAAGTATTGGGACATCTGTCTTTAGGTTGGCTTCACAACTATGTAAATTGGATATGGGTTTTTCCGCATCCAATTCGCATGACAGGAGATTGTGACCGGCTCTCTATGGAGATGATTCACATAACTCTGTTGCGGCTGAGGAGCGGCTTGTACAAGAATGCTGTGCATCTTTAACTCCGTTTCAGAGCTGAATTCAGGCAAAAATGTAGCCCTAAATCATCTCTGAAATGGAGGGAACAGGACACACTGGACCCCTGCTGCAAGCCACATCCATTGGAGGTGTGAACCCAGCCTTAAACACACATGAACTTTAATGGCATCCCCGTCTTAGTCCGTAGGGTTCAATATTGAGTTGGCCCACCTTTTGCAGCTATAACAACTTCAACTTTTCTGGGAAGGCTGTCCACAAGATTTAGGAGTGTGTCTATGGGAATGTTTGACCATTCTTCCAGAAACGCATTAGTGAGGTCAGGCACTGATGTTGGAGGAGAAAGCCTGGCTCACATTCTCCCCTCTATCCAGTTGAGGTCAGGACTCTGTGCAGGCCAGTCAAGTTCCTTTACTCCAAACTTGCTCAACCATGTCTTTATGGACCTTGCATTGTGCACTGGTCCAAATCATTTGGTGGAGAGGGGATTCTGGTGTGGGGTTGTTTTTCAGAGGTTGGGCTTGGCCCCTTAATTCCAGTGAAGGGAAATCTTAAGGTGTCAGCATACCAAGACATTTTGGACAATGCCATGATCCAAACTTTGTGGGAACAGTTTGTGGGTCCTGTTCCAACATGACTGTGCACCAGTGCACAACGCAAGGTTCATAAAGACATGCATGAGTGAGTTTGGGGCTATAACAACTTCAACTTTTCTGGGAAGGCTGTCCACAAGATTTAGGAGTGTGTCTATGGGAATGTTTGACCGTTCTTCCAGAAACGTATTTGTGAGGTCAGGCACTGATGTTGGACAAGAAGGCCTGGCTCGCAGTCTTTGCTCTAATTCATCCCAAAGGTGTTCTATCGGGTTAAGGTCAGGACTCTGTGAAGGTCAGTCACCCCAAACTCACTCATGCATATCTTTATGAACCTTGCTTTGTGCACTGGTGCACAGTCATGTTGGAACAGGACCCACAAACTGTTCCCACAAAGTTTGAATCATGACATTGTCCAAAATGTCTGGGTATGCTGACACCTTAATATTTCCCTTCACTGGAATTAAGGGGCCAAGCCCAACCTCTGAAAAACAACCCCACACCAGAATCCCCTCTCCACCAAATGATTTGGACCAGTGCACAAAGCAAGGTCCATAAAGACATGGTTGAGCAAGTTTGGAGTAGAGGAACTTGACTGGCCTGTACAGAGTCCTGACCTCAACTGGATAGAGGGGAGACTGTGAGAGAGGCTCTCTCGTCCAACATCAGTGCCTGACCTCACAAATGCACTTCTGGAAGAAAGGTCAAACATTCCCATAGACACACTCCTTAACCTTGTGGACAGCATTCCCAGAAGAGTTGAAGCTGTTATAGCTGCAAATGGTGGACAAACCCAATATTGAACCTTACGGACTAAGACTGGGATGCCATCAAAGTTCATGTGTGAGTAAAGGCAGGAGTCCCAATACTTTGAACAATATAGTGTATATTCTAAATTAGGTATTAGGTGATGAATCCCTAATTGCAGACTCCTACATATGAAGCCTGGTCTTTGTTATGATGGTAAGTCATAAGAGTCTTGTAAACAACAGCTTTTCGAGCAGCATTTGAGCACATATATTTATTTACGGCAGACTGCCAGTGAAAAGCTAAAACAAAAAAAGTGCCAAAAATGTAATCACGCTCAGGCATAAGTGTATGACTGTTTATACTACAGTTTCAAATTTTGATATTTTTATACTAATACACGTATTATATTCATCTGTGTCCCAAACCTGAACCTGGATGTGTGTCTAGGAATCATTCAAGTTTAGACACGAGTTACCTGTGTTTTGAATTCTTTCCTTAAACAGATGTTTACAAAGACCGCGAGTGCTGAGAGAGATGAAGGGAACAATCAGACCAATTGGGGGTATAGCAGGCCATCCCCTCAGGGGGACCTATTGATATTCTTCAAGTCCTTAATGGCAATTTTCCACTACTTACCAAGAATTAAAGCATTCCACTCTATACATACTCAAAGACACAGGAGCCTAAAAACTCATATATATGGGAATGCATGCATTGGACATCACTTAAAGTAAAACTCCAGGCAAATTGTATTTCTAGCTACAGATGGAATACAAAAGGGTTAAAATGTTGTCACGTTTTAAATGCTGTCCATGTCAGCACTGTGGAGATTTAGCCTAATTTTCTGTTCTGAAAAAAGGTGTCAGCATGGGGAGGCAATAAAAGGTAATGCTTCTCCAAACTTTTCTAAGTGCCCTGTACATATGGCATTTCCCATTATATCTTTTAAGACTAGGGGTGTTCAGTCAATAAAGATGCAATACCCTCTCGCATGTCATTGTCTAGTGCCAGTTCTACCGACGACACAATAAAAAAATTACAGGAAACTTCCTTAAAGTGAGGGGAAATGACAGAAGTCTCGTACATTTGCCAGTTTTCCCGGCAGGAAAACTGGCAGGAGAGCTTTTGACCGGAAAAAACGGACGTGTGTATGCTTCCTCGCAGTTTTCCCATCAGGAAAACAGCCGGGAATCCTGACGGGAAAATAGAGAACCTGCTCTCTATTCTCCTGTCGGGATTCCCAGCGTTTTTTCCCGCCAGATCTACTACTTTCCTATGGAAAACACTGCAAGGCAGTGCCGATGGAGCATACACACGGCCTGGATTCCCATCCAAAGCTCCATGGCAATTTTCCTGCCGGGTTCTCGACTTTCCCCTCGGTTTTCTCGGCTGACTTTTTGACGTTGAGAAAACCGAGAGTGTGTACAGGGTTTAACAGTTGTCACAGGAGAAAATTTTACTACTGGATGATTTTATCCTTCACTGCTGCTCCAGTCACAATTGCAACACATTAAATATCTAACTGTTCCATACTTTTCCCAAAACTGTAATATGTTCATAATGACTTCAAGATATTCTCCCAGTGACTTCACATAGTTTATACTTAACTTCATTACTCTGAGGCCACGTACACACGATCGAACATGTCCGCTGAAACTGGTCCGCAGACCAGTTTCAGCGGACATGTTCGATCGTGTGTACAGCCTAGTACACAAACCATCGGACCAAAATCCCCCGCATGCGTAGAATCAAGTCGACGCATGCTTGGAAGCATTGAACTTTGTTTTTTCATCACGTCGTTGTGTTCTACGTCACCGCGTTCTGGTCCGAGGGGATTTTGGTCCGATGGTGTGTACGCACATCAGACCAACAGACCACTTCAGCGTGGTCCGATGAAAACAGTCCGTCGGACAAGTTTCCTCGGACATGTCTGATCGTGTGTACAGGGTCTGATGATTATCCTACCTGTACAACATAGCTACAGCAGTAGTGATCTAAGAATAGATACAAGGAGTTAAATTTGGTTATCTAGCAAGCAGCTCAATAGCTCAGCTGGTGTGGAAAAAAAAAGAATTTTTAGTGTAATTGGATAGGCCGGTGCTCAAGAGAATAAAGCGTATAGTCTTTTGCCTTGATGCACTAAATCAGGAGTCTCATGTACTGTTCCTTGCTCAGCAACTACGAAAACCATTTTACCAGCCAAGAAACACTTTCATTTGAACTAATAAAAGTATTTTTTGTCTTTTTGTGTATCTGGAGTTCTCTTTGTGACTCATAAACATATGATCAATAATATATAAATATATATCAATAGCGGGCTGCATTGGTTTTGGACTTGATAAAACACAGTGGACCGACACCAGCAGATGACATGGCTCCCCAAATCATCACTGATTGTGGAAACTTCACACTGGACCTCATGAAACTTGGAAACTGTGCCTCTTCACCAGTTGTGGCCCGTCCATTAGTGGTGCATGGGTGCTACCACACCTATACATGTGTCCGGCCCCCTAATCTACATACAGTGCGCCTATGGATTCCAATGGGGGAGGTGTGTATTTTTGAAGCAGAGACAGAGGCTCTAATAGGCTTCAAAAAAGTTAGGCTTAGGGCGCCCCGATCCCACCCAGTTCTATGATAATAGTGAATAAATATTTGTTTCCCAATAGGCCAAAAGGTTACTGACCAAAGGGGAGGAGGAGGGAGGAGACGTGCTGCCGGGGGAGAAGCTGCAGAGGTTGAAGGGGTGGGGGTTCAGCCTGTCAGTGCTCAGACCATACGCCACACACTGCATTAAATTGGTCTGCATGGCTGTCTTCCCAGAAGGAAGCCTCTTTTAAAGATGATGCACAAGAAATCCGGCAAACAGTTTGCTGAGGACAAGCGAGCTAAGGACATGGATTATTGGAACCACGTCCTGTGGTCTGATGAGACCAAGATAAACTTATTTGGTTCAGATGGTGTCAAGCGTGTGTGGCGGCAACCAGATGAGAAGTACAAAAACAAGTGTGTCTTGCCTACAGAGGGCTCATAAGCAAGATGGAAGTGTCCATCAATTATTTTTTATAAATTCACTTTTGTGGTAGAATGACATTGCAGGGGGCGATGAAATAAGGACACGTGAGTACCATATTGACTAAGTGAAGAGCGGCCGATGCATATAAAAAAAATAAAAAGGTATTCCCGTGGAACCCCCTACTTTAAGGGTCCCTGGTGCCAGCATGTTTACTGTGGGAAGCTGGCTTTGACGCCTTGTGGCTTCACAGTCGACTTCCCACTGCACAAATGACATGTCCCAAGAGGTTGTGGGCAGGGGGGGGTTGTTGGAGGAGAATTTCAGGTGGAATTGCCTAGGGGATTCTAGTGTAAGTGGGAGCGGGTACCTTTCAAAACTTGGTTCCACCTCCCCCACCAAAAAAAATGTAGTAAAATGAAGACAAAGAAAAATGGATAGCCGCACTCCAAAACCTGATGGGTGGTCTTTTATTCAATAGACAGCATGTACAAAAATAGGGTCACAGCAGTAGAAACAAGGAACAGCCGACGCGTTTCGCACTGGATCAGTGCTTATTCATGGCAAAAAAATGTAGTGTGGCAAAAATATGTGTGTGTGGAGGGGCTGGGCCTGGGGAGGATATAAATAGGCCTTGTCGATGGACTTTTTGTCTGTATCAGACAGGATTTGCACCCCTATACAATTTAAAAGGATTTAAAAAACAGCTTGAAGAAGGTCAAATGCAAGTCAGAAGGAGGTCAACTGTGGGTGCATAAATACTGAATGATCTCAGAAACATTTCAAACTAAGGTCAAACTAAAGTCATCAGCACAAGCCCAAAGTCCTTCAACCGTAAAGCTAGAAAGATCTCTGTGAGAGGTCTTCTAAATGTGTCCACACTTTTTTTTATTTAAAAGTGTTTAAAAGAATCGGGAAACGTTTTGAAGAACCCTCATAGATTTTGTTTTTGTGAGAGAATCACAAAAACAATGTAATAAGTGAAACTTTCACTGTACCACTTTCCACCCATGCTATAGCCGAAAAACGGCTACCGTGTGGGCTTCCAGTGCCAGAAGGGCATCAATAAATGTCCTCCCGTGATCGTGCTGCTTCAGACTCAACTGATCATAGAACAGGATAAAGGGCCAATCACATCACGGCCCTTTATAACGTGATCAGCTGTCAGCCAATGACAACTCATCACGGAAGAAAACAGAAGCCGGTTGTCTGCTTTTTTTCTCTTCACGCTGACAGTATTAGGAAAAAGGAGGAAAGCCATTAACCGGCCTGTGTTACAGGGACATCGGTCTCACACAGTGCCCATCAGTGCTGCTAATCCATGCAAACCAGTGCCCACCAGCATTGTCCACAAGGGCTTCTAATCAGCGCCCATCAGTGCTGCTAATCAGTGCCCACCAGTACTGCCAATCAGTGTCCACTACTGTCACATATCAGTGCCCATCTGTACCTTATCATCAGTGTCACCTATCAGTGCCACCTATCAGGGCCACCTACCAGTGCCGCCTATCAGTGCCGATCAGCGCTACTATCAGTACCTATTGGTGCCACCTATCAGTGTAGCCTAATCAGTGCCTCCTCATCAGTGCCACCAGTGTTGCCTCATCAGTGCCCATCAGTGCAACCTATCAGTGCTGCCTCATCTCACCTCACCTGACACTTTAAGTACAAATGTTTTTGTTGTTTTTTGTTTCAAAATGTTATTTTTTTCATTTCGTTGAAAAAAATAAAAAAAAGTGGCGTGTAAATACCCCCAAAAGAAAGCTTGATTTGTGTGAAAGAACTTTTGTTTGGGTACAGTCTTGCACGATAACGCAATTGTCATTCAAAGTGCGACAGTGCAGAAAGCTGAAAACTGGCCTGAGCAGGAAGTGGGTATAAGTGCCCAGTAAGCAAGTGGTTAAAAGCACATAATACACATACAATTTAATTATCATCATATCATCATTTTGATATTTTTTTTTCTGCATATGAAATGGTTAAAATCCCTGTTGAATTTGTTTTTACTGTCTGTGCCCCACTGGAGAGATTTCCCTCCTCTTACTGTCCCATAGGCACAACAGAACATTGTAAAATACATATTTTTTAGACTGCTGTCATCTGAACAAATGTTCCGATTGGTAAATTTCCCAATTACACCTCTAATTCAGTTAACAACCATAGCACATTCAATTTACTGTCACTTTCTCCATTGGTGGCAATGGTCATTAAGACGAGGGGCTAAGTAAAACTCCCAAGCAGGCACACAGCACTTAGGCTGCATTCGCACCTACATAGCGCGTCCTGACCCGCGAATTGGGCGACAAGTGTGAGGCGTTTTGTACCGCGATTTGCGGCTACAAAACGCCTCGTCTTTAACTCCCTTTTTGGAGAGGTCCACTATCTCCTATGCCAAACGCCGAAGCCGCCGGAAAAAAAGGGTCTGGGACTTGTTTTGAGCTTCAGGCGTCCGGCGTTTCGGCGTTCGGCGTGGAGATGTGAACCATTTCCATAGAGGGGAATGTTAAATTTCCCCTCTGGCGTATGCGGCGTCGGGCGTAAAAACGCCTAGATGTGAATGGAGCCTAACTCAATCAAATGTTTTACCTTAGATGAAGTGGCCATAATAAAACAGCATACAGCATTTTAATAATTAATGTAATCACAACAGTTACCGTATTTTTCGCACTATAAGACGCATTTTTTCCTCCCTAAAAAATAGGGGAAAGTGTCCCTGCGTCTTATGGAGTGAATACTGCGCAGGCTCCGCCCCCCTGTCGCCGCCGATGTGTCAGAATACAGACACTAGGCTTCTGTGTAAGAGAGAAAATACAGGATGTGAGACAGGGGCATACCAAGTGGAGCGGGGGGAGGTGGACTGCCCCAAGTGCCAAAACATGGGTGGTGTCAGCAGCGTTGCTATAATGGTGCGCTCCACACCCGGGTGAGTTGACACCCGCAAGATGTGACACCATCCTGCAAGTGACAAGAGCCCTGGCTGGCTTTTTGTTTTCAGCTGGAACACCCCCGGCGCTGTGGTCTGGTCCAGTATAACTTCCTGCCTCTTTCCACTGGCCGCTGCTGCAAAATATGTCCTCAGTCCTCCTTCTTAGCTGCTGCCTGGGTGTATCTGACGCTGAGAGACAGCCAGAGGGGGTTGTGCAAGGTGAGCTGGTGATAAGGGGGGTGGGAGGTGTGGGCTGGCATGGTATCCACTGTCCATCACCTGAGCTGTTGTGATAGAAGAGGCTGAAGGGGTGTTTGTGTCTGTCCTGCCACCCTGAGCTGATCTGGGAAGGGGGGGCGGGTTGCTGTGTGTCCACCACCACCACCCAGGTATAGTGTAACTGAGCTGATTTGATAGGGGAGCTGGTATTACTGTGTCCACCACCCACCTATAGTTGTAATATAATATTAAATATTTTAGTACATCATTTGGTTCAGAATACTTTTTTTCTTGTTTTTCTCCCCTAAAACCTGGGTGCGTCTTATGTGCAGGTGCGTCTTATGGAGCGAAAAATACGGTAATTGCATACACAATTTGTGTTACATAAAACAAATAGATATTCAAGGCATTATTACTAGGTCCACCTGAAAATTACAATACATGTTTGAGTGGATGCTGGTAGGCTTAATCACAAGTCACCTTGTGGCAAACCTTTGTTTTTTTTACAAAAGATGTTAACATAATTCATCTTGGGGAATAAATGTTAACACACTGGGATTTAGTTACTAAATGCTAATAGGCGGTTAACTTTGTAAATGAGATTGCTCCAGAACTTAGTAAATGAGGTGAAACTCTGCTGACTTTTATCATCCAATCTTGTGCAATCAAATTTCTGTTTGCTTTAGTTTCCTTGTATGTGACTGAATACTTTTATTTACTTGTTTGTTTGTTTTTTTTGCAAAGTGAAACTTCACATTTACAAAGCTCTGGGGAAAATTCCCTTGCAAAGTGTGATATTCCCTGCAAAGTAACCTATTTGCCTTTAGTAAATCAACCCCATTGTGTGTGTGTGGGGCCAGATTGGGCAATCGTAGCTGCTTCTTGCCCTCTGACTACAGATTTCGACTACAAATTTGGAATGCCATTGTTAAACCAATGGATGTGGTTAAACCAATGTTAACAAGTTAGGCAGGTAGTTTTGAAGATACAGTTGCATAACAAAGCAATCCCATTTATTTATATAGCCCCTTAATGTTTGTAATACAAGTAAGGTAACTTACAGGCATCAAGACAGCGGAGGACCCGGGCATGGTGGGGTTGGGCAGAGTGCCAGGCATAGAGGCAGGCATGGGTTGTCTTTGTCGGTTGTGTAGATGTAATAATGAGGAAAGAGAGCCCGGGACAGGCCTATAAAGAGAAGCAAAATCATGGTAAGAATTACAGACAGTATAAACATTTAAGCGCTGTACATCGTATTACATGTCAGTCTAACTCCATAGATGGCTGATGTTTTGACCTAGGTTCTCTGCACAACCTTTCCTATTCATGAATGCTGTTTTCATATTATCAGAGGAGGGCAGGTTACAATAACAGGGGTACACCAGCAGTTTTACAGCAGTCATTGACCAAGAACTTGTCTGTTATACTTTCCAGACTACAAAGAATATAAGCCAAAATCACATTTGATCTGAGTTCGCTTTCTATTTCTGGCAACATTGTATATAGTAAAAGTAAATAACAGACTGAAATATGGAAAATCGCATACACAACAGAGGCAGCAATGTGACCTATGTAATTCAGGTGTATGCTCATAAAAACGCTAATAAGATAAACAAAAACTACCAATTTAAAAAATATATGTTACCTCAGATGTTTTGAAAGAGATTGCCCCTTTTGCCCAATCAGGTAAAAGTGACAAAGTCTCTCAAAATTCCATTCCCTAGTTTCACCTTTGCTGCGTTCCTCCACCAGACCATTGTCCCTTCAATGTCATCAGGAAATACATGGTCCTTCCAGGGGGTTAGTGCTTGCAGCTAATTGCCATTGCACTGTCACCAGAAGAGGACCATGTTATAAACCATGGGTGAGCTCGAACATCATCCAACTCAAAGCTTACACAGGATTTGAATTAATTTCTGTTTCAGTGACAGTGGTCACCAGGATAAATCTACCTAGCAGGCATACAGACAGCAATACAAATATGACAGGAGTTATATTCTCTCCCTACGTTATCCAAAATGAAAAAGTTGTGGCTGTACTTTACATTTGAAAATCTTCTTTCTATTTGAATTTTTTATATTTTCTACACAAAAAAAAGTCAATTATTCTCATTACATATAATAATAATAATGGGGGGGGGGGGGGGTTATTTACTAAAGGCAAATAGACTGTTCACTTTTCAAGAAAGTTGCACGTCGCAAGGGAATTTTTCCCAGAGCTCAGTGGATGAGATGAAGCTCTGCTGTATTCCATCATCCAAACATGGATAAGCAAATATGATTTATTATATAATTTACCTTTACAAATTTAAATATCACCACATTCACAAAATTTCCCTTGCACACTGCACTTTCCCTGAAAATTGAACAGCCTACAGGCATACCCAACTTTTAAGTACACAATGGGGTTTATTTACAAAAGCTGGAAAGTGCAAATCAGGCTGTTTTTAACTTTAGTAAGTCAACTCCTATTTCTTAGCAGAGCTTCACAGATATAGTAGGCCTGCTGATTGTCACTTTCTCCAGTGGCTCCATTTGACAAGAGAGTTTCTGAAAAGGGGTCCCACTAGATTGGGGGTAGGCAGCCTGGGGCCCTCCAGCTGTTACAGAGCTACAAGTCCCAAAAATAGCCACAGGCAATAGCCTTTCTGGCAGATACCAGGGCTGTCAAATAGCTACTGGGAGCCTGACATGTAGCAGATATACTTAAAAGCATATTACTCCCTATTATGGTTAATAGTGGGCAGGGATCTACAGTACATCTACCATTTACAACCGAATATAATAATAATATAAATAATAATAGAACTTGGGACACCATAATTACAACATCAAGATGACTATAAAATACATTAAATGTACACTGAGGTGCATGCTTGAAAGCTTATTGCCAAATATTAAACTGCAAAAAAAATATGTGAACAAAGAAAGTAAATATAACACTTGTAAAAGCTAGAACCACTTCTGTACCTCTAAATTGAAAGTTAACAGCATTAATAAAAATATTGACGAGGTAAATCTTAATGACACAATTATGAAAAATGCACAAAAGTATATAATGTTGAGTAAATATATAAGAAAGGTTATATCATAGATAAGATAATGAGCTGATTGGGCGCCTCAGGGTAAAAAACTGCATAATAAAATACAAACATGTTATTGGTTTAAAGGAAGTTCAAATCATTTCAATATGATCTTCTTTATTTTGCCCACACATAGCAATCTATCACATGGAACATTAACGCCGCAAAGGACTGCCCAGATCCGAATGATGAACCTGGATACAGATGTTCTAATTCTGCATTAACATTTCTACTGTATACAGGGAGTGCAGAATTATTAGGCAAGTTGTATTTTTGAGGATTAATTTTATTATTGAACAACAACCATGTTCTCAATGAACCCAAAAAACTCATTAATATCAAAGCTGAATATTTTTGGAAGTAGTTTTTAGTTTGTTTTTAGTTTTAGCTATTTTAGGGGGATATCTGTGTGTGCAGGTGACTATTACTGTGCATAATTATTAGGCAACTTAACAAAAAACAAATATATACCCATTTCAATTATTTATTTTTACCAGTGAAACCAATATAACATCTCAACATTCACAAATATACATTTCTGACATTCAAAAACAAAACAAAAACAAATCAGTGACCAATATAGCCACCTTTCTTTGCAAGGACACTCATGCAGCCTGCCATCCATGGATTCTGTCCGTGTTTTGATCTGTTCACCATCAACATTGCGTGCAGCAGCAACCGCAGCCTCCCAGACACTGTTCAGAGAGGTGTACCGTTTTCCCTCCTTGTAAATCTCACATTTGATGATGGACCACAGGTTCTCAATGGGGTTCAGATCAGGTGAACAAGGAGGCCATGTCATTACTTTTTCTTCTTTTATACCCTTTCTTGCCAGCCACGCTGTGGAGTACTTGGACGCGTGTGATGGAGCATTGTCCTGCATGAAAATCATGTTTTTCTTGAAGGATGCAGACTTCTTCCTGTACCACTGCTTGAAGAAGGTGTCTTCCAGAAACTGGCAGTAGGACTGGGAGTTGAGCTTGACTCCATCCTCAACCCGAATAGGCCCCACAAGCTCATCTTTGATGATACCAGCCCAAACCAGTACTCCACCTCCACCTTGCTGGCGTCTGAGTCGGACTGGAGCTCTCTGCCCTTTACCAATCCAGCCACGGGCCCATCCATCTGGCCCATCAAGACTCACTCTCATTTCATCAGTCCATAAAACCTTAGAAAAATCAGTCTTGAGATATTTCTTGGCCCAGTCTTGACGTTTCAGCTTGTGTGTCTTGTTCAGTGGTGGTCGTCTTTCAGCCTTTCTTACCTTGGCCATGTCTCTGAGTATTGCACACCTTGTGCTTTTGGGAACTCCAGTGATGTTGCAGCTCTGAAATATGGCCAAACTGGTGGCAAGTGGCATCTTGGCAGCTGCACGCTTGACTTTTCTCAGTTCATGGGCAGTTATTTTGCGCCTTGGTTTTTCCACACGCTTCTTGCGATCCTGTTGACTATTTTGAATGAAACGCTTGATTGTTCGATGATCACGCTTCAGAAGCTTTGCAATTTTAAGAGTGCTGCATCCGTCTGCAAGATATCTCACTATTTTTGACTTTTCTGAGCCTGTCAAGTCCTTCTTTTGACCCATTTTGCCAAAGGAAAGGAAGTTGCCTAATAATTATGCACACCTGATATAGGGTGTTGATGTCATTAGACCACACCCCTTCTCATTACAGAGATGCACATCACCTAATATGCTTAATTGGTAGTAGGCGTTCGAGCCTATACAGCTTGGAGTAAGACAACATGCATAAAGAGGATGATGTGGTCAAAATACTCATTTGCCTAATAATTCTGCACTCCCTGTAAAACTGCCTGTAAATATGGACATGAGACAATCATTACCCGAGCCTGTCCAAATAATTTGAATCAAAACATGATCCTATGTCTAAACATATACTGCAACCTCTGTAGATACCTCTTGTTCAACCAATATAAAAAAAATGTAAAATATAAATAAAAAAGGATATGCAAGAACCTGGTATGTCCGTTTCACCCAACAACCAGCAAAGTACCTGCTTTTCTATCATCCATCAGAAAAATAATACTGTACATTGATTTTGGGGGCAAGATAGACACTTTTCTTTGTTCAAATGTTTGAAATAGTTTTTTCTCCACACGATAGAAAATATGGACATTTCTAAAATAGAGCGCTGATGGGTCCTCTGTGCGTTTTTTCCTGACCTAAAGCAGAACTATATCCTTCTGTGCTTTACAGAAAAGGAAGCGACTAGCATAGCCTATGGTTTATGTGTAGTGCCCATGGTGCTACATGTGACTAGTTATGACATCAGCCATTGGATGGTTTGACAGCTCTGTTGAGTGCATATGCATGCGTGACAGTTATTATTAATGGCATGCAGGGCTCAAGTCCTGCTGGAACGCGTGGGAACAGAGTCCCTGCACTTTTTTCACAGCAGGAACGCAGTTCCCTTTGCAGGACTAGAGCAGCCGAGAGCAGCTAATGTGTACCTAATAAAGTGTCAGGTGAGTGTATGCAGGCTGTTATAACCTGTGAGCCTTCACTATAACTATGATTCCAACAAGGCTTTAAAACAGGTACACTTACATGGGTACAGTCTACCTCAGACTCACACTTTAATGATAGTTGGTGTCTGGTTGGCTGAATCACCCAATAGCTTTTTATGAAGGACACCAGTGATTAGATCACATCGCCAAAGTCTTCTGACTGGAATGACTTCAGTTACAATGGAACAAAATGAGCTTGTATCTAAACAGGTTAAATCTGAGGTCCTGTCAGAAATAAAAACCCAATTTTTATTTTTTTATAACTTTCATCTTTATTTTTTTTATTTTTTGGGTCAGCATAGTTAAATACAAAAGCTGTAGTTACATCGTATATAAATAACAACACAAAAATCAAGTGGGTAAACAACAATATAATTAGCTTTCTACTGTGCTTAGATCATCAAAGGATATCCTTTACCTGCTATTCCCTTATATGCTGTCCCCTATGCCTCCCTTCCCCCCCTTACCCCTCCTCCCTTCCCCTTCTCAATGGAACGTAATTCTCTTGTGTTGCCTATCCTAAGGGGGGAGCATACTAGTATATTCCCTTAATCTTAAGCTATTAGCTAGGGGAGTCTACCAGGCGCATAATGTAGCTTAAAGAGCTGGTAGAGCATATGAGTTGACCGAACCGATAGTCTGCTGAAACCATCATAATCAAGGGAAGTGGGCTCTTGATGAATCGAAACATACTTTTCTTGTTAGGTTTCCCTACAAAGGCTCTCCCACACCAAAAACCCAATTTAATACAGTCATGACTTCAGTAAAAAAAATAGCTACATTAAATTTATATAAACCCTAGACCAGTAATGGCGAACCTTGGCACCCCAGATGTTTTGGAACTACATTTCCCATGATGCTCCACTACACTGCAGAGTGCATTAGCATCATAGGAAATGTAGTTCCAAAACATCTGGGGTGCCAAGGTTCACCATCACTGCCCTAGACTGTCATCAACACAAGCCTCTTGTAATTCCCTGTATAGGCTGGGCCAGAAAGGGGTCATCACTCCAATTTGTTTTTCATTGCTTTGCATAGTACTATCAGACATACAGAGAACACACATACAGGAAGGAATACCAGCAGGATGACATCATCAATATACTGGTGTTCTTTCACACTACAATAAGCTAAACCAGGACCTGGATAATGCACTATTGCTACAGTCTGTAGGACCTGATTGTGCTTTCTGGCAAGGGTACTTGGATAAAAAATCTGGCTGAATAGAATTACAAATCATTTTACATTAAAAAACATATGAGTATTTAGCTAATTGCCTAGCGTTAAGATAAGAAGAACATATAGGCTTGTAATCCAAGGAGACTTCATTCTAAAAACGTCATTCCAAAAATGTCTTAAAAATAACTATCTCTGTTGGCCATATCAAACAACCCCTGTCCTACTGTCAGTGCAGGTGAAATGATGAATGGTGAATGTTTTCAAGTTGCGAGGGAGAACCCATGTTATTACACAAATGATAAGACTTTCCCCCATATCTCAATTACCAGCCTGAAAGTCTTGTCTTTAAGCAGTCTGTGGCCAAAAGCTTACTCCTGCTTCTGTTGGTAATACATATTTATGCCAAAACAACCAATAATGAATTATCCTCACATATTTTGGACTTATGCATTATTACATCTATTGCCAACAGTCTTTCTAATGTGTGCAGTAGCAATGTTCAGAAATCAGCTCTATGCCCCGGGACTCTGGCACTCAACAACCATCATTCTCATGCCAACTCCTATAAGAATTATATCTGTAAATTGTCTAGACAACACAAATGATTCCAGATGCACTGGGTCTATATTCTGCTTGTTATTACCCCACTTTATAGCTCTGCTGTTTTAGATTTATTGCATAAACGAATACATTAATACTTTGTAGATTATCAAAGTATCTTTATGGATACAGGGGAAAAAATGTTGTCTGTCATGTTTAGGAATAGTCTATCAATAGAAACAGCGTGAAGTATATCTACAGTCAAGACTTTTTTTTCTGTTTGGATAGAGTGAGGGAAATTCCCTGTTAAACAGCTGTAATGTGAAAAATTTTCCCCATTGGAAGGTTTCCCCCCTATCACTGTTCTGGTGGTAACCCAAAAAGTTAGGACGTTAAGAAGTGATTAGTGGTGAAATGCACCTAAAAGTGAAAATTCCATACGGCAACAGTCTGCTGTAATGCCTTGCAGCTAGACTGAGCAGTTTAGGAAGAATTTCAAATACTAAAATATGGAAAAGGCACACAGACATAGAGCAACAGTATATATTTAAACCACATTTTTTATTAAAGTCACCACTTTAAAGACTGACTTTAGAGCAAGGTTGTGTGAAGGTGTAATAGAAGTTGATCCATTGGGAGCACACCTGCTCATGGCCATTGTTGAGGCTCCTGGACTCTTGAATAGCTCTGGATTTGGTTGCATATGTCATCTTTTGCAAACCCACTTTATGACATACAGATGCACTTCAAACCTATCCAGAATCAATAGCTTTTCCGTGGCTCAAGATATTGCTCAGTTCTACCAAAGCACATCTTTCAAGCAATGTGCCATCGTAAATATTGGGTATACCAGGTGAGTGTGCCTTTCTATTTCCCAGAGCTCTACACCCTTTCTGCACTTGGAGGTTCTCTCATGTGTCCCCACCTATCACCAGCTCTGTCCTAATCCACTCTTTTCCATAAAATTACTGTAGGCAGCAAAAAGTGTCTTTTATATCGAGGAGTCTCCTTTCACCTAAGCCATTGGTACAGATGGTAGAAGGTGGGTTAGAAGTAGGGTTGTCCGGATACCACTTTTTTAGGGCCGAGTACAAGTACCGATAATTTTTTTCATGTGCTTGCCGATACCGAATACCGATACTTTTTTTAAATGTCATGTGACAGTTTTCAAACCACAATACAGACTAAGGATATTTTCTTTAGAATTATGAAGAAATCTAACTCAAGACATTATAAAAAGAATAAAAATGAGTAAAAATGAATAAAAATGTTTTATTTTCTTGTCACGCAGTAGTAAAAAAACTCAAAGAATTTTCACAGAACATGTTGATAAATACAAAAAAAGTATTCTATTTAGGTATCGGGAGCATTTGCACGAGTACAAGTACTCCTGCAAATACTCGGTATCGGTCCCGATACCGATACTAGTATCGGTATCTGGACAACCCTAGTTAGAAGGCATGCTAGAGAAGATGGTGATGCCTGCCAATACCATAATATGTTCATTATCAATATATTATACAGGGCCAGATTTTAGTCTCTAGAGCTTGTAGACTCATAACCTTTTCCACTCAAAACAACACCCTACTGCAAGGATACTGTTTTTACTGTTTTAACCTGCTGTAGAGTATTGCAACACTGTAAATACAAATATATGATATGAGTGCATATCTAATGATGGTAGAAAAAATGTGCCGCTCATTCGTTTACAGAAAAAGCCACCTTTTTCCATCCTCCACAAAAAGGGACAGGCACACTTAAGAACTTCTACTCCAGATAACTTGGGTGCTGGTATCCATCTAATAGGACTGGTATTAGTAGACTAGGACTAGAATATATACTGTATATATATTTTTTTCTAACATATAGATGATCTAAAAACAAAGCAGAGTCATGTACAGACAAGCTCTGTAATAGCTACAGATTTTACATTCATTGTTTCCTGTATTTTTAATATTGCCTGTGGGAGAAGTATTTTATTGCAGAAAACTCCATACACAAAAAGGTGTATATACATACATCAATGCATTGTTGTATCACCAATCTTGTTCCTAGAGAGCTGAGCCTCTGCAGACAGATTACTTCTACCTGTGTACTTGTATAAACACCATTCATGAAGCCCCAGACAACATAAGCTTTTCTTTCAACATGTCAACGATGACAGGTAAAAATTTCAAGCTACTCTCATGAGTGATAAATACTGCAGTCCCCCAGATCATGGCCTTCTGCTGTCAGGTCTGTTAATCAAATTGAAGTGTCCAAGATAAATGATAGACCCAGCTGTTTTAAGTGCTTTCAGGAAGGATACACTGATTTGTTCAAGACCAACGCTGTTTCACATTCATGAATTAGTATTTTACACATTTTGTTGGTGTCCTAAAACAGTAATCAAGTATACATTGGCTTACATAGTTAGAAGCAACATGTATGGACTTGACCTGACAAAGGGGCAGAAAGACTTGAAATGTGTTGCCATGCCATTCCGGTGTGTGCTCTGGGTTGTGAGGAAGCTGGCCCTCAGCTCAGCTTCTCTCCAGAACTTGGTTTCACTGGTAGCGCCTGCAGCTTCAAATAACCACCTCTTGGTAGAGGTAGCGCTGCTACTGCTGTTAGTGTACCATGGACCCTCCATGGACCCTCCTCCAGATCTGCTATTATGCTACACCCTGTGGTGTGCTGACTCATTTCCATGTATACTGAGGCTGGATTGATTAATGTGGATGCTTCATTATGATTGGAGGTGATTATGATACTGACACCACTCTGCGCTCTGTCTTTCTGTTTACTATTTCAGGCTGGCTCTTATCCCAAGATTGCTGGTGTAAATCATATTGGTAGTATACAGTTACCCTCACAAGGACTTGATTCCAAGCGATTCAATATTTTCCTGATTGATGATTTTGGTCCACCTCCCATGGCTGAAATTAAGTTATTAACTCTTATTATTTGTTCTATTATGGACATTTTAATATGGACATTTCAGTTATGACTCTCAGTAACAGGTACATGTTTTAGCTCTACAGATTATTTGTTTTTATGTATGGACCTCCCCTTTCTAAACTTAGTGAGTGGTAATATCTGAAAGCAATGGAAATTGATATTGTAAAGGGTTTCTTTCCATATGATAACTAAAGTGACCCTGTCAATAAAAACTAAAAAGTGCATATTGTTTACAGAATGTATGAGATGGCTAGGCTTAATAACAGGTTTTAATCAAACCTAACCTATAGTGCTTTGGAAATCCTTGGTCATGTATTGAATGCTCACTAAGAAAACAAAGATTGTGTGTTTGTGAATACAGTAGATACATATATATATATATATATATATATATATATATATATATATATACACACTGTATCTCACAAAAGTGAGTACAACCCTCACATTTTTGTAAATATTTTATAATATCTTTTCATTTGACAACACTGAAGAAATTACACGTTTCTACAATTTAAAGTAGTGAGTGTACAGCTTGTATTTTCTGTACCCTCAAAATAACTCAACACACAGTTATTAATGTCTAAACCACTGGCAACAAAAGTGAGTATGCCCCAAAGTGTCACTATTTTGTTTGATTGTCATTATTTCCAGCATTGCCTTAACCCTCTTGGGCATTAAGTTCACCAGAGCTTCACAGGTTGCCACCACCATGCTTGACTGTAGGCAAAACACACTTGTCTTTGTACTCCTCAACTGGTTGTCACCACACACGATTGACACCATATGAACCAAATACGTTTATCTTGGTCTCATCAGACCACAGGACACGGTTCCAGTAATCCATGTCCTTAGTTTGCTTGTCTTCAGCAAACTGTTTGCAGGCTTTCTTGTGTATCATCTTTAGAAGAGGTCTCCTGGTGTGGAGAAAGCCTCTTGAGGGGGGAGGGGCGACCAGGAAGTCAGGACACTCTCTATTTTGCAGATAGAGAAAGGAGCTGTGTGTAAGTGGGCATCCTGACACTCCTGCTCACCCCCTCAAGAGGCTTTCTCCACACCAGGAAGAAAGCCTCGCAATACGGTGTGTAGTTACAGACAGAAGAACAGGAAGTAAGCATTTCTCAGAAGAAATAAGGACATTTAAAAGCAAAATCGAAGGATGAGGTAAGTGAAGGAGGACTGCACTAGGGTAAAGGAAGCTATTTAGGGGGGAAAAAAATCCTTTACAATGCCTTTAAGTCATCCATTCAACATATGCAAAAGAAAACTTAAGGAGTAAACTGTTACATTTTAATGGAAGAAACTAAGCCTAATGCAAACATATAAGCGAGCCAAATTTGAAAAAAAGATACTTGCTAAGATTACTTTCAGAGGGCAAATTTTATAGAGCCACACAAAAGTACGACTGTGCATAATACAAAAAAAAAATCGAATTAGCAGTACAGAATGTCCTATTTGGAAGCCATTATTAGGAATTGTAATAGCTTGAAAAAGAAACACAAACAAGTGATATATAGCACATGACAACACAGTTTGGAAACAAAATCAAATTTGTCTTGGTTAGTCCACTTCCACAAGCTCTACATATATTTATAGTTTATTTAATATCAAGTAAATAGTTCAATAGATTATACAGCTTCCTTGGAAAAGTACTGCAGAAACAATCTGTCTTCTAGGAACAGCCCATCTTTCCTTTGGGAAAGAGAATTTATATAAAGTATAATGAAAATAAGCACAATAAAGATAAACAACTATGGTGCAGGATGTCGAAACATTCTCTGACTCACATAACCAATACCCAATGTTTTTATACTATGCACTAAGCATTTTTGGAAAATAAAGACAGCAAATTTACCCTGCAGCACTTAAATCCTCTACCTATCGGAGAATATGATCTGAAAATCAATCAGCTAAAGGCATTTTAGGCTGGAATACAGGGCTACACGAGTTCACAACAAAGGCAGGATAGTGGCTATTTACCAGTATCAGCCAATCTTCACAAGACCATCTTATATCTTCAGATGATAACATCTCCAGCTCTTCACTGCTCTAAGGGTATGTTGATGGAATTATTATGACTCTCGCCAGAAAAAGCAGATGTTACAGAAGTATTTAGATTTTTGTCTACTCCGACTTTCCGAAATCTAACATTACACATCTTAGAATCTAGTTCTAAGGGATGATTAGCAGCACATCCAATTACTTCACTAGGCTTTTATGGTGACAACTTTGTAATTTGATTTGGACATTGACAGTAGAAGGAGAAAATAGGTCTGTTTTGCAGACCATTTATTCCTGGCAATACTTTTCAAATCCCTGGATGTGAAAACTGCATATAGTCGAGGGGCTTGATATCTAAAACCAGAATACAATAAAGCTGGATACACACGATCGTTTTGTCCACTGAAAACAGACCGGTGGACTGTTTTTATCAGACAAACCGAACGTGTGTGGGCCCCATCGGTTATATTTCCATTGGTGTAAAAAAATAGAACATGTTTTAAATTTTTCCTATGGATAAAAAAACGATAGAAAAATCCAATCATCTGTATTGAATTCCATCGGTCAAAAATCCATGCATGCTCAGAATCAAGTCGACGCATGCTTGGAAGCATAGAACTTAATTTTTTTCGGCTCGTCGTAGTGTTGTATGTCACCACGTTTTGGCACAATTGGATTTTTGACTGATGGTGTGTAGGCAAGACTGATGAAAGTCAGCTTCATCGGATATCCGACGAAAAAATCCATTGGATTAGATTCCATTAGATATCCGATCGTGTGTACAGGGCTTAATAGATTATACAAAACAATTTATTTTTATTTTACAAAGTATTCTGAGTGTTGAAAGATATTCTTGTATGAACTATGGTCTTGGGAAATAGGCTCCCTAAAATCTCTTATGAGCCCTTATTAAATCTTAAACCATTTTCCCTGCACTTCCAGGCAATTAAGCTAGTGTCATCCATGTTCACCGTGGCCAGACAAACTTCTAGCATCTAGTATTCCCACTATTGCCCAGGTCAAACAAAAAATCACGTGGTACTTATTCAATGAAAAGCTAGCTGTCATACTACAAGATAAAGCAAAAAACATATAAGAGCCACAGATCTCCAATTACCTTGGGGAAATATCAACAAATCATTATGGATACTTTAACCTTGAATGAATGAATGAATGAAAAACGTATATAGCGCGGCACATGCGAACTAAATCGCCTCTGGGCGCTTGTTGTTCCTGTCTCCTTTGGTATCAAAAGAGATGAGTCTTGATCTTTCTCCTGAATGCTAAGTGGTTCTCCTCCAACCAAATACTGGCTGGCAGAGCGTTCCATAATCTAGGACCCTGGACAGCAAATCTTTTTATCTCCTTTGGACTTATAGTTGACTTTCGGTATCTATTATGTAACCTTATGAAGCAAATCTGTGTGGTGGTTTTAATTTGTATGTTGCATGATTTTATTGGATGTAATAAACAATATCGGTTTTATACTTTTATATTTGTCTCATGTTGTGCCAGTAAATAACTGGCTGTTAACAACTGTTCCGTTTTTCTGTAAATCTGTGTGGTGGTTCATCTTGCACATGGGAACTTGACCTGGCCCATTTCTGACACCTTTCCCTTCTTTACCCCCTATCTTCCTATTCTCTCAAGCTACTTCTTATATTGAGTTTGACATTCTTTCTAATGGCAGAAGGTTTTTTGTTACCTTAATGCATTATATGCATGGGTGCCCCCAAAGCAAGCTGCTTACTCCGGGGGCACTCGAAAGAAAGGAGGAGTCAGGAGCACCAGCGGAGGACCTGTGAAGAGGTGGATCGGGGCTGCTCTATGCAAAACCCCTGCAGAGAGCAGGTAAGGATGACATGTTTGTTACAAAAAAGCCAAGCCTTTAATATCACTTTAAAGTATACAATGAATGCTAATAGCTATATTTTGGGTATTTTTCATTAACGCTTTAATGACAATAGGGTGCTCACCTTGACGAAGTGTATATTTTTGTATCACCAAAAATTAGTACATCGTATGAAGTGAAAAATACCCGTTGGGTACGCTTAAAAATGTACTACCCAGGCTTTTCTGGGAAGTATACTTTTGTGTATGCTCAAGTGTGTTGCTATTCAGTTGATAGATCGTTATCATTCTTTATCCTAAAACCAATATATTTGTAATACATTGCTGTTAGGTAAGCACATCATGTGAAACAGAAATGATAAAACATAGCTGTGATTGTATTTAATACGATTTGTTTAACCTCTTCAGCTTAGGAAAGGTTTACCCCCTTCATGACCAGGCCACTGCGTTATCTTAACTGACAATTGCTCAGTCATGCGATGCTGTACCCCAATAAAATCAATGTCCTTTTTTCCCACAAATATAGCTTTCTTTTGGTGGTATTTGATCACCTCTGCATTTTTTTTTTTACTAGTAATAGCAGTAACCAGCATCTTATAGCAGCACTGCGACATTGCAGCGGACAAATTGTACACTAAGTGACAGTTTTGGGGACCAGTAACACTAATACAGTGATCAGTGATAAATGTTTTGCACTGTAACTGTACTAATGACATTGGCAGGGAAGGGGTTAAAATCAGGGGCAATCAAAGGGTTAAATGTGTTCCTTGGGAGTGCTTTCTAACTGTGTGTGTGGGGGGGGGTGTGCTTGTACTGTAAGAAGACAGAGATCCATGTTCCTGCTTAGCAGAAACACCAAATCTCTGTCTTCTCCTCTCACAGAACGATGATCTGCCTTGTTTACATAGGCAGACCACCGTTCTGTATGACCCCGAGAACTATGAACGGGTCCAATCACAACCATAGCTGGTCGCCAGCGGTGCAAGGCCTGAGTCCAGGAAATTAAATCATGTACAGGTACGTGATTTTGTGCTAAAAGGTCGCCCTGCCGCAGAATATATGCATGGGGCGTTCTGAAAGTGGTTAATAATACAAAACAGAAACAGAAAGATATTCTTGTATGTTGAAAATAAATAAACTTAGTCATAAAAAATTGTCAATAGTCAATAATTAGTAATACATTTAGTCAATGGACACGTTGAACAATTTATATATGAGAACACCCTCTCTACTAATACCTGCAAACTGACAGCATCGTTTACAGAACAGGTTTTACTGCATTATGGGAAATAAACTAGTTATATCTTGGTTCAGAACAGCTTAGCTATGACATGATGAGGTAAAGGAGTACAGATCAAAAAGGCTGCATTGTATTTTTGCAAATGCTTTGGTGCCAGTGTAGATACAAATTCTTCTCTGACGAAACCTGTCAGTTAAATTGACGCAGGGCCGAATCGCAAAACATGCTCTGGTCTTTGGCCAGTCAAATGGTCCGGGGCTTAAGTGGCTAGACAATGCTGTCTCTGGGGTGGTGATGGTTGTTTTTTGATTTCTAATATTTAAAATAATAGGTATAACCTTTTCACTCAGTCTGGATACATGCCGAAATAGTCCCAAGAAGTATCGTATTTATCGGCAAATAACACGCACAGGCGTATAACACGCACCCCAACGTTAAGTTTCAGGAAAAAAACTCTATTTTCAGGGCAAACAAGTGAGTGTTATACGCCAATAAATACAGTAACCACTTTCCTAGGGTAAAGTTCTCTTCTTCCCCCTATTGTTTTTGTGTGTTGTTGGTTTGGTTACATGATATGACCCCCCATCTTGTGTATGCCACCACCAGACCATCTATTGCTCTAAAATAATTATTAATAGATTTTTCCATCCCCTGTTGCTGTAATTTTTACTGATCAACTTTACCTGCATATACATAAGAAAAAAAATGAGAGGCATGAGAAGTAAAAAAGTAAATCATATACTAACCACTTGAGGCCTGCGCTATAGCCGAATGACGGCTACAGCGTGGACCTAAAATTCCAACAAGACGTCTTTTGATGTCCGCCCCTTTGCGCGTTCCCCGCGCGCACTCCAGGGCACGCAGCAGGGAAACTCTAAGCTGGCCGTGTCCATTGGACACAGCCAATCACAGATCGCGGCGAACGGCCAATCAGAGTGGCTGTTTTCTATGCGATCTGTGTGGCCAGTAAACATATGAGATCATCTCTCATTGCCGGCTCACACAGCGTCCTGTCACTGTCAGGGAGAGAGGAGACCGATCTGTGTCCCTTGTACATAGGGACACAGATCGGTCACCTCCCCCAGTCACCCCCCTCCACCTACAGTTAGAACACTATGCAGGGTACACATTTAACCCCTTCCTCACCCCCTAGTGTTAACCCCTTCAATGCCAGTCACATTTATACAGTAATTAGTGCATATTTATAGCACTGATCGCAGTATAAATGTGAATGGTGCCAAAAATGTGTCAAAAGTGTCCGATGTGTCCGCCATAATGTCGCAGTCCCAATAAAAATCGCAGATTGCCGCCATTACTACCAAAAATGTAGAATACGTATCAGCCTAGACTGAGAAAAAAAAAATGTTTTTTTTTTTTTAAATTGGGCTATTTATTATAGCAACAAGTAAAAAATATTCTATTTTTTTTCAAAATTGTCGCACTTTTTTGTTTATAGCGCAAAAAATAAAAACCGCAGAGGTGATCAAATACCACCAAAAGAAAACTCTACTTGTGGGGAAAAAAGGACGTCAATTTTGTTTGGGAGCCATGTCGCACGACCACGCAATTGTCAGTTAAAGCGACGCAGTGCCGGAAGCTGAAATTTCACCTGGGCAGGAGGGGGGTATATGTGCCCAGTAAGCAAGTTGTTAAATAACGTGATTACATGTGTTTACTCCATATTGTTATCCGGAATAGCCAAAATAACCTTTAGGCCACCTATGCCAGAATCACTTGAAGCAAGGTTTTAGTTACATAAACCTAGATATAGATGCACACTGTCAAACTATGAACTTGGCTGTGGTTCCCTTATACATGAGCTCCACTGTCCTGTCATTCTAAAAAATAAATTAATGGGTTATGAAATATATGTGACTCTAGATTTTGTCACTTGGGATAAGTCAAACAACAATTATCAGCATCTTGAAAAACTAAACCTCAGCTTGGCTGAAACAATAAACCTCTCAACTCGAACCTTTATCTCAGTGTCTGCCAGCTCTCTGCGGCCTTATGTTAAGGATACAGGCATATGTTTTCGGAAGAGATATAAGAAATAAGGGAAATATGCTGGGATTACTGTAAACTGCAAACTGCTGGCAAAATATTTAGGTTTCTTTTGGTTCTGAGCCAGACCTTTTTTTTTTTTTTTTAACCAAATGAACACCACATCTTTATTAAGTTATTCTTAACTTTTTGATTCAAAACATACTTTAAATACTTGGCTTGGTAACATGCAGTAATATGATAATGTATTTCATAAGTTAAAAACATAAACAAGGGACATTATGTAAAGAAGCAGGTTGGTATACTACAGAAATTTAATTTGTCCTGTATTTTCGTCGATGGTTAAAGCAAAGCCCATCGTACAGCATGATGAAGCAAAGTGAAAATGTAAGTGGAAGAAAAAAATCCATTTAATATTCTAGATTCAAATTTGTTGAATGAAATTAAATGATACGTATGATTGGCGAGAAAACTGATTATTTGGTAATGCATAGGCGCATATATTGTCAAACTGAACAATTTTGACAAAAATGTATTATGCTGTTTGAAAACAGCTTGAAAACAGGTGAAAAAAAATTGGGCAGATATACAATATGGGGTAGATTCACGTAGAAATGCCTATCTCTAGGCATGTCTGGCTTTTAAACTAGGCCGCCGCAACTTTTTCAGGCAAGTGCTTTATTCTCAAAGCACTTGCCTGTAAAGTTGAGGCGGCGTAGCGTAAAAGAGCCGGCCGAATTCAAAATCGGCGGGTAGGGGGCGTGTATCATTTAAATGAAGCGCGTCCCCGCGCCAAACGAACTGCGCATGCGCCGGCCGTGATTGGTTCCCAGTGCGCATGCTCCAAATCTCGACGTCATTTCGCCGTGTAAACGATGTGAACGGCACTTACGCAAAACCCTATTCACAAACGTTTTACGTAAACGACGTAAACGACGGGAAAAAAAGCGTTGGCACGCCGTCCATACTTAACATTGCCTGCGCCTCATATAGCAGGCAGACATTACGACGGTACTACGCTAACGCAAACAACGTAATTTAATAGCGCCGGCCGCGCGTACGCCCGGGAATCGGCGTATAGGCTCATTTACATATTTTAGACGGGAACGCCACCTAGCGGCCAGCCTAAAATATGAAATTAAGATTAGACAGCGTAATAGATTTACGCTTGTCTGATCTAAGGAAAATCAATGCCTAACTGATTTTAGAAATCAGTGGCATAGATTAGGCCCCCTTAAACGCAGAGATAAGCCGGCTTATCTGGAGATAAGCCGGCTTATCTCCTACCTGAATCTACCCCTATATTTGCATGTATTTGTACACTGTAGAATGGTACCATAGTAGATCTACTAGGGAAGCGTAGGATGTAATTGAAACAATAATGCCTCATAGAATTATCAATATTGCACTTCTTAGTTATTCATCCCCTATCTTACATTTTTATTTTACAATATAAAGAATAATTATTCTGCAGCACTTTACATTAAACCCCTGTCACCAGTCCTTGTATCTAAAGGAACTAACAATCTACCAAATCTGCCCCTACTACAATCATAAGAACTCCCGCATACAATAGGGTCATTCTAGGTGGAAGCCAATCAAGCAAACATTAGTGGGTGGAAACTGTAACACCAAAAGTGAATCAATCTAAACAGAGGGGGAACATAGAAATACGCCAACATACTGACTGCACCAAATACTTTAAAGTAGTTGTAAACCCTTACATATACCTACTAAATGACTACCTTCGGGTGATATACAGAGATGAAACAAATCCTTCTGCATACGTTTCACCTATTTAAGTGCAGCCCTCTCTCTTCTACAACCTTTTAAAACACACAGTTTAAAGGCATTTCCTCAGCTCCAGAAAACAGGTGGCAGGAATCTGAAGTCACAAGCTGCACAATATAGTGAGGAGAGCTCAGTTTACTCTGAGACCTGAGTGGAGGGAAGGGACACCCCTCCTCTACACAGTCTAATAGGGAAACATGTGAAAACATGGATAGCTGAGGTTTGTCAATCACCTACTGTGTGCTGGAGGGGACAGAACCATCTCCTGAGATTGTCTGGTGTCGACATAACTTATCTTGGTTTTCTAACAGGGGTCATAAACTCTATACAATTAATTGACTGACTGAATTGTACCATATATGGGCCTGTGATAGATCTTTTAAAGGAACATTGTTATCTCACCTACACTCAATTGGCCCGGATCAGGCAGCTAGAGATCATCAGGTTGAGGTTCTTTGCACTGAAAAACCTTGTGTGTATTCTCAGTAGTATAGTCTATTATCAGTAGTGCGTATTATCCAGTCTCCTTGGAGCTGCAGACCATCTATCCTCGATGGGATCTCTTCTCTACAGCCTTCTAAAGTACACATTTTACACAGCCTCCAGAGGCAGGGGGCAGGGATCTAATGTCACACGCTGCACAGCTCAGACAGGAGATCTGAATGTAATCTGAAACCTGAGTGGGAGGAATGGACATACGAAAACATGTTCAGCTGAGTCTCTCTACAGTATCTTAGGCTGTGTGCTGGAGCTACCCTCCCCGGACCCCTCCATCCCTTGGATTTGGCACAACCTGTAAAAATGACTCATGCAGATAGCAGAGAAACAAGACAGCAGACAAATTATACTAGCTTCTTTGGATTGAGACAAGTACATACTATTGAGGGATATGCTTTGTTAATTTTTCATGTCAGGGGGTTTACTACCACTTTAATAGCAATCCAACGGAAAGACACACACAAACATTTACCTAAATTACTAACATAACTATGTATAGACAGGCCAGTGTCTAATACAGATCAAACACATCACGTGTCAACCATAAAACCTTCCTAAGACATGTACAATATTGTGTTTTTTGGGCTGTTTTATAAAAGCATATCTTTATATACCTGTAGTTAACCTTTAGACCATAGATAGTCATTTTGAGTCAAACATTAAACGAATTGCTAAATATTTAAGAAAGAGTATAATGGGAACTTGTTTAATTCAGAAGCTCAGTTCCTGTAAGTGAGCCATACTTAGTGAACGTGGCTGGCAGGGAAAGAATGTCATTGACTCATTTGATCTTCAACAGCTATCAGTGGATAGAATTCCACCTCTGCATTAGACTTCTGCTCTGTGCATGGTTGGAACACTCATGACAACATCTCATATTATAGAAAACAAGTCAGGGAAACCGTGGAATATACACTTAGCAGCACTAAGAAGAAGCGTCTGAAATGCACTTTGGTTTTGTCATGTAAGGTCAAGAGGTCAAGAGCGGTCAAATAAAATCATTGTTACCAGAGAAGCATACTTCTAATGGGCATCATGATCAAAAAGAACCTCTGTTCCTCTGTGCCTAAAAAAGTTCAGCAGAGGGCTAAGGAGTGTTGCCTGTAGGCTCCCTGCAGCTGATCCCTTTTGCCTTTTACTGACTTACCGTGTCTTGTTCTGCACTGAGTCTAAGTGTGGAGGCAACCATCTTGGTAGAGGTAGGGCTTTGATTACTCATGTCAGAGCTCCCTCTCCAATGACTGGTGATCTGAAAACTGGTAGAGGAAGAAACATCAAGAGAGGTGTAGAAAGCAAGTCCTCTGGTACAACAAAGTAGTGACATCACCAAATCTCATGAATCTTACAGCCATAGCCACAGTGCTTTAGATGAGTTCACACTGCAAATATGCAGTTATGAGATCCAAAGCACAGAGTTACTAGACACAGGAAATGCACTCCTACTTTTCAGAAGAAATTAATGACAATGGGCCCTTTTTTGTTAGGTTACAGGTCAGGCCTTGCTCGCACGTACTACACCTGCGCATCACATTGCAGGTAAACATGGCTCTTGCACAGGCGTATGGTGCTGTGAGCCCCATGTGATCAAGGCTTCAGGCACAATTAACATTTCTAGATAGCAAATCATCATCATAACACAGGGAAATTAAAATACTCCAATCTACAGTACACTGGATCTTTTTGCCGGGACCGTAAAACGTAAAAAGGGATTGTTACATGTGTTTATGTGCATTTACAGGAAATACTTCTAACTATGTGAAAAAAACGTGCATGCTCAGAAGCAAGTTATGAGACAGGAGCGCTCTTACTGGTAAAACTAGCGTTCATAGTGGAGATAGCACATTCGTCACGCTGTAACAGACTGAAAAGCCCGAAGCGCGATCCGTCTCTCACCAAACTTTTACTAACACAAAATCAGCAAAAGCAGCCCTAAGGATGGCGCAATCCGAACGGAACTTCCCCTTTATAGTGCCGCCGTACGTGTTGTACGTCACCACGCTTTGCTAGAGCATTTTTTTTTTCACGATCGTGTGTAGGCTTAACAATAATCGGGTTGAAAAAAACGTTATTTTTTCTAGATCAATAAAAATGGTCGTGTGTACGCAGCATCAGGGTACTGGTGAGCACATCATCAATTCCTTCCCCCTGGATGTAGAGGAGAATGCAGCAAGGGATAGCATTGACATTATTAGGTACCAGTTCTCTACACACCTCCAGAGAAAGAAGAAGAGGACCTGTGATGTCTAGAGATTGTTACTTTCTATAGTCTGCACTAATCACTACTGTTCAATGTGTCCTCATCTGACTTACATGTTATATATAGCATGTTAAGAACACATTACATGCATACTTTCTCAGATCTATTACACTACTTGAATGCATTCAACTACTGTTAGAAAGCCTGTGCAAAGCCTACAGACACATCCTGATCCTCATTTGGAAAAGGGAAACAAAACTCAAGGGCTGATAAAATGTGAAAAATTCCGAAACAATAAGCAAAGTAAATGATAGACGTTAACTTTTACTGCACATAAATATAGCGGGGAAAAAAACTCCCCAGTACGAAGTACAAACTACTGCTGGAAGGTGTCAGGTCTATATAAAAATAATACAATACACTTACGGTACATTTTTTCTTTATTGATAGACTGTGTCTGTTGTCTAAGCATTTTATTTGTTAGCCAGACAAAATAGAAATAAAACTGCTGAAACATCACATTATTTATGGCTAATTTTATGTTCTGTACGATTCAATATAGATTTGAATAAGAAATGCAGAAACAAATCACTGTTAGAGGAAATACTCACATAAAATGACCGAGTTAAAGTCTGGAAAACTGTGAGCCTTGTAGTATTGTTATATGTCATGTCAACAGATGAGCATATTGTATAAAACTAGCTGTAGGCAGCAGTCATTCTAATGCCGCATACACACGATCAGTCCATCCTATGAGAACGATCTGATGGACCATTTTCATCGGTTAACCGATGGAGCTGACTGATGGTCCGTCGCACCCACACACCATCAGTTAAAAAAAAAACGATCGTGTCAGAACGCAGTGACGTAAAACACAACGACGTGCTGAAAAATGAAGTTCAATGCTTTCAAGCATGCGTCGACTTAATTCTGAGCATGCGTGGATTTTTAACCGATGGTTTGTGCCTACTAACGATCGGTTTTGACCTATCAGTTAGGAATCCATCGGTTAAATTTAAAGCAAGTTGGCTTTTTTTTAACCGATGGTTAAATAACCAATGGCGCCCACACATGATCGGTTTTGACCGATGAAAATGGTCCATCAGACCATTCTCATCGGTTTAACCGATCGTGTGTACGCGGCCTAAGGGTGCACTCACACTGGGGCTGGTTAAACCGAACCGCACCCGAGTTTGAATCTCATCTCCTCTCCACTAGTCTGCATCCACACTAACTATTAAATAATATGTTACCCCAAGCATTTCATATTCCTGATATGTGTCTTTTGTGCCATGTACTTGTGTTAAAAAATATCCTGTTGTTTTTGCATTGCTTCCTTTGTGTGAAATACCTGTTGATCTTGACAGTTTTCCTGCTCTCCTCTTTAAAACTGACCACGTTATGCACGAGAGCACATGCTTCCCAGTGTGGTCAGTTGTGCTGGGAGAACAGTCTACCTGTCCCCCCTTCAATGATCAGATTTCTGCAGACACCCCCTCCCCCCCTGAACAGCCATTCACCAGGAAGATCAGAGTATTGTTGCTGTCATGCAAGTCTCCCTCAGATCTGTCAGTATTTCTGTGTACCCGTACATCCCGAATGGGCAGGCAGACACACTGACAGTAAGAGATGAAGGAACTACCATGGCGCACCACATCGCCATGGTAGTTCATTGAGAACTACAAGCCGACAACTGCAAAGGATGTCGGGGCTTGTAGTTCATTCACACAAAGAGCTGTGTACAGGAATGACATGGCTGCATGGGCAGAGCCCCGCACGGTCCTGCTGATTATAAAAATATAAAAAGTAACAGCTAGTATGGGAAACTTTTTCCTGTACTGCTGCCACAGGGAGGCGGGGTAGTGGGCAGTGGCTGCAGCACTGGAAACATGTTACATGTTCCACCCTAAAATCAAGTGGAACATGTTCCCAAAGGTAAACTTATCCTTTAACCAATCCTGGGTGCAGTTTGGAGCACTACACAAATAAACCGCCCAATGGGTTACACTGCATCTGGGACCAGTTAAAAGTGCTAGTGTGAGTGAACCCTAAAACAAAGGTAAGCTGGTCATAGATTACTCTTTTTTTTATCACTCAACCAGTGGGCTGAATGAAAAACAAAAAAAAACTGAATACTTCTCACTGGGACATCGTATTTTGATAGCAGGATTCTCCAGTATCAGAATATAATAATCAATGATCAACTTCTGTGAAATAGGTAAAGCCACACATGGATCAAAATGTGGTTGGTCCCTACTGAGCCCTCTGAATTTAGATCCAACTATGTTCAGGGTTTAAAGTGAGCCGGTGCTTTTTTCCATCCAGTGCCAATCAACCAGTTCAGCTGTAGCTGGCCCCACCAGTTGCTTATACACATTAAGTGGGGTACACACTATAGGAAAATCGGGGCGAACATTCATCCAATTTTACCTTATGTTTCACAGCAAATCGGAACCGATGAAAGAAAATTTGTACGAAAATTCTTATGAATATTCTCATACGACAAAGCTTTTTTTGTTGTTTACTGTTTCTGATCATGCACAGTCTTTCTTATGATTTTGCTTGTCGTAGAGTGCACACTAAACGAAAATGGTTTGTTTTGTTCCCGTACCAGAAACATTTGGGAACTTGTCCTTTCGGGAATTTCTGTACAAAAATTCGGAATCGCCTGTCGAATGTTGTATACACATTATACGAAAATCGTCCAAAAATTCTTTGGACAAAAATGTTGGCCCGATTTACTTATAGTGTGTACGAGCCTTTTCTCTAAAACCATCGATGGGAGCAAAGGAAAAGAAGCCATGTGTAGGCACCAAATCACTTCAGCTGAATCCTACTGTATGTAAGGAGCTTTGGATTTCCTCTTTGCTCTCTCTGGTGTCTGGTCATTGGCTACTGTTGCATTGTGGGATGAAGGATATAGAGCCACGTGCTATTCCAACTATACATAAAGCACTTTTTCTTTGCTCTCTGGATAGGAAAATGGATCCCAGTAGGACAGCAAAAGAAAAACTAAGTATCAAATAGGTTAATCTATTGTTTTGTCCTGCATTGACAAAGAACAAGTTCAAGTTAGACAATTTGATTCCAAGTTCAAAAAGGAGACACTACAATGTAATGAACATGTATTAAATGACAACTGTTGCATAAACTCAAATGACTCTAAAGGTGATGTTACCAAATCACTCCAGATGTTTTTGTTTCAGTTTTTGAAGCAGTAGAGTGGCTTATAGGCACTTTAACTAATCCTCTAAACACTGACCCAAAGTAATTTGTTTCCTGTGCCTGTACTCCTTTCAGAACAGCATTGCCCATGCTGTGACTAAGCAAATCTCATTGTACCAAAATAACTGAAACTGACTCTAGAAGAAAAAGAAAAAAGTTCCTGATGGTTTGTAGTGCCAACATGTTTTATAATTTAATTAGAGATCTACCTAGCTATGACATGCCGTTGAAGATGAGTTGCAGCACAAATGTCCTATTCTTTCCTCTCTATGATGAAGACTCAGTATACAGTAATGACCCAATTTTCTAGAGTCATAAGCTCACTTTAATAAGGGCTATGTCAGACAAGTAACTTTGTAACAGTTACAAATCTCTCTGATTGTTTTCTCTGGCGATTAGTAGCTGGATACAGATTTGCTGCTGTAGCTGGCTACAATACTTGTCTATGCAGCTGCAATTCACTAGTGTGTCAGGATCAGGAGTGGTTATAGTAGATAACGTGAATAACTACTAAAGCTGGCGATTTTGTGGCCAACTCCAAAAGTCATCCGCTCACAGACTGAGCTTCAAAAAGCTGAGATTATTTACCGACCTTTAAATTTTTTGCTGCTACAAAAATGGCCATGTGACGTATGACGGAGCTGTACAAGTGAGCCAGGTGTAAAGTGCATGAAATGCATGAGGATTCACTGAAACGTTTAAAGCCTTGTACACACGATAAGTCCACCCGATGAGAACGGTCTGAAGGACAGTTGTCTTAGGTTAACCGATGAAGCTGACTGATGGTCTGATGTACCTACACACCATCAGTTAAATAACCGATCGTATCAGAACGCGGTGACGTAAAACACAACGACGTGCTGAAAAAAATGAAGTTCAATGCTTCCAAGCATGCGTCGACTTGATTCTGAGCATGCGCAGGTTTTTAACCGATGGTCGTGCCTACTAACGATCGGTTTTGACCTATCGGTTACGAGTCCATAGGTTAATTTTAAAGCAAGTTGGCTTTTTTTTAACCTAAGGTTAAATAACCTATGGGGCCCACACATGATCAATTTTGACCGATGAAAACGGTCCATCACACCGTTGTCCTCTGGCTAACCTATCGTGTGTACGAGGCCTAAAACATTTCCATGGTTATAAGAGCCTATATTCAAGTGAGCATTACACTTGCGCAAGCAAAGGGAACTTTCCAAAATAAATTAAATCACGTCTACATTGATTTAATGTAAATTTAAAATTTGATTTCTTTACAGTCAATTTTGAGTTATATTAGGCCGCGTACACATGATCGGACCGGTCCGAAGAAACTGGCCTTAACCACTTCCATACCGGCCTATAGGGGAATCACGTCATGGTGATCCCCTTGCCGATGAGACAGGACGTTGCACAACGTCCTGTCTCCACGGCGTTCTAGGGCGCGCCCGCGGCACCACCCGCGATCCCGCGCGCGTGCCCGACGGCCGTGATTGCCGCCGGGCACCCGCGATTTCCGGAAATCACGGCAGGAGTGTGGATCTGTGTGTGTAAACACACAGATCCACCTCCTGTCAGCGGTGAGGAGACTGATGTGTGTTCCCAGTACAGAGGAACACACATCGATCTCCTCCCCCTGTGAGTCCCCCTCCCCCTACAGTTAGAACATACTTTTAGGACACATTTTAACCCCTTCAGCGCCCCCTAGTGTTAACCCCTTCCCTGCCAGTCACATTTACACAGTAATTAGTGCAGTTTTATAGCAATAATCGCTGTGTAAATGTGAACGGTCCCAAAAACGTGTCAAAAGTGTCCGATATGTCCACCGCAACGTCACGGTCACAAAAAAAAACCGCAGATCCCCGCCATTACTAGTAAAAAAAATTAAATAAAAATGCCATAAATCTATCACCTATTTTGTAGACGCTATAACTTTTGCGCAAACCAATCAATATACGATTATTGCGTTTTTTTTTACCAAAAATACGTAAAATACGTATCGGTCTAAACTGAGGGGAAAAAAAGTTTTTTTTTAAAAAAATATTGTGAGATGTATTAAATAATAAGGAAAAAATATTGTGTTTTTTTTAAAATTGTCGCTCTTCTTTTGTTTATAGCGCAAAAAATAAAAACCGCAGAGATGATCAAATACCACCAAACGAAAGCTCTATTTGTGTGGGGAAAAAAACATAATGATTTAATTTGGGTACAGTATTGCCTGACCGCACAATTGTCATTCAAAGTGCAACAGCGCTGAAAACTAAAAATTGGTCTGGGCAGGAAGGGGGTGAAAATGCCCTGTATGGAAGGGGTTAAGACCTGTTTCATCGGACCAAATCGATCGTGTGTACGGCCCATACGACCGTTGTCCATCGGACCAAAGTTTTAAAACTTGCTTTAAAATTAGTCCGATGGACACCTGACCATCGCACCAAAACGATGGTTAGTACACAAAAGCATCGGGCCAAAAACCAGCGCATGCTCAGAATCAAGTCGACGCATGCTTGGAAGCATTGAACTTCGGTTTTTCAGCACGTCATTGTGTTCTACGTCATCGTGTTCTGACCCGATCGGTTTTTGAACTGATGATGTGTACGCACATCAGACCATCAGGCCACTTCAGCGGTGACCCGATGAAAACGGTCCGTCGGACCAGTCTCATCGGACCGGTCCGATCGTGTGTACGTGGCCTTAAGGATTAGAAATATGTCATTAACGTATCTTTAATATGATGTAAATGTGACATTCCATATATTTAAATTCAGCCTCTGTTGGCATTTTACATATAAAATAGATATAAGGGTGATAATATAGTAAAACCTTGGTTTAAGAGCATTTTGCAAGACAAGCTAAATTTTTTTAATATATTTTGACCTGATATACAAGCGATGTCTTGATATACAAGTAGTGTCAAGTCACAAATGAGTATAAAAGAGAAGAGAGGAGCCTCTAAGTGTAGCAATATGGTTACATTTAATAAAAGGTACAACATTTAGCAACTCCCATGGTTGATGATTAAAAGAGACACATTTAAGTATGCAGGCAGCCGAGAGAAAGCTGTTCACATCCTCTGCACCGCCATCAATGCTTTCAGATCGCTCTATTGCAGGGTAGTCTTCCTGGTCACGATTGCAGACTGACAGCGGTGAGAGCCAGTGGTGTGGAGGATGGTCTATGTGGATCACTTTACCCTGAAATTCTGCATACTTAGATGTGTCTCTTTTAATCATCAACCCATGATGTACCTTCATTAAATGTAATCGTATTGCTACATTTAGGCCCCTTTCACATGCTAACCGTTCAGGCCCACCTGTCAGTTTTTTAGGCAGACCTGAACAGACACTCCATGTATCTCTATGGAATGACAAATGTCAGCGGTGACATGTCCGCTGACATCCAATCCACTCTGCTCCGCTAAATTCAGATGGATGGAAACCCTATTTTTCATCAGTCTGGCAGATTGGATTGGATGAAAACAGACAGGCTGATCCATTTTCATCCGATCCCCCATAGTGGAGAGCGGAGATCTGACAGGTCTGGCTCTCCACAGGGAGTGGAGATGGACCTGTCATCCGCCGGCTCGGTCACTTTTCCCCTGTACACGTGTCTGGTTTTCCCGTCAGGAAAAGTGCCAGGAGAGCTTTGGTCAGGAAAACCAGCCGAGTGTATGCTTTCCCGACGGGAAAACCGATGGTGTGAACGAGGCATAAGAATACACAAAAGACAGTCCTGCAACAACCCCAGTTACATAGACCAGGAATAACTGATAGGCATAAAATGATTGCAACCACAAGTTCTTTTCACTGCTCACTGCCTTTATACTGGCTTTTCAAAATAATAAATGCAATAATTTAGACGTTGGATTGAAGGTGTCGTACATTATAATTTTCATAGTTAAATAGTACAGTTTTATAGAGGTGTAAACAATAGACCAATAAAAAGGACAGCTAAGGAGACAGTTAGGAGCTCTACACATTCTTCACTTACCAACACATTTATTCATCTGTAATAAAAATCCTGATTATCTAGAATATTTAAAGCCTAACCTTAAATTTTTAAGAATGTCATTTTGCAGTGATTAACCCATTTATGTCCCCCTTATAGCTGTTTTACTACTACAGGACGGCACTTTTGCTCCGGATCACTGCGGAAAGCCTACCTGTGGGTGCAAGGTACTCCTCCAGGACCTGCCGATCATCAGTCAGAGACACAGAACTGCGATCTGCCTATGTGATCACTGTTCTGACAGGAGGAAAGGGACGGGGATTGTGTCCCTACAAAGCAAGGAATAAATTCCATCTCTTCCCCTAGTAAAACACAGGCTAGGCACACAGGTAACCCTTTGATCACTCCTGATGTTACCCCCTTTCCAGTCATGTGTGTCAGTTAGTGTCAGAATCACTGCTGCAATATTGCAGTCTCACTATAATCACCATCGTTACTAGTAAAAAAAAAAAAAAAAGAAAAATGTATCCCATAGTTTATAGACGCTATAACTTTTCAATGTATCCATTTTGGGATTTTGTTTACCAAAAATATGCTGCAGAATGCATATTGAGTTTTATTTTTTTTATTTTTTTATTGAATAGATTTTATAGCAAAAAGTAAAAAAAATGCAGAAGTGATACCACCAAAAGAAAGCTCTATTTGTGAGGAAAAAAGGACATCAATTGTTTTTGGGTACAGTGTTGCATGACCGTGCAATTGTCAGTTAAATTAACGTAATGCAGTGCCGAAATCGCAAAAAATTGCCTGGTCATGAAGGGGGTATATCATCTGGAGGTCATGTGGTAAAATTAAAAAGTGTCCCTCCCTTCAATATTCACTGGCACCGTCCACAGTTGACTCAGCGCTTGTGATCTAGCCCTGGTCTTCCTTCAGGCCTAAGGGTACTGGGCAACACATCATCAATTCCTTCCCCTGGATGTAGAGGTGAATGTAGGAAGGGATCCCTGTGTACACGCGGCTGGTTTTCCCGACAGGAAAACTGCCTGAGAGCTTTGGTCAGGAAAACCGGCTGTGTGTATGCTCCACAGCAGTGTTTCCCCATAGGAGAACAGCAAGAAAAAAAAAAACACTGTGATTTGCGACGGGAGAGAATAGAACATGTTCTAATTTTTTTTCCTGCAGTTTTTCTGTCGGGAAAACTGCTAGGGAGTATACACACGGCCAGTTTTCCAGACCAAAAGAAAACATGACCTTTTCCCATTGGGAAAACCAGTTGTGTGTACGAGGCAAAGCTGTGTCTGCTCCACTTTGGAAATAATTGGAAATAATTTTTAAGACTAAGGGTTATTGTTTTTTCTGATATTGCAATTGGATTATTTTATACTATTTTTGAATGCTAAGAATTCTCCTGTAAACAGCAAGCAGTCATGTTTTATTTTATTTTTTTGCTGGCTTATGAAAAAAAACACACATGCATAAAAGCATTTAGGAATAAGGGAAGAAAAAAACAAATACTAAACGTAGCTAGCAGTAGGGACATGTTATATTTTAAATATATATAACATACACAGAGATTTCCCACCCTGCTGAAGTTCGTGGAAACGTAACGCGTACGGGGAAGGAGCACACAGATGTCGCCCGCTGCCGTCCTTTCATCATTTTATGATACTGATCGTTCGGATCTTTGTGAGTAGTTTTATGCTTATCCAATAAATTTTAGCAATTTTGAAACGGAGAGCCCTTAGATCTTTCATTCTTACATAAATGGTTCATTATCCTGCTGCAGATTACTGAGGAACCTGATAAGACAACTTGCCATTGGGTGTATCTGCATTTCTGCTTGCATGACTACCTGGTAACACAGGAGTCCATGCCTTAAGGTGAGAGTGGCCAATCCTATAGTGGTGGAGGGATCACTTATAGTTTTTTGAATCTACGTCACTGGTGAATGTTCAACGGACCCTGGAATTTGTTTATCACACATTTTCTTGGACTTTTACTCACATTGAATTTTGATTTTTCACTTTTATTGCATCATTTGAATTTTATGCGCTGCACTAACCTGTTTATTATGTATTTTTCTGGATCTTGTAATTTTCCTTAGGTGTTCAGCTTGCATTTATTTGAGGAGGGGATCTATTTATTCATTTGAAACATATTTTTGTGCTGATTGCACCTTTCGCTATTTATACACAGACCTACACCTGATCATATCAAATTTAAGTTGTTTTCTGTGTAGATATCTTTGTGCTTAGCAGACAGCCCTAGTTAAACACCTAAAAAGCACAATAGTGTATTAGCCAAAATAAGCCAATCCATTTGAGAACTTTCTATCCCTGAGATCTGTCAGCCAGGATGTCTGCTGAGGTGTCACCCAGTGAATGTTTATGAGTATTTTAAAGGCTTTTCTGCTCTTCTAAACAGAAATTATAAAGTGATTTAAGTAGTCAGGCCAGGATTTAAAAAAAATGCCACATAGACTGTGGCCTAAAATAGGGTTGGCGGTTTTATAATCCTTAAATTTCCCTAACTTTCTTGAGCTTAAAACAAAGTAGTTACATATCAACAATTCGTTATATACATGTATGTACCTCTAATTTACTTATGAATCATTGCAAGCTGGGGGATGTAAAAAACTATGATCACAGGTGCATGGATATGTGATAGGGAGTAAAGGAGGCCTAAGGGGCACTAAATGTGACATCCATTACTAGAAGCAGATTTTTGATATTTGATCAGCTGAATACAATGATTGGATTAAACATCAGTCTGACTTATGAGTGTCTGTACTATATAATAAGATAAGTTAATTGTGTGGCTCATTGCATAGTGCTTTTTGATATTATGTTGCTCAATAAATTTGTGTGCATTCAGCAGCATTTTATGACTACATGATGACTACATGATCTTTTAAAAAAAGGGAAGTTTAAGTATTTCAGCTAAATTATAATTTTTACATTTGGCAGGTTTTTATTCTTTAAACCAATATGCAATAAAGAGAATGTAAGTTTTCCAACACGTTGTATCCCCTTTTAAACTTTAAGAACAAAGGAATATAATTTTAAAGTTATTGTGATTGGTAATTAAAAAAATAAAATAACAAACCAGTTTAGACTTACCTGCTCTGTGCAAAGGTTTTGTACAGAGCAGCCCCAATCCTCCTCTTTTTGGGTACCTGGCTCCTCCTTTTCTCAATGTCCCACCGTTGCTTCATATGATAGCAGTCCAGAGCCCTGCTGCCTGGTTAAGCTCCACCCCTGCTCTCTCCTTACAGGCTGTTAATGGCTCCCGCTGCTGTCTCTGAGCCAGTGAGGAGAGAGATAGACAGCAGCTCTCCTGCTTTCGGGTACATAGTTGGATAAAGATTGGGCTCAATATTTGGGAGGGCTGGGGGGGGGGGGGGGTGTTAAACATGAAAAGTTGTTTACCTTAATGCAGAGAATGCATTAAAGTGACACTATAGGTATTTTTTTTTAAATAACAAACCTCCACTGTGCAGTTAGTTTTGCACAGAGTAGCCCGATCCTCCTGTTCTGGGGTCCCACGGCGGACGCACTCCCATGTCATATACTCAGCATCCATAGCCACCGAATGTATGACTCGTCCCCACCCCCGGCGCCTGCATCATTGGATTTTATCGACAGCAGCTGGAGTTAATGGCTTCGCTGATATCAATCTATCCAATGAAGAGCAGAGAAGCCATGGAGAGAGCGACGCGAGATCGCGCACAGGGAAATTCAGGGCTCGAATAAGTAAAATGGGGGGGCTAGGGTGCCGGACACTGCAAGGTGTTTTTTTACCTTAATGCATACAATGCATTAAGGTGAAAAAACACGAAGGTTTACAACCCCTTTAAGGTAAAAAAAAAAAAAACTTTAGCCTTTACAACCACTTTAAATTTACTATGCAGTAGTGTAAATCATCACAACTTATTTTACTACGGGAAAAGTTTTCACCCTAGCACGGGTTCGCACTCTTCAAATAATGAATCATGTTGAGAGTAAATTAAACAAATACAATCTTCCAATGAACCTGTTTGGGTAATAGAGATGAATACACAATAATGAGAAAATGACTACTTAAAGAGAAATAAGTCCCAGTACTTTTTGGTAACATGTTTGGCAATACATTTATTTACAAGGTTATTAAATATACAGCAACCAATATCTAGCAAATAAACAGCTTTTTTTCACTTTGAATAAAACAGCAAATCTGGTTGTTCTACATTAGTCAAATAAGCTTATCTCAACTACATGCAGAAAGAATTTTAAATTATTCATTTATATTTGAATGGGATATACTGTACTCTGTAAAAAAATAAAATAAATCAGAATAGGCATTGCCAATAAAAAGTAAGCCTTAGGCCTCCTTGTGGTGGGCTGGGAACGTGCACAAAAGTCACATTCTAAGTGGTACATATGAAGGGTCAGATAGGAAAATCAGTATTTGTAACTGATGGAGGAGTACGATCCAAACAAGTGAAATGCATTGGCACTTTGATGATATATTTTCTATGAAGGGAGACCAAGGTTCAGTGTCTTTATGATACAAAATCCTTGGCTATTTGCTTCTTTTTTAAATAAATATATTCTCTGCAATCTACGTTAAAAAAACATTTCACTTACTAAAAGCACAGCACCAGTATACATTTTTGACAGGATGAGTGTGCTATGTCACAATACAGTAAAACCTTCGATTGGGAGCATAATTCGTTCCAGAAACATGCTTGTAATCCAAAGCACTTGTATATCAAAGCATTTTCTTTACAGGGTATAAAAGAGAAGAGAGGCACCTCTAACTAAATGTTGTACCTTCATTAAATGTAACCATATTGCTACACTTAGAGGCTCCTCTCTTCTTTTTTATGCTCAGTTGTGACATGACACTACTCTTATATCAAGACATTGCTTGTATATCAAGGCAAAATGTATTAAAATATTTTGCTCATCTTGCAAGACGCTCTCAAACCCTTACATTACTTATATATCTTCATTATGTCTGCCCTCACAATGTAGAAACTGTTGCCGCTATATAAATACTGTATAATGATAATAATAATTATGCACCTGAACTAACATCACAATGAAAAAACTGTCTTGCGAGCAACTAGAGTAAATAGCAAAAATTAAACGGGGAAATTATACTTCTGCTTAAGCCGCTTGCACTACAACATGCCTATATTAATGTGTACATACATCAATTTATTAATGAAGAGTGGCACACTTCATTCATTAATTGAGAACCAACATCACAGCAATAAAAAATAATACTAGGGTATTGATCTACTGAAGGCTTATAGGCTGTTTACTTTGCAATTAAAGTTGCACTCTGCATAATAACCTTTCCTTAGCTTGCAAAAAATACCCAATCATGTGCAGGACAAAAAATAAAACTTTACTTATACAGGATTGGATGATGGCTGTTGGCACAGCTTCACCTCATTCACTAAGCTCTGGGAATAATTCCCTTGCTGAGTGCAACTGCACTTGCAAAGTGGACAGTCATAATAGGAAAGTCTTCAGGAACTTAACATGTATAGTCTGGAGGAAAGAACGGAAAGGGGAGACATGACAGAAACCTTAAAATACATGAAAGGTGTAAACAAGGTTCAGGAGGGTAGTATTTCCAATATAAAGCTAAGACCAAGAACATGGAGACATGACCTCAAACTAGCAAGAGAAAAGTTCAAAACAAATCTTAGAAAGTATTATTTTACCGAAAGAGTAGTTGATGCTTAGAATAGACGTCCAGCAGAGGTAGTAAGTCAGTTAACATGCTTGGTACAAACATAGGTCTACACTCAGACAAAAAAGAAAAACAAATTTTATATATATATATATATATATATATATATATATATATATATACAGTTTACGCAGTGCTTATATATGTGTATATATATATACATATATAAGCACTGAGTAAACTGTTGGCACTATATAAATCCTGTATATAAATAATAACATAAAACAAAAAAAAGGTGGGCAGACTCAGTGGATCACTGAGTCTTTTTACTGCCTCAAACTTTTATATACAGTACGTAAATCTGCATATGACAATATCCATTCAATACAAACTTCTACAATATTCCCAGACTAATTTTCACAAAAAATTCCTTTACTGATTAATGTTATCATTCACTGTAGGCCTCAGTCATAAAAAGCAGGCCTTAGAATTTCAATGTAAAAACCAACTGCTTCCCGTAGTATACTCTTATTTTATTATTTGTGGACCTGTACTGGTAATATACTTTATAGGTACATAAGATATGACAGACATATACTATAAATACAATAATTCCTCTATTACTGATCACTGTATAGCTGTAAGGAGGTGGAATTTCCTTCCACAGGCAGTGATCTCAGCGGGGGGCATCGATAATTTCAAAAAACTATTAGGCCCCGTACACACGTCCGAGCTTCTCGGCAGAATCCAGCGAGAAGCTCGCTGGGATCCATATTCTGCCGAGAAGCTCGATCGTGTGTACACTTCCGACGAGCGTCCCGTCGGGAACCTCGTCGAGCCAAAAAAGAGAGCACGCTCTCTTTTTTCTCGTTGTTCAATGAGGACTTTGGCTCGACAAGCTTTTCCGACCGCTCATCGGGAACCTCGTCGGGCGGAACGATGGGTTTAGCCCGACGAGGTTCTCGGACGTGTGTACGCAGCCTTAGGTAAACCCCTGAACGACCACAACATACAGGAATATACAATGTAATACTGACATAAAATCACACACATAGGTTGGACTTAATGGACTTGTGTCTTTTTTTAACCTCGCCTACTATGTAACTATATAGAGGGCTTATTTATGGCCCGTACACACAATCCGAATATCGGACGAAAACTGTCACCCGAGGAAGAATCGTACAATTTTCGGATCGTGTGTACACTACTTTCGAGAGCCAATTATGACAGTTCATACGATAATATTCGATCAGACAAGCACAAACATTTTCCTCGTACGATGTCAGATCATACGATTTTCGTTTAGTCAGTACAGTTGTCATTCGAAAATACAATACAAATACATTACAACACATGACATCACTTCCGTTGGTTTTCCTGTCATACGAGAATTTTCGCGACTTTAGTAATCTATTCAATTTTTACTTGCAAATACATTACAACAGATAAACCCCTGAACGACCACAACATACAGGGATATACAATGTAATACTGACATAAAATCACACACAGAGGTTGGACTTAATGGACTTGTGTCTTTTTTTAACCTCGCCTACTATGTAACTATATAGAGGGCTTATTTATGGCCCGTACACACAATCCGAATATCGGACGAAAACTGTCACCCGAGGAAGAATCGTACAATTTTCGGATCGTGTGTACACTACTTTCGAGAGCCAATTATGACAGTTCATACGAGGAAGAATCGTACAATTTTCGGATCGTGTGTACACTACTTTCGAGAGCCAATTATGACAGTTCATACGATAATATTCGATCAGACAAGCACAAACATTTTCCTCGTACGATGTCAGATCATACGATTTTCGTTTAGTCAGTACAGTTGTCGTTCGAAAATACAATACAAATACATTACAACACATGACATCACTTCCGTTTGTTTTCCTGTCATACGAGAATTTTCGCGACTTTAGTAATCTATTCAATTTCTACTTGCAAATACATTACAACACATGACATTACTTCCGGTTTTTTCCTGTCGTACGAGAATTTTCACGACTTTAGTAATCTATTCAATTTCTACTTGCAAATACATTACAACACATGACATTACTTCCATTTTTTTCCCTGTCATACAAGAATTTTCGCGACTTTAGTAATCTATTCAATTTCTACTTGCGACTATTATGTGAAAAAAGTCGTACGATATTTGAATCATGTGTACAGGCCATTAGGCCTGCTCAGTTAATCTGCCTTTGCTTTACCGATTTGAGTTTTTGTAAATCCTTAAAGTGGGTAGGTGCTTTAAATGAACACAGTTTTGCTAGGTTATCATAAATAGGCCCTTTTTAATAATTTGGTGAAAAGTGAGTGTATTAAAATGGATTACACAGTCAAAGTGTACATCAACAGCATCAGATCATAAACCAACCCATCATATCTACGTCCAAGGTCACAGCTTTGTTTGAGTTTAATGAAATGCCTTTGGATATATCTAATTATGAATCGCGTTAGTAAGTCCATTATAAACAAGAACTTAAAAGCGACAATCAAGCAAGTTTGCGCCTTCCAGGTCGCAGCTCTGCACCCTCCATGCTTTCATTGTTGCTGCTGTCATGACACTGGCTACAAGATCAGGACCAGAAATGAATGAAGCAGCTTGCCTGTCTGTCAATACATTCCCTCTCTACAAGTTGTACTCTTGTCAGGCCAGCGAGACATCTCGCAGATGAGCTTTGTGGAATCCAGCCACTGTCTGCATAAACCACTTTACTGGATTTAAAACACAACACTGCCTTACCCCCCGATTTGCTGTTAGCTGGTGAGCATTCTGTTTGAATGACACTTTTACACCGACTTCTTTACATAAAATTACTGAAACATGCAGCAAAAAGAAAAGAAAACCTGATCAACGGGAACATAAGACACAGGGTTGTCTTTCTGCCAGTTACAACAAGTTTTATGTATCTCTGCTGGAGATTAACCCGTTCATTTCTACAAGAGCTGAGTACTCAAAGTACAGCGATGGTCCCTAGTGCCTAGCATAGTGCGTGATGACACTTTTGCACTGTCCTAAACCACAGTCAGCATCAGTTACTAGATATCAGTATAACACATACACAAAAAAAAAATCAGTGGCCTTTGTATCAACATGTGAAGACTGTGGAAATCCCTTTCACACTTCCATTGCTGAGTAAACAGCAGTGGGAAATCAGTAGCTGTGATGCTCTTTAAATCAGCAAATGCTAGAGGAAAGCTTTCCATTTCTCAATGCCCAATACTACATATTTCTATTCAAAATGTTAAAAAAGCTGACAAAATTGCAGCCTAAACTGTATGAACGGCTCCATACAAAAGTAATGATATGCTTTATCTCTGAAATTAAACATTTGATTAAAAAACGATCCATTGGCTCATAAAAGCAATATCTAATTTGGGGTATTCTTGGCTACTACATATACTACAAGGTTTCTCCTTGCTCAGGTGAGCCTTTGTTATGTACAACAAGAAAACTTTGTGCTCAGGCTGAAAACAAAGTGTGGAATAAAAGAAGGAAGTTTCTGCAAAAAAACGAACCCAAGCGTGGAAATCTGATCACACATTGTCATTGTAGGATTACTGCACTCTCAGGATTTCTTCCGCAAATAGAATTTCTTATAATAAATGAGAACAATCTTCAACCCGTTTTTGCAGAAAGCTCATTTTTCAATTAACTAGTTAAACTTTCACCTTCTTTGACGTGGGGTTAAGGTGCCCAATTTTTTTTTTTTTTTTTCAACGATTTTAATATTCTCGGTACTTGCAGAAAATAATTTGCAGCTGTGATAATATCCCTGTACTCTTTTTTTGTTTTCCAAACCGACTATAACTACGTTTTTTTTCTAATAACAGATAAAAGAAGCAGTCTGCGAATAATTAGTGATGGCAGGCTAAAGCCAGTTCATCATGTTCAAGATACTGATAATAAACTATGGCCCCCAGGAGAACAGGTAACTACTTTGTAACTATGACCTCTTTCACTCTCACGTTACTTAACTGGGCTGCGGAGCCAACATTACATCACTTACAAACCATTGGTCCTTGCTCATTAACCCACTAATGACTACTCATCTCTAAAGTGGCATGCACACAGTGATCACAAGTTCTTAGCTGAACTGATCACTAAATACTCTTAACTCTATTAGCTGCTACTCAATAAAACTTCTAGTAAAGTACGCTGACAAGTGTCCCTGGTGCTATAACATGCATGCAATAAATATTCTAAAAGATGAAAAAAAAATCATAATTTTTTTTTAAAAAAAAGTGAAAAATGAACAACTAACCTCATGGACATCACTGATTCTGTATTCCCTGCTGAGGCGCAGAACACGAGAGCCCTGGAATGAGTGTATGTAGAACCAGAGCCAAAGCTTAACTAGCCTGTGTGAGTCATATCCTTCCCATTTGATTCCCCTCCAGATGGTGATGTAATGCTCTGGCCCTCTCTCTCTCTCTCTCTCTCTCTCGCCCTCTCTCTCTCTCTATGCACACCACCCCTCCTTCTCATTTTAGCTCAGTGCTGGTGAAGTCACCATTTAAATCTGGCAGAGCTGCAAATAAAAATAAAATAAAAAAAACTTCAATGTAACCAAAACAGGCCTAGGCGAAGTTCCAAACTTGGTGGTGCAATTGCCATTGGAAACGGGATAAACATCCAGAGAAACAGTACCACCTTAAGAATGCCAAACAGCTGTCAAGAACATCACATTATATGAACTGTCACACATATAGAAAAACATCCTATGCGTTTACGTTAGAGAGTGCTGCATGCCATTATTACTCACAGCGTTATACTGGCTATTCCACGTGCATTAGGCTTTTATATGTTTTCAGCTCAGTGAACATATCCATCAACGAAAAATATTAAAGCTCAGGAAAAGTATTCACTTGCTAGAAATTTTGGGATTCAATTATTTTAAAACACGCACCAGGAAACTCAACTGAACTTGAACTTTAACGTATTAAATATCTAACGCCGCGTACACACGATCATTTTTTGTGATGAAAAAAAACGACGTTTTCTGTGAAGTAAAAAACGACGTTTTTAAAACGTCACTTTTCAAAGACGATGTTGCATACACACCATCGTTTTTTTCACAAAAAGCGAGGTTACGTTCACCACTCTTTTCCAATGAAGCTCGCTTCATAACTAACTTCTGGGCATGCGCGGGTTGAAAAACGTCGTTTTAAACGATGTTTTTGGTACACACAGTGACTTTTTGTGAAACAAAAAACGACGTTTTGAAAAACGACACAAAAAATTCAAGCATGTTGGAATTTTTTTTTTGTCGTTTTTTTGAAGACAAAAAACGGCGTTTTGCCCACACACGATCAATTTAAATGACGTTTTTTAAAACGTTGTTTTATTTCATCACAAAAAACGACCGTGTGTACGCGGCATAAGTTGCAAATTTGGCATTTACATCAACATGAAAATGTTCCTAATAGTAATACTAATTAATAATAAAAAAAAAAAAAAAAGTTGTAAACCCACTTTAAAAAAAAAGACTACACACGATCATTTTTCGGGTTGTAAAAAACAATGGGCCAGATTCAGAAAGTATTTACGTCAGCGTATCAAGAGATACGCCGCGTAAATACTAAGAATAGCCAGCGTATCTTTTTTTGCTATTCAGAAAAGAAGATACGCTGGAATTCTGCTAATATACGAGCGGCGTAATTCTGTTACACCGTCGTATATTAGTTGCAGTTTTAAGCTGGCCGATAGGTGGCGCTTCCGTAGTTTTACGCGCCAAATATGTAAATGAGGGATTTACGGCGATTCCCGGCCGGTGTAGTTTACGTCGTTTGCGTAAGCATTATAGCGGCGTAAGGTTACCCCTGCTATAGGAGGCGTAGCCAATGTTAAGTATGGACGTCGGGACAGCGTCGAATTGTACGTCGGTTACGTCGTTTGCGTAAATCGTTCGGGAATGGGGCTCGACGTTAGTTACGTTCATGTCGTTTACATTGACAAAAGCGACGTGATTTCCCGCATGCGCTCTGGGAACGTCCACGGATGGCGCATGCGCCGTCCAAAAAAACGTGGGGTCATGATTCATTTACATGAATCACGCCCCCACATCACAAATTTGAATTGCGCGGCCTTACGCCGTGCACTTTACGATACGCCGCCGCATATTATGGAGCAAGTGCTTTCTGAATAAGGCACTTGCCCATAATATTTGTGGCGGCGTAGCGTAAACAGCATACACTACACCGCCGGACAGATACATCAAATGTATCTGAATCTGGCCCAATGTTTTTTTTTTAATTAACTTAAAACGATCGTGTGTGGGCTTCAGAGCATTTTTCGGGTTCTGAAAAACGTAAAAAAAATCGAACATGCTCTATTATTTCACGACGTTTTAAACAATGTTGTTTTTCGGGTTGTAAAAAATTATCGTGTGTGGGCTTTAACGACGTGAAAAATCCGCACATGCTCAGAAGCAAGTTATGAGACGGGAGCGCTCGTTCTGCTAAAACTACCGTTCTTAATGGAGTAAACACATTCATCACGCTGTAACAGGCAGAAAAGCAAAAATCGTCATTTACTAACACAAAATCAGCTAAAGCAGCCCCAAGGGTGGCGTTATCTGCATGGAACTTCCCCTTTATAGTGCCGTCGTACATGTTGTACGTCACTGCGCTTTTCTAGAGCATTTTTTCAGGATCGTGTGTGGGCAACGTCGTTTTTCTGAGTTGGAAAATCGTTTTTTTATAGAGACTGAAAAACGTTGTTTTTTACAACCAGAAAAATGATCGTTTGTTAACACCTGGAAGACAAAGGCATAATGAGCTAGTATGCATAGCATACTAGCTCATTATGTAATACTCACCTGGGATCGAAGTCCCCGTTTCGGTGCCCGACACAGCCACCAGCTTGCAACATGTCGTCCCGGAGTTACTTCTGGGTATCGCAAGTTACGTGTATGTGCATGGGAGGCGTCACGGCGTGTCACAGCATGACCTCCTTTAGAAATGGCATGATTGCCATTTCTAAAGTGTGCCTGCATCATTGTCTACGGCGCATGCGCAAGTCTCTATTCTAAATATCTCCTTAACCGTGTAGGTTAAGGAGATATTTCTTGCACCTACAGGTAAGCCTTAATCTAGGCTTACCTGTAGGTTAAAGTGGTTTTACAGGGTGTACAACCACTTTAACAGTTTTAGGAATACACAAATATTTCAGCTTCTCATAGGGAGTAAACTATGTATTGCGGATTAAAATTCTAAGACCGATCATATTTCAGCTTCTGTCTCTTGACATAAACAGTGTATTCTATTGCAGTTTTGATGACAACATATTTTGTTAGATTTTATTTAATTTTCTACACTACAATGGTTAAACAATGACAATATATGGCTATATAACAAGAAAAAAAATGCTGCTTGCTGCTTATTAAAGTGTTTGTTACCCAACACTTCATATTCGTAATATTTGCTGGCTAAGTGGTTATACAGTGTACTTGTATGAGAAAGTATCCTGTTCTCTTTGTATTGCTTCCTTTGTATGAAAGCCCTAGTTTTCCTGCCAGTCTCCTTGCTTTCCTATTAAAAAACAACCACACTAAGCAGGAGAGCATAGCATGGTAAGTTCTTTTGCTGTGCTGGGAACTCAGTTTGCTCTCCTCCAATGATCAGACTTATCCTGACACGCTCCACTGCATAGCCATTCACTGGGAAGCTCAGTATGTTTCTGCTTATCCTCCCCCAGCCTTTATGCAGCTGAGAACAGAGGAAATGTGATCTCTTATAAAAAAGGGAAAAAAGGTATTTGCATAGCTCTCAACTGTCCCTCATTTTGAGGGACTGTCCCTGATTTGGAACAATGTCCCCCTGTCCCTCTTTCCCCCTCATTTTGGTCTGATCTATATAGATGTGTGCTAAACCTTTCATCCAATCTCTATATAGCTGTGTTTGTAAATTCTAAAAGCCAATATAAAGGAATAGTAGTGGTAAAAAGCACTTGTGGATTTAACCCTCCTAGCGGTATTCCCGAGCTTGACTCGGGGTGGTTTTTCCACGCTCGGGGTAGATGTGCAGAGTGTGCAGTGGCGCGGCTTACCATGCATCATCCAGACACAGTTACTAACCTTGTCCCTGGATCCTGCGATGCATCCCCGCTGTGTGAGCGAGCGGGTCCTCGCTCGATTCACACAGTGCCTGTGTGCCGCCGATCTCCGTTCCCTGCGACGTTACGACGCACGGGGGCGGATAACAGGGCCAAATTCAAAAAAGTAAACAAACACATTAGATTACAGTACTGTATGTAAAAGATACACACACCCCTTGTCCCTAGTGGTGAGTCCAGTGTTCTGCATGCACTTTTTTTTATAATAAAAACTGTTCTTTCTGCCTGCAAACTGTAGATTGTCCATAGCAACCAAAAGTGTCCCTTTATGTCAAAAATGGTTTTAGAGCAGCTAGAAAAACAGCGATAATAAATTATAATCACTTGCAGAATTGAGCGATAGTGATTTGTGGGCAAATTCGTCATACAAAAAAAATGACAGTGACAATTCTGCAACTGAGCAAATTTCAGTGATTTTGATTTGAATACATTATTGAATAATTTTTATTATAATTACATTATCATTTGTTATAATTATTTATAGTTATTTATTATATAAAAATGTATGATTTTGTTTTTCAAACTTTATCATACCCGGGATGTCTTGTTTGGACAGATTTAAGCAAGTTATTCCTAAGAATTGCAGGCCTACAGTATAAAACGCCAAATTTCCATGCAAAAAATTGTACCGCTTTTGGTACGTAATTCCAGACAGAATCATACCGCCAGGGAGGTTAACCAATCATTTTTTTTGTACAATTCTCCTTTAATGGGGGTGTGGCAGGGGGTGTGTCCTATGCCTAAATACTTTTGCTAATAGGTGTCCCTCATTCCTATCTCAAAAAGTTGGGAGGTATGGTGTTTGTACATTTTTTTTATCTATATGCAAATGGTTTGCCTGTTATTTCTAAATATAATTATTACTAGTCATACAACATTAGAATTCTACTATAGCTTGTGGGCGGAGCATTCGACCTGAAATGTACGATTTCGGCGTTGTACAGTTTAGCGGCTTCGTCGAAACTTCTTAGAACATTCGACAGACACCATAAGCCTTCAATGACAGATTCAACCTTAATTAATTCTAGTTTTCGGACGAATGCATTTTTTAACAAAAATAAATAAATTAATTTCGTAACTAACAAAATAATTTTATTGTGACAGTGAAGGCATCTGGACGGATCTGGACTTCACTGTCGTGATCTAAACCTGGACCAGCTCTGTGGCGTCAACCAACAGACTTCAGCTGTCTGCTGAAAATGTCTCACAGGAGTGGAGAACGAACTGCACTCCTGTGATCCATAGGAGAAGTACGAGCTTTGGCTGTATTTTCCGTTAAATTCAATCGATTTTACTGGCAGGATTAACAGGTGTGTTTGAGCATTACATGGAAAGTAAATTAAAAAAACAATCTAATAGGTTACTTTAAGCATTTATGACAAACCACATATGTAATTTTTGTTTTAGACCAGAGACTTTCAACTTTATTTGCTGCAAATTAATTAAAAGTAACATTTTTTGCATTATTAATTTTTCCCTTTTGGCGAGGCTTAGAAATAAAGTAGTCAATTATAAACACATAATGGAGCCTATATCATTCTATTTTCTATTTTTCAGTGGAACTGTGTGAGAGTTGTAAATCATCAAGTCTTGTTAGATCAAACATTACATCTCATATCTGCCATTCCTTCCAATCAAGTAGATAAACAAAACTGTTGCCGCAATTTATAAATGATTGATTTTTATTCCATTAGTGTAAGTGAAGTTCACACTGTGGTCTCAGTTGGTACAGCACAGTTATCCTACCAACATTGATAATTTCATTTAATATAGCCTTGGATTTGATAAGTTTGGATTTAGGATTAACAGTCAGGCATAGTGACCAGACACTGCATACTAATTGTGTCAGTGGCCTAATTGCCTTCAGACACAGGCCAATTCAACTACTGCCAGTTGTATTCTGGTGGGTTAATGCCATTAGCATCAAATATCACTAAATGTGACTACTATATGACTAAATATGGTTATGAATATAACCCAATGTTAAAGAGACTGTCACTACTTGGAACATTTTTGTCACTACTTTGAAATTTTGATAAAGGCTTTCATACAAAGCATGTGATCGTTCTTTAATAAAAAAAACATTTGGACGAAATTGATGATCCTTGATGTGCTGGCGAATATCTTATATCACATAAGTTCCAGTATCTAGCTGGCAGTCGCTACAGCACCCAGTAGCCTAAAGGGCTTATTCCAGGAACGTGTGTGATGGGAATATGGACTGTTGCTCCTTCTATCCCTACATCTCTTGTCTGATGTACAGGCTAAAAGAAGAAACCACAGAGTGCAGATGGGAATCAAGCAGCACACAGTACACTGCTAGAAGTGTAAGGTGCTGGAGATTTTTCAGTAAGGGTAGAACGTATAGAAGGGATTTAGTATTACACAGTAGTATTCCTTTGTTTGCAGGGAAGCCTTTTTTTAATACTACTTTTACATTTTGTGAAGGAAAACTGTAATGGTCTTGGACCAATTTTATTTATTTATTTGTTTACATGATCTTATACTGATGTTTTATATCTATTTTTTTATAGCAATTATTGTTTTTACTCGCAATCATTGTTTTTACAAATACAAATTTAACACATGGCAAAGGATTCTCAAAGCACTGTAGGTTAGCTTCCAAGGTAGTACAGCAGACGACGCCAGTTGCCTGCTTTCAGGCTGTGGGCTGTCTGAAGTTTGTAAGCCATAAAGGTTAAGTCATTGCAATAAGTCACAATTATGACTAATTCCTGACCAACATTATTAAAGAAACCTGGGCATAGCTTAAAAGCACGGAACTACAAATAGGGATGCAAAAGTACCTACAGGTTCCAGCACTTTAGACATTGGTCAATCAACTGTACAAGTTGTGACTTCACTTTCTAAGTTTGGTCCACCAGCTCCCATGTTTCACTATTATAATTGGTGGCTTTATTGTCCAATTGTGAGGTAGGGGAGACAGTGAGGCTGGGTTCACACTGATACTACACGACAGTCATATAACTGTCATCGTACTTTTCTCTGCGACATCAGTCTTACATCGTTCCTACATTGGTCCTACATCCATCTGACTTGAATGAACAGGATACTACTTTGATCCAACTTTGTGATAATACGACTTGTCGTTGGACCAATCAAAACATTCCCAGTGTGACATAAATTGCTTTTACTGCTGCTGTAATCACCATGTCGGTTGTTACAAGTCAGATGGTTAGGACAGGGATCTTACTTTGATCGGACTTCAATGATATTCAGTGTGCTGAAGTAGGATCAAAGTTGGACTAAAGTAGTGCAGGAACCTTTTTCAAAGTCGGACCAACTTGTCTCGGACCAGTTAAGACGGCTCTCATAGGGAACAATTGATTTTTACACGTCATGCGACATGAGCTCCCAAAGTCACATCGTTTGTCGTACTAGTGTGAACCCGACCTAAGGGATGGGCCAAAACTCTGACTTCCAAGCTGGAGTCAATATTTGAGTGTCAAGGGTTTCTGGACACTCTGGGCACTCAAAAAAATTTAAGGAAATATAGGCATCTAGGCAACTTTAGGTGCATGCTTTGTTTACCTATTGCTAATTAAGTACTTTTTGCCTATGCACAGGTTTTTAGCTTGCCATGCACATGCCTATAGCTATAGCCACAAGCAACAAAACTAAAGGAGAGTGACCTTTGATTTTACATGCAGCAGAATTTAATGTCACACAAGCCAGGTTAAAAGATCTGGCATTATCAAGCAAGACTGGCATTGTAGTGACTGCATTTTTGGTGATGACCATTTCCTGTTTCGGCTAAGGAAAGATTTGCCCATTTATGGCCACACTTGAACCAAAAGATAGAACCAATGTTTCCATAAAGGAAAAGTGCATTCATATTACATACAATTGATTGTGACAGGCAAAAATATTGCTTGTCCGATGAATAGCAGCAGAAATTTTCCAGTCTTACAGGTCAATTATTCTGGTGATTGTCATCTGTAAAAGATTTCTCATGCGAGCAATCTTTTCATAATATTACTAGATAACTGAATGTTTGGTGTAAAATCTTTTTTTTTTTTCAGACCTCTATCACATGACTTTGGGAACTTTATAAGCTCACACCTAATTTGCCATAGACAGTGGCTATTTAGATATCCATTTCTTGGAACTTTTACAAAAAAAGTGCCATCATACAGGTGTGCCCTAGGGCAGCATAGTGTCTGCAAATGGTCTTGGTTTTCAATGTGCCAGGGGAATAATGTGTCTGACAAGGAACATTCATATTTGTATATGTTTAATTACTTTGAATATTACCTATGTCTACCAAACACCTAAACATCATTATGCAAAAGTATCAGGCCACCCATAATTAGAATTTCATGTAAAGGTGGACTCTTATCATGAATCACCCACTGACTTCACTTATTTTCTATTGGATGCACAGACCTACCAGCCAAAGCTCCTAGACATGTGAATTCGTTTTCATCCGAATGCATTTTCATCCGAATTTCATGTTCGTTTTAACAAATGATAACGAATGCGCAGAATCCGAAATCCGAAAGATCCGAAAAAAAAGGCTTTACTTTTGTATTCATTACATTTTTGTACCGTTGCAACAACAGTTCGATATAGATGGATAGAAGAATCGACATGCCGGTGACAATAGCAATCTGTGTCTATCGAACCTGCGGTTGAATGTGCCTAACCTAACTCTATTAGTCCAAGATTATTCGACATAGAGAGAAAAGATTTGACATTATAGAGACATGAAGATTCGACAAAGCAGCTCAAAACGATCGTCGCAAGCGGACATTTACGGTCAAGTGCTCCGCCCATAGGCTATAGAAGAATTCTAATGTTGTTTGACTAGTAATAATAATTAATAAATACAACATTAGAATTCTACTATAGCTTGTGGGTGGAGCACCTGACCGGAAATGTAGGATTACGGCGTCGCACAGTTTAGCTGCTTCGTCAAATCTTTTTAGAACATCCGACAGACACCATAAGCCTTCAATTGACAGATTAGACCTTAATTAATTCAGATTTTTGGACGAATGCATTTTGTAATAAAACAAAATAAATAAAAACAAATACATCTGTTTTTCAGATGAAACCAAAAATCTGAAACAAAATATTTCAGCGTGCACATGTCTAAAAGCTCCCGCCCCAGCTATAGGTTATCACCTAGAGCAAGGAGAATCTTGTTCTTTCTACTGGCATTCTGCATAATATAAAATAAAGGAAAATTCAAAAGATAAGGTGATACAACACTGCTCGTCAAATTCGATGCCTTTGCCGCAATCTTGCTTCACCCTACCTATGCCGTGGAAGCTACCACGCATGCGTCAAAGTCATTTTGAGCATGCACGGGTTTCCACAGCGACAGGTAAGTATATACACTCTCGGGTTTCTCATCTGGAAACAGGCCGAGAAGAATCTAGACGAGAAAAAAAGAGAGCAGGTTCTCTTTTTTTCTCGTCGAGATTCTGGCCAGATTTCCAGACGAGAAACCTGAAAGCCTCGTGCACACAACGGTTTTCTCGGCAAGAAGCAGTTTTCTTACTGGTTTTTGCCAAGAAAACCGGTTTTATGTACGAGGCTAAAGGGTAATTTCATCTTTGGACCCAAACTTGAAACATTACAATAATGCGCAAATAAATTAAATCACTCTAAAATTAATATGACAACACAAACAAAATATAATGGCTAATGTCAAACTTATCTTCACGCTCTCAGCTAATAACCAGTGCAGAAAAAGTGTTTAACCATGCATTCTGGTGCATGCTTTGGCTGTCTTTTTAGACAGTGATAAATCTCCCATTTCTGCTAGTTTATTGATGTGATTAAACAAGGTCCCTGCCGAGGTCCAGACTCCAGTACTGTGACAAGGCCATAAAAAATTGTTGGAACCCATCGCTTATGCTTTCCTGTCTTTCTGAAAAAGATGTGTCTAATTCAATTAAGAAATTGTAAAAGCCTAGTAAAGTCCACTCCACTGTACAGACATGAAGTTTATTGTCAGGTGATGCCCTATGTGAATTTGTGTAGCAGATGCACTTGCCATCCTGAGTAATTTAAAGTCAAGGAGATATAAGGGTACGGGATATAAGGTGAATGGCTTATTATCGCTGGCGCCACAGTATATTTTATCTGTAGTGACTGAAACACATTTGGGTGGATTCATTTCTCATTGTTGACTGATTTGTATTTAATACAGGTCTGAGTAATTAACTTCAAATAACTAGATAACGTCACTATATGACCAGAGTAGATGATAAAACATGCTCAGCACTAATGAAATATTCTATTTCATGATCTCTACCTGATTGGTGGTCATATATTTCATATGTCTGGTAGAGTTGTAGTAACTGTTTGCCAAAAACACACATTAAAAGCATTTTTGTATGACATACATAATTGTTATAGAGAAAATATTGTTGTCTGCAAACAATTTCAAAACATATTGAAATATTGGTGTTTTTCTCCATATTTAAAATGTTAGTAAAGTATATGTAAGCATTTAAAGCAAATTTGACAAATTCCTGCTGAACTGGACAATATTCAAGCCATGGATGACCTTGTCAGCACCACAAGAAGCAATAAAAGTCTATATTTCAAGCCAGTTTGAAAATTGTGGATCAAACAGTGACTGCAGCTCACCAGCTGCATTTTCTGTTGGGTATTCTGGCAGTCAAAGGTTCTGCTTATCACAATACACTAGCTGGCAGGGGAGATTTCTTTATTCGTGCTATTTAGCATTGATGAAGGGATCTAAATGGGTAGCCTTACTAGGGTCTGAAGCTATTTCTTACGCCACGTACACACGACCGTTTTTAATAGTCTAGAAAAAACGTTTTTTTCGATGTGATTCTTGGCAAGCCAGCCTTGCATACACACGATCGTGAGCTAAGCTCGAGCAGTGACGTACAACAACATGTACGACGGCACTATAAAGGGGAAGTTCCATTCATATGGAGCCACCCTTGGGGCTGCTTTTGCTGATTTTGTGTTAGGTGAGAGACGATTCGCGCCTTTCAGTCTTCGTGCTATTCAGTCTGTTACAGCGTGACGAATGTGCTATCTCCATTACGAACGCTAGTTTTACCAGAACGAGCGCTCCCGTCTCATAACTTGCTTCTGAGTATGCACGTTTTTTCACATCGTTAAAGCCTACACACAACCGTTTTTCACGACGTGAAAACCAACAACGTGAAAAATTATGCAAAAAATTAGAGCATGTTCTAAATTTATAATGCCTATTTTTCACATCATGAAAAATGCTCTGGAGCCTAGACACGGTCGTTTTTAATGACCATTTAAAAAAATGTAATTTTTCACATCATGAAAAACGGTTGTGTGTACGCGGCATTAGCTGCAAATCAGCTTTATACCTTATCTAAATATGAGTGTTGGATAGGGGGAATTAACAAATTGATACATTCCTTTGTGCGGAAGCGTGCAACCAGAAAATAAACAATTGTGTACATGTGTAATCTTGGGGTATTGAAATGCAAGTTTGTTTCTTGGCACATATGCCACCTAATACAAAATTTATTTTTTGGAAACAACCAATCCCCGCTGGGGGGTCTGCCACTGTCCTGTCCTAAAGAATAATAAAAGGAAAAGCAAGAAGCACTGGGTAGTATTACTGATGAGAGCAGTTTTTCACTGACCAACCAGCCAAATCAGTTTGGCCACCCTGGTGTAAAGAAAACTGACAGCAAGAGAAAATAGTTACTCCTTACTTAAAACTTTTTTGTTACTCCTGTCACTTTAGGCAAGGAAGCCTTAAAACTGCACTTAAGGCATTTCAGGCATTTAAAGAGGAACTAAATTCTAGATGCTGTGCACAAAAAAAACAGGTAAAAGACAATGGACTAGTCACCAGTATTGCCTGTGGCCCACCTGCAACTAATTGTTTCCACATTTCTGACTTGCAATGCCTTGTTCTGCACTGTGTCTCTCTGTGGTAGCAACCATCTTTGTAAATTCAGGGCTTTGCTTCCTTATGTCAAAGCCTCCAGCAAGGGGAACAGCGGGCAGAATCATAATGACATAACCAGATCTCACTAGAGACAGCAATGTCTTAGATATACAACTATGAGGCAATAGACACAGGACTACCTAGGTACACTCACATCCCAGGAAGTGTAGTGCTACTCATCAGGAGAAATTCCACAACAAAATATATTTTTTTAGTGTACTTCTTAGGTTACAATTAACATTTTGGGTTGTTCCCTAAAACAGCTAATTTTCACTTTTTTAGGTTCAAGTGTACTTTGGAGTCTTAAACCAATGAAACATTATTTATTGGCATTGGAACTGATTAGAAAGCATATTAGGTTTTTATTTCTGTGTAAAATATACTCTCTACATCCTGTGTTGTCTGACACCCATTGCCTAGACAGGAAGTGATGGTCACTTTTTAATGGGGACATAAGTGTAGCACCCTCTACATAGGTAGGTGCTAGAGGTGAGGATCATGCCACAGTTACCTTCCACTTGCTTCTAGAGGATTATAGAAATGAAGGGGAAGAGAGGTGGATCTGTCTGGGGTTTCTCAGGGAGCCCTGACCAATCCCCAGCTAGGATTGGCAGGGGCAGGCCTCCTTGAAATATCCAGAGTCAGCTCAGCTGGAGAGGAGTTGTCGGTTGGAAGAACTTAGGGTGAAGTACTAGGCTGTTTGGGCCTTGGAGGGAGCTACCCATTCTAGGGGGGGGGGGGGGTGACCTTTGGCCTGGGACTTGGGTGCAGGATGGAACCCCTCAAGAACCCATGAGGGATCCAGACAGCAGGCACAAAGAGGAGTCAGAGAGGACAGCGGAAGCTAGAACTTCCGGGCAAGTCTCCAGGAGGGCTGGTGAGTGACATGGGCAGTCGAGAGGACTAGAGAGGCATGCCAGAGAGGACTGACAGGAAACAGAGCTTGGTGTGGTGCCAGTGAGGATTGCAATCTCACAGGCAGTGAGGTCAGGCAGCTGAAACCAGGAGGGCTGGCAGGACCTGAAGAGGATATAATGGGAGCAGTAGTCCACCATAGGACAGCTAGCACTAAAGACTTCCTATCTCCAATTCTTGCTACATTAAAGGGACCCATGGTCCCTGCCTTCAAAAGGCAGTTGCTGAGGCCTGACTGAGTCAGATTCTCACCTAACCATGTGCTAGCTGTGCCTAGAGTAAAGTGTTGTGCAGGTGAGAGTGAGAGTAACAGTCTGCAAGCAAGGGATGTACTGGAGTAGACTGGAGTAGCTAAGTGTTTATAGTTGTTCCAACTGATTGATATTCAATCAACCAATTGTTTGTTCTACTGGGAATCACATATATTCCTATCCCTATCCAAGTTCAAAACCCTCAATAAAAATACAAAGCAATCACATGGACTGTTCATTGTCTCAAGGGTGACAGATGGGCCACAACTTTTAGCAGCCACTACGGGGGTATTGCTACACAAGCTATAATAAAAAATAAAAAAAATAGATTTGTATAGCACTCTATAAAAAACAAAAAATAGTACGGTCTTCATTTGTGTTTAAATCCCGGTTGGGAAGAATACCCCACACTTCCTATTCTGTATGACATCTGTTAGTCAGGAAGTGGGGGGGAAATCTTCTCAAACTGGGCTTCCAATACTTCTCCACTTCAAACACAATGAAAAACATTTGCTGGGATTGGACTTGTTGAAGAAACTATACTTTTTTTAAATCCTGTGCACAGAGCCCTTATTTCCCATTAAAATATGGACATTCCCATGGGGTGGAGTTACAGTCAACAATGAGTCCTGTCCCCTCTTTATCAGAAAGTGCCATGCCTCCTCGGCTCTCCAGTTGAGTACATACAGAGCTCGGACCTACTGCCTGCTATTCAGGGCACAGAGTGTAAACCATCAGCTTTTGCGGTGAATGATTGCAGCTGGACAAGAGTACTTTCATTTACAAACATGCAAGCTGATAATAGCACACCTGCTACTACAATAAGATACATTTGACAAGTGTAGTAGCCAGTGTGTGCTGTTGTCAGCTTGTGTGTTTGTGAATGATACCACCCTTCTCCAGCTGCAATCATTCACAACACAAGCTGACAGTTTCCACTCTCTTTGTGCCCTAAATAGCTGGTGGCAGAGGCAGGCCTGGACTCAGTGTAAGCTAAACAGGTGACAGCACTGAACACCAATATTTAATCTAGCAGCTCAAAATTAGGGGCGGGCACTGTGTGGGCTCTATCATCCTATCATGCCCCTCTCCTCCTGGCTCTGCAAGTGCTATGTGCACAGGATCCCCTTTTTTTCTGGTGAAGGTACTTCATTAATAGTCCAAATTTTAGCAGAAAAACTAAAGCTGCAAACTAAAACATGCATTTTCCTTTTTGCAGGTTCTTATACAACTGTCCCATTACTGCACAGGACCAGGAGCTGCTCATCCATTAAGAGCATACGGGCACCGCCCCCTCTGTCACGCCGTCCCCTATACGACAAATGGATATATTCATGCATTGCATTGCATTAATCTATCCATGGCCGCTGTAGCCATCCCCTATTCAGGCGTCCGTCCCCTATTCGGACAGTGGGTGACTGAATTGCAGTAGCAGGGGAGTTTGTTTTAAGCACTTGATTAGAGCCATAGGCTCTAATAGGACTCAAAAAAGGTGGACTTGGAGTGCAGAGCATGTTAGAAAAGCAAATTAATATTTGCTTTTCCAACACTGAACTGCCACACCGCCAGTGTTAGGCGTTGGTCTAATACCGGTCACCTGAATGGCTGAAGGCACATACGATCCCATTGGCCAGCTAGCAGAAGTGAAGAAGAGACCTGCGAAGAACACAGGAGCCACCATTTGACCCCATCCCACAGCACGCCACCGTCACCCGATGGACATATAGGATGCATTTTATGGGCACAGAGGTCGCATTTCATGGTCACAGAGGCTGCAATTCATGGGACACAGAGGCTGCATATGATGGGCACAGTAGCTGCAATTGATGGGCACAGTGGCTGCAATTTACGGGAACAGAGGCTACATTTCATGGGCACAAAGTTTACATATGATGGGCACAGAAGCTGCAATTGATTGGGAACAGAGGCTGCATTTCATGGGCACAGAGGCTGCATATGATGGTCACAGTAGCTGCAATAAATGGGCATAAAGGCTGCATTTCATGGGCACAGAGGCTGCATATGATGGGCACAGTGGCTGCATTTAATGGGACACAGTGGCTGCATATGATGGGCACAGTGGCTGCATATGATGGGCACAGTGGCTGCATTTGATGTTTTTGTTTCAGTATTTTTCTGAATTTCTTTGTGTGTTTGCACCCCCCAAAAAAATTTGAGCACCAGGCCACCACTGAAACTCTATTAAACAATATTATTTCTTTGTGAATTCTGTGTTGTTCATATCTTAATACACTAGTTGTGTAAACCGTGGCATAAACAGAAGGATAATAGGCCTAATCACAGGCATTTTAATAGTTAAAGCAGCTGCAGAGTTTCTGCTGCCTTGGTCTGTCCCAGTTCTAAATAATACAGGTGTTAGCACTGTCAGAATACTTAATTTGTATCTGAGCTCGCCTGCTGACCTTCTTTAATTTATCATGAATAAAAGTCAACACTGACATGCTGCTGAATTATACAACAAAGACAAAACTTGGCGCCTTCATTGTGGTTATTAAATGTAATTTATTAAGTCAATATTTCACCAGTAGAAAGCCCCTTTCTGGAGAATTTAGCGCTATAACTCAGAGAAATACAACAGAAGAGGCACTCTTAGCTTTTATTGCTAGTCAAGTCACTAAAACCAGCAAGATCTATGGGTGACCTCAAGTGCCACCACCAGTCACATTGAGTATTTAAAGAATAAAAAAACAAAACATTGGCAGAGGGGCTTGATACAAAGAATTTAGGTATAATTGAATCTATCGTGATTAGTAAAAAAAAAAAAAAAAAATCAATACTTAATCCTTCTGCGCTTTAGGATGGTGACTTAATACTATCACAAAAATGATAAATGAATAGATAAATACATGTATAGCCCTAAGAATAACTGGCCTACTTAAAATACCCCTAAACATTGTGAAACAGACTGAAGATCAAGGAATCCCAAGATCCAAACACATGATACAAATGTTATAAATTAAGTTTCAGTGAGTAAAATAAGTATTTGATCCCCAAGCAAAACATGACTTAGTACTTGTTGGGGAAAACCCTTGTTGACAAGCACAGAGGTAAGAAGTTTCTTGTAGTTGGTTACCAGGTTTTTACACATCTCAGGAGGGGTTTTGGTCCACTTTTCTTTACAGATTTTCTCTAAATCCTTAAGGTTTTTTGGCTGTCACTTGGAAACTTGAAGTTTCAGCTCCCCCATAAATGTTCTTTTGCATTGAGGTCTGGAGACTGGCTTGGCCACTCCATGACCTTAATGTGCTTCTTCTTGAGTCACTCCTTTGTTGCCTCGGTGGTATGTTTTGGGTCATTGTCATGCTGGAAGACCCACCCATCTTCAGTGTTCTGGCTGAGGGAAGAACTTTCTCATCTAAGATTTTACAATACGTGGCTCCATCCATTGGCCCCTCAATGAGGTAAAGTCAGCCTGTACCTTTTACCATTAGCAGAGGTTTCCACCTCCATGTTTGACTGTAGGGATGATGGTCCGTCCTCTTGCTGATATCGTCCAGAATAACAACTTGGAGTGCCAGCTCTATGCCGATGACACATAAATTCTGGTTGATTCAGCAAGAAGACCTCAGCAGCCAGCTCAGCTGGCAAAATGCCTGGTAGAAATACAGGACTGGATGGCTGGTAACAAGCTTGGTTTGAACGCAGCCAAAACTGAAGTTCTATTAATCGATCCTAATAGCGCAACACTGCTGGCTGCATGGCCTCCATCTTTCGGACCCACACCCATTCCAGCTAAGCAGGTAAAAAACCTAGGAGTCATCATTGATGACACCCCCTCGTTCATGCCCCACTTTAGAAACATCCTGCGAAATGCCAATTATCATCTAAGGCTCCTCAGAAAAGTGAAACACCTATTCACGCAAAATAACAGATCCTTACTTGCCCAAGCTTTTATCCATTCCAGATTAGACGGGGCAAACATATTCCTACTGGGTGCCCCGCAGAAATGGGTCCACAAGCTTCAGGTGGTGCAGAACTACACTGCTCGCTTTGTACTTGGTCTAGCGAGACGAGATCACATTAGCCTGGCTAGGAGATCACTCCATTGGCTCCCTATCAAGCAGAGAGTGATCTTTAAAACGCTCTGTATTTTCTTCCGTGCATACTGGGGACAGGGTCCCAAGTATTTACACAGTTTGGCGGTGCACTATGTACCTACGCGCTCATTAAGATCTAAGACCCAATACTTAGCCATAGTTGTTCCGTCTAAACTTTCTTCCATGGGAGGCAAACGACTTCAGAGTAGGGGCTGTAATGCCGTGGAATACCCTCTCCATGTAACTTAAGATGACACCCAACCTGCTCCTCTTCAGAAAAAAACTGAAGACGGAGCTGTTCGTCCAGGCTTACGGATAAATCTGGTTTTATTTTTCTCCATACACTCCGCTCCTTCATAGAAGGGGCCAGTCTTGCCACTTTAGTGATTATGACCCCGGAACGGCCCTGACTATTCAGACACCAATGATGTCATGTACCCTTTCTCTAGATTTCTTTGTCTCTTTTTCTTTTATTATATTTTCTTATGCTCCACGACTCTTTCCTTTTGCTTAACTAAGGGCCGGATACCCCTTTTTCCTCTTCTACCCTCTCTTCACTCTATTTTTCCTTCTATACCGTGGATTGATTCAAGGTAACATCTCACCAGCGGCGCTTAGGCCGTGTACACACGATCGAATATATCTGCTGAAACTGGTCCGACGGACCGTTTCAGCAGACATATCCGATCATGTGTACGGGCTAGTGGACATGTTTTCCCAGCAGACAAATTTCAAAGCATGCTTTGAAATTTGTCCGCCGGAGACATGTCCGTCGGATATGTCCGCTGGTTAGTACACTAACCAGCGGACAGAAATCTCCACGCATGCGTCGAATGGATTCGAAGCATGCGTGGAAGTATTTTACTTCCTGGAGTGGTGACGTGGCAGTGTCAACGTCACCGCCACGTCACCGCGTCTTCAGCCCGAGGGGATTTTGGTCCGATGGTGTGTACCTGCCATCGGACCAAAATCCGATGAGACATGTCCGTTGGAAACGGTCCGTCGGACATGTTTGAGCGGACATGTCTAATCGTGTGTACGCGGCCTTAGACGCTCACTCCCCAGTGGGTAATTGGCGCCTAACTAAGCTTAAAAATCAATCAATCAATCAATGGTCTTAGGGTCATAGTCAGCATTTTTCATCCTCCAAAAACGGCGAGTCAAGTTAATGTCAAAGAGCTCAATTTTGGTCTCCTCTGACCACAACAGTTTCTCTAAATCACTTAAATGTTCATTGGCAAACTTCAGACGGGCCTGTACATGTACCTTCTTAAAAAGGGGGACCTTGAGGGGGTTGCAGGATTTCAATCTATGGCGGCTTATTGTTTTACCAATTGTTTGTTTTGTGACTGTTGACCCAACTGCCGTGAGAACATTCACAGGCTTTTGCTGTGACGTTCTGGGCTGATCCCTCACTTTTCTCATGATCATCCTTACCCCGTGAGGCTAAATCTTGCATGGAGCTCCAGACTGTGGGCAATTGATGCTTATTTTGTATTTCTTCCATTTGCGGAAAAGCACTCCAACAGTTGTCTCCTTCTCACCAAGCTTCTTGCTGATGGTCTTGTAGCCCATTCCAGCCTTATGCAGGTCTACAATCTTGTCCTTGACATCCTTTGACAGCTCTTTGGTCTTGCCCATGATAGTGAAGTTTGAATGGAAGAAAGATTCTGTGGACAGGTGTCTTTTATACACTGATTATACACTGATAATATTGAATTGTCATTAGGAACACCTTCTTAAATTAACAGGACTAAACTGTGTACCACATAAGCACATACTGTAGCCAGTCTATGGGAGCCAGAATTATTGTTGGTTGGTAGGGGATCAAATACTTATTTTACTCACTGAACTGCAACTTAATTTATAACATTTGTAAAATATGTAGCAGAATACATAGGTGATCAAATACCACCAAAAGAAATCTCTATTTGTGATTTTTTTTTTACATAAATATTATTTATGTACAGCATCGCATGACTGTGCAATTGCCAGGTAAAGTAACGCAGTGTCGTATTGCAAAAAATGGCCCTGTCATGAAAGAGGGGGGGGGGGGGGGGTGAATCTTCAGGAGGTCATGTAGTTAAACATATTTGGTTGTATAAAAGGAGCCTATAATGAAGACTTATTTTAAGCAGCAGCCACTGTAAGCAATCATGTGTAAATGTAAACAAAACCATAGGATTGTTTTTACAGGAGCAGAACAAGCTGTCAACATGACAAGGGGCCCTGCCACTCTAAGGCACCCCTCCTAGGGTGAAGACCATAGGCACAGGCCTGTTGTGTAAATGGCAAGTCAGGGTCTGGACCAACCATTATTTTTGGTTGATACAAATGCTTACAAATTATCAGAAGAGGATCAGGGTCCAGCTTTTCAGCAAATTACAGAAAGCCCAGTTATCGTTTTGCTTTTATAGGCAAAATTACAGTTTCTATTGGCCAATTTTAGCAAATTGTAGCCTTAGGCTCGTTTCACACGGTCGTCAGTTTTGTCGGCGGACCTGAACGGCCGCTCCATGCAATCCTATGGAGCGTCGGATATCAGCAGAGACATGTCCGCTGACATCCGACCCGATCCGCCAAAAGTAAACGTATGCCGATACGTCGCCATCCGCCCATGGCGGATCAGATCTGGTGAGATCTGATGAAGACGGACATGCTGTCCGTTTTCATCATATCCCTCCATAGGAGACAGCGGTGCTGCACAAGCCCCTCCCCTCTCAGTGAGCAGAGAGGGACTTGTCATCCGCTGGCTTAGCGGAGATCAGTGGAGAGATGTCCCGCTGAGCTGGCTGGAGCTGGAGGACTCAGTAGTTGTACTGCAGCAACATTTTTTGCTAGTATAATAATTACAATCGTCACTTCATGTATCCATTAGGGTTGCTACTAGGTTCGTATTTTACTAGTCTGGCTAGTGAAAATGGGACTTATTGCCAATTTTATAAATAAAAATGGGCAATCTTTGTTGCCATGCTGGAAATCTTGGGCCAGATCCACAAACAATTACGACGGCGTATCTCCAGATACGCCGCCGTAATTTCAAATCAGCGCCGGCGTATCTTTGTTTTGTATCCACAAAACAAGATCCACCGTTTCTTTGCGTAGATACGCCGTCTTATGCCGTCCAATTTAAGTTTAATATTTACGCTGGACGCTAGGGGTGCTTCCGTATATTTTCTGCATCGAATATGCAAATTAGCTAGATACGCAGATCCACGAATGTACGTACGTCATGGCGCAGTGTTTTTACGTTGTTTGCGTAAGCGTAGGTCCATCGCAAAGTTACCCCTGCTGTAAAGAGGCGTATGTAATGTTAAGTATGGACGTCGGGCCATCGCCAAATTTTCCGTCGTTCACGTCGTTTGCGTAAACCGTTCGCGAATAGGGATTTGCGTAAGTTACGTTCACGTCGTTTTCATTGACTATCTTCGACGTGATTTCACGCATGCGCACTGGGATATCTCCACGGACGTCCTTTACGTGGGGTCAGGCTGATTTAAATTAAATCACGCCCACAGCTTTATAATTTGAATTGCGCGGCCTTATACCGCAACAATTTCACTATGCCGCCGTAAGTTACAGCGGAAAGTATTTGTGGATAAGGATACGCCGCTGTAACTTACAGCGGCGAAGTGTAACTTAGATAGGCTACTCCAGCACCAGTTCTTTGTGGATCTGGCCCCTTGTTTTTGCATTTAGTATTAGGCCTCGTACACAAGAGGCAATTCATTTGTTCAAATCGGTCGGACCAACCGATTTGAACAAATCTGTCTCTTTGGATTTTGGTTTGCTCGCGTGTACACAGGAGCAAACCAAAATCCCCGCCAGCAGACGGCGCGCTGACGTGTCGGTGACGTGGCGGTGACGTTGACGCCGCCACGTCACCGCACCAGGAAGTAAAACACTTCCGAATCCATTCGGCGCCGGTGCGAGACGACATGTCTGCTGGTAAGTGTACTAACCAGCAGACATGTCGGGCGGACGGGTTCCCACCCGATAGATTTCAAAGCATGCTTTGAAATCTGTCGGGTGGCCAAATCCGTCGGCTCGCCCGTACACACGATCGAATCTGTCTGCTGGGACGGTCTAGCAGACCAGTTCCAGCAGACAGATTTGATCATGTGTACGCGGCCTAATACAGAATTTACAAAAGGCTTGTTGTTTTTGCTTATTTGTTTAAAAATATAGCTTATAAATATGTGAAAGAATCATATTCAGTTGCTATCTTTAAATGTGTTAATTGAAAATGTTTTATATTATTTATATATTATTCTATATGAATTTACCGGTAATCATTTTTAGGATTCAAGAACAGCCTGAGAACATGACCAGTCAGCAAGGCTTTGAATCAAACAAAAAGCCTGTAAAACAACCTATTTGACATTACTCAGAAAGATACTTTCCTCATTTACATTTTGTCACCAGATAATGATAAGCAATATCCTGCATTTAAGGAACTTTAAGTCAATTAAAATGCCTGTTTTGTCTACAGTGCCCTGTGTTGTTACACTAGAAGGGGCTTGCAACTAATCACATCAAGCATTCATAAATGCAATCTAGAACTGCAATCCAGCTGCATCTCTACTAAGTCACAAAGCGCTTGGGGACTATCACATTTTTATTTTACTTCCCTGTGGAATAGTGACAAGGCACAGCAGCTGCTTGGTGTAACTGAAGTTCAAAGTGTCACTGAAGAATTTAGCCTTGTGGAAGCTGAGGTGGCACACGAGACAATGATAAAAGAAAGAATAAAAAAGGCAGGGAATACCCCAAATATCGCTTGTACACGACACTACTGACTTGCAGTAATACTAGACAAAACTGCACAATGGGGGTTATTTACGAAAGGCAAATCAACCTTTTACTACAAGTGCAAACTACAAGTGCACTTAAAAGTGTGGTCGTTGTATATCGGAGGGGGACACGCAAGGAAAATAATAAACAGAATTTTAGCTTGAACATGATTGCATAATAAAATCAGCAGAGCTTCCCCTCATTTCAGATCTACCCCTCAGATTTACAGTGACTGCACTTCCATGTGCACTTTCAGTGCACTTGTAGAGCAAAGTGGATTTACCTTTCGTAAATAATGCCCATTGTCCTGCCAAATAGCTGAGCGGATTAAAAACACATACACTATAATACCAAAAGTATTGGGACACCTGCCTTTACACACACTGAACTTTAATGGCATCCCAGTCTTAGTCCATAAGGTTCATAAGGTCCATAAGGTTTAATATTGAGTTGGCCCGCCCTTTGCAGCTATAACGGTTTCAACTCTTCTGGGAAGGCTGTCCAAAAGGTTTAGGAGTGTGTCAATGGGAATGTTTGACCATTATTTCAGAAGCACATTTATGAGGTCAGGCACTGGTGTGGCCTAACTCGCAGTCTCTGCTCCAATTCATCCCAAAGGTGTTCTATGGGGTTGAGGTCAGGACTCTGTCTGGCCAGTCAAGTTCCTCCACCCCAAGTCTGATATACTACCTTTGGCAGGAATTAGAGAGGAGATTGCGAGCCAGGTCTTCTCATTTACATCAGTGCCTGACCTTACAAATGCGATTCTAGAAGAATGGTCAAACCCATAGACACACTCCTAAACCTTGTGGACCGCCTTCCCAGAAGAGCTGAAGCTGTTATAGCTGAAAAGGGTGGGCTAACTCAATATTGAACCCTACGGAGACTAAGACTCGGATGCCATTAAAGTTCATGTGTGTGTAAAGGCAGGTGTCTCAAAACTTTTGGTAATTAAGTGTATATCAGAGGTCCTACTCTATAGACCTTTGTAAGAGGAACTCCTACAACTCAAAATTTGTTATATCCTTGACCTGACTTTTTTTCCACTGCAATTAAGCAGTAAAGCTTAATGAAGGGCTCAGTTTGTGATTAAGCTAAATTCCACACTGTGCTCTTTCCTCCTGCCAGCAAGCTCTGAGTGTTAGACTGCAGTGTGCAAGACAATAGAACTTGACTGGTGTTGACTATTGATTGACACCCTCTCCCCCCATAATTAAAGGGACACTGAAGGTTCAGGGTTAAAAAAAAAAAACATGTCATACTTCCTCTTCTGGGGTCCCACGGTGGCTCTCATGGCTCCTCCCCGCAAGAGCTAACCCCCGCTGGGAAGCTCTCTCCCGAGGGGTTACCTTGCGGGCAGCCTCCCATGTGATGCTTTGGCCGCTGAGTGTATCACTTGGGGCTGCCCCCTGGGCACCGCGTCATTGATCATCGTCGCTGCTATCAATCATCCAATGAAGAGCCAACAACAGCTGGGGGAAAGCAACGCAGGATCGCACTCACGGAGATTGTGGGCTCAGGTAAGTAAAACGGGGGCTCTGGGGGTCGGTGACTGCAAGGATGCATTAAGGTGAAAAAACACAAAGCTTTACAACCCCTTTAAGCCTGAGTTTCTGTGCCAGAAATCACATTAAGTTAATATAAAGACAGATTCAGACACTTATATTAGATGTATTGAATTTTTTTAATAAATGCTTAGACCCCTTTCACACTGAGGGCGTTTGCAGACGATAGAGTGTTAAAAATAGTGCCTCCAATGCACCCTTAAACTGCTGCTCTATTCACTCCAGTGTGAAAGCCCAAGGGCGATGGAGCAGTGCGCTGGCAGGGCATCAAAAGCACCCCGCTAGCGGTGGAAATGCGGCGCAAATCCGACGGTAAAATAGCTGAGTTTTACCGATATTTTACAGCCGGCACTATGGGCGTCGGCAGTGTGAAAGGGGTCTTAAAATACTTAACAGGTTTAAATTGTAGCCTTTCATACATATATGCCTGGAGTTCAACTTTAAAAATAAATTATTTTTAAATGTATGCAGTGTAGGTACCTGAATTTGACCTGATTTAGCTTCCGGCAGTTCCTTTATAGCTATGCTGGATTGTGAGTGGAAGCAGAAGCACCAGGAGCCAGAGAGATGAGCTCATTATTAAACTGCTTCTTCTTTCACTGTCCAGTCCCAGGCTGGTGGAGCACCAGGATGACCGGAGCCCAAAAGAAGTGGGTTTAATGATGCTGGCCATCAGACTAAGGATATCCAGTGACAGAAAAAAAAATTGTATTAAAGGTGAATATTGCAGTAAATGCATTTCTTCTTCATGGTGTTTTTGGCTTGATTTGGGAATCCGCGCACTCTTTTATCGTAACTTAGTCAATAATCAATCAGATATCAACTTCTACATCGTATACTTTTCAAAAGTCACAACCACATACAAATTTGAATTCCAACCAGTGGTTTAGGAGCCACGTGAATACATTTCATGTGTACAAAATATACAAAATGTTGTTGAACAAAAAAAGTCAACTAAAATATTGAATGAAGATTTTAAAGAGGGAATGAGGAGTAAATTCAGTGTTGTTCTTTGTGTCACACCCTAAGCCTAAAAGTAATCCAACTCATGTGAAAGATAGTTTGTTAAGAGAAGGAAAAGAACCAGTCAGCCTGCATTCACACTTATGGAGTTTCATGAATATTAACACATACGGATGACCTACAAGCGTATGTAAACTGTCCAACCTGACAAAGTATTTGTAATTCTATCCAACAACTTTAGTGAGGCCTCGTACACACAACTGTTTTCCTCAACAGAATCCATCAAGAAAATTGGTGGCAGAGCTTTTTTGCAGAGGAAAACGGCCGTGTGTATGTTTTTTATCGAGAAAACTGTTGTGGAACTCGATGAGAAAAAAAGAGAACAAGTTTTTCCTCGTCGGGAGTCTCAATTTCCTAGTCGTGTTCCCTGTCAGGCTGGTTTTTGACGAGAAACGCGTTCGTGTGTATGCTTAGAAACCCGCACATGCTCAGAAGGGTGGCGCCAGTGGAATCAAACTTCCCCTTTATAGTGCCGTCGTACGTGTTGTACGTCACCGCGTTTGAGAACGACGAGATTTTGTCTTGACAGTGTGTACGCAAAGAAAGCTTGACAAGATTCTCGACAAGCCTAACAAGGAACTCGTCGAGGAAAACGATGTTTCATTTACGACGAGTTTCTCTGTCGTGTGTACGAGGCCTGATTCATAAACCTCTGTCAGAGAGTACAGTCAGGAAGAAATACCACTTTCTCTGTGAGTGTTAAAGCCCTTCTCTAAGTAAGACATTGGGCATACTTGTGTACTAATAAAGGACCTCTTTTTTTATTTCTTGCTTTGGGGTACAGTAATAAAAACACATTTTGGTTTAAAACCCCAAAGGTTAAATTCAAGTAACCTGGGAGTTATGAAAACCATCAGCATAAAAAAACAAGGCTGGGTAAGGAAGGGATCGGGATGCATTTGGGAGTCCATGCAAGAGGTTCAGAAGATTGCTATGACACAGGGTCACACATGGAGAGGGAGGGAGCATTGGGCAAATGAAAAAAAAATAAAAAATAAACAAAACACACAACGCTGATCAAAAACATATGTACTAATCCACATTAGAAGCACATTACTGTATTCATTAAATTTAGCTCCTGATACGCCGTCGTATCTCTGAGATACGAAGGTCGTATCTATGCTCCTGATTCATAGAATCAGGTTACGCATAGATCTCCCTAAGATCTGACAGGTGTAAGTAACTTACACCGTCAGATCTTAGGCTGCAAATCTAGGCCGGCCGCTAGGTGGCGATTCCATTGCGGTCGGCGTAGAATATGCAAATGACTTGTTACCAATGCTGTATCCTGGCCTAGGCCAACAAGGCCCAGGCCTAGGGCAGCACTTTGCAGGGGGGCAGCATGGACAGTGTCCCCTGCGCTACACGGTTAGGCAAATTAGTTTAGCACCCCCATAAAGCGGCCGCACTGCTTCCAGTTTCCAAAATTTTTACCATCCCTGTCCCATTGATTTCCCTTCACTTCCTGTCCCATAGCCAAACAGGAAGTGAGAGAAAATCTATGCAAATTAAGAGAAACCATTCCCCCCCCCAGGCCATGAGAACTAGTGTCCCCACTTGAAAATTTCAGGGTGGGTCTTAAACCGCAAGGGGTGTGGCCTTGACAGGAAGGGGTGGGTCATATTTAAATTGCACGAGTTTAAGTGCACGAGTTTAGTCAGGCCTAGGGCAGCACAAAACCTAAATACACCCCTGCTTGTTACGCTGATTCACGAACGTACGCTTTGCCCGTTGCTGTAAATTTACGTCGTTTCTGTAGAGATACGCATCGTAAAGATAAACATGCCCCCTAGGTGGTCTAGCCAATGTTAAGTATGGCCGTCGTTCCCGCGTCGAAATTTGAAAATTCACGTCGTTTGCGTAAGTCGTCCGTGAATGGTGCTGGACGCCATTTACGTTAACGTCGAAACCAATGACGTCCTTGCAACGTCATTTAGCGCAATGCACTTCGGGAAATTTTAGGGACGGAGCATGCACAGTACGTTCGGCGCGGGAACGCGCTTAATTTAAATTGTCCCCGCCTCATTTGAATTAGGCAGGCTTGCGCCGGGCGGATTTACACTATGCCGCCGCAACTTTACAGGCAAGTGCTTTGTGAATCAAGCACTTGGCAGTAAAACTTGCGGCGGTGTAACGCAAATGTAATACGTTACGCCGCCGCAGAGTAAGCCGATTCTACCTGAATCTGGCCCGTAGTTTGCACTTGGATTTGCCTTTAGTAAATAACTCTCAATGTGCTGTAATTCATATCAGCCAATCAAATTTCAGTTTAAAGAAATCATGGGTAACGGTGAAGTCTCAGTGATTTTCTTGGGCTACATACATACCTTTACTAAATAAGTCAATGGATCACACAAAAGTACAGAATTTAGCTGTTAATGAACTACAAGTCCTAACTCTAGCCTGTAGGGCATTCTGGGATATGCTGTCTGACAATAGGTTGCTCATCACTGGCCCTTGTGACATGTATGGCTGTGGCAGCAGGTGCAGCAAGTTCTGTAGTCACTCAAGTACATTATAGCCAGTACGCCACAAATGAATAACGTGCCCTTTCAGGACACAGGGAAAAAGAAATCCTCAAGCAATACACCAGGGAGATGATTTCAGGCTTAAATAAACCCTAATCACTCTCACATGCAGGAGAAACAAGAGCTCACTATTACATTTTATTCAGAAAAGAAACATCTCTTCCTTTTTTTCAACCAAATCGACCGTCCAGGTGGTTTCTTAAAAACATTTCTGTAAATTGTTTCCATTGAACCCTCCGGTTACAGACCATTGCAATTCCACATGCTTTTATTCAATCTTCAATCAACTTGGGTGTCCCACCTTCACCAAAACAGAGCAGAGGGAGACCGTTTTATATTATTGGAGCAGTACTATGACTGTACTATTCTGCACTCTTACATAATGTAACAAAAATACACCCCAAATCCAGAAAACAATTTCTATGATATCCTCATGATTACACAACTGTATGCCACCAACCCATATACTGTGTATGTTTTAAAGAAATTTGCTGTAAGGTACAGCATTGCTTTCTTCAAATTAAAGCTACTTCCTATCACAAATGCACATATCAAGGTTCATTAAGTATTTAAAGTGACAACAAATACTTGCCTGTCCTGCTGCTCACTTCACAAATCTTTTCCTTATTTGAAGAACTAGGCTTGCAGAAAAAAACTTCAGCACCCAACCCACATCCAGAATCCATCCCACCCTCCCTTGTGTGCTGTGTGGTAGTTTATTCTGTCAAGATCTAAGCCACTTCTGTGTTCTGTAGGTATGTTGGGGATAGGATAAGGAATCTAAAATACCCAGAACTGTGGTGGATGTTGACATTTCTTAAAGGACCCTCTCTATTTGTCCTTGAGACCATTGCCATTAAGACACAAAAGTTTACAGATGACAATATACTAGAATGTGAGGGGAAATCTTGCATCTTTTCCAGTGTCTACTGTCTGAAACTACTCACTTTAGAGAAAGTTCCTACTACTGTAGCAGAGTGCCCACTTAATCACCATGCTATGATGCAGGCGCAGTCTGCTTTAATTCCATTTTCCACAACATACTGGCTTCCTGGAAACGTCCAGAGAAGATATGTTCCTTTGCTTACACACCTCAGCAGTTCAGAGAGGCCACAACTGATAAGGCAGAGGTAGCTGGGCAAGTCTTCTTGAAACAGGTGAGAAGCACTCCAATGTCAGAACCGGCATGCCGACATCCTGGACAGAACATAATAGCATGTAGCTTCTTCAAAAGACCCAGCAACCCCCTCCTCAATTACTACCAGAGTACTTCAGGTATTGAAGGTTGTACTTTTGTCCTCCAGCTGTTCATCTGTCTTACTAGGGCTACCCTGGACTTAGTAGTAGTGATTCTCAGCTTGACTCTTGGTTGTTATAGAGTCTTGTAACGACCATGCTATGCAGCCAAATAGTACCCTTGTCACAGAGATGCTGCGAAGAGTCAATGTTTGTGCATCTCTCATTATTATGCAGTGCCAGTGTGCTCTTTTCCATCCTAAACCTGTTTTGCATTGTTGCTTCTAACTCTGCACCTGTGTCATAAACAGTTACTCTCTGTCTGTTACGGCTGATTACATTATTAACTGTTGTGTCTCTGAGACAGAATGTGAATGAAAATTACCCAAATGGTGCGCAGACTCAGGCTTCAATTAAAGCTGAACTCTGGGTACAACGAATTACTCTCCATGCAGCGGTGCCCCTCCTGCATTGCAAGGGTAAAATGTTTATGTATGCCCAGGAGAACAGAAATAAGCACTTACAACTCACCTGATCCCCTTCTCCTACAGACTCCCTCCACTTTCCTAGGCAGGAGTCATCATCATCATCGAGTACAATTTATGGACTATAGGGAAGAGCCTCCTATTTGGTCCAAACAGTGAGCTTCAGGGAAAAAGAACTGTTGCTATAACTGCTTAAAAATTGTGAACTGGAATTCAGTGTTAATATTTTTAGCCAATACCATCTAAATCTCCTGGAGCATCTTACACTACCCTCCCCACAGAATGCTGCTGTCTAAAGGTGTCATCTTTGTTCCTCCATGGTGTGGAGTCACTCAAGACAGGAAGTATGTTACTGGCCAGACACCAAGTGAAAACAAAAGAAAGATAGGCAGAAAAAAATAAAATGTAATTTTGCATTTTATCTTTGCCCTTTGAGCATTAGTCAAATTGCTGCTCCCCACCAAGTGGGAGTCAGGAAGAGGAGAGGATTTGAGGTGGCTCAACGTGATTGGCACTGCGCTGACAAGCCATTCACCTCTGCAGCCAAGGGTTCGGATCCCGGTCTCGGCTACATGTGAATTGAGTTTGGTGGTCTCAGCCCGGCTCCCGGTGGGTGTGCTATGCAAGGTACGCCTGTGCTTAGTACGCCCACCCCCCCCCCCCCCCCCACAAAAACCACCACACTTGCACGCACACGAAATTGGTTTAAAACACTTGCACTTTGGCCATGCGGTCTCTTAAAATAAAAGAGAGGCGAAGGACCTACGGGGCTGGCTGGGTGGGCTAGGCCCCCTCACTCCCTCATAGGGGGAGTCCCTCTGCCCCATTGGGGTCCCGTTGGGCCCCAGTTGGGCTCCCAAGAGGAGCAGGTAGGGCGGGGTGAGTGGGAGGCCCCCCTTCACACCCGCCATTGCCACCAGGGGCATGGAGAAGGATGGCGATTGCCTCCGGGGGGAGGGTCTGCCTACTCCCAACTCCTGCAGTCCGGCTCCTCTCTCTCGAGTTCACGCACAAAAAATACACTTTAAAAAAAAAAAAAGAATAAGAAGGAAGAGGATTTGAGTCTGTTTTCCGAGGTATAAACAAGCAGTTAGCCCTTACAGCCCAAGAGACATAAAAGAAACGTTGTTTTCCTCGACGAGGTTCTCGTCAAGCTTGGCGAGAATCTTGTCAAGCTTTCCTTGCATACACACTGTCAATACAAAATCTCGTCGTTCTCAAACGCGGTGACGTATAACACGTACGATGGCACTATAAAAGGGGAAGTTCGATTCCACTGGCGCCACCCTTGGGGCTGCTTTTGCTAATCTCATGTTACTGCGTGGTAAGTAAAAGTTTGGTGAGAGACGATTCGCGCTTTTCAGTCTGTTACAGCATGACAAAAGTGCTATCTTTATTATGAACGCTACTTTTACCGAAGGTGCGCTCCCGTCTCATACTTTATTCTGAGCATGCACAGGTTTCTAAGCATTCACACAAACGTGTTTCTCGTCGTAAACCAGCCCGACAAGAAACATGACGAGGAAATTGAGACTCCCATCGAGAAAAAAGAGAGCATGTTCTCTTTTTTTCTCGTTGAGATCCACAACAGTTTTCTCGACGAAAAACATACAAATGACCGTTTTTCTCTGCAAAAATGCTCTGCCAGCATTTTTCTTCATGGATTTTGCAGAGGAAAAAGGTCGTATGTACGAGGCTATAGGCCATACATTTGCTGGGAATTTTTTTTTTTTTCATCTTTCTATTGTAGAGTTCATGTACATGACACAGGACATAACATGCACTTGGTTTCATTTCATCATGAATATATTATTCACATAGTCAAGTACAGGCTTATAACTACAGCATGTTCAATAACACAACAGAAACTATTAATATAGAATTCCAAGAAGGACCAGACCAGGAAACGTTTGAATTTAAATATGGTATGCAGTACATTACTTTCAATGGATTAATTCAATATACAGATTGAAAACATGGGCCAATCCTTTTCAGTATTAAATATCAACATATGAAGGCACTTTAAATACCACTGTACAATGTGCAGCTTTTTATGTTCTTGTGTTAGATATAATTCGATTTCTGTAAATGTGTACACAGCAAGGCTGAAACTATGATATGAGAGAGAATAATCTTCCGACTTTCTGTAGAACATGCAAATCGTGAACAATATAACATGTCACAACTCGTTTTCTAACAGGTGTATGCCAACCATAACACAGTTAAAAGCCCTGCTTACATTTATTGATTTTATATATTTTTCTGAAAAACCCAAAGTCATTAGATTTACATGTCACAGCATAATACTCATCATAGGTGTACGTATATTCAAAGCTCAAAAACACATGCATGTGTGTCAATCAATAGACAGTGGATGGTGTCAGCAGAGCAGTGGATATTACCAGTGGGACAGAGGACGGGATCAGCGGAGCAGTGGATGGTGTCAGCAGAGCAGAGATTGGTGTCAGTAGTTTTTTATTTGTATTATTTTTACAATTTTTTACAATTGCATTTTTTTTTTACAATTACTTTTACAATCTTTTAGAAGCCCTGCTGGGGGGCTTTGGTCTAATATCAAGGGTCTGAACAGACCCCTAATGTCTCACTTTTTCACTTTTGTGATAGTGAAAGGGGATTGAGGACAAAGATTTTTACATCACTTTCTTTGCGGCCTCAGCTGCACTCAACAGTGAATGAATGGTAATGCTCTGTGCTGAGCAGCTTCCTGTTCATTCACAAAGAAAATAAAAGAAAAAAATAAAGGGTCATTAAATTACATATTGACCAACCCCTTCACCCCACCCCGACACTAAACCACCCCCTGTGCTTCTGCAGCAGCAGGCAGGAAAGAGGAGGGAAGCCAGGAGCACTACAAAGAGATTTCCCAGGTAGTAGGGGGAATATGCACCGCAAGGATTGTTTACGGTGTGCCCAGGCACACTCGGCACACCCTGTGTGCCCACCTCTGACACTCACTTTAAACTATGCAATGTGTAATGATCATATCCTAAGCTGGGGTGTCCCTAATTAGTGTGTTTTGTTGCTAAGCTGTAACAAGCCTGAGTTTTGAACACATTTGCTAGTTCTCCTAAGCTCAGTGTGTTGATTGCTTCTACCTGCTATTGTTGGAGGTTCCAGTAATCAGTTGAGAAATCGGACATGTTGAAAATATTTTGAAAAACAAACGATATTCTAATCAATGATGGGAAAATTGTGCGAGAAATGTAATAGAAAAAAAATGTGCATGTGCAAAAAAATAAATATCACAGAGAGAAAAGAATATTCCCGGCCACGAAAATTATTTTCTGTAGCAACATGAAGGCTTGGTCGGCCGAAATTTCGAAAATCAATGGTGGCATCATCGAATCACAAATTTTTTTGTATGTGTATGGCCTGCTTAACAGATGTTCTTTGACTGTAACCAGAGGACCAAGAGCAATGTTGAATAAGAAGAAATTCACTGCAACAAAGAAAGACTGTGACTGGTCTCACAGGGTCTTACAGGTACAACTGCCTGGCTGCTCAAATGGGGCCCTGCTACTTTCAGAATACCAGTTCGCATTGTCTATTCTTTTTTGGTATTCTGCACCACCAAACCCTCTCTCCTACAATCTAAGCAGAACTAAACCCTCCAACCCTTTACAGACAATGGAGCTGCCATTTGGTCTCTGTTTGAACTATATGCCATGGTACGGCACATGTGATCAGTTATGTCACCAGCCATTTTACAGTTTGACCGTGTAACATTTTTTTGAGATTTTTTTTCAGGACATACATTCAAGTACAAATGTACAAAAGTAAAAATGAGCGTACAAAAAGAAGTACATTTACTTAAAGAACACAATACCAGCGGTATCTCTGCATTTTAGCAACAAAGCATTATAGCAACATTATGGAGCAATAGTAGTATTTCCAATGAAGGTTAGTAAATAATATTGCCGGTGAAGCACCAGCAAGGAAGGGAGGGAAAGAGTGAAAGGGAGGGGAGGGTAAAGGCTGCAAGGGAATAAGAAACCCACATTACAAGGGTACAGAGCAAGACAATATCGGGCATACATTAAACTGGGACACCTTGCACATCAACCCAGCAGCTCCAGATTTTATGGAATTTGCATGTGCAGATTCTACTAGCATTGGTCAACTTGTATAAGAGAAGTGTGTTTTGGTAATAGCTATCTTCTATCCCCGTACAGTGAGGAGAGATAGAGCTTTACAACATAGGAGGATTTCCCTGCATGCATAAAATGCAGAGTAAAATACAAAGTTGTGTATGTCTGGCAGGTACAACCCCCTCTACAAGGCCTAGTAGCCAAATGACTGGGTTCAGCAGAATAGAGAGACCACCCACATCATTAAAGGGGTTGTAGAGAAAAACATTTTTTTTTTTCAAAATAAGCATCCTTTACCTGCATTCCTCTTTTCACTTCCTCATTGTTCGTTTTTGCTCAGAAGTTGCTCTATTTCTTCTCTGTTCTGTTCACTTCCTGCTTGTCTGATTGTTACTCACCACCGTGAAGGGAGGCTTTACTGCGGTGGTCCGTGACATGCTCGCCCCCTCCTGGGAACTACATCTGTGCGGCAGGACGCTCTCTACGTGTTAGAGACTTCAAGGAGGTGTGAAATGCTGGGCGTGCCGCAATTCATACTGGAAAATGTAGTTCTTACATGAACGAGCGCCACAAACCAGGAAGTGAATGAGGTAACAGAAACTATAACGCCGGAGGTGATATAGATGAAGGAATTTTATAGGTATTTACTCATTTTTTAACAAAATCATTACACTATTCTGTCTGTCTACCTTGCAGACATTCATTTTAGGCAAACAAATGTTTTCCTTTACAACTCCTTTAACTGTATCTACAACACCTTTCCAGAAACATTGTAGAGCTGAACATGACCAAAAAAACAAGTTTACTTTGAGTTCAGCAATAAAAAGACTAAAATGACTGGCCCCCGCTGTATTTATTTCCCTGAGATGGAACTGTTAACCTGCCTCATTACCCCAAGAGGAGGAGTGCTATAAATGCACTCTGGTTACTTCCGCTTTGTGTAGGTGATGGGTACATTTTATCAGCCTGAATGTAAATGCTCCCAGGGAGAGCTGTTGGCTTCCTATTACCTCATCACAATCTTTTCAGAGAAGCGGAGTGAGTGAATTCTATATGTTTACACTGCTTAACATTCATTGAGATCAGCTTTGAACATTTTTTCAGACACCACATGATGAGGCTAAAACACGGTCAACACAAAGAATTACGTGTGTCTTTAAATATGTTGTGAAGAAAATTAAATATTCATGTGGTTTGTAATGCGTAGGGAAGACCACAAGAGAGTTCAAAACATACTTTATATTGTTACCAGGGGTTAGGATCAAAGTGCAGCATGACAAGGAACAGAAATTTGTTGTATCTGCACTTTCCCTGAGTCACGCTTTAAATGCCCCACCTCAGTAATGCTGTTTAGTGTGGCAGACACCAGTTCTGATATAAGAACTATCATTTAAAAAGTCTACGTTATAAAGCAAATCATGGATAAATATAGATATAGGAATACCTAAGTAATGATGCAATTTTGAACATCGCATTTCATGACTGAACCATTTAGGGGTTAACAAGAGAGTGATAATGTGATTTTCACAGTGTCAAGATTTTTGACATGCCCAAGTATCTCTGTATCACTTCTTAAAACTTAATTTTGTACAACTACAGAGCTAGTTTTTCTCTTCATCGTAATATATTAATGTGGTTCTAAAGGCCAAACTTTTTTTTTTTACCTTAAAGCGGAGGTCCACGAAAAAAAATAATATTAAAGGCCAGCAGCTACAAATACTGCAGCTGCTAACTTTTAATTAATGGACACTTACCTGTAGAGGGCGCCCGCGATGTCAACAGCCAAAGCCAATTTGTCCGTCGGCTCTTGGCTGCTGCCGCCACCATCATCTTCAAAGGAATCAGGAAGTAAAGCCTTGCAGAGTCACTTCCTGGTTCCGTACTTTGCATGTGAGAGTCGTGCTGCGCATCCTCACTAGTCCCTGCTGTCTTCTGGGACCCGTGTGTCTCCCAGAAGGCAACCGATGGCGGACAGAGTAGGTGCTGGAAGTGGCATAGGTTAACCGCGATCACTGCATTGATCTATGCCAGGAAGTGGGAGCAAATATTTGTATTATACAGGTATCTGCTCCCTCCTCCCCCCTGAAAGATGCCAAATGTGACCCTGGAGGCAGGGAGGATTCAAAAAAGTGGAAGTTCCATCCTTGTGAGGAACTCCACTTTAATGCAATAAGGCAAACAATGTTTCACTAGCTCCTCTCCCCCTGTCCCTAATCACCTACAGTAGATGCCTCCTATAATGATTCAGAGCTGAATTCCTCTTCTCACAGGAGATATAGGCAGCAGCAGGAGCCATAGGATCTGGCTGCTATCAGTCAAAGTCTTGTGAAGAGGGTGTGGGGCACAGCTTACTGACTCTGTGTGTGTCTCTAGAGATTGTCATTGAAATGCCCAAGATCTTGATTATCTTTTAGGCTTCATGCACACTGGGTGTTTTTACAGTTGCTGTTTTGGGCATCAGATATTTTTTTCTGCAGCCAATAAACTCCCCATCGTGTTATCCCATGTGTCCATGCGCACATAGTCTTCTATTAGCATTTTTTGGCAGGGGTGTTTTCAGGCTGAAAAAAAACCCCAGAACTACTGAATTTGTCGAGGAGTTTTCCAGCATTTATGAGCATTTTTGGGCCTTAGGTCGCGTACACACGATCAAACATATCTGCTGAAACTGGTCCGCAGACCAGTTTCAGCGGACAGATTCGATCGTGTGTACGGGCTAGCAGACAGGTTTCCAGCAGACAAAAGTTTTAAAGCATGTCTGCAGGAAACCCGTCTGTCCGACATGTCCGCTGGTCAGTACGCCTAACCAGCAGACATAAATCTCCCGCATGCGCCGAATGGATTCGACGCATGCGTGGAAGTATTTTACTTCCTAGTTCGGTGACGTGGCGGCTTCAACGTCACCGCCACGTCACCGCACTGTCCGTCCGCGGGGATTTTGGTTTGATCGTGTGTACACACATCAGACCAAAATCTCCAGGAGACATATCCGATGAAATCGGTCTGTCGGACCGTTTTCATCGGATAAATCTCCTCGTGTGTACGTGGCCTTAAGCTTTTGTGGAAGTATAGTTTTGCTGAAAAAAGCAAACGCGGCAAAATGCAAAAAAATATTAAAATATGCAAATGTACTTTATATGTTTATTTGTTATTTGTTTATTTGTGTCAACAAAAAAGTTAATGAATATTGCTTTTTTTAGAGATAAAAGAATGTCTGAAAGAGTTGAAAATTTGTTGTTTGGGGAAACTTTTTAAAAATTCTCAAACCTTAAAAATTCTGAATTCTGAAGTCTTATTGAAATTATTGGGACTCCATGCCAAACTCTGAAAAAAGTGTGTGATACAAATTATGCAAAAGTATGCATAATGACACAATATTTGCCTAATGAAATGATGGTGCCAAAAAATAGTGTGAGGAATCCCTTTTACATTCTACCAGAGATACTAAGACAGAAGGATGGGACCTGGTGGCACTGGCAGTCAAGCTGAAGGTGCCCAGGCAACAGCAGAAGCTGCAAAAGGACAAAAATAAAACTTTGGAGCAGCCTATGGTGCCTTTCGTTAAGAAATCTTCAATAATTCTAACTGCTAATTTTGATTCATCTTGGGACTTCCAAATTCATGAAAAGTGGTCCAAATCTAACATTGTCAGCACTGTCAAAAATAACACTGAATTTCTTTTTTTTTGCTCAGACCGCCAAAATGCATAAAATTTGGTCCAAACATAATGATGAATTCCATCATCAATTCTAATTGTCAGTAATCAACCACACAAAATATGGATAATATTTGTTTTTCCAAGAACAATCGTAAAGAACTCGCTTTTTTAAATTTGTTTTTCTTTTGCCAGAAGCAAGCAAAGTGTATTTTGGCACGCGTGTTTGTGAATTTTTGACGAAGACACTACAAGAATAATATTTTTTACTGGAGATTAATATTTGTGACAAATACCAGTCTAAGGTGGGAAAACTTTTTTTCCCTAACAAATCAGAAATAAGAGTAATTTTTTTTTTCTTATTGCTAATTCACAGTAATGCTTGCAAATTCTATAATTATCAGGTAATTTACAAATGATGAAACAAACCTTCTCTTATATAAGTTCAGGACTGAGCTAAAATGCACAATGGAAGAAGGGCTTCATGATAATGATGATAATCAAATGACAACACGATATGAAAAAACAACACTTGAAACATTCTACTATATGTTCATAAGGCTGGGTTCACACTTGTGCGGTGCGTATTTCAGCTTTTTTATCTCTGCAGACAGATAAGAGAAGTGTTCAGCAGATTAGCTCAGTTTTTGCTGCGAATTTGGAGACCTGGGAGAAGTTCTGAGTGAGAGGAGAGTGGGGGAGAAATGTATTGAGCTGAATGAGAGAAATTCCTGAAGAGAACTGAACACATCTGCGAATCAGCTGCTTACCCATAGAAGATAATGGGACTGAATTCGCACCTGAGCCGCACCGCAAGGCCTCCACAACGCATACGGATTTCTGGCAATGCGCAGTGCGAATGCATCGCACATATGTGAACCAGCCTCATTGAAAACAATGTATTTAGAAATGTTCTGCGTTTTGGATGCGGTTGAAACCGCAACCAATTCGCATAGGTGTGAACCCAGCCTAAATCTCCACCTCATATGATGTCCCAATCTGGGTCAGACCTGGCAAACCCATTCACGGAACTCAAACCATAACTAGAAATAGTGCAAGATTGTGAAAATTTCTTAGCCCCTTCACACTTAAGGGTAAAACAAATCTAAAAACTTAAGCTTAATTTTGCAACTTTGACATGTGTTAGTAAAACTGTACATATCGCCACAACTACTTAGTGTATCCAGGTGGATTATACCTTTTTTATTCAGGACAAATTGGACTTTCTTTTGGTGGTGAATGGTAATGGATATCTTCTGATTTATTTTTATTATTAAAATTGTAAAAAAAAAAAAAAAAATGTATTTAGCTGTATATTTCTTGCTATTACCATAATTTACCACCAAGGAACAACCCAAAATTAATTATCCTGCTCCTGACAATTGCAGTGATACCACATATGTGTACGTTAGTTGTTGTTCGTACCCAAAGTACAGCCCAGAAAGTATGGAGCGTATTTTGCATTTTTTTTTTATCCTGCTTAACCACTTCAGCCCCGGGAAGATTTGGCTGCTCAATGACCAGGCCATTTTTTTGTGATACGGCAGTGCGTCGCTTTAACTGACAATTGCGCAGTCGTGGAACGATGTACCCAACAAAATTTACCTCCATTTTTTCCCACAAATAGTGCTTTCTTTTGGCGGTATTTGATCACCTCTGCGTTTTTTTTTGCGCTATAAATAAAAGAACATCGACAATTTAGAAAAAAACACAATGGGCCAGATTCAGAGAGCCGTAACTCCTGTCTAACTGGTGTTAGACTGGAGTAATTTCAAATTACGCGCATTTTTTAGCTAGTCGGATACCTCAAACCTCAATAGACGGCTGCAGGCTTCAATTCGACTGGATTACGTGTTCGTACGCCTTCGGATCTACGCTGCAATAAAATTGCGGCCACTAGGTGGACTTCCCGTCGTTTTCCGCGTCGGGGTATGCAAATGAGCTTTTGCCGGCGATCCCAGAAATTATGATCTTCAATCGCAATTTCTTACGGCATCTTTAGTCATCTTTTTTTTGCGTAACACTATACCAGCTTTTTGCTGGTCTAATATTAGACAGCCCATGTTAAGTATGGCCGTCGTTCCCGCGTCGAATTTCTACGTTTTCCAACGTCTTTTATTATTTTTAACGTAAGTCGTCCGGGAATAGGAATGTTCGTAAACGACTCTACTCAAACAACGAATGACGTCACGACGTGATTTCGCGCAATGCACGGCGGGAAATTTCTGAACAGAGCATGCGCAGTTCGATCGCCGCGGGGACGCGCTTAATTTAAATGCTTCACGCCCCCAAATCGCATATTTCGATTACGTGGCGAGAAATAGACTACGCCGCCGCAGCGTACGGGCAAAAATCTACCAGAATTCGATGTAGAGCCTGGTAAAATACGGCAGCGTAGAGTATTTTGATTACGCAGCGCAAAATTAAGTGTATCTGAATCTGGCCCAATATCTTTTACTTTTTGATATAATAAAAATCCCACATTAAAAAAAAAAAAATCCTCAATTTAGGCCGATATATATTCTTCTACATATTTTTGGTAAAAAAATCGCAATAAGCGGATATTGATTGGTTTGCGCAAAAGTTAAAGTGTCTACAAAGTAGGGGATAGATTTATGCCATTTTTATTGTTATTATTTTTTTTATTAGTAATGGCGGCGATTTGCAATTTTTATCGGGACTGCGATATTGCAACAGACAAATCGAACACTGTTAACACATTTTTGGGACCATTTACAATTATACAGCGATTAATGCTATAAAAATGCACTGATTACTGTATAAATGTCACTGGCAGGGAAGAGGTTAGCACTAGGGGCGATCAAGGGGTTACCGTGTTCCCTAGGTGTGTTCTAACTGTAGGGAGGATGGGAGTGACTAGGGGGAGAGAGAGATCGGTTTTCATACATTGTATGAACACACGATCAGTCTCCTCTCCCCTGAGAGAAACGAGATCTGTGTGTTTACAATCCTACATACTAGAAAATGCATGTTGTTTTTCAGGACGAATAAGACAAAGGGTATTTTTTTTAGGGTACTGCATAAGTGGAAATAATGGCTGTTCCCTATAACAAAGCAAATCTTTATCTTTGAGTTAAGTTCCACTTTAAATGTTGGATCAATCCTCATATCTATAAACTGATACCAGGTCCATGTTTATTTGATTCTATTGATATATCTGTAACCTATAGAATTGATAAATGTTATAGTACCTGGATAGTGAGCTATAAAAATAGGGCAAAGTTGTAATTGTAGAATGAGCAAACAGTAAAACAATCACTACTCTCCAAATAGAGGGAGTTCCTAATAATATACAGCATTTTTTCTATAGCATTGCTAACTACAAAGTGCTTGCTATCCTTTACATTCTAACCACATAAACACATTTGATTATACAGGAAAACCAAGAAAGAATAACAATAATATAAACTTTGAACTTTCCAGAGTTAGTCAGTTTGAGGAGCTTGCAAGTAATGTTTATAAGACCAAGAATACCAAAGACTACATGCATTTTGCAAAGACAGAAATATAGAAAATGTTTTATTTTTTTTTAGTTATTGCATACAGGAGTAGGCACCTATGTTCTTTTCTATGCTGAGTCCTCATATTACATATTATATATATATATATATTAAAAATGATACAAACAATTCGTTTAAAAATGAAGTTGTGTAACCCTTTCTAGAGGAATTCAGAAAAGATTCAACTTATGTTAACAGGCATGAACAGAGGTTTTTTTTCCCAGTTTTTCTTTAATAACATTTTACTTAATGACCATATTTAAACCATAATTATAGCAAACACCTTGAATACACTGCAAAATATGTTCAAAAGGTATAAAAAAACGATTTGCTGATTGATATACTGGCAGTCTAATGTATTTGTGTAGTCCAATCCATTATATTTTTTAGCAGAGAAGAGTTTAAATAAATGTCACCATGATCTGTAAACAACAGGGAACATATGAAACAAGCCACTGCATGTTCACATATGTCTGAAGCCTCGTACACACGACCGGTTTTCCCGGCAGGAAAACAGCCAGGAGGGCATTTGGCCGGGAATCCTAGCCGTGTGTATGCTCCCTAGCAGTTTTCCCCGACAAGAAAACTGGCCAGGAAAAATAGAGAACCTGCTCTCTATTTTCCCGTCGGGATTCCCGGCAGAGTGTTTCCTGCCAAGAAAACCGGTCGTCTGTATGCTTGCCTGTCCGAGGTTAACCCGCGCATGCTCGATAAGACTTTGACGCATGCGCTGTAGCATACAAGGTTAGTGTGGGGTGTAGCAAGATGGTGGCGACGGCATCGAATGTGACGAGTGCCGGCTCGTTGTAGTCGGTGACGTCACTGCGTTCTTGCCATTCAAAAGAACGGCAGTCCTTTTAAGTGGCCGTCTGTAAGCAAGGGTTTGCAAGGCAAGCTTGCCAGGAATCCCGTCAGGAAAACCAACGTTTTTTTTCTGATAGGATTTTCTGATGGGATTCCCAGCCGTGTGTACAGGGCTTAACTCATTTGTCATTTGTCCCAAATTCATTTTATACCTAGAAAACTGATCGATTAAACTCTAACCATGACCAGAACAATTGCAATGCAGTGAAAACATAATACTACAAGACTACCGTATTTATCGGCGTATACTGCGCACTTTTTTCCCCTTAAAATCAGGGGGAAATCGTGGGTGCGCGATATACGCTGATACTGTTGCAGCGCTGTTTGTTTTTTGAATTAGGCGCGGAGTGCCGCAGCCTAGAGCCGAACCGAGTGTACTGTGCACTCGGCTAGGCTTGGCTACACGTGGCTACGCTTAGCTCTGCCCGCAGCCACAGGAGAGGAGCCGAGAGAAGCCGAGAGGAGCCGAAAAAAACGGAAATCCGGCTCCTCTCGACTCGGGGCCTAATTCAAAAACAAACACCGCCGCAACCCCCGGGCAACGTGCGGATGGAGGACTGGAAGGACCCCGCAGATGGACACCTGGACGAACCCCGCGAGGAAGGCTGGACAGACCCCGCACACCCCTGCAAAACTGTAAGTAATTCATTTTTTTCCCAGGAATTTTCCTTCTAGATTAGGGGTGCGCGATATAGGCAGATAAATACGGTAAATAAAAAATTGTTTGATTTTGGTTGCTATTAGTAAATGTAACAACTAGAATACTACTGTATAATTGAATGTAGTCCTGATATGTAAGAGCAGACTAGGGGACTGAGTCTTTGTTTTTACTATACAATATAAATACAGACTTTTTGAGATAAAATAAGAACTCTGCAGATAAGATTTCTTATAAACTAGGTCAGTATGCCACATAAGACAATTTGTGAGCAGAACAGACTTGTCCTTGTGTTTCAGAGGTGTCTGTCTGTCAAAGAATGTGTCACTTGACATCTACATCCTTTTGTTTAACAGGAAGAACCTTTGTCTGGCTCCACTTCTGACAGTCTAACATCTCAGAGCTTCAATCCTGGGATCATACTGTTAAAGAAGAAACTTTGCAAGTCCAGTGGATGCTAAGACTCATGATGTCAACCCTGTCTGCTGGGGCTTTCGTAGGAAATTATTTCACAAGTTCCAGTCCTGGGTGTCAGTTAACATCCGAGATTCTGGTCACACTCAGTCAAATGAGATGATTTATTTTGTGACCTACATGTGTGGGTGGCAAGGCGGAGATTCTATGGTTAATATGTAGGCAGAATGCCCAGCTGTAACCCTATAATAAACTATTAATTATCAGAAGCTGAAAGTGATTCATTGCAAAAAACCTTTTGATTCCAATTTGACTGTTTTGTACATTTATGTTACATTTCTGTTTTATTTTAGATTTACCCCACAGTTTTGAAAATCTAAATGCACATACTATTTTACATGTACATACCGTAGGCACATAAACAGTTTTCATTTGCTCAGTTTATACTGCAATTTCCATATGGAAAGAATCTTTTTTTTTTATATAACTTTTTAAAAATGTCACGTGGGTGTTTCATCCCAAAAGTCATGCTGGAGAACCTTTCACCTTCCTCTGTGGAATTGTTCCCTCACAGGCCATGACCTGTGAGGGAACAGGTCATGCTAGTAAGGGAGGGATTCCATGGAGATTGGTAAGCATTCTCTTAGCAAACCTGACACTGGTGAGTTATCACCATGGTCAAGATGGTCCCCTTGACATGGGCCTAATTGTACTTTTAAACAAATACAAATAACACACATAAAGGGCAAACCATATTGTTTACATTATTATAGAATATTATTAACTGGTGTCCAGCAAAGGTCTAGTTACCAGTATTGCCTGTAGAATCTCTGCAGCTAATCTTTTCCCATTACTTCTTATTAGTCTTATTATGTCTTGTTCTGCACTATGTCTGGGGCCGCGTACACACGATTGAATTTATCTGCTGAAACTGGTCTGATGGACCGTTTAAGCAGACATCTCCGACCGTGAGTACGGGCTAGCGGACATGTTTTCCCAGCGGACAAATTTCAAAGCATGCTTTGACAGAAATATCTGCGCATGCATCAAATGAATTAGATGCATGCGTGGAAGTATTTTACTTCCTGGAGTGGTGATGTGGCGGCGTCAGCCCGAGGGGATTTTCGTCCGATGGTGTATACACGCCATCGGACCAAAATCTGATGAGACATGTCCGCTGGAAACGGTCCGTCGGACATGTTTGAGCGGACATGTCTCATCGTGTGTACGTGGCCTAAGTGTGGAGGTGGCCATGTTACCAAAGGCAGGGCTTTTTTTTTCCTCATGTCAGAACCTCCAGTAAGGACAACAGTGACAGCACAGAAGTGACACCAGGCACGCTCATATAATAGAAAAAGTGCATTGCCAGTTTTCAGGAGAAATTCCAGACAAAAGGTAAATTTTTCAGTGTACTACTAAGGCACAACTGATGTTTCTAAATGTTCCCTATACATATTATTATTATTATTATTATTATTATACAGGATTTATATAGTGCCAACAGTTTGTACAGAGCTTTACAGTAAAAAGGCAGACAATACAGCACCAATACAATTCAATACAAGAGGGTTAGTAGGGCCCTGCTCCTTTGAGCATACAATTTAATAGGGAGAAGCTGCTGGAACAAAGGGTAACAACTGTGAGGGATGAACCGATGGGAGGAATAGAAGATTTGGTTATTGGCTGAAGGCAGGATAGGCTTCCAGGGAGAGATGAGCTTTCAGGGATTGCCTAAAAGTTGACAGAGTAGGAGATAGCTAGATTTGGGTAGGCTGTTTTAGAGGATGGAAGAGGCTCTAGAGAAGTCCTGGAGACAAGCATGGGAGGAGGAGATAAGGGAGCTAGAGACCAGGAGGTGTTGGGAGGAGTAGAGACGGGTTGGGTGATATTTGCAGACAAGATTAATAATGTAGCTCGGGTAGAGTTGTAAATGTATTTGTGTGTTAATGTTAGTATTTTGAATTTTTGGGCAATGGGAAGCCAGTGGAGGGATTGGCAGAGAGGGGTGGCAGGCACTAAATGGTTGGTAAGGTGGATGAGTCTGGCAGCAGCGTTCATGATAGACTATAGAGGGGAGAGCCTGCGAAGAGGTAGGCCAATAATGGAAGGAGTTACAATAGGCAAGGCGAGAGAATACAAGGGAGGGAATAGCTTGCTTAAAGGGTCACTAAAGGATTTTTTTTAAGCTAAATAGCTTCCTTTACCTTACTGCAGTCCTGGTTTCATGTTCTCATTGTTCGTTTTTGCTTTGAAGTAGCTGTAATACTTCTCTGATCTCCACACTTCCTGCTGGTCTGGCTCCTTATGAAAAAACTTATGCTAGCTTTTCACTGTGGTCCATTATCAAAGAGGTGTGATTACTATGTGTCTAAAACTCCTCAGAACCAATCAGATTCATTTTAAAACAGTGCCCTGTATTTGTTTGTTTTTGTTCTGTGTGTCTCTTTACTTCACAGAAACATGAAACCATTTATTAAAACAAAACTAAACTGCAGGCACATTATATGATTGATTTTTATCTGTTTTTAATCATTTTTAAAAGGAATCAGTTAAGTATTATGTCTCTATACCCTGTAAACAGTCATTTCAGCAAAAAAAATGTTTTCCTTTAGTGATCCTTTAATGGTTTCTAAAGTTTAAAAAGGGATGGATTCTGGAAATGTTATGGATGTGAAGTCTACAAGGCTGAAAGGATAGTTACATAGCAGAACTTCACTATTTGAGTTCAAGTCCACTTAAAAAATCTACATGCAGCTAAAATAAAACAGAAAAAAACAGGATCTATGAATGGAGGAGATAGACCTTGCAATCATCTACATGTCCTCCATTATAGGTTGTTTTTCATTCATAGAAGCTTTAGTATAGCTTATATGAATGGAGCAGCTGGGCAGAAAGGGATAGCATAGCCAGGCTTTCTTGATAACAGCCTGTTCCAGCCCCTTAGTTCTACAGAAGAAGAAGCATTAGGGCAAGGGAAACAACCTACTGTTCCGCAGTTTTTTGGGTTTTTATTTTGGCTGCACCTAGGTTTTCAATACATAATAAGTATGATGTTGAAATCTAATAGGGCCTATGTTTACTAAAAAAGCTAGTTTTTATATGATACCAATTTTCAATTGTATGTTAAATTATATTTTTGTATGCTTTTTAATATAGCATAGTTAGTAATTTATATAGAACGGCATTGCTACATGAAAAAAAATCCAATATATTAACCTATATGCATATAAAGTTCACCTGAGGTACCATTATTTTATTTTCATGCAATTGGCAAGGACTCAATGTATAGATGTGCTTAAAAAAAAAGAATTGGTGAATTATAATAGTTTTTAGCTGAGACAGCGGTGCATGATAAAATCACCTTTTGGGCTAACAGAGCAGCAGCTGCTTGGATGTGTATGTGAGTGAAGTATATTTCTGCTGTCAGGAGGAGAACCATCTATCATGTCACCAAAATATTTAAACAGTTATGGTTTATTCCATACAGTTCAAAGAGTAGAGATGAGTGACAGGCGAAAATCTGCCTTGCTGACAGTACATGTATTAATGGGCTTTGTTTTACTGCTTTCTCAAGAGTTAATAAAGTATTGGCTAGATGTCAACGTGCACATTATATGTGTACACACTTTAAAGGGAAGAACACCTCCAATGGTTAAATTGTATTCTATTTTATGTTGCTATAAATTTTCAGCAATACTTGAGGGTATATAATAAATCTTTCCACCTATCTTCCTGTACTGGGTTACTTTTCGAATAATATAAATAACTTACATATTTAAAGAGAACCCGTAATAAAGAAACATGGGGCTACCATTGCTAACATTTATTTAAGTAATGCTGATTAGCTGTAATTTTTTTGGGTTTTTAGGCCCTTGCTTCTCTACCTAATGAGCCATTCAGCTTTACCAACAAGTATGTTGGACTTACTTGGAATCTTACTTTAAGTGACTTATTGGATAGAAAAAACAGGATCAGAATCACAGTCCTCAAATATGTATCATAACAAATAAGGCAGCAATGGCAGCTCCCATATTTCAATCCTGACAGATCCACTTTAACTTACGGAACTAAGAAATGTGTTGCACTGACTACTGTCAGACTACAACAAAAAGTAAAACAAGCAAGCCAGAACAATTTGGCGGCAGTACCAAATGTCACTTAACCATTTGCCCGGGAAGATTTTACCCCCTGTATGTCTTTTTTTTTTTGGCTTTTAGCACTGTGCTACTTTAAGTGCCACAGGAGTGGGCATGCAACACTGTACACAAATTAAATTGATATCATTTTTTCACACATATAGAGCCATCTTTTGGTGGTATTTAATCACCACTACATTTTGAAAAAAACTCTGAAATGTTCTACTTTCTGTTATAAAACATATCCAATAACGATATCAATGAAACACATTTCTTCATACATTTTGGCCAAAATGTTTTCTGCTGCATGTCTTTGTTAAAAAGAAAAACAAATCCCAATAAGTTTATGAATTGATTTATGTGAGAGTTATATCGCCTACAAACTATGGTATAAATACTGGAATTTACGCAGCTATAGACACTATACTGTAATGGCAGTGATCAGCCACTTATGGTGTGACTGTGATATGGTGGCGGCCAATCTGGTGCTAACAGACCTAGAGGATCACTGACACTGATGTCGCTAATGAAACTAATACAGTGATCGGTAATAATATTGTACACTGACAATGTACTAAGGACACTGACTGGGTTAACATCTAGGGGCAATCAAGGGGTTAACCGTGTGCCTAACAATGTGTAATGGGGCCAATTTTACTTACTAATCTGGATGTTTTTTTGTCCCTGCTTTTCAGGGAGAAGAAACGGCCAGATCGCTGTTCCTATGTACACAAAGTTCTGTGTGTTTGTACACACAGAACTCGTTGTGTGATTAGACACAGCCAATCAGCAGTTTGCAGCTGAAATCATTGGCTGAAATTTGCTGGCAAACATTTGCTGTGTCTAAGCAAAAACAGCATGGGTTGGCAGGGGGGTGCACATGCTCGCCCCAAACCTGGAGGAAGGTCGGTCATTTACGTGACCATGCATGTACCTGCCGCCTGCATGAAGTATATTTACTCTGAGCAGTCTGCAAGTGGTTTAACTTTACTAAAGGGAGATGAATATAGTATAAAAACAAGATACAGCTTCCCCTTGAATTATTTTATTTGCAACATATATTATTTAAATATTTTTTTTAAAGATGAGAATGGAGTATATATTATAATAGTTCACCTGGTACCTGGCAATGTGGTAATTTTGATTCAATATGACATAATACCAATACAATTTATATGTACATGTCAAAGCCAGTATGTAATTCCAATAATAGTATTCTTCCAATAAATTCCATATCTTGATCTTAACCGTTTAAAGAGACATGCACATTCTTATGTATCTAAACCCAAAAATATATACTATATTTATTGGTGTATAACACTCACTTTTTTGCCCTGAAAATAGAGGGTAAACTGTGCCTGCGTGTTATACGCCAATAAATACGGTATGTAATATATCGCAGCTTACCAGCTTACCAATAAAACAAGACTTTACAGTCACTTTAAGTTATCAGCTCACTGGATTTCTGGAAGAGTCAATAGGTATGTTTTTTGCTCCTTTTGAAAAGATGCAACAAATGCTTTTAATAGTATAATTAACAAACCAACAGAGAACAAAAAAAGAGTAGTTCATTGTTATGGTTTTCATATATTTTAAAACTCACTTATTGGTACTCAACCCAAGAGTAGCACAATCTGGGTGATCTAGGGATAATTCACTATTGTGAAGATCGATTTCTCATATTTCTTCGTGCTTTACCTCTATAAAATCCAAGCTGGGATGGGAAAAAGTCCAGTGATATGTTTGATTGATGTTACATCATCTGTCATTACAGTATTCAACATCTTATTTGCAGACAGCAACCTGACATGAACTAAACAGCTGCATCCTCTCGCTGAGAGAGTATCCAGTATGACTGCAGCATGTGACAGCAGCATCCATAAATTCAGAGCTGCCACAGAATCTCCCTGTTTTCTCTAAGGATAGGATGGAAAGGAAAACCCAATACATTTATGGGAGGCATCCAAGAAACACCAGGTGCTTCAGGAAATACATGTCCTCAGTATTTACTATAGACATTTCTGCTTATGATGCAAACATTTTTCCACTGAATACTGCAAATACCAGTGATTCCCTTTATCTTTCTATCTGTTTGCTTCTTTCCTTTTCTCTGTCTTGGTGACTGTTCTGTTGCCAATCAGTAGTGTGTGGGGTATGCTGGGAAATTGTACAATCTTTTATATGGTCCTAGGATAGGGTGACTAGACTTCCCCAGTTTCAGGGGACAGTCCCCTGATTAAAGACACTGTCCCCGGACCAAGTCTGTCCCTGTTTTTGTCCCCAGATTAGATTTAATAGGGGGCAGGGGCAATTTCAAAGACAGTCAGTGCAGAATTAAAATAAAACATTTGAATTACACCCCCCCCCCCCCACGCCTCGCCGTGCCTACTAGCATAGAGGGGTTGTATTTTTTTTCCATTATCTGTGCCCCTTTCTGATGATCATGTGCTGGCCATGAATAAGCACTTACCAAGTTTAAAACGCGTCAGTTTTTTTTTTTATTATTGCTGTGTATCTGTGGTGCCTGCTTATGCTTTTTCAATAAAGACAACTCAAGAGCTTTCTGGTGTGCGGCCGTCCATCTGTTCTTTGTTATTTCCATGTGCTGGTCGGAGCGGAGGGAATATTTCTTCAGTTTCGGGTGCATGCCCATTCAGCTTCGCTCGCATCTTATTCTGCCTTGGCTCAAATCCTGGCCAGCCACCTGCCTATCTCCTTGCCTTCCCTGGCAAAGTGATCTTCCTCCGCTCCCCATCCAGTAGTAGCCGGGGCCCGAAGAGTGAGAATTGAGAGGCTGTGACGCAGGCGGCAATAGGCAGAAAGTGCTGATTGTTGCCATTATTAGTAAAGAAAAAATATGTCCGGAATTTCATTTTAAAAATCTGGTCAATTTATCCTAGGAGGACAGTGAACATGCTCTTTGACAAGAAATGGCTTGTTCATGAGTATTTTTAGCAGACTGACAGGAACTATACATGATTAAGAAATGTGCATGATAAAATCACTTCTTTCCTCTACATAGGGCATTACAGGGTTTGGTAGTGTCATGGAACCTGGTGAAAGGAATCAGTTAGAGCTATGGGGGACCATAAAGATTGATACCCCTGCACGTAATATAGTAGTGTTAGTGTAAAGAGCAGCAGGAATATAAAAATAACTTATTAAATATACTTACCTTCCCCACTCCCCCCAGCTTCTGTCTGCGGCACCTAGGTAACAACAATGTAACCATCCTTCCAGCAAGATCCTTTCTGTACTCTGATGGGGCATCATCTCACAAGATTCCAGTACCATGTATACCAGAATCCAGGGCTATAGCAAGTTTTCTTTATACATTTTCTTTTCCCTATGGGTGTCTTTTATTTATATTTGTAGCAGTGGATGACTGCAGAACTATATCACCCACAATTTTCTGGACACAGAGGAAGAGAGATAGGGCTGCTTTTCCCAGGCAAATAAAGATACTGAGAGTTCTTTGTGAAGAGGAGATTGAGAGGTGCAGACCAACTGTTGGGTCTGTGCCTTATGCCAAAGGAGTCCTACAGAGAGTGAGAGAGGGAGAGAGGATTGCAAGTGAGTGACTGCAAGCCTCCTGTGTGTGGGGACCAGGAGCAGTGCAGACCCATTGCTTGGGTGTCTGAACACATTCCAGGGGCCAAATGACTGAGACACTAAGACTTCGCCTGCTGTACCAGAACCTAAAGTTGGAGGCACCCCAGCCTACAGTCAAGGAGCGCCAGAGAGGGATCATTAGTGAGGACGGGGACTTCTGGAACAGCTGACAGCCAATTGCATGGGACCAGGCCTACTGCCTGCCAGGAGTGGTAAGCTGAATTATGCATTTTAAAAACTCTAGCTACACGGAGTTCATGCTATAGAGACTGCTCTTACCTGGGAGCATATCTGTTATACATGATCCACATTCCTAAAGGGACAGTGCACCACCTAGAGAAAGGGCCCCACCAAAATCTGTCTGCCATCGACAAATGAGGCCTTGTACTTTAGTCAATGCACCAATAAAGGGCTTCAAGCTCAAGGTGCACCTTAGATCATTATTATTGTGTTAGCTGATTCTGACTCTGCACTAACTAGTTACATTGGTTAAATGTGTTCACTTTATCTAGTTCTTGCAGTTTTGAAAGGGTGCTGTTGTTGTTTGTAAATTTACACAATGTTTAACTACCTTGATATAATACATTTAATTAATTTACCTTTCAGTTGTCTGTGGTTCACTTTTTGTGTGCTGATATAGAGTGCAGGCATACTAATGCTTAAATCACACAAGTGTGAGCGTGTCTCAAGCCAACAGGTGAATCAGTGAGGAACAGGCAGTTTACTGAGTCATTACAGAACAGAGATCCCACCATCACCAGTAGCCCCTGCAGGAATAAGCGCAACACATTCATGCTATTTACAATGGGGGTGGGACACAAATATATTAAGAAGATATTGCTTTTTACTGTAAGATCTGCTTTAAGTTGTGCATAAAATTCCCATATTTCTGCACAATCTTGTAGAACCATTAGCGATGGGGCTAAAAGATGGCAACATTTGTTGCAGTGACATGCAGTATCTATAAAATTATATTACTATGTTGGATATTATATCTTCACACCAAAAGGCAAATTTCTTATCCACATAAACAAATTATTCCATGACAGCCCAACAATTAGAAACCCTGATGTGTTCCGAGTTAATGTACATTTATCTGAAAACAAAATAATGAAGTCTCTTGTTTTTTCCTTTTACTATCTTATTGAATTGACCTTTTCTAGTGACCTTGCCCCAGCTTCCTATTCACATTGCTTCAGCTTCCTGTGCAAATGTAAAAGCTTCAGATGATGGCTAAATAGTGACAGCAAACTGGAAACTATTATTGTACAAAAGTTACATGTTAAAGAAAAGATTTGGACATTAAAACCCAAATGCCTATCCACTAAGGCAAAGAGAAACTGCAGTAACTCATAGTAACCAGAAATCTTTAATTGTATTTATAGCCATAACTTATTTTTAATAATTTTGGATAAAGTCATTTATTTTTTCCTGTTTTTGTCCCCTTACAAAGATTTTATTTCACCTCCTGTCTCAGAAATGTAAAAAGAAATGAGTGCAAATCTCTCCAAATATAGGAGTTTTCCATTAAGAAAGACAGTTGGCACTGTCCCAATGAGATGATTAAGCTTGCATTTACAGTAGTAAGACAGTAGACAGTATTCCCGGTGAATTGGATGCATTTTTTCAGGTGTTTCTCAGACGTATTACAGGCGTTTTACAATCATTTTGCACATACTTCAGGCTCAAGCTTCACTGGTTTGTTTTCCTGGGCTGGGCAATGGGAGGACAGCAGTTCTACAGGAGGAGAGGAACTCTTCAGGTGTAAAGGCATATTTGAAGCCTTTGGCCTCATACACAAGACCGTTTTCCTTGACAGAATCCATCAAGAAACTTGGTGGCATAGCTTTTTTGCCGAGGAAAACGGTTGTGTGTATGTTTTTGGAAACTGTTGTGGAACTCGATGAGAAAAAAAGAGAACAAGTTCTCTTTTTCCTCGTGGGGAGTTTCAATTTCCTCGTCGTGTTCCTCGTCGGGCTTGTTTTCAACAAGAAACACGTTCGTGTGTATGCTTAGAAACCCACACATGCTCAGAAGGGTTGTCAGTGTAATCAAACTTCCCCTTTATAGTGCCGCCGCACGTGTTTTACGTCACCGCGTTTGAGAACGACAAGATTTTGTCTTGACAGTGTGTACGCAAAGGATGCTTGTCAAGATTCTCGACAAGTCTAACAAGGAACTCGTCGAGGAAAACAATGTTTCATTTACGACGAGTTCCTCGGTCGTGTGTACGAGGCCTATGGGACCAAAAATCTTGTATACTTTTTTGAACATACGGCAAAGAGTGTATGGTGACTGAGCATACAAGTTCGAACAGGATAAATTAGAAAGAATGGGATTCTGCAAGTTAAGTCTAGTAAAGTGTAGTGAGGAATAGGGAAACAAGCAGAAATGCTCACGTGTTTACTTCTTATCTCATTAACAGTGGTCATAGGACACATTGAGGTTAATTTACTAAAGACACATAGGTTGTTCATTTTGCAAGAGAAGCTCTGCTGACTTCCTTCATTCAATCATGTGAAAGAAAAAATTCAGTTGTATTCTTTTCTTCGTGCATGATTGGAAAAATTCTTTGGAGAAAATTATTTTGCAAAGTGCCAAAAGTAGTACAGAAACTACTTTTGGGAATCAACAAAGCACCGATTCGGACGGTGCCATTGCCGGCAATAGCTGCCGATTTGACATGCAATTTGACATGTCATTGCATGCCAAATCGCACACACTTTAGCTATGAATTACCTACTGTATGTAAGGTCCCATGCTATTTGATATTTTTTTCCTGCTATGGCATGCATAAAAAGTTCCTAAATATTTTAACAAAACTACTAAGCTTATGTAGCATCTTATGAAAAAATCACAATATTTCTTCTGTGCCAGAAAAAATTACTAAAACTGGAAGAGTGGTGGATAAAAAGTACATGTTCATGCTGGGATGCACTCATCATGATGTACATAGCACAGCACAAGTTTTTACCATTGCCCTGTGTTATAGAAGAGACTATGATTACTCTGTGCCACTACACTGCCAGGAAATTCTGAGAGCCAGGGCGGGGGAGAAATACAGCCCAGAACAAGATGTCACATACACCATTTAAAAACTCATATTAGCTTAAGTGGTAAGTAAAATTATTCAGCAATCTACTAAAGCAGTGTTTCCCAACTCCAGTCCTCAAGGCACACCAACAGGTCATGTTTTCAGGATTTCCATTATTTTGCACAGGTGATTCGATCAGTTTCACTGCCTTAGTAATTACCACAGCTGTTTCAATTGAGGGAAATCCTGAAAACATGACCTGTTGGTGTGCCTTGAGGACTGGAGTTGGGAAACACTGTACTAAAGGTTTCACTAATATTCTTCAGCTTTAAAGGGGTACTAATAAAGGTATAAGCCACTATTTTTATGGATGCATCATTACAGTACTTGTAGTTTACTGCACTTGTGCTGTATAGTTTGGACCTAAACGTACTTGGTGTTACTGCACTTGGGCCGTATAGTTTGCACCTAAACGTACTTGTAGTTTACTGCACTTGTGCTGTATAGTTTGCACCTAAACGTACTTGGTGTGTACTGCACTTGTGCTGTATAGTTTGCACCTAAACGTACTTGGTGTTACTGCATTTGGGCCGTATAGTTTGCACCTAAACGTACTTGGTGTGTACTGCATTTGTGCCGTATAGTTTGCACCTAAACGTACCTGTAGTTTACTGCACTTGTGCTGTATAGTTTGCACCTAAACATACTTGGTGTGTACTGCACTTGTGCCGTATAGTTTGCACCTAAACATACTTGGTGTTTACTGCACTTGTGCTGTATAGTTTGCACTTAAACCTACTTGGTAAAAGTAAAAGGCTTGACTGACATTAGATTTTTTTGCTTAATTTTGACTTGCAGAAATAATGGTGGCCTTCAGAGAACAGGAGTTCTTCACAAAATTTGTGCAAAGGGGGCCCCGGATGTCAACCCCCCTTTTTTCTAGAATTTTTCTTTCCCAAAAAATTTTTTTATTCAGCCAAGATCTGGCATTGTAATTGCCCCCCCACCCCTAAAATAATCGACATATTGTTTCCACACAGCACGTGCGCTTTGGGGGGCCAAGCCTGTATCGATAGGCTCACGGGCCACCACTGGAACATCAATAGCCTCATCAGGCACAAGTGTCATGTAGTTTGTTGAGGATCTCTTTAGGAAATTGTGCAATAGGCAGCAGCAAAGTATGACATGGTTCAGATTCTACTTAACAAACCTACAGACCCTGTCTTGTTTGCACCGCCTGTATACTGCTGTATACTGCTGTTGAAAGTATATAGGGCCAAAGGGTCTTGTAATGACCTGGGGGGAGTGGTGGCGGGGAAACCCATGCTATTTTTTTCAGTGATTTTTATCCATATTGCAGGGCCAGGGACCAAACATTACATTAAAGCCACAAGCAGTCTTAAATTACTTTTTTATTATAGTAATCTCATTTTGTGCAGGGACAGTTCTTAACACGTGCCACTACTATAGACACCCAGCAGGTACGATATTTAAAGGAATTTTTCATTTTTTTCTTCACTTTAAGCATCATTAAAATCGCTGCTACAGAAAAAAATACAGTTTTTAAAACTTTTTTTTCCATTGATACTGTACATGTTCCCTGGGGCAAGACCCGGGTTCTCAAAGACGTTTTCCAACAATAACTTGAATATTGGGCTTTAAAATTAGCACTTTTGAATTCGAACGTTCGAGTCCCATAGACTTCAATGGGGTCCTAAATGTTCGCGCGAACGTTCGGTCCGTTCGAATGTTCTGGTACGAACCGAATGCGGGGGTGTTCGGCTCATCCCTACTTGTGGGCTTCACAGTGCCCACAAGCAAGGTGGACCCGCTCTTACTTTTTACTGCAGAATGACAAGGCGGAGGGCTAGTAAAATCGGACACGTGAGTAAACTATTAATGATATACCGAGAGGCAAAAATCCCACAGAACCCCTGCTTTAATGAACACAACCTTGGTAGCATTGCATTTTTCCCTTTTGTAATTATATTATATTGTCAGTGTAAAATGTCACTTGTTAATGAATTATAAATAAAAGTGTTAACCATGTTAAAGTGGTTGTAAACCCACTTTTTCACTTTTACCTACAGGTAAGCCTATAATAAGTCTTACCTGTAGGTATAAAGAATATCTTCTAAACCTGTACGGTTTAGGAGATATTCCCCTCGCAATGCTCCGCTGATTGCAGCGGCGCATGCGCAGGGGGGAATCCACGGCGAAAGGACCGGCATCCGCCGGACTCTGCCGATTTGAAATCTCCCGTGCGCACACGCGGGAGTGACGTCATCGCCGCTCCAGCCAATCACATCGCTGGAGCGGCGATACCCGGAAGACACGCCGAGTCAAGATGACATCTCGCTCGGCGTGGACCAGGTAAGTTCTACTTTCCTCATTCAGAGGTAAGTATTTCATAATGAGCTAGTATGCGGTGCATACTAGCTCATTATGTCTTTTGTCTTGCAGGTTTTAAAAAAAAAATGTATATGCGGTTTACAACCGCTTTAAGCGTTCCTGTAATTTAATCATCAATAATTTAAGAACAGTAACGCAATGTAACCTATCAAGTCAAAGCTTGCTGTGTGATGGTGAATGACATGACCACCGCCAGGCCACGCCCCCAACGCTTTTCACTCTGCCCACCGGAGCTTACCCCATAAGTAAGCTCTGGTGGGTTGAGACTGCCATTCACCATCACACAGGCTTTGATTTGATGTATGGCTCCCGGGACACCTATCACTTTCTACCATTGCCTGGAGCATAGGCAAGCTCCCTTCCCGGCCAGCACCCACAGCGGTGGGCACATGACTTTATTTCCATACAGCCTGAGCGGCTCACACACATATCTTGGTTTGCAATGTAACCTATCCAAACACAAAAAAGACAATATATCAAATTTGCTAAATCTTTAGTCAAAATGTTTTCATTTACTTTACAAAGTGTAACATCTTTAGAACAGATTTTCATGAGTTTCCTTTTAGGCAACAAAGTATAGTTACACTGGACTTTAAAAGTTAAATGATTTAGACATTGGTACAAGAGTACATGAACTTCACCTATTAAAAGCAGATTAATGACTGTAAAGGTACTTTGAAATAAGGAAAATGTTTCAAGATTTTGTAAATGTATATATAACTGCGGCTTATCCTTAAAAAGTCTGTATGCACAATTTCCCTTACATCCACGGAAATGGCAAGTGATGTTTTTCTAACATCCAAACTGCAAGTAAGGGTAGAAGAAATAAAAGTTATAACTTTATCGTCAATAACTTTGAAGATTGTTTTACGGAGTGCAGACAAAACTATGGAATGCCAAGAGAAGACATGAAAACAAAATAAATTGCTATGAAAATAATGATATAACAAGAAACAGGAAAATAACAAGAATATGCTTTGTTTATTTCAAATATGTGATGTAATAATAGAACGAATCTAAAGTGAAACAGCTCCTTCAAATTTTTTTCTGAAAACATAATATTTCATGTTCAAAAAAATAAAAAAAAAATAAAAAAAAAGGGTATGGTAAAATTGTAATCTATTTTTAAAAAATATTGTTTATTTCATAACAATATATAGTTAATCTATCAATAATAAAAAAAAAACTGAAAAACAAAACAAAAGGCTCTTTATACATATTTTACAGACCCAATGCCAGATGTTAAACATGTCGTCTAGGTATATGATTGACTAGCTACTCTGCTACTATGATAATTATGTTTGAAGATCACCTGCATATGAAGAGGGGTAGTGCCAGCTGTCTTCATTTATTTGAAGGTCTCTGTCCTGCATTAACATAAGGAGGAAAAAGCAACACGGACACTAGTGACATTTTGGGGTTTCTGATACATGAGTTTCACCTAATTTGGCTCAACATCTGAATAAATATCATCTTAGCAAATGTCACGCTGTTCAGAAAATATTTATGTCTGTGTAGGATGACCAAAGCAATCTCGTGAAGCCTTCCAGCAGCCCAAAGAACGCCACCAATATTTTTCTAGGTAAAATAATTACTTTTTCCGCTGCCTATGTGATTTAAGGAATAAATATTTGAACAAGCAAATGCGTGTATTAAATAAGGTGCAATACATGTAAATGACTGTGTGCAATTCAAACTTGCAAAACCAATGAAACTGTGGGGCATTTTTCTCATCAGAAAAAAATGGATGATTGCTTGGCTTCAAGTAAATAACCTTCCTGCACAGTGTAAGAGTTGATTTAAATAAGTTATATATATATATCACCCTTCTAGATAGGTGCGAGGATTAGGTAAATTCAGTTCTAGCTCACTGTGGAATGATTATTCTGGCCTGTTCAGTGTTTCACCAGGTCTGTTTTCTCTCTCTCTTTCTCTCTCTCTCTTTCTTTCTCTATCTCTCTCTTTTTCTCTCTCTCTCTCTCTCTCTCTCTCTCTCTCTCTCTCTCTCTCTCTCTCCTTTCTAGAGAAATGTGGATCTTTCTGGAACATAAGTGTGGAGCAAGGCAAGTGGGCAGCATGAATATTTATTCAGCCCTGGTCCTGGCAGGATGGCCCAGATGGCTGCTGGGAGTCTGTATAATTACTCTGAGGCCGCGTACAAACGATCAAACATATCTGCTGAAACTGGTCCGCAGACCAGTTTCAGCGGACATATCTGATCGTGTGTACGAGCTAGCAGACAGGTTTCCAGCAGACAAAAGTTTTAAAGCATGCTATAAAACTTGTCTGCTGGAAAGCTGTCTGTCGGATATGTCCGCTGGTTAGTACGCCTAACCAGCAGACCGAAATCTCCCGCGTGTGTCAAATGGATTCGACGCATGCGTGGAAGTATGTTACTTCCTGGTTTGGTGACGTGTCGGCGTCAACGTCACCGCCACGTCACCGTGCTGTCTGTCCGCAGGGATTTTGGTTTGATTGTATGTACACACATCAAACCAAAACATCCCAGGAGACATATCCGATGAAAACGGTCAGTCGGACCGTTTTCATCGGATATGTCTCCTCGTGTGTACGCGGCCTGAGACATAGAGCTTCTAGGGTTTTTCCTGTAGGAGAGGAGCACAGCCTAAGGCGTGGGGGTCACTGTTCCTTTGCCCCTGAGCCAAATATGCCATGTACTTGCAAGGTGCTGAGGCCTCAGGTGGGTGACCTTAGTTGCAGAGAGATGACTGAGGGGCTGTCATCTGAACATCTAGTCTGGTATCTAGCCTGAATTTTAGAAGGAGTCAACCATAGGCTCTAATAGGCTTCAAAATAGAGTGGACTCGGAGCGCAGATCATTGCGCTCGGAGCCCATCCAGGTGTGTTAGAGAATATTATCTTTTCTAACGCTGAATCGTCTCTCTGCCAATCAGGAAGTGCAGGTCTGTTACCCATTTCCCGATTGGCTGCCTAGGAGGAGGGGAGAAGACGCACAGCGGAAGCCGCTGTGATCATAGAAGAGAAAATGACACAGGAGACGCTGCAAGATGCCCATCGCAGCCTGTCCCCCCTGCCCGATGTGCCAGCCGATCCCCCATGTGCCGATCCATGCCGCCGTTGGGGTGCGTGCCAGTGAACCGGCAGGGAGCTCGGGGGTTTGAGGTGCTGTGGGGGTGGGGGGTGGTTGTTGATCATTCTATCACGCTGCTCTCCTCTCTTATCTTTCTTGTCAACACACCTGCATGGAACATACATGGCTGACCCTGTCCCAGTCCATTTCATTGGGTTGAATTAGGCTGATGCAAGATCACATTCATGTACTTACACCAGTTGTATTTGAAAAATGCATTTAATGATTCACAAGTCAATGGAGTACGAGTCAATCCAGTATTCAAATTCTCATACTTCTAGTGGTCTCTTCTCATAGTATTAGTGGTCTTGAAGTCTAACCACTGTAGCCTTTTAGATTTGATTTGTAGTCTTTGCTGCAGTTTAAAAAGAGTAACAAAATCTGAGGTATACCGTCAATAACTACTACAGTGCATAGGGATTAGAATACTTTAAAGCACAGAGAATCCTAAACATGCACCTTTAAAGTTTTACTCTGCACTGTCCTTATCAAAATTGAAAACTTTTTATGGCATTTAACTTGCTGAACAGCTCCAAGAGCCCAGTCCTTATCAGGTCCAGAGAGCCAAAACACCGCTGTTCATTGGTCAGTGTTACATTTCATAGCAGGCTGCTTGATAATTTAATACTATAGCGCATGGGGAATTCACTTTCATCCTTTTGGAAAATCTTATTTATAGGTCCTGTGTCTGTTAAGGAGGTGTTAATGGTTGTTTGGAGGTCTGCTGTTCTATATTCATGCAATACTTTCCTATCCTAAAGAAACCGCTACTCTAATCACTCTCCAGATTTGGTCTCATAACTAACTGCCAAGGCGCAGGTCATGTGATCTCAGACAAACTGGTTTAGGTCAGGCAGTGGTGTTTAGGTGTGGCTGTCTAGTCAAGGTTGTAGCTTAACCTTTTATTTTGCCTGAGATTAAGTGACCAATGCCCCAGCAAACAGAGGCTGTGGGGTTTATTTACTTAAGCTAGAGAGGGCAAAATCAGGCTCACTTCTGCATAGAAACCAATCAGCTTCCAGGTTTTATTGCACAATCCTAGCTGAGGTTAGAAGCTGATTGGTTTCTATGCAGAAGTCAGCCTGATTTTGCACTCTCCATCTTTAGTAGATAAACATCAGTAGCATTTAGCAACTATAAAGTTACATGTAAATGTTATAAAACCATGTATATTTAGTTCTAATTGTGAACATCTAGAGACTGCAATTTTTTTAGTATATCAATACTATCAATATATCAATATAGAATAGCAAATATAATAATTTAACCGCTTAAGCCCCGGACCATTTTGGTGGTTAAAAACCGGGCCACTTTTTGCGACTCGGCACTGCGTCGCTTTAACTGACAATTGAGCGGCCGTATGATGTGGATCCCAAACAAAATTGACGTCTTTTTTTCCCACAAATAGAGATTTCTTTTAGTGGTATTTGATCACCTCTGCAATTTTTTTTTTTGCGCTATAAACAAAAAAAAATAACAACTTAAAAAAACAATGCAATATTTTTAACTTTTTGTTATAATAAATATCCCTAAAAATCTATAAAAAAACTTTTATTTTTCACAGTTTAGTCCGATATGTATTCTTCTACATATTTTCGGTAAAAAATCGCAATAAGCGTTTATTAACCACTTAAGCCCCGTTCCAAATTGCTGGTCAATGACCGAGCCACTTTTTGCGGATTCGGCACTGCGTTGCTTTAACTGACAATTGCGTGGTCGTGCGACGTGGCTCCCAAACAAAATTGGCGTCCTTTTTTTCCCACAAATAGAGCTTGCTTTTGGTGGCATTTGATCACCTCTGCAGTTTTTAGTTTTTGCGATATAAACAAAAATAGAGCGACAATTTAGAAAAAAATAATATTTTTTACTTTTTGCTATAATAAATATCCCCCAAAAATATATAAAAAAAAAATTATTTTTCCTCAGTTTAGGCCGATACGTATTCTTCTACATATTTTTGGTAAAAATAAAATCGCAATAAGCGTTTATTGATTGGTTTGTGCAACAGTTATAGCGTTTACAAAATAGGGGATAGTTTTATGGCATTTTTATTAATATATATTTTTTTTTACTAGTAATGGCGGCGATCAGCGTTTTTTTCCATACTGCGACATTATGGCGGACACTTCGGACACTTTTGACACATTTTTGGGACCATTGTCATTTTTACAGCGATTAGTGCTATAAAAATGCACTGGTTACTGTAAAAATGACACTGGAAGTGAAGGGGTTAACCACTAGGTGGCACTGCAGGGGTTAAGTGTTCCGTAAGAAGTGATTCTAACTGTTTGGGGGAGTGGCTACACGTGACATGTCACTGATGACCGTTCCCGATCACGGGGAACGATCATCAGGGACAATGTCACTAGGCAGAATAGGGGAATAAAAATGAATTCGCCCTTTCTGTTTACACGCCAAACATGAGAGTGTAAGGCAATTTGAGTTGGTGAGTTTTGTATCTAATGGGAGGGGATTCACTGACACCGGGTGTGGTGGAAGATTGGAAGCTATTATCATTATTTTTTCACAAACGTACTTGATGTGTTTTATGGACTTATATTTAATTAATACTGTCATGGACCATGAAATACTGAAATCCTAATTCATGTATTACAGGAGATTTTATTCTGAACCCCAGCCAGGTCAACAGACTCATAAGAGATACTCATTGTCCATTGTGTGATAACCCTATCTAAAGTCTTTTGATTATCAGGTGTGAATGTTTTCTGCCCTGTCTCAATTCTCCAGACAGTTCCATTGTTCTGTGGCTGACTATTGTGTACATTGATTGCCCCCCTGGGGCTTGTGTCTGAATACACATAGCAGTCTTTCCATTCAAAGCTTTCTGACCAATCTCTGCTGTGTCATTTTCAAGTCCTCATTTGCATGGAAGGTGGACCTGAGGGGGAAGAACTGATGGGACTGTAAAAAGGACCAATAAGAAAGCGGTTGTTGGGGGCGGGATGTTCCAAATCCTGTATAAAAGTGTGCTGTGTACTTTCAATAAAGTGTGTCCTGTTTACATTCAGCATTAAGCCTTGGCTCATGTATGGATTATTCGGCGATTCCAAGGATATTCCTACTCATGGAATATTGGGTGATTTATTTTATGGAAGAAGAAGGGAATGCTTGACGGGGATATGTTCGACTACCGTCACAACTGGTTGGCAGCAGCGGGATATTCCCTTCTACTTTCCTTTACACCAGGATTCCAAGCAGACACTGGCAACAGTGAATTGAAGACTGGTACACCCGGCTTAAAAAAAAAACACTGAAAGAACTACTGGAAGTTTGTGGAAGGATTGCTAGCAACAAAACCGAGCGTGTCATCATAGCAGAATAAATGGAGCTAGACCAGGAGAACTCGGTTGCAGCAACGCCAGCAGTACAAGAGATGGAGACAGCAGTGATTTAGGAGGAGGAATCGCCAGCCAACAAGCTAATAAGAGAGAAATTAGCATGGTTCGGTCCGAACCCAACGGCGGATGTGGTGCTGAAAGTGATGACCCTGGTAGCGGAGGAGGCTAAACAAATAAGAGACGCATAGCTACAGTTAAAACTGGCAGCAGTCCAACAAGCAGCCGCACATTCTCCAAACAGTGAGTACAGCACAGCAGTACCAACTAAAGAGATAGGAGAGGTGCAGACACCAGTCTCCATGGAAGAGGAATTCCAAAGGAGGTTACAAGAGATGCGGATACAGCATAGAGGACCCGTATCAGAGGAGGTCCTTCTGGGATGGGCGGATGTGATTCAGTGCCAACTCTGGAAGGAAGCGCTAGCTCTGGAGCAGCAACACCAAGGAGAGGTCCTGCCCTACATCTATGCAAGGTACTGGCCGCAGTATGATGTACGAATGCCGTTGTTGGGGGAACAACCGAAGCAGGAGTGGATAGCGGAATTAAACAGGCTGATCCGGGCAAAGATGCAGCTGGATGAGAGCTACAGAGCCCTCCAGTGGTATGTAGCCCAAGAGTGCCCGTGGTCAGCGGATGACAGCCCCACAGAAGGCTATGACTATGATTGTTGTATTGGAGGATGTCCAGTGATCCCGACTTTGGGGATGATCGGGAGTGGCGCTTGGAGGACATAATGGAGCACAGAGAGAAAAAATTGAATATCTCGGAAGCGCACTGGCTACAGGAAGATTTGGAATTTCTGGCTACTCGGGAATGGGACCTGGAGATCGCCTACAAACAGCTGCTAGACTCTGCTTAGCGCCAGGGCCGGGCTCCCTTTGCCTGGGATTATCAGGAAATACCAGTGGACAATGCTGAAATCCTGGCTGAAGAATCGTCCATTTGGCAGGGTAACAGTGTTCCCTGAGAGAGGCAGAGGATGGCGGGGTGAGTAATGCTCGGTTTGGGGCAAGTGATTTGGGGTACTGTATGGATACCGGCATTGGGGGACTGGAACTACTGACTAAATTCAGAGACAACCAATCTGGTGTCTCCTACTGGGTTAGTCCCCTGCCAAAAGGGGAGATGTGTGACAGGCCTAGCCAGGACAGGGGCTTTTGGAGAGGACTGAATGCGAGCCTCTTGCCATCCGATTATGGGCCAGGGCCTCAAAGCGGGAAGGCGGATGGGTTATCCTGCCAGACAGTCCTGGAACCTTAAGACTACTTGCCCAACATCCTCGAGTGACCCGTTTGGGTCCCACTGTGGATGTTGAACTATTTGTCAGGGGGAGTAATGTCATGGACCATGAAATACTGAAATCCTAATTCATGTATTACAGGAGATTTTATTCTGAACCCCAGCCAGGTCAACAGACTCTCATTGTCCATTGTGTGATAACCCTATCTAAAGTCTTTTGATTATCAGGTGTAAATGTCTTCTGCCCTGTCTCAATTCTCCAGACAGTTCCATTGTTCTATGGCTGGCTATTGTGTACATTGATTGTCCCCCTGGGGCTTGTGTCTGAATACACATAGCAGTCTTTTCATTCAAAGCTTTCTGACCAATCTCTGCTGTGTCATTTTCAAGTCCTCATTTGCATGGAAGGTGGACCTGAGGGGGAAGAACTGATGGGACTGTAAAAAGGACCAATAAAAAAGCGGTTATTGGGGGCGGGATGTTCCAAATCCTGTATAAAAGTGTGCTGTGTACTTTCAATAAAGTGTGTCCTGTTTACATTCAGCATTAAGCGTTGGCTCATGTATAGATTATTCGGCGATTCCAGGGATATTCCTACTCATGGAATATTGGGTGATTTCTTTTATGGAAGAAGAAGGGAATGCTTGACGGGGATATGTTCGACTACCGTCACAAATACTTAAAGACATTTATATATTTTTTGAAATTTGTGCACATATTCACTTTTGTCACATGGTGATGTTTATGGACATTAGCATTATTTTTGAATACCTGTGAAAACGGATATTTCATCTTACATTGTTTACAGCGCTGTTTATATTTTATTACACTAATTTTTGGGGTTTTAGAATATGTTTTTCACAGAATAGGGGAATGCCTTGTATACAAAGACATTCCCCCGTTCTGCTCTTGCCGACCGCAATCGCGGGACTCCCGGGAACATTGAGTTCCTGGGACCCGCGGCGGCACTCGAGAGGCATGTGGTGGGCGGCAGATTCAAATGGACATACCTTTACGCCAATCTGCCTGTCCTTGCCATTCTGCCGACATACATCGGCGTGCGGCGGTCGGCAAGTGGTTAAATAGTGATTAATGATCTGCCATACAGAAAAATACCAGTCCTTTTTAAAATGATATTGCCAGTTTATTTTCACCAGGTTTAACACTATATCATTATATCAGGTGCTACTGTACAGGAACTAGTGCAATTTTATGATCAACGGCAGAAGTGGTTTGCTTCAGATACAACATTGCTGACTTACAAAAAAAAAGTACAGAGAATGAAAAAAAAATGGCAGATGTGTCTGGACATCTGTTCTCACAACACCTTCAAAATAAAAGGTGAACATTACCGGAAACATTGGGGGCTGTCAAATAAGCCACGTAAATAATAAAAAAAATGACTGGCTTGTAATGTGGTATAGTAAAGAACACAGACTGGAAAGTGTGGGCTGTGGTGCCCAGATTCAATCCCAATGTTTGCCCTGAGACAACTATGAAAACATTTAAATAAGGCCTGGTACACCAAATACCTTTGTAGGATGGAAATCTAAATTAGCAGCTGCAGAATGTGTCAGGAGTGCACAGAGAGTACATGCTGCAGCTACAGCCAACGACGGGGCAAAGACTTTTTTATTTTTTTTGTGGCAGCTGCCATTTATAAAGCACGGTCTGAGCAAACTGGAAGCTTGCCAGAATGTCAATCCGGGACCCTCTGGCTGTGTTTATGTACATTAAAGTTTAAAGGAGCTTTAGTGAACCTTTGTCAAAAGCATCACTGAGATATTATCTATGCCCTGAGTCCCAAGTGAGATGAAATGTTCTCTTATTGATTAAAACAATTGCAGAGTAAAGGCTGTGATCACTTATGCTAACAAGGCACTGCTGAAGCTTACATTCCTTCTCTTCTGAGATAACTCCCTCCGCAACGGTTAACCTCTCCGCTACTTGAATGGTGTATCTGTCCAGACAGTGATGGGAAGGTCACCTTAGTTTTATGGAATAAACACATCCATAAGTCGATCAATGTAAAATATGTGTTCTAACATTAAGCTAATTAAAGTGGAATCAAGAGAGTTATAGGGATTATGCAAGTTATTAGCTAGTCCTAAATAAATCAAACAATTCTTTAATATTCACAGCTAAAAGTTCTATTAAAGTGCGAAAACACACACAATGCAGGGCTACCCAAAAATCCAAATCAAATCCAAATTAAAGAAAAAAGACATCCAGTGCACAAACCCAAAGCCGCTTTAGGTTCAATATATATACACGACAGTCCAAAAATGGGAGCAGGCAACTCAGCATCTTTTTGACTACTTCTACCCATAGGTAAGTCTAGAATAAGGCTTACCTATAGGTAGTGGAAAAATCTCCTAAACGTGCGCCGTTTAGGAGATTTTTCACTTGTAGTCCACCAAAAATGTTAACGGCGCATTGGGCTGGGAAGAAACAAAACTAAGTGCAGTTTCTTCCCCAGCCTGTGCCGTAAATGGCGGCTCTCGTGCGCAATGCGCGGGAGTGACGTCACGCGGCTCTGGCGAATCACAGAGTCCGCAGCCAGGAAGGAAGAGGGGGCAGAAGATGGACGCTGCCTACACAGGGGGCATCGCTGGATTCTTTTGCAGGTAAGTGGCGATGCATACTAGCCCATTATGCTTTTCATTTGCAGGCTTTGCAGCGGGCTAAAGAGGAAGTAAAACCCATCAGGGTTAACGTCCTCTTTAAGCATCCATTTATTGCAACACAGGAAAAATCCAGCCAAAAGACCTATGCAGTTAAGCCAAAAGCAGCATAATGGTTCCAACAGTTCAGTGTGCCATTTCTGAACAAATGTGTTTATTTCTATTATTCTTTAGTTCCCTAATACCTGGCTGTATATTATAATCAATTAAAGCACTTATAATATATGGAGTATATACAGAGGCAGGGAAACTGGAGAAAGACAGAACTCAAGATATGAATAACAAAGTTATGTTTTTATTTATGACCACCAAACTTTGTTTTGTGCTTCCGGGTTTAAATATTAGAGATTATGGTTAAAGTGTTACTAAACCCACAACATTAGGATCAGTTTGTATATGCAGTAAAGCATGCTTGTTACTGTTTACTCACTGTGGAACCTAAAAGGTTACGTTAATCCTCTGCACTGTGTAAAAAGGCTGTTTGAGCCTATGTTCTCTGATCCTGTCCTTCTTTCACTGTCCCCTAACCATCTCCTGATAAGACAGAGTCCTTAGGCCGCGTACAGACGTACGAGAACCTCGTCGGGCTAAACTCATCGTTCCGCCCGACGAGGTTCTCGGCCGGCCGTCGAGTTCGTCGACCAGGCTGTCGAAAAAGGCGTCGAGCCTTTAGTCCCGTTGGCCCATCGAGGAAATAGAGAACCTGCTTTCTATTTTGGCTTGACGCCTTGCTCGACGAAAACGTACACACGGTCGAGCTTCTCGGCAGAATATGGATCCCAGCGAGCTTCTCGCTGGATTCTGCCGAGAAGCTCAGACGTGTGTACGGGCCTTAGAGTCACTCTGCACATGTTCTGTTTGGTGTGTATTTCCAGAGAGTTTTTTTTTCTTGGGAGGGTGCATGTGTTCGGCACAGGATCAATCAGCAATGTCCAGACAGAGGGTCAGGGGTCATGCAACCTCATAGGACAGTCAGAGTAGAATAAAAACTCCTCCTACAAGCTTTAACTAGACACTGATAGAAGTCACAAGGCTGCTATATACTGCTTTTGAGAAAAGCTATTAAGCAGTTTATATTTATTAAAATAATTAAATTTCCATGTTTTGTGTACTGTGGGAGACCAGATATAGCGAATGCAGGGTCCTGAGTTTAGTAACACTTTAAATAATCATGATGTAAGAGCAAATGAGAGGTTAGCTGGCTGCATGTCTTAGTTAGATAGTAGCGATATGTGCTTTAAAAATAAGTAAATGAGGTTACTAAAGTTCTATTGCCCCATACACACGATCGGCTTTTGTCTGGCCAAACTTACATCGGAATTCCGCCGGAATTCCATCAGAGTAAAAGAGAACATGTTCTCTATCTAAACTCCAATGGAATTCCTAGTCAGATGGGGCATACACACAGTCGGAATTTCAATCTTTTTCCATCGGAAATTCCAATCGTGTTACGCGGCATTAGTGTTAGCCCTAAAAAATAAACTCTCAAGATCAATTTTCTCCAATATACATTTTAGCGAAGTTGAAGTTTAATGCTTGTCAACCTCTCTGCTAACCAACTTGAGCAGACCTAAACAATTAATTTAATCTTATTAATGACATTTGTGTGGTTAACATATTATTCTAGTCCTAAAATGTATTCAGAATGAGATTGTTTAAAGAACTCACACTAATCTGATTTAAACAGCTCACTTTAAAACAAAAACAAGTCATGCTAATGTAGGGGGACATTACCACATGCACGCAAGCATGATATGTCTGGTCTGCTCTCTATACTGGTAAATTTGTCCAAATGGATGCAACAAAACAAACACTCATGCCTAAACATTATTAAAAGCCAAAACTTTTTTTTTTTTTTAGATAGAGTGGTGAAGGGTTAAAAACCCTGTGATATATATATATACATATACTGTATATATTGCTACCCATGTTGGCAGATACACAATTTTTCCTAATGACCACTGTGCTATAAGCAACCATTCAGGTGACAATCCTAATAGACAGCTTATGTGGAATATTGTGATAAAAAGATTTACCAAAATAAGCTACACAATATTTTTTATTAAATTGTAGAACCTATAAGTGGTGTGTTTGATATTTTTTGTCTGTTAACAATGAGGGGGGATTTATCCCTTTGCTGACTTTACTGCTTATTATAGGGCTCACTATGGTGAAATTAGGACTTTGTTACCCATATATCTAGGTGCTATTATCTATATATCCATCTTGTTATTGATACTGGCAGCTTGCATATGATGCAGCCCTGATTATTAACTGCTGACAATTTTGACTAATTACAATCAGTCAAAAATGGGTAGATATTACAAAATATATTTATTTAACTAAAGCATTTTTGGCTTTTCTATGTCCTCCTATAATGATAATCAGCCTGTGGTCCATGTCCTAATTGACCATATTCTATGATAACATACATACCTACTAAGGGCCAGATTCTCATATATTTGCCTTGGCGTAGCGTAAGCCATTTACAGTACACTACGCCGCCGCAACGTAACAGAGCAAGTGTCGTATTCTCCATGCACTTGCTCCGTAGTTTGTGGAGGCGTAGTGTAAATGGCCCAGCATAAGGCGGCGTAATTTAAAGGGGGCGGCTTGTATTTAAATTAAGCGCGCCCGCGCGTTGATCGAACTGCGCATGCGCCGGCCGGGGAAAAGCCCAGTGCGCATGCTCCAGCTCACGTCGGAAAGCGTTGTTGAAACCGACGTCAAAACGACGTGATCGTCACTACGCAATGCCCTATTCGCGAACGAGTTAGTAAAACGACGTAAGCGACGGAAAAAGCTGACGCTGACCTGACGCCATACTTAACATGGCATCTGACGGCACCCGACGGCATCCGATGGTACTGCGTAAGGTTACCCCCCATATTAGCAGGGGTAACCTTACGCGGACGACAACGACGTACACGACGACGGGGCGGCGTAAAAGTGTGCGGGAATCTGCGTAGTAGCCTCATTTGCATAGGCAAATGAGAAAAACAACGTAAAGGCCACCTAGTGTCATTACAACTACGATCCGCAAGTGTAATGGTATTACACTTGTCGGATGTTCAGGCGTATCTATGCCAAAGTGATTCAAGGAATCACTCGCATAGATACCCGGCAAAAAAAAACGGCGATACGACGGGGTATCTGAGATACTCCGTTGTAGCGTCTCTGAGAATCTGGCCCTAAATCTCCTGAAGAAACAGATCTATTTTCTGGAAAAATTCTCCTTATTCCACTGCATAAATAAACACATAAATCGAATGGAAATAATGACATTACTTAATTGTGAAGGATTTTTAGCTTACTATGCAGTGGGCAGCGGGCACTATTCAAGGGTGGAGGTAGTAGTTAGACACAAACTATGATTTGCTTTTCAAAAAATATGGGAAAAGTATGGATAAGGCTCTTTTTATGTGATTTTATTATTTGTGAATAACATCTTTTAATATATTTGTTGTTGTTATATTTGTTGCAACCAGCACCACAAAATCTCATTTGGTAATTGAAGTTATGGGTGATTTTATAGTTGAGCAGGGAAGCGGCAGCCAGACCCCTATTCCAGCATAAGCTTTGAATTCTGTTAGCAAAAAGCCCAGAGCAAAGAAAAATGTACATGTTGAATTTTGTTCACCTCAATAGTGATGTTAATAACAGCTTTCTACATTCTATAATTTCTAATTGTGTCCTTAGGGACTCTGGAAAAGAAGGCAGAGCTGTGCCCTAAAAGTTTATAATACTTGTGTACCTTTCATTTATTGCTGGTAAACCTAAATCTCCACGGGATAAAATTCCAAATTTTACAAATATTTTTTTTTTTTGCTTTTCTTTTTTTCTGTTGCTTTTTTTTTATCAGCATAAATCCCACATGGGCTTGACAGCTGTTTTATGTCAATTGCTACGAGTTATTGTTTTCAGATTTTCCCTGAGTAAAAATGGCATAAAAGTTAAAACAAATGTTTTTGTAATAAACAGGAGACTTCAAATGTTGTTCCACTGTGAATATATATATTTTTTTCTTTGGCAGTACAGTGGTTATACTTTTTATTTTCTAAGAAATTTTAGTTATGTGAAATGTCCAACCTTTTTTAGTAACTTCTATAATTTAGACCTATTTATTTAATGGAACTGACAACCTGTTTTACTTATGCATTTATAAAGTCAACAAAGAGTATTTTCCACTTCTCTGCATAATGCTGAATTTTGACATATGAGATGCTCCTGAAATGTATAGTATTATAGTATGCCCAGCATTTTTTTTCCTGAAAACTCAGAACCCTTGTTGGGTTTTTATTGCTATCCAGGACTTAATTAACAAGGTATCCTTCGCTTACTATTCTTTTGACAAAGGTTTCAACATGTGTTAAATGAGGAAAAATCTCCAACAGCAATATACAGTATAGCAGTATACAGCACACAGTAAAATGTAATGTTTAAATCATTGCAGTCTTCATTAAAGGGAACCTGTTTTTGGGTTATAGTCATTCAAGTATTTACATTCTCAAACAATCAATAAATGAGCTTTAAAACAAACCCCACTGACCTCTGCAACTTCAGACACTGTGGAGCAATTCATCCCTAAATTTCACACCAGAAGCATTAAAGTTTTTCTCTCAGAAGCTTAGCTCACCCTGTTATGGATTAGCTACCTTCCAGAACAGTGGCAGCCCATCCATACGGGGTGCACAGCCACCGCCTCCCCTATCCATGCATCTGGCCTCCTAATCTACATGCAGGGCAAGACGCATAGATTCCACTGGGGGGGGGGGGGTTCAAATGTGATTGGAGGCTCTAACAGGCTTAAAAAAAGGGTGGGCTCAGGTCGTAGATCAATGCACCCTGAGTTCACCAAGTCTTGTGTGGATTGTGGATTGTGGGTGCCCCCCCAGAAATATACCATCAGCCACCACTGTTCCAGTAGTAGCATCCGTCCAGCATTTATTCCATTATGTAAACATAAAGGACTTGCTCTTGGAGAAGTAACAAAATAAGCTGAGTTGCTGACTTTAGTGTTTCGGTTGTGAAATTTGATTTTGGATTGCCACACAACACCTGCAGCTACAGAGGCTTTTTTAACTCTATTTTTTGTTTGCTTAGGATATATAAATGCTGTCCAAAGCTTGGCTTCGGATTCACTATAAGTTAAGTGCTGGCCACAAATTGATTGCATAATCTTACTATAATCTTCATGCATTTCCAATCAAGTAGGCATACCCACTACACAGCCATTGGCACGTCTAAGTAATACTGGAAGCAGAAAAAAATGTACATAGCACAGGCTTAGGATTGTTCACCCGGAATACTATAGTGTACACCTGGGCGAGGGCCATGTTTCCTTGCACAGGGGTGTTCCATGTATCCCCATGCAGGCAGTCCTATTCATATCAATTGGGATGCAGCAGCTGCATTCAACTGTCCAACCCTTTGGGTTCATCTGATATGTGGTTCTCACCAGCCATAACCTATACTTATGTACTTTTTACATTATATGTTCACTTTGCATTGCTTAGGTTTTTGACACGTTTACATTATTTGTCTGCTCATGCTTGTTTTTTATGTTTATATTTCTGTCTGCACATAAATGTTCATGCTGAGACAAGAATTGCTGCCAAATATGTAAAATGCTAGCTTGAACATCGACACATTTTAAACTAATGTAAACCTTATTATTCTTTTCCATGTAAACATGTTTTAATATAATGACCCAATGGGGTCAATTCACAAAGCTTTATTTTCAGATTGCGAGTGTTATTTTAACGATTTTGCACGTTATTGAAGCTAGTTCAATTCACTAAACGATTTAACGCTTTGAAAAATCATCAAATAACGTTTCCCTACACAGAACCGATATTTTAAGGTGTGGATCCTTATTAAAGAGTCAAATCGTTATTTTAAAGATTCAAAACGTTATTTTAAAGAGTCAAATCGTTAAATATGTACAGAAGTGCAATTCACAAAGATTTTTTTGACAGTTATCAATCGTTAAGCAATCGTTAAATTAACACCTCCCTCAGGGTGGCGTTATGACATTTCCCAGGCGATATTTTGTTGTTAGGGGAAGCTTTTGGCGATTTTTGTAGTGTAGTGACGTTTTTAGTAGTGTTGGGCAAGATAGAACCGTGCTCTATTTGAACTTAAAATTATCCAGAGGCGAAGAAGAACACGTTAGAATGTTGTTCAGATTTATAAACGTGTATTCCGTTCACATACTATTTTGGATGACTTTTCTGAAACCCAGGTGATAGCTAAATTCTGATTATCACCTCCCATGATTTATTCCCTGTATGAGGAAATACACATGGCTTTAGAAAAGCACACACTAGAAGTTTTGCACATCACATGCTCAATCTCCATGTGTATTGCTTGTGTCTCTCTCTCTCTCTGTATCTGCTCTTTTCCACATGCAGCTGTTCTCCTCCCCTTCTGCTCCCAGAATGCATCTCTCCAGCATTATTTATCGATCTTAAGAGTTATTTTAACGTCCCAAATGTTAATAATAACGTCTGAGTAGTTAGAATAACGTTTGGATAAAGAGTCAGTTGAAAACCATAACGACTATGTTAAATAACGATTATAGCTTTCGTGAATACCATGTTTGCTAGCGTTAAATAAGGAGTGCTAATTTAACACCTGAAGAAAACCAATAACGTTTCTCTTTGTGAATTGACCCCAATATAATAAAAATGTTGATTGTAGTAATTACGTACAATGTATGTTGCAATGTAATTTCACTAGCAAAGCAGCCCATCATCACTTCATACAGTATGATTGCTATGTTATTTCACAGCTAGTAAAAGTAGAAGCAACTAAATTATTTATTACTCGAACGTGCAGAAAATACAATTTGGATACACCTGGGAGTCAACAGTTATTAATGTTGAAAATGCATGCCAAGACCCCAGTCACAGATATGTTATGTGGAACCAAACTAAACCCTTGTCTTTTTTTCTGTTCCTCTAAATGCTAGAGAACCTTCAAGTGAGCTTGGAAATGGAATCTAAACCTGAGATATCTTTAAATTAGGAAACATAATCAGCATTACCCGATTGTGTCTTGATTCTCTACTCAGTCCAGACATCATTGTAATGATCATGCAATATACAATATACAATACCTACAGAAAGGGCTTTCTTTGTCAGAGAATAGGCGAGATAGTCACCTCACCTCCTGTTGGTAATGTAGCGACTTTTAGCAATGCCTGTGTATTCTTGAGGTCTATGGACCTCAAGTCGCATTAAAGCGGGACTACTTTGAAGTCGCTGCAACTTGAAGTCGCACAGATATGAAAGGTACTCATTGGAAATCATGGGCTACGACTTGTCATGCGACTTTTCAGTCCCAAGTCGCATGACAAGTCACACAAGTGGAAACTGAGCCTAATGCTGCATAGACACACGATTGGAGATTCCGAGAACAAAACCGTGGATTTTTTTCCAACGCAATGTTGGATCAAACTTGTATTGCATACACACGGTCACACAAATGTTGTCGGAAATTCCGACCGTCAAGAATGCGGTGACGTACAACACTACAACGAGCCGAGAAAAATTAAGTTCAATCATTCAGACCATGCGTCAAATTGATTCAGAGCATACGTAGGATTTTTGTGCATCGGAATTTCATACAGAAGAGATTTTGTTGTTGGAAAATTTGAGAACCAGCTCTCAAATTTTTGTGGTAGGAAATTCCGACAGCAAATGTCCGGTGGAGCCTACACCCGGTCGGAATTTCCGACCAAAAGCTCACATCGAACATTTATTGTCGGAATTTCCAATCGTGTGTGCGCCGCATTACTCTCCACTCAAACAAATGGTGTTCCCATTTGATAGCCTATCTTGTATTGGGGAAATATCTGTCCCATCTGTGTTAAAAATACACCTCTAGTAAGTCAGTTTTTTTGATGTTTTGTATTTTGAGAATGTTCTTGATGATGGGCCATTTCTTAACCTTATATCATAAAGCTACAATTCTTAAGCATGAAGGCAAATGTTATTTCTCATACAATATGTCCTAGTGCTATATGATAATGATCAGCTTTTATAAGTCCCAAAGATGGAAAGTAAAACATTAGTTTTCAGACTTATTTCCTCAATTAGACTAAAGAAAGATAATCCATGTGAAGTTAGAGATATAGATGTTGTTCTGTCATTCAGCTCAAGGAAACACATTCTATCAGTGTCCCAGTGTGCCCAGACAGGAAGTGAAGGAAATGCAGGGTTTTGACATTCGCTGATTGGCAGGTGATGTAAACCAGTAAAAGGTGATTTTTTTTATTTTCTTTTTTAAAATCAGCATTTTTACCCATTTCTAGTGTGGGACAGACTACAGCTTCAAAGCACATTCCTTTGATCATGTTTCAGAGGGCTGTATTGTTAATACTTGTGGTTTTCCTTAACACATTTAAAGTGCCCATAGACAACTTAAGTTGGTGGTGCTATAACATTTGACATTCAGAATTTTCTGGCAATTGTTGGAGATGACAATAAGAAATAACAGATGCTGCCCAAAAGATTGACCAAATTGGACTGCTTCAATGCTAGTGTGAGTTACATTCATATGAATGTAGACTGATGACCAACGGTCTATTGTGTAAACTGCACATATGCAAACTTCCATGGAGGACATTTAACAATTTTGAAAATATGTTGAATGATAAATATCTGTAAGGTTTCTATGTGCATACATGCATTAGAAAATACTGTACACGGTAAATATAATCTGTATTGTTCATTTAGGCATTTAAAAGCAACAATATACTATAAACAGTTATTTACAGTATGTAACAGATCTTCCTTTTATGTCTATTGGTACTATTATACCGATTGATATAGTTTATAACTGCCAATGCCACATTAAAGCCCAGGTAAACTCCTACCAGGATCCACATAATTGGCCAGATCCATAGAGAGAGAGTACGCCGGTGTATCTACTGATACACCAGCGTACTTTCAAATTACCCGCGTCGTATCTTTAGTTTGAATCCTCAAACCAAGATATGACGGCATCTGGGTTCGATCCGACAGGCGTACGCCTTCGTACGCCTTCGGATTGTAGATGCAATACTTCGGCGTCCGCTGGGTGGAGTTCTCGTCGTTTTCCGCGTCGAGTATGCAAATGAGCTATTTCCGACGATCCACGAACGTACGCGCGGCCATCACATTCTCTTACGGCGTCTCTAGTCGGATTTTTCCGGCGTATAATTAAAGCTGCTTTTTTGCGGCTTATAGTTAGACTTGCCATGTTAATTATGGCCGTCGTTCCCGCGTCGAAATTTGAGTTTTTTTTTATTTTTGCGTAAGTCGTCCGTGAATAGGAAAGTACGTAATTCACGCTAGTAAAACAAAATAACGTTGTTGCAATGTAATTTAGCGCAATTTCTGAACGGAGCATGCGCAGTTTGATCGGCGCGGGGACGCGCTTCATTTAAATGAAACACGCCCCCTACCTGCCCAACTTGAATTCCGCGCCATTACGCCGCTTGAGATACACTACGCCGCCGTAACTTACGGCGCAAAATCTTTGGATTCGAACTAAAGCCAGGTAAGGTACGGCGGTGTAGCGTATCTCAGATATGATGCGCCGGGGCAGATCTTTGTGGATCTGGCCCAATGAGTTTAAAGGGAAACTGTAGTGCATTTTCAGTTAGAAAATAATTCAAATTATTATGGAACCATATATCTGAAAATAATTATGATTTTTTATTTACTTACTTGCAGAAGATTTTTTTTCTGTTCATTTATATTGATTTGTCAAGACGTCCTCTACTGGGCTTATTATAGTTAGAAATTGAATTAGCATTTCCTGCTTAAGTCCTTATTAGGTAAGTTCTTTATGGGGAGGCTATTGTTTCAGTTAGATCAGACCTGTCCCATAGACTTGCACTAAGGCAGAGGATCAGTTAGGAAAATTACTGTGTAGAAATACTAAGCAGGGGGTAGAGCCAATAAGCAAATATGACTGTCCCCATGGCCATATACAGTATATTTACAACTCTACACATAAACAAGGGGCCAGATTCACAAAGCACTTACTCCGGAGTATCACGAGTTAGGCACGCGTAAGTCTAAAAATGCACATGCTTATCTATGCACCGTATCCCCAAAACAATATACGCCTGAAATCCACATTTTTTAGACCGACGTAATTTGGATAGACCGGCGCAGCGTGCGTGCAAAACTGCACTAGACACACCATTGATTTGCTAGGCAAATATGCAAATGAGGGAGATACGCCGATCCACAAAAGTAAGTTTGTGCGGTGCAGTCTACGCGATGTGCTTATCAGCTGCACGGAAAGTTTAAAATTAGACAATCCGTCTACATGTCAGCAAAAGCAACACCATTAGGGACGAGCTGAGCAGTCACACTTGCAGGACATTAATGTGTATGCCAACATGCCAGGGGCATCCTTGCTCATAGCTATACTACTGACTTTAGATAAGCGCAGAAGGAGGAGGGCACGGAGGAGGGCACGGGAGAGGATCTTTGTCAGGTATATCCGTGGGGTGAGCCCAATGGTAATAGGCCCCCCTTTTGGCTGGAATTAGGGTGCAATTGGAGAGATACCCTGTGTTAATAGGAGGGTAGATGTTGGTTCCTCAGCTTCCACTAATTTCAGTGAAATTGAGCAAAGGTGGATTAATTAGGTCAGGAGCCTGTGCAGGCCAGCAGGCCCAAAGATTGCTAAAGTAAAATGATCCTATGCTGCTATAAGGATGCCAGTTGTGACCGATGCACCCTAAACCATATAAAACAAACAAAAAAATGTGTCTCTAGAGTCTAATAGGTAGGAATCCCTACTAGTGTGGTTGATTACACTAGTAACCACACTAGTAGGGATTCCTACCTATTAGACTCTAGAGACACATTTTTTTCTCACCCCACGGATATACCCGACAAAGGTATTAATTTAGCAGCGCCATTTCCCTTTCTACTATTCATATTTATATTAGCTCCCCACATAGGGATCCTACTGGGAGGCAACAGCTACTTTATTCACCATAGCGCGGACTACCCTGTTCTTACACGGGAGAGGATCTGCCGACCGCCACTGGGCAAGGTACTGGCAACACTCCATTTCCTTGCCAGTGGCTCTTTTCACCCTAATGGCTAAATATATATTTTATATACATTTTTTTCTGTTTAGTATATATTTTATAATAATTAATATAATAAATATATATTTTAATTTTTTTAACTAATATAAATTTACTAATTTTAATATTATTATAATTATCTTATTTAATATTTTATATATATATATATATATATATATATATATATATATATATATATAATATATGTACACACCAACACGACACAAACCTCTAAGCACTGTGCATAGCTCACTAAGTCTGACGGGCCTAGTTCCTATCTAACTGATTGTGCCGTGCCGAGTTCTGAGCATGCTCAGAGAGGTGCTGACCATAGTCTGCTTCATGTGCACATGCCCAGTCTGGCCGGCCCTTAATTTGCATGGGGTCATGGCTCATTTCAATGGAACACGCCCACGTCCTTCCCACTTTGAATTACACCACCTTACTCCTCGGAATTTACATTGCACCAGTGCAAATTTGGCCGAAATTACTACGAGGATACGGTACTTGCACCTCGAAATTAATCCGGTCTAACTTAAAGGAGTTGCACTACGCCGGTCCAAAAATGCGCCGATTTACGTGAATCTGGCCCAAGGTTTTGAAGCCTGAGACTAAACATAGTTGAAACAATTAATCTATGAGTATGTTTTTTTGTTGGGGGCCACTGAACCACATGGTTGAAACATACATTGAAACCAGCACCCCCTATGTTGCACTTACAATTTGATAGCTAATGTCTTGGTCATTGTGTTGCCCACCACAATACCAATTGAAAAAGAATAAGAGCTCCAGGTGTATGATGATAACCTGCGGTGGAATGTCTCGTAGAGTTCCAGCCCCAGCCTGCCTCTGTGGGAAACTTGTAAGAAAAGAAATGGCTTCACATCCAGAAATTCTGATTGCCTTTTATTGTTCAAAGTGATAACACCAAAGACACCAACACAAGGTCACGTAGACGCGTTTCACACAAACATCTTGTTCTTAATCATTGTGTGCTTAAAGCCTCTTTTCACTTCCTCATTGTTCGTTTTTGCTCAGAAGTTGCTCTATTTCTTCTCTGTTCTGTTCACTTCCTGCTTGTCTGATTTCACTGACCACCGTGAAGGGAGGCTTTACTGTGGTGGTCAGTAACGTGCTTGCCACCTCCTGGGAACTACATCTGTGCGGCAGGACACTCTCTACGCGTTAGAGACCTCAAGGAGGTGTGAATTACTGGGCATGCCGCAATTCATACTGGGAAATGTAGTTGAATGAGAAAACAGGAAGTGAATGAGAGAAGAGAAACTAGAACACCGGAGGTGATATAGATGAAGGAATATAAAACGTATTTACTCATTTTTTAACAGAATTATTACACTATTCTGTCTGTCTATCTTGCAGACTATCATGTTAGGCAAAAAAAAAAAAAAAATTCCTTTACAACTTCGTTAACTTCTGTAAAAACATCTACTTTTATAGGGCTTCCATGGAAATTCTGATATATATTTAATAAAAAATAAAAATATCTGACTATTGTGCAGCTAACTGTACAACAGATATATTTTATTGCATAAAAAGTATAAAGACACACAAACCATGTTAAAAACAAAGGTATACCTAAAAAAAACAAGATACTCCCAAAATGGTTTACAAAATATATATATACATACATCCTACAGTATAAATCAATGAATCAAAAACCTTATATCAAATATACAGATAAGGATGTCATAATCATATGACAATATTGGTGGTACTTTATCAGAATAGCAGCTATACCTTAAAAGGCTCTGTGATTGAAATGGTTAATCCTACAATAACTAGTAAAAGTAACAATAGCCCATCCACTTCTTCCATGGACGAATTAGAGTGGAATGTCATCCAGAGGGCTCAATAAAAACGTCCTGTGATGCTGAGGATGTAGTACATCAAAAGGATAAACCAGCACATCAAGAAACAAAGCCAAGCTAAGAATTCTGTAATGTAGTAATGCAAAAAAAACTAAATACTCCAGGTATGAGAAAGGTCTCAAGGTGGATTTTACCTGTGATTTATCATAGAAAAGAATGTCCATATATATGCTTTAACAGGGACCACCAAGACAATATATATATAAATATATATATATATATATATATATATATATATATATATATATATATATATATATATATATATATATAGTGGTAGGTGCAACATTATCTAGTCTCCAGTTAGATTTACCTTGTCATTAGAAGTATACAAATGTCCACGTGCAGATCTCTACTGGGACCATTGAGTCCTTTTATGTATGGTTTACATGTATAATGTATATGCATGACTTGTATAGTTGGCATGTCATCATCATCCAATCTCTAGGTAGATTTAGACCCCTTTCCCACTGGGGCGGTTTGTAGGTGCTATTGCGCTAAAAATAGCGCCTGCAAACCTACCTGAAACAGCCGCTGCTGTCTCTCCATTGTGAAAAGCCAAAATAAAAAAAAAGCAACCAATGATGTTTTTGGTAAATAAAACATCCTCTTAGTTCAAGTAACTGGAAACATGGCCTATTAGCAGCTTGCTTATGAATTCCGAATGATTTGTCAATTGTAAATCGAAAATTTGTGTATTTTGTAATCCAATGGTGCCATCATTGATTTTGAAAGTTGACCAACCAAGCATTCTATTTCATGTCAAGTTGTATTGAAAAAGAAAATTTGTGGCCGGTAATCTTCTTTTCTTTCCAGGTCACAGCTCATGTGCACTTATTTTTCGACTATATTTTGCGCGTGATTCTCCCATCATTGATTAGAAATACATTTGTTTTTTGTTTTTTAATTCCAACATGCCCAATCACTCAAATTAAATGGCCGCGTGAAAATCGTCCGTAGCTGCGACCCACTAAAGGTCAAAATTTGAATGATTATTCAAAGGTGTGATTTTCGAAAAAGAAAAATCATTCAGAATTTGACACGTGTATGGCCGGCATAAGTGATGTGAACGTGCAACTTGAAGTATAAAAAAACATGAAAAAAAGGTGCGATGAAATATTCTGAATAAAAAATGTAAGCAGCAAACCTTCTGTGAGACATATACACAGTAAGTAAACAAAAAATAGAAAAAGGTCACGCTATTCAATCATGTATATACAAATGTAAAAACTAAATGATTGGAACAGTCCACAAGTGATGTGAAAAAAAATCCTAATGTCAATCTCCACCATCCACCACCTTAGTGATCTTAACCACTTAAGGACCGCCTACTGCACATTTACGTCGGCAGAATGGCACGGCTGGGCACATCAACATATATATATGTTGATTTTAGTACCCAGCCGTGGGTCGCGGGCGTGCGCCCGCGGGCGCGCGCCCACAACCCGGTCCGAAGCTCCAGGACCGGGACCGCGGGATTCGCGGACCCGATCGCCGCTGCAGTGCGGCGATCCGTCCCTGGAGCGGAAGAACGGGGAGAGCCGTGTGTACACACGGCTTCCCCGTGCTTCTCTGTGGCCGTAGCATCGATCGCGTCATCCCTGTAATAGGGGGACGCGATCGATGACGTCACACCTACAGCCACACCCCCCTACAGTTGTAAACACAATACATAGGCACACATCCCCTACAGCGCCACCTGTGGTTAACTCCCAAACTGCAACTGTCATTTCCACAGTAAACAATGCAAATTTAAATGCATTTTTGCTGTGAAAATGACAATTGTCCCAAAAATGTGTCAAAATTGTCCGAAGTGTCCGCCATATTGTCCCAGTCACGAAAAAAATCGCTGATCGCCGCTATTAGTAGTAAAAAAAAAAGAATTAATAAAAATGCAATAAAACTATTCCTTATTTTGTAAACACTATAAATTTTGCGAAAACCAACCGATAAACGCTTATTGGGATATTTTTTACCAAAAATAGGTAGAAGAATACATATCGGCCTAAACTGAGGAAAAAAAATGTTTTTATATATTTTTGGGGGATATTTATTATAGCAAAAAGTAAAAAATATTGAATTTTTTTTTAAATTGTGACTCTATTTTTGTTTATAGCGCAAAAAATAAAAACCGCAGAGGTGATCAAATACCACCAAAAGAAAGCTCTATTTGTGGGGAAAAAAGGACGCCAATTTTGTTTGGGAGCCACGTCGCACGACCGCGCAATTGTCAGTTAAAGCGACGCAGTGCCGAATCGCAAAAAGGGGCAAGGTCCTTTACCTGCATTTTGGTTCGGGTCTTAAGTGGTTAAATATAAGTGCCTCCACCAACAGCTGAAAAGCTCACTTACCAGCTCCTACTAATCTCTCCTTACAAGGGATCGTTAGCGCTTGTGACTTTAGCCCAGCCAAGGTCTTTCTCCAGGTCCAAATGGTCTCCCAACAAGATCACCCCTTTGCACCGTATAAGATGTAAAGATTTCTCACTCAGGTTCCAGGTGATGCATCACCTCCGAGGAAACGCAAAGACTAAACGCTCAAAAACGCAGCTCACCAGCATATAACATTTTTGATCCCATTGAAAAAAAAAATGCTTAAAAACGGTAACGCTGAAAAACGCTAAAAACACACAATTGCAAAAACGAAGAAAAACGTTGAAAAACTCACTGCAAAGCTACTGGCGTTTTTATAACGTTATTAGGGTTGTCCCGATACCGATACTGCGGGAGTACTTGTACTCCCGCAAATACCCCCGATACCTAAATAGAATACTCCCCCCCCCGCGGCTGCATCGAAAGCCGCCGCATGGGTTAAACGGCTTTCATTTGAATAGCTGTAGTGTTCCCGCTGCGTATAGACACTCCCCCTTGCTCGGGATTGGATGGGTGATCGTGATCTGTCCAATACCGAGCAAGGGGGAGTGTCTATACGCGCGGGCAAAACAGCTATTCAAATGAATGCTGTGATGTTCTCCGTGCGGCGGCGGCTTTCGGCGGCAAGGTATGTGGGGACATGGCTGGGGGGAAAATGGCTGCATATGTGGGGGACATGGCTGGGGGGAAAATGGCTGCATATGTGGGGGACATGGCTGGGGGGACATGGCTGCATATGTGGGGGACATGGCTGGAGGGACATGGCTGCATATGTGGGGGACATGGCTGGAGGGACATGGCTGCATATGTAGGGGACATGGCTGGAGGGACATGGCTGCATATGTAGGGGACATGGCTGGAGGGACATGGCTGCATTTGGGGACACATTCAAAAAAAAGTATCGGTATTCGGTATCAGCGACTACTTGGAAAAAAGTATCGGTACTTGTACTCGGTCCTAAAAAAGTGGCATCGGGACAACCCTAAACGTTATTATAACATCCAGTGTGCATGAGGCCTTAGGTTACAATTGTGTAGAACAAAATCTAATAGGCTTTTTGTAAATATTTTAGATCAATTTAAATATGTGGAAATGTGGTTTAAAGTATACTGAGCTTAAAAGCTTATTTTTGAAGGTACCAAATGCTCCCTGGGACAATATAATTCTCTCGTGGCTACAAGACTAGACGAAAAAACGATATCTCTGTAATGTATTACCCTGTTTTTCAGAGAATTGTTAGTGCTTAAACTGGAGCCTTGTTAGCACTAATAAATCAAACACGTGGTTACACTTAACCACAGGACTTGCATTATAAAACTGCTGTTATGTTGTTAATGGTAAAAATCAATATTTTTCTACAACTTTTTTCATTTTATTTCATTTAAGTGCTGGGATGAAAGACTCTATAAAAGCCACATATTGTTTCATTTTATTAGACAAAGGAATATCGGCAACTAGCATCGTTAGCAGTATTCGTGGAAGTTGATGCCAGGCATGAGTATCTTCTTTAACCACTTCAGCCCTGAAAGAATTTACCCCCTTCCTTACCAGAGCACTTTTTGTGATTCGACACTGCGTCACATTTAACTGACAATTGCGCGGTCGTGCGACGTTGCACTCAAACAAAATTGACGTCCTTTTTTCCCACAAATAAAGCTTTCTTTTGGTGGTATTTGATTACCTCTGCGGTTTTTATTTTTTTGCGCTATAAACAAAAATAGAGCGACAATTTTGAAAAAAAATTAATATTTTCTTACTTTTTGCTATAATAAATAGCCCCAAAAAATCTATAAAAAAAAACATATTTTTTCCCTCAGTTTATGCCTATACGTATTATTCTACATATTTTTTGTAAGAAATCGCAATAAGCGTATATTGATTGGTTTGCGCAAAAGTTATAGCGTCTACAAAATAGGGAATATTTTAATTTTTTACTAGTAATGGCGGTGATCTGCGATTTTTATTGTGATCGTGGCATATCAGACACTTTTGACACATTTTTGGGACCATTAACATTTATACAGCGATTAGTGCTATACAACTGCACTGATAACTGTATAAATGTGACTGGCAGGGAAGGGGTTATCACTAGGGGGCTTAAATGTATTACCTAATGTGTGATTCTAACTGTAGGGGGAGGGGACTCACAAGGGGAGGAGACCGATGTGTGTTCCTCTGTACTGGGAACACACATCGGTCTCCTCACCTGATAGGACCGTGGATTTGTGTGTCTACACACACAGATCCACAGTCCTGCCATGACTGGACATCGCAGCCACCGGGCACGTGCACTGGGTCACGTGAGATGCCGTAGCGGCGCACACGCCCCCCAGACGGCCGGGAAGCCCAGGACGTCATATGACGTCCACTCCGGATGGGAGATCCCATATGTGGTTGTCATATGACAATGGGAGGTAGGGAAGTGGTTAAAGCCCAACTCCAGGCAAAACTAATTTTTATTTTCTTTATTAATTGATTGTTTTGGTTTTGTGCACAGGTGTTAATTTACAGAGGCAAATGGTGTGTTTCTTCACCTTAATGTGCTGGTTGGTGGACAGAGAGAAGAGAACAATTCAATTAAATAATGATTTTAATATTTCTATGTCCAAACACCAGCACTTGATGCATCACACATTTAGCCAAAATTGTGTACATTTTTTAAAGCTATAGCTCGTTGTATAGACTGTTGTTCAGAAAAAACTCACAGAACCCAACTTGGTTTTGCTTGTCAAAGTGTGTTCATTTAGTGCTCAAGCCGTTGTTTACAAAAGCATGAAGGCAAACATGTCTGTTAATACCAATTTATTACTCTATCTTGCATTCACATGTTGTCCAATTTTTAAAGAAAATGTGTTAATTATGATGTTTTCCCTTCTAATTCTTAACCACTTGCCGATTGCCCTATAGCAGATTTAAGGCTACAGGGCAGCTGTTCTGTGCAGAATCATGTATATGTATATATATATATATATATATATATATATATATATATACACACATATATATATACATATATATGATTCTGCACTTTTGCATAGGGTCGCGCTGCTTCTGCTGTGATTGGTCCCACCCAATAGATGACTGCCGACACCCGCTGATCATCAAGGAGAAACATGAGATGTAGCTCTGCATATGTAAACAATGTAGAGCCCTGTTCTTTCAGCAGGGATGAGGTGAATTTTTTATTGGATTTGTTTCATAGCAGAATGTAAAAAAAAAATATATATATTTTTTTTATTGTCTGTTTTTTTGTTTATAGAGCAAAAAAAAAAAAAAACTTAGTGCTGGAATAGCAAAAAATGTCCTGGTCTGGTCATGGAAGGTGGGGGGGGGGGGGGGGTCTGGAGTGACAGTGGAAACATGTTACAATAGTAACATAGAGACAGAAATGTAGACTTTTTCTGAAAAGGATAGTTGCCTGGATGTCATCATTGGCCTCTTGCATATTTTAAATCATTAACCTGGAAAAAATATATGGATGAGGACTTCTGGCTTTTTAAATCGGCTTATGTGTTCCAGATCAACAATCCAGAAAGTCTATGATAATCGAACCGTTAGTATAGAGCTTTCAATAGCAGATCAGGACAGCTCATCCGATATTATTCTATGCACGGAAGTTATTTTCATACGATGCCAGACCTACGATTTTCGTTTATTCAGTACAAAAATGCAATTCGCTCAAAAATGCAATACAAATATATTACAACACATAACATGACTTTGGATTTTTTATTCTGTCCTACGAGAGTATTCATGACTTTAGTAAACTCATCAGATTTGACGTTGAGATTAGCATGCAAAAAAAAATGGACGATTATTCATCAAATAATCGGATCGTGTGTACCAGACATTAGTATAATAGCCAGCAACCTAGCACTGAAAAAAGGTCGACAATGACAGCATCCATATCTCTGACATGACAGGTTTAGGCAAACTCAAGGAGTGCTAAAAAGGTGGAATAATTGATCCTGTATTGGAGAATGGGCTTTGTCATGTTTTCCAAAAGTTCCTGCAATGTAAGAGCCGGTTCACACTGGGGGGACTCTTTAGACGGCTCATTCTATGCAATAGAACCGTTCTAATAGGAGCGACGCAAGTTGCTCCAACTAAGAAAAAGGTTCTTGTACGACTTCGGGGGTGGCTCGGGGCGACCTGCATTGACTTCTATACTTCATTTTGCAGGTCGCCTCTGAAGTCGTCTTCAGGAAGCCTTGCGGAATCGCCCCCGAAGTCGTGCCGTCTAAGGCCTCGTACACACGACCGAGAAACTCGACAGAATCCATCAAGAAACTTGGTGGGAGAGCTTTTTTGGCGAGGAAAACGTTGTGTGTATGCTTTTCATTGAGAAAACTGTTGAGGAAAAAAGAGAGCAAGTTCTATTTTTCCTCGTCGGGAGTCTCAATTTCCTCGTCGTGTTCCTCGTCGGGCTGGTTTTCGACAAGAAACACGTTGGTGTGTATGCTTAGAAACCCGCGCACCTTCTGTAAAAGTAGCGTTTGTAATGGAAATAGCACATTTGTCACGCTGTAACAGACTGAAAAGTGCAAATGTCTCTTACCAAACTTTTACCTAACACGCAGTAACATGAGATTAGCAAAAGCAGCCCCAAGGGTTGTGCCAGTGGAATCGAACTTCCCCTGCCGTTGTATGTGTTGAAGTCACCACGTTTGAGAACGAGGAGATTTGGTCTTGACTGTGTGTAGGCAAAGACAGCTTGTCAAGTTTCTCGACAAGCCTAACAAGGAACTCGTCGAGGAAAACGATGTGTCTTTCCCGACGAGTTCCTCGGTCGTGTGTGTGAACTGGCTCTAAAACTGAGGATATTTTAGATTTATGGGGCATATTTATAAAGCAGTGAACATGACTTTACCAAACTTTCAGTGGTAGTGAATCCATCACGATCATTTAAAACAATTGCCCCAGGAAGACTAACCTGCCATGAATGTTTGGTGAATGTCATACTCACTGCTTAATAAATATATCCTAAAGTATAACTAAAGGCAAAACTTTTTGGGGTTTTGGATAGAGTGGAGAGGGATTAGAACACTTGTCACCCTCTCTATTTGTTCTGTTTACCAGTATCATTGAAAGTGAAAGTAAAAGAAAACACACATTTTGGGATGTCCTTAGAAAAGGGGAAATCTTCCAATGGGTGCACTAGTTCTGGTGACCTGGGGGTCCCCAAGGATTTCCATTAATTTTCAGTACTTTCCTCTCACTTCCTGTTTGACTATGGGACAGGAAGTGAAGGAAGATCTCTGCAATGGAACACAGATGGCGAAAAAAAGATCTGACAGGGGTTATAACCATCCCTTGCTCTATCCAAAAAAAAAAATTTTCCCCCATAGTTTTACATTAAACCAAATCTCCCAATGGCTCTACAAATATTACAATGCACAATAAAATTCAAATATATGCTATATACCTTACAAAGTGCAAATGGTTAATGTGATCACCAGAGGCTGAAGGTTTACAGTTACAGTGCAAACAAAGAATTTAGCTGTTTATTCACTTTATTTCCTATAAATTGTTTTCCTGAGCCCTAATTATTCCAGGTCTTGATGTTTATGAGGTTCTGCAGAGCAAACAAACATGTTTGTTTCCAAGGAGACTCAAGGCTGATTAAGCCATTACTAACTCACATCTTCAGCAACGCTACAACATTTTTTTTAAAGGGTTTTAACCTGGAACTATACCTGCAGGTCTCATTATTTTAGAAAATCTTTCTCTGGAAGATCCGTGGATTTTTATTAGAGGTATGGCTTTACAGAAAGGGATACTCTCATTATTACATATACTGTATTTTTTAATGTGTGTGTTTTTTGTGATACATTTAGGCCTCTTTCACACTACCGCAACTTCAAAATTGCGCGATTGTGACGCAGGGACTACTTTGGAGTCGGCAAGTTGTACTAATATGAATGGTAGTCATTGGAAATCATGGGGAACGACTTGTCATGCGACTTTGCAGTTCCAAGTAGTAGGACAAGTCGTACAAGTGTGAATAGGGCCTTATTCATATTTTTCATTTATTTATTTATTTATGTATTTTATCTTACAAAGTTTTATTTCTGATAACAAGAAACCAGGAAATATACATCTGTAAGCAATATGACTTCCAGGTACACCACAGGGTCACAGGTAAAGCCTGACACCAGGTAGCATGACACAAGACAATAAGAGTGACATATGTCAAGAACATATTTAGTGCAGAAACCATTGATTTGTGAGACAAGCCATATGCATATTCCTTCTGCAATTTATTTATAGTAATTTGGCAACCTAAATCTGATCTGTGACCTGTTTACTATGTAGCATAATTATGCAGCTTCATTTTGCTTCATTAAGAAAATGTAATTACCAAAAACACAGCATATTCAAGGGGAATTGGTCACAAAAATGATTGCGAAAGAAGCCTGAGATAGAAGCTGACATTCAGTGGTGCCAAGGACTGCATATTTGTTTTAGGACAGTAAAGTAATCCACAGCAAAGCTTACATCTTTACTGCCCTTAAAGATGTATACGGATGCTTCTCAGAAAATCTGTTACATAGTCTGGTTGAAAAAAGACACAAGTCTATCCAGTTAAACCAGTAGAATGGTTAAGAAAATGGCAGCATCCACCTCAAACTGTAGTTCTACTCTGAAATTTTCCATTTCGTCAATTTTGCAATTCAATAAACATAGTTAGAACATGATGAATTCTTAGAAGATCTGCGTAAGACATGGGTGCTCAACGTGTGGTCCTCCAGCTGTTGCGGAACTACAAGTCCCATGAGGCATTGCAAGCGGCTGACAGTTACAAGCATGACTCCCAAAGGCAGAGTCATGATGGAATTTGTAGTTCCGCAATAGCTGGAGGGCCACAGGTTGAGCACCCATGGCATTAGACAACTCAGACCTGTATGAAACTCGACTAAAACCATAAATGTAATTGTTTCCCAAAACAGCTACAACCAAGGCAAGATGTGAATGATAAAAATCAACTGAATTGTCACTGTTACTGTCAAGTGAACTGAGCTTCAAATGACTGGTATCATAGCTGATTATGAATGCAGCACAGTGGCAACTTCAGATCAAACAGAGGCTAACATAGCAGCTTCCTTATCTGTAAAGAATAGAAGGGTTTGGTTCCCCTTTAATGAAAAACACCTGATGATATTCCTTCTCATCAGCTTATGCTGGCCATACACCCTACAAAAAATCGTTCAAACGAACTTTCGAAAAACGAAAGTTCCCCCGTGAGCACAAATTATAGTGGCATCATGTAATGACCGATAAATCGTCCAGTGGACATTAATAAAAAAAATTGGTTTGTTTTTCTTACCTAGTGCAGAAAGTTTGGACGAGAAACACATTAACCTTCCGATTTATCGTTCGTTCGGCTAAAAATTTCCAAACTTGTCCTTTGTTTTTTCGGCTCAAGAAACGTCCCAAGGGAGCTGTGGTGGCTCAACGTGATTGGCACTGCGCTGACAAGCCATTCACCTCTGCAGCCAAGGGTTCGGATCCGGTCTCGGCTACATGTGAATTGAGTTTGGTGGTCTCAGCCCGGCTCCCGGTGGGTGTGCTATGCAAGGTACGCCTGTGCTTAGTACGCCCACCCCCCCCCCCCCCCACAAAAACCACCACACTTGCACGCACACGAAATTGGTTTAAAAAACACATGCACTTTGGCCATGCGGTCTCTTAAAATAAAGAGAGGCGAAGGACCTACGGGGCTGGCTGGGTGGGCTAGGCCCCCTCACTCCCTCATAGGGGGAGTCCCTCTGCCCCATTGGGGTCCCGTTGGGCCCCAGTTGGGCTCCCAAGAGGAGCAGGTAGGGCGGGGTGAGTGGGAGGCCCCCCTTCACACCCGCCATTGCCACCAGGGGCATGGAGAAGGATGGCGATTGCCTCCGGGGGGAGGGTCTGCCTACTCCCAACTCCTGCAGTCCGGCTCCTCTCTCTCGAGTTCACGCACAAAATACACTTTAAAAAAAAGAAAAAAAAAAAAGAAACGTCCCAACGATTATCGATTTTGTGCCCATTAACTGTTCAAAAAATGAACAGACTTTCTGAACGACCGAATTTCGGACGATTTTTCGTATAGTGTATGGCCAGCATTAGCCCAGGTTCACACTGAGCTGCGGAAGTGAAGCCGTGCGTGTTCAGCTGAACTCACACGGTTTCACTCCCGTCTGGCAGTCCCGATTTCGGCCGCGATTACAGATATATCTGTACATGTTTCTGCACAGATGTCAATGTAAATAGCGGGCCCAAATCGCAAAAAAGTAGTACAGAAACTACTCTTTAAAATTGGTGCAGCGCCGCAGATGCGGCGGCGCACCGATTGGGACTGTGCCATTGCCGGCAAATGCTGCCGTTTTGACATGTCAAAACGCATGTCAAAACGCACTAGTGTGAACCAGGGCTGAAAATTAACATAATTTTTTATATCTATATATTTTCTTTAAGTAAATTTTGCCAGTGCATTACGATTAGCAATACTGCTTCTTACATGGAAATTATGTTTTGCTTCCAATAACAAGAAATAGTCTTTCACTACCTTAGAGTGTTACTAAACCCAGGACCCTGCATTCACTATATCTGGTCTCCCACAGTACACAGAACATGGAAATGCAATTATTTTAGTAAATATAAACTGCTAAATACCCTTTCTCATCAGCAGTATATAGCAGTCTTGTGACTTCTAGCAGAGTCTGGTTAAAGCTTGTAGGAGGAGTTTTCATTCTACTCTGACTGTCCTATGAGGCTGCAGAACTGCTGTCCCTCTATCTGGACATAGTTGGTTGGCCCTGTGCTGATCACATTGTCTCTCCCAAGAAAAAAAAACACTCTAGAAATACACACAGAACTGAGCATGTGCAGACTCCAAAGGATCTGTACTATTAGGAGATGGATTGGGGACAGTGGAAGAATAGGAGGATCAAACAGCTTTTTTACACAATGCAAAGGATTAACCCCTTAGGTTTCTCAGTGAGTATAACAAGCACACTTTACTGCATATACAGACTGATTTTACTGTTGTGGGTTTAGTAACACTTCTTATATACTCGTTTGTGCATGGGTTGGTTTTGGCACTTTGGAAATTATCCATCTTCTCTATGTGTAAACATCATCTATGCAGAAAATGAATACAAAGAAAAGAAAGAAATCCATGGTATATAATTTTGCACCTGGATTTGTGATATGCTTGAACAATGGCCAAACACTCTTCTTGTTACACTTTTAGGACTGTGATTTATGAACAGGATTGAGTCAGCAGACCCACCTATCCCCAGTCACAATTCATCCATAAACCTGCATTATTTGTCAGCACAGCCTTTAACTTTGGAAACGGAACTGATTTAACAGGAGCGCTGTGATCGGAATCCATATAAAAAGCTCACTTTGTGTAAGTGGTTTGCAGGAAACAAGGGGTTAAAGCACGGTGCTCTGCTTTGTGGTTTTCACATCAACTCCCAACAAGGTGTTCAGCATCTTACAGTTTCCCATGACTCAAACAAAAAAAAAACACAGCAAGTATTAAACTCATATGGATTGGTGTAAAATTTGTGAAAATGTAATTTGTACTGAATACTTAAAAGTGTTTAATGTTGAAGCCCTAGGATGACAATAAATATACAGTAATTAAACCAAGATTAATAAAGAGACACTGTCAATTTGCTTATTCAGGGCAAAGTGATAGTATGCAGAAATACTGTACACGTGTTTAGGCGTTTATAAGCGTTTCCCCCCCAAAACACTATAAAAATGTACCACTACAATCGCTTGATGCTCCTCTTACAAAATGCACTTTATATTTTCTTTAGCATGTAAACTCTCCTCTACATACCTGCGCTGACGTCATGCCTTCTGGCTTGACCCGGCGTTTTTGCACCACGGTCCCCACCCTCGATCGTTGGTCACGCCGGGTGGAGGACATCCCAGCACCTCTTGGCTCCCAGCTCTACCCTTGCTGGATTCGGGAACCGCTGCTGCTTTACCCAGCTTCCAGTGACACTGTTCAGCGCCAGTACCCTGACGCTCCTCTGGGACCACTATCGATCCCCCTCCTAATCAACCACATAACCTGTGGCGCATATATATGTTTTTACACATGTTCCAGCCGGGTTCCTTTATCCAGGACCCCATAGGTTCTCATATGTACACATGCCCTCCCATGGCCACCACATGGGACCTGCGCCCAGCCAGCCTTGCCGTGCTTCGCTCGGTGGGCTTTTTTAGATATGCTCCTGATGAAGTGGCTATGCCACGAAACTAGTCGAGTTTCTGCGACCTCCAACCCACTGTATCATCCCTTTTAGGGATCTTCTTATGGTGTTGTGCTTGGTTACTATTGTTTTAATTATGTGTTATTTCATTGTTTTGTAATTAATAAACTTTACCTTTTAATAATTTTTGTAATTTGATATTGCAATTTTTCTTATCAGTACCGTAATAGTCCTACTGGCCCCTCACTCGCTTTGGGTTCTTTGGTCCCGGGGAACTTAGACCCAATTATCTATATCCTTCCATTTTGCATTTAAATTTCCTTATTTCTTCTGAGAAATCCTCACTTCCGGTTCTTCTGTCTGTAACTCCACACAGTAATGCAAGGCTTTCTCCCTGGTGTGGAGTGTCGTGCTCGCCCCCTCCCTTGGACTACGGGGGAGTCAGGATGCTCTCTACATTGCAGATAGAGAAAGGAGCTGTGTGTGTGGGCGTCCTGACTCCTCTAGTCCAAGGGAAGGGGCGAGCATGACACTCCACACCAGGGAGAAAGCCGTGCATTACTGTGTGGAGGACATTTATAAGGAAAATCGAAAGATGAGGTAAGTGAAGGAGGACTGCACTGAGGTAAAGGAAGCTATTTAGGAAAAAAAATGGACCTTTACAACCCCTTTAATGTACACTACTGAAGTTGGTCCAACTTCAGAAAAGGTTCCTGTACTACTTCAAGGCGACTTCTAGGCAACTTGTACCCATTGATTTCAATAGAAGTTGTCTCCAAAGTCGGATCACTGACTTAACTGAAGCAACTTTACAGGAAGGTAAGTTACTCAGGTAAACCCCTCCCTCCCACAGAGCTGATTATTCTCGCCTGTTCTGGAGTCAACTTTACTGTAAGTCGCGTTGTAAGTTGCTCCAAGTAGCGCTGAAGTCGCCTTGCAAAGTTACACTATAAGTCGGGTTGCCCCTGTGTGAACTGGTACTAAAAGCCCGAATGTGCATGGACACATAGGGGTTTATTTACTAAAGCTGGAGAATGCAAAATCAGGCTCACTTCTGCATAGAAACCAATCAGCTTCCACGTTTTATTGCCAAGGCTTATTTGAACAATCTGAGGTTAGAAGCTGATTAGTTTATATGCAGAAATTTGCCTGATTTTGCACTCTCCGGAAAAACCGACCATTTGTACGCTCCGATTGAAGGAAAAAATCCTGGATTGCCGCACTCCTCGGAAAACGATGTCTTTATTTAAGCATAAGCAAACAATAAAATTCCAATAGGAAAAAACAGCCAAAATGCATGCAGTCAAAAACGGTGAGTGGACAAGGAGAAAAGGGCTGACATGTTTCACATCATGTGATGCTTACTCGTAGCATTTGTACGCTCCATCGGACAATTGTTGTTAGATTTTCCGCCAACAAATGTTGGATAGCATGCTTTAAAATTTTCCGTCAACAAATGTGTGTTGTCGGATTATCCAATCGTGTGTACACAAGTCCTTCGGACAAAACTCCAAAGTACAAACAGGCATGCTCAGAAGCAATGCTAACCATAACACAACATTAGCAGAAGTTCCCCAAGGGGTGGCGATAAAGAGCTGAAAAACCACATAGTTCCCTTTTGTATGCAAGACAGGTTCATGGCCAACACCCTTCGGACAAAAGTCCTACCCTTTGTCCGATGAAAGTCCGATCGTTTGTACCAGGCTTTAGTCTGTTATGCCCCATATACAGTTACCATTTAAACAAAAGGAGAACATAAGAGCAAAGAAAATAATAACTGGCAGTTTTTGTGCAAAGCTGTAGTATGTTTAATACATGTTCTTGCCATAGTCACCCGTTAAACAAGTGGCTTGTAAATGAGTTTTCTAGAAAAAAGAAAAAAAAAAACATAAAAAGACTGTTTTTGTACAGGGTGCTATTTTCATGTCACTGTCGAGGGCAGTCTAACTTCAATAAATGTTTTGTGACTGTCCATTTACAAAACCTTAAGTCATAAGAGTATTTTAGACACAGCACAGAAAATTTCCATGAATAAAACGAGCAGCCCCAGAGCATTTTTAGATCCCCGTCAGGCAGAGCTGATCCTTAGCAGACTTTATGAGAGGTAATTAGACTTACTGTACTTTCTCTGCTTTGATTAGGCTGTTTTTAAACCTAAATGTTTATAGTAGGTTGGATCTGTTGTAAATTATGAGGGCCGTCCAAACAAGTTAATATATTAGAAAAGTATACAAAAATCAAGGTTCCAACAGTGACCTATTCTTTCTCACATTATAGGGACTGTCATTTAGGTAGCAGGAGTATAGTTTAATGCATAATATAAAATAAAGTAATAAACCAAATGCAGAAATTCTTTCTACTGTACAATGACTTTCTCCTTCCAGGACAATTTCTACAAATAAGGCCCAAATAGCATAGATACCAACTTACCAAATAGTGTAATGCCGCGTACACATGATCGGAAATTCCGACAAGAAAACCGTGGATTTTTTTCTGACGGAATGTTGGCTCAACTTGTGTTGCATACACACGGTCACACAAAATTCCGACCTTCAAGAACGCGGTGGCGTACAACACTACGAGGAGTCGAGAAAAATGAAGTTCAATGCTTCCGAGCATGTGTCGACTTGATTTCAAGCATGCATGTTTTTTGTGCCTCGGAATTGCATACAGATGATTGGAATTTCTGACAAGAACTTTTTTTGTCGGAAAAATTGAGAACCAGCTCTCAATTTTTGGCTGTCGGAAATTCCGACAGAAAAAGTCAGATGGAGCATGCACACAGTCGGAATTTCCAGCCAAAAGCTCACATCAAACTTTTCTTGTCGGAAATTCTGACCGTGTGTACGCGGCATTAGTCTCAACTGCAGCCAAAACATTTTTTGTTTTGGATATAGAAGGAAATTTAACCTCCCTGGCGGTACGATTATTTCAGATTTTAGGTGCTGAAAGCGGTACAATTATTTTGCATGGAAATTTGGCGTTTTACATTATAGGCCTGTAATTCTTAGGAATAACTCACTTAAATCTGTCCAAACAAGAGTCTAGTAGACATCCGGGTATGATAAAGTTTGAAACACAAAATCATAAATTATAATATAATAAATAACTATAAATAATTATAACAAACAATAATATAATAATAATACTAATTATTTAATAATGTAATCAAATCAAAAACACTGAAATTTGCTCAGTTGCAGAAATGTCGCTGTCATTACTTTTAGTGTTTGATGACGAATTTCCCCACAAATCGCTATCGCTCAATTCTGCAAGTGATTCTAATTTATTATCGCTGTTTTCTAGCTGGTCTAAAAGCACTTTTGACATAAAGGGACACTTTTTGGTTGCTATAGACTCCAGTTTCCAGGCAGAAAAAACAGTATGGACAAAGGGGATGTGTAATTATTTTTATGTGTAATTATTTTATACAGTACTGCAATCTATAAGATTACAGTATACTGTATGTGTATTGTGTTTTTTACTTTTTTGACGCCGATCTCCGCCCCCGTGTATTGTAACGTCGCAGAGAACAGAGCTCGGTGGCACTCGGGCACTGTGTGAATCGAGCAAGGAGACAGCTCGCTCACACAGCGAAGGAAGTGTGGAGCAGAATCAAGACTGACATAGCACCGGAAAGAGCGACTGAAAAACTCTGTTCTTTATGCTTTTATTATTATTGTTTACACTTACAAAACCTATAAATCTCATAGAGATAATCACAACTTTAACAAAATGCGCTCTATGAATCAAAAGCCGGCAAGTTCAGAAGTATTCCTGCTAGTAATTATTGCTCACGTTCACAATGATTAGGCCTTGATTTTTTACCAAAAAAAGGGGGTTAAGGAAAAAGATCACATGTGATGTCAATCTATAATTATAACCAGTGCCAAATCTGAGCTTACCATTCATTTTTGAGCAAGACCAGCTTAAAATGAATAACAAGCAGCTGTATTTTCTGAGCAATGCAACGCTGTCCTGTGTTCCTTCAGTATCGGCACCGCTCTTACTTTTCCCTGTTTTTCTTTTTTTATTACTTGGTCAGGCCATTTGGGGGTCTAACTACATCTTAATTAATGTACCTACTAAAGTTTCTACAATCTATCCTGGTGTACTGATATCACTGTTACCAAGTCACCCTAAAGCTGAGCTCCATTCAGCATTATAATGTCAGCTTTGCGTGACATTACCGGTTAAATTAAACACAATTCCTGATTTTAAATGACAACTTTGAATTTGAACTCCATAAGGATATAAAAACATATTAGTTAATGCATTCATGTGTTCCTTAAAAACTGAATTTGATTTTGTTTCAGCCCTTTGTAATCCCCTGTACAGTAACACTCATATTGAGAGAAGAAGGGGAAGTAGTAGGATCCAACCCTGGGCTCTGCATGCACGTGTACTAACAAAGAACGTGCTGACAGCAGGAAGTGACAGAAGAGTGGGCTGATGCTGCTCAGACATTGTCCAGTCTCAGGCTGAAACAGGGTGGTGACCAAAGGTGTCTGTCTTAATTGCAGAATAGAAAAGTTGGGTCATTAGTCCAGGTGTCCTTTTAATTTCAGTTTTCAATGTCAGAAGCGAGTAATAACTCACGATCAAAACAAAGTCTCTATAAACTTCACTACCGGGCTTCTAAGTACATCAAAACATTATATGCTGACACTGTTCCTGGACTGGTGCTGTTTATGACACAGCTAACTGTCTTTGAACATTGTAGGGAGTCTAGTTTCATTGTGAGTGGGCTTTGATGCGTATGTCAGTGTATGTAAAGAAATTATATAACATTCAGACCCTATGCACACTTGGTGTCTAGCCCCCGTGCATGAGGCTCTGGTATTTTGGTGCCGGTGTACGGTACAGGATGCCGTCCAGCCGTACTGCTGGCAGGCTGTTAAAATCCTTGACAGGATAAAAGCTGCTGCTGCTTGGCGAGGTTGGATGGTGGACTGAGTGCTACTAACGTTTAGAGTAGTATGTGTCCAGAAGTACGCAAGACATCTGGGCATTTGACTGTGGCCACATACATCCCTAAACATTAGTACATTAAAGTGGTTGTAAATCCTTTACTACCACCTTTACCCACAAGTAAGACTATAATAAGTACTATCAATATCTCCTAAACCTGCCCCGTTTAGAAGATATTTACTGTATCCACATGTGTCAACATCTTTGGCACATGCGCAATGAAGAAACGGTTTGCTTGTGCCGTTTCATCAGTATTTGTGCTGTAACCGGTGGCACCCCTGCGCATGTGTGGGAGTGACATTGCGGCTCCAGCCAATTACAGTGTCAGAGCCCACGAACCCGTAAAAAAAACGGGGACATGTAACCGGTCACATCGTTGTTCGGGGACTGCTGCAACAGCTTCCTGATAGCCACAGACATTATTAAATGCATCCTGACAGCCCAAACTACATCTAATCTGTGCAAGGCTTTTACCCCTGGTAACTGAGGATTGGAAAACAGTCAAAGCTGAAACAATGCCCTCTTCCCCTGGTCTACAGGTAAATTTGACCTCATAAATCATTGAGGAGGGGAGGTCCAAAACTTCAACCTGTACCCATAAGAAATGGTGGAAAGGACCCAATTGTCTGAAATCGCTATTTGCCAGGCTTCCAAAAAAGCCAGCAACCTGCGCCCCCCCCCCCCACCACCTTAACAAGTGGGGGCGCAACTTTACTTTTAGCTTACTTGGCTGACCAGGACCTTCTTTGACTTGAAGGTATGCATGTCAGTAATCTTTTTCTCCAGGCCGGCCAAAGGAGCAGCTAAGTCATCCCTAGTGACATACATCAAAAATTAAACCCCAGTGGTCACAATACAGATGCAGCATTTACACCTGGTCTCTTGGAAGACACAAACTCTGCGGGACTACAGCCAGAGTCCTCTGGACCTGACGATGGTGCCCTTGCACCATTCACCCCCCACACGCTTTTCTTTAAGATATTTTCCAAGCCTGCTGTACATGTAATAGGGTTTTGCCTGCATGGCTACCCTATTAGGAGGGGAGAACACCCCCAGTTGCCAGTACCTCACTCGCCAGTGGTGTACTCACATGCCCAGAACTTGAACAGCATACCCTGTGCCTCTTCTGCTGCACAGCTGCAGCCTACAGTGTTGCTGCTGCCGGAGAGAGCCTGAGAAGACCACCAGCTTCATCTTCTTTACCAAGATGGTCATTAGCGCCTCACTATAATGCATTTCTGGTTTCAGCGTGCACGCACGCCACTTTAATCATGACAGGGCCTAGGTACCATCCATCTTAGCCTTCCAGGTAACAGAATAGATCGAGCCTGTGATCAGGAGATCGATCTCCTGATCCCTGCCAAAACCATTGCAAATTTGGTATTGCCATACAGAGAGTTATACTTCAGAGATTATCACCTTTCATACACTGGAGGAAAAAAACAAACAAGAAGCTTCCAAAGTGGGAGATGTTTTATAGGGGGACTTCTTGTCTGTTTTTTTGCCAGTGTCCGCTTACTTATATGTGGCACATAACATATGTAGCCATGATTTATAGCCTGCTGTGTCCTGTGATGTACAAAAAAGAAAAGTTTTTTTTTCAAACAGAAAGGTTTTTCTTTAGTCCTGCTACTCTACTGGCAAGAAAAGCATAGTATGGTAAATATGGTGCTGCTGATGACTGTATGGACTGGCTATGCTTGCTTCTAAAGCATTTGTGGCAATAGGAACATGGGGAAAATGATGTCTTTAAATGCTCCACGCAAATGAAATCTGAAATCAGTTTCTTTACATAACTACTGTGTACATTAAAAGTGGAAATACAAGAAAGCTACATCGTTTAGGATAAGTAAACATACAAAAGACAAGCGTGTTCTACACTTATCTTGACACTTATCTGTTCAGCTGAAGATCTCTTGTATGTTGCGCTTTGATTTTTACTGCACAAACATTCTGACACAACTGATAAGTACTCTGTATCCTGCATACTTTTTGGGTGACATATCTCACTAAGATATCACCATTTACTTTGCATAAAAACCATATAAAGCATTCGCTCATACTCTGTGTGGGCATTTCAGTGCTTGCCACCACCTGCCCATGATGTCATCTGAGTGTATGTCATCTGGCTCAGGGCTATTGTATGTGAGATTGCATCACAGGTAAAGAAATAAATATGTTTACCAAGGAAGCTGCATGTATTCAGCATATGGCTGCAGACATCAACTTACTAATCTACAGAGATACAGAGAATAGGAAGCCTTGGAAGTGAAGTCACCTGAAGTCAAACTCCTGCCTATGTTTACACTAACTATATATATATATATATATATATATATATATATATATATATATATATATATATATATATATTTGATATATTCTAAGTATATTAAATATATTTTTACAATAATTCAAGTGTCATGTATGAAGAAACATTATCCAGCATTGGGACTTTTGAAATGGTCATCCTAATGAGCTTCCATGTGCTCTTCTAATCCTCTCCTGTGCCTGTCAGGGTTATGCTGCCCATAGATTTCAGTCTGATTGTGTTTATCGGGGGAAATAACTGGAACAACACACACTGCTTAAGGTTATAATCCTTCCCTACTTTTTCAAAACTAGGAAAAATATTCTGTCTGGCATTATATATATTAGCCACTTGCCAACCGCCTACCGCAGATGTACTGTGACAGGCCGGTTCTATTGTGCGAAACAACATACCTGTACATCGTTTTGTGCTATAGCCACTGGTGGGTTGCGCACACGCTGCCAGAGGCATGATTGAGCGCTGATTGGACACAGGGGATGCCAGTCAGCAAGTCCGTAGGACCTGATGCCTGGCGGCCACCCGCAGGGGTTCCCCAGAGAGAAAGAACGGTGATCAACGTTCTGACAGGGGAGAAGATGGAGATTTTGTGTTCCTGCTCCTGTCCTAAGCAGGAACACTGATCTCTGTCTTCCTCCAGTCACAGCATTCCCCACACAGTTAGAAAGCACCCCCTAGGTACACACTTACCTCATTAATTGTCCCTAGTGTTAACCTCTTCTCTGCCAGTGTCATTAGTACAGTAACGATGCATATTTTTAGCACTGATCACTGTAATATTGTCACTGGTCCCCAAACAAGTGTCAAAGGTGTCAGTTAGGTTTCCGATTTGTCCACCGTAATGTCACAGTCCTGCTAAAAATCGCTGGTCGCTGCCATTACTAGTACAATATATATATATATATATATATATATATATATATATATATATATATATAAATGGCATACAAATATGCCATAGTTTGTAATAAATAAATATACGCTTATTGGGATTTTTTTTACCACAAATATGTAGCAGAATACACATTGGCCTTAATTGATGAAGACATTATATTTTTTACATATTTTTATTGTATATGTTTTATAGCAGAAAATCTTTGTTTATATCGCCAAAAATAAAAACCGCAGAGGTGATCAAACACCACCAAAATAGAGCTCTATTTGTGGGAAAAAAAGGACATAGATTTTATTTGTGTACAGCGTCTCATGACCGCGCAATTGGCAGTTAAAATAACACAATGCCGTATCACAAAAAATGGCCTTGTTATTAAGGGGGTAAAAGCTTCCAGGGCTGAAGTGTCTAAAGTAGAATGCCAGCAAAACGAACAAGATAAAAAGGGAATAGACAATTAATAGACACAATGAAAAAGAAAAGAGCCTTTGTTAAAATATTCACCTTGAATCCAGAAACTTCCACAGATTACTTTTTCTACCACTACATGTCCTCAGTCCAAGGGCCAGGATTATTCAACCTACTTCCTCAGAGCCCAGGCCATCCTGGATCCATCCCAGTCTGTGACTGGTCAGTGACAAGAGCACCGTGATGAGCTCTTTTCTCTGACACTCTCTATCAGCATTGCTTCTTGTCAGTACATGAACTATCATGAGCTTTTCCTCTGCCAATCTAGTCCTACTGTAAAGGGACTTCAAGAGACTAATACCAGATCACATTCAGGTACTTACACTGCCTGCATTTACAAAATGCATTTAATGACGTATTAATGATTTCAGAGCTGCAAAAATGTGTTTCTTTTATATCTGTCTAGTGTTTAGCTTTAGTTTGCAGTATTTGAAAGACATGTTTAGGACAGTACTTGTCAGGAACCAAAATTCTTCCCTCTATTATTTTGCACAAGCATCCATTATTGTCTTTGTCTACTTGAGTTGAAGCAGTATGTACACTGACTGGGGCACTGCATTTCCACATTGATTTGGAAAGTGTATTATTATTTAAACTTTATAGTTATTAACAAATTGGTGATCCAAGGGGTGATGTATTTTATTTACAGAGGCTCTATTAAAGTGATTCTAAAGTTTTTTTTTTAATTCATACTTACCTGCTCTATGCAATGGTTTTGGACAGAACAGCCCTGATCCTCTTCTTCTAGGATCCCCCGCTGGCGTTCCTGGCTTCTTCCCCTTGACCAGTGCCCTCAATAGCAAGCCCCTTGCTATGAGGGCACTAGTGTGTGCTCGCTCCCAAGTCCTGTTCTACACATTGCCCCCCGCCTTGCCCCCCGCTCTCTCCTAATTGGCTCACTGGCTGTGATTGACAGCAGTGGAAGCCAATGGCTTCAGCTGCTACCCAGGATAGCCGAGATTCCTGTGCACATCACTGGATTGAGAGAGTGCTCAGGTGATTAGGACTCAGGCTGTGGGGGGAGCAGCACACAGAAGGTTTTTTAGCTTTCATGCATAGCGTGCATGAAGGTAAAAAAACTTCAGCCTTTACAACCACTTTAAGCATATGTCCTCTTACAAAATTGTAGTACTAGCACTTTACCTATCAAGATACTCAAGCACAAACACACTAGTATTTATAGTGTTATTAGTATAATAGCACGATCTAGCTATGCAATCCAAATGTTATCATTATTAGCAACACTGTATGTGTCAATCATTAAAGTGTATATATATATATATATATATATATATATATATATATATATATATATATATATATATATATATTTTTTTTTTTTTTTTTTTTGGATAGCCTGGGGAAGGCCACTTTAGGATATTCACCCACTCTTCTGGACCTAGTGGCCATTGTCACTGATACTGCATTGCAGAAGAATTCCAGAACTTTAAACCAGCATCTGAACAGGAATAGAAGGGAGCTTCTTTAAATAAGGGCAATTGTATTGCAGTGACTACTGAAAAGATAGGATGTTCCTTTCATTTCCTGTTGTGTCTGTGGGATAGGATGTAAATAATAAGTATAAGACACATAAGGTATAGCAAAAAGAAAAACTGACATGGTTTTAATAAACCTTCATAGTCTATCCAAAACAGAAGAGAAAAACAAAGTTTACATAAATAACTGTAGAAAAGGAGGCATTAGAGTACCAATTGGTAAATGCAGGTGGCCGGGGCAACCAGTATATAAAGGAGGTTGCTGTAAGAGGATAGGGACAAACTGCTTCACCTGGTCACAGTAACAAAATCCTACAATCTGAGTGCAAAAGGTAATGTGTATCATAGTTCATGACAATGACCATAGTAAATGGGCCAATGACGATCTGTAATAACCCATAACAGCCTATCAGCTAGCAGCTTTGGCTGATTAATGAAGTCAGATTATTTTAAGGTGATCTGTACCTGCTTACTAAGTATTATTACTAGCTAGTATTACTCTCTGTGCCAGGTTATTAAAGGGGTGGTTCCCCTAAAAAGAAACTTTTAACATTGCCTGTCTCTTCTTAATAACATGTAGAATCGGCTGGTAGTTTAAAAAAAAAACGTCCGTACATACCATTTTCGGCATGTAGTCTCACCGCCGCTTCCGGGTATGATGTTTGGGGACAGGCATCCGATCGACGCATACAGCGCGTCACGAGATGCCGAAAGAAGCCGAACGTTGGTGCGGCTCTATACGGCGCATGCGCACCAACGTTCTGCTTCTTTCAGCATCTCGTGACGCGCTGTATGCGTCGATCGGATGCCTGTCAATCAAGTAGGCACGCCCATCCCCGGCCGCCAGACCCGGAAACGACGGTGAGACTACATGCCGAAAATGGTATGTACGGACGTTTTTTTTTTAAACTACCAGCCGATTCTACATGTTATTAAGAAGAGACAGGCAATGTTAAAAGAACCTCCCCTTTAAATAAAGCCTGTTATGTGATACGAATTTCAAGTACATATTGAACAAAATTAATGAAAATGCTTAACAACTAAAAAAAAAGCAGAAAATCCACATCAGGCTACAGTTCCACTGCAGGGATTTAGCTGGCTTGTAAACGTCTTCTAGGCGCCTGTCAGCTATATGTTTTGAGCAGCGTATAGTCAACAAGGAGTTGAAAAACTTGCATAGCGTGAATTACCGTTAAACACCCCAGCATGTGGTTAATTACTCTTGTTTCATAAAATGATATTAAGTAAAATTCTAATCTTTTTCAAGATCATAGGTAACAAAGAAACATTAAACACATTATGTATCCTATTAAACAATAGTGGTCTGTTTTTCTTTGCATTTGAATCTAAAATTCTTGTGGAAATCCTGTTGTGCCCAAGGATTAGGGTATGTGCCTCCTACAGGTCTTTGAAGTCCTTCCATAAACATGTAATTATTTCTTTTCTGGAGAATGCGCCACTGCTCGATGTAAGCCCAATGACAGGTCATTCTCTGACATTAAATTTATTGCTTGGTTATCCTGAGAGATTTTATATCACCATTAATGTTTCCTTTTAAAAACCTTAGCATACATTAAATTCTCGTTGAAGGTTTCCTTGTGTTTTCCTTGGAAAACCACTTTCTGTGGTATTTCATATTATACAAATCCCTCCACACTCCCCCCCCCCCACCCCCAAACTCATTTAATACCTTGGGCGCTGGGGTACGTACAATGTTTCATCTGAAAAGACCCTTCCATCCGTTCTAAAATATTTTTCTTGCTATTTGTCGATGGGATTACCTATTACCCTTAGGCATCCATGCGATATAAAGTGAAATAAAAATGTCTTTAAAAGAAGCTTGTTACAATTAAATCCAATTGCAGTTCTGGCAATAGTGGACATGCAAACCGCTAGTCAAAACACTAACGTTAAATGTTTCTTTTAGGTCCGGGCTCATTTTTGCTTTATTTAACATTTCAGAAGAGGAAAGTTTCAGAAAAGCGAAATTCCTGCATAATGTAATTTGGAGATATCGTTAATGTGAGCCAGATATGTTATACATATTTAAAGCCATTTAAATCCATAGGATAAAGGTTTTAAAATGAATCGTTATAAAACATGTGAATTTGTAGTTAAGACTTTCTTGAGCAGTTATTGAGCTGTGCACTTCATTTGTGACCAGGTGATCTCAAATGCGTCTCGCCAAGTCATGAGGGCTTGGATAGGTAACCTGATGTAAGGACCTTACATCCAAATTGTAGGATCACAGTAATAAAACATAACATGGTAAAAATGTGCAGTAATATATCATAATTCACAGCAAAGAAATCAGTATTCAGAAGCAGACTAATGATATCTGGTTTATGATTGGTTATACTTGTTTACTGCTTTATGTACTGCATGAATTAAAAACTATAGATGTTATTCACAGAAAATATGAAAAACACTATTTCATAAGAAAAAATAAGTACCTCCGTCCTATTATATAGAAAAATGGGATATTGTGGAGGCAATATGGACTTTCGTGGTACGGTATGAATTACAAAGTCAATTTACAAAAAAAATATACATTTATTTTACAAAATCATACATAATAAAATCAGCCTTAAATACATAGATCCTAGACATTGGATGCTGCTATATGCGAGACATCCATTTATCTGACATACAAGGGAATTTAGATATAGATGGTCATTCCACACTGGATGTACGAATACTAATCTTCCCTTTGTACACTCGACATGTTTCCGGATTACCCCCTTCTTCAGGAGTATAAGTCAGAAAAAGATCTACAAAAAAAGGATACAAATTAGATATACAATAATAACATCAAAATATATACGTAACTAGTGACCAATATATTTTTTTGGTCACTAATTACCGTATATAAGCCACGTTTTTCAGCACATTTTTTTTGTGCTGAAAATGCCCTCCTCGGCTTATACTCGAGTCACCTTTTTGCACCTGATCTCCCAGACTTTGTGGACCCGGTACATGTGTGCAAAGTTTGTTGTCCGGGGGACCTACGGCCGGGGAGCACCGATTTTTCAAATCTGCGCACCCCTTCCATAGACTCCCATGTTAATGGTAAATTCTCCAGTGAATTTGGGGACCAGGTACTGGCCGGTCGTAGGTCCCCTGGACCCAGAACTTGGCACACAGGTAGCCCCATTTCTTATCTACAATTGTGAAAAGTTTTTTGTCTGGGAGACCTACGACTGGGGAGTACCGATTTTTCAAACCGGGCATGGGTATAGTGAGGCATGGTTACAGTGAGGCATGGGCACAGTGAGGCATGCACATGGACACAGTAAGGCAAAGTGAGGCACAGTGAGGCATGCAGATGGACACCCTATGCTTATACTCGAGTCAAAAGGTTTTCCCATTTTTTTGTGGTAAAATTTGGTGCCTTGGCTTACATTCGGGTCGGCTTATACTCGAGTATATACGGTATGTATATATTTTGATGTTATTATTGTATATCTGATTCATATGCTTTTTTGTGGATCTTTTTCTGACTTATACTCCTGAAGAAAGGGGTAACCACGAAACATGTTAAGTGTACTGGAACTGGAAGATTACATCCATACATCCAGTGCGGAATGACCATCTATATCTAAATTCCCTTGTATGTCAGATAAATGGATGTCTCACATATAGCAGCATCCAATGTCTAGGATCTGTGGGCCAGATCCACAGAGCTAGTACGCCGGTGTATCTCCTGATACACCGGCGTACTTTCAAATTACCCGCGTCGTATCATTACTTTGAATTCTCAAACCATGATACGACGGCTTCGGGCTTCGATCCGACAGGCTTTCGTGTTCGTACGCCTTCGGATCTACCCTGCAATCTTTTTCCGCCCGCTGGGTGGAGTTCGCGTCGTTTTCCGCGTCGGGTATTCAAATTAGCTTTTTACGACGATCCACGAAGTTACGATCGGCCGTCGCATTCTCTAACGTCGTCGCTAGTCGGCTTTTTCCAGCGTAAAGTTAAAGCTGCTATTATCCGGTCTATAGTTAGACGTGCCATGTTAGGTATGGCCGTCGTTCCCGCGTCAAATTTTCCATTTTTAATTTTTTTTTGCGGAAGTCGTCCGTGAATAGGAATGTACGCAAATTACGCTACAAAAAAAATGTTTCGACGTAATTTCGCGCAATGCACGGCGGGAAATTTCTGAACGGAGCATGCGCAGTTCGATCCCTGCGGGGACGCGCCTAATTTAAATGATTCACGCCCCCTAATCGCGTATTTCGATTCCGCCGCGAGAAATACACTACACCGCCGTACCTTACGGGCGGAAATATTCCTGGATTCGACATAGAGCCAGGTAAAATACGGTGGCGTAGTGTATCTCTGATACGCTGCGCCAGGGCAATTGTATGTGGATCTGGCCCTGTGTATTTAAGGATGATTTTATTATGTATGATTTTGTAAAATACATTTATATTTTTGTAAATTGACTTTGTAATTCATACCGTACCACGAAAGTCCATATTGACTCCACAATATAACATTTTTCTCACAGAAAATAGTAATCAGATGTGGTCACCAGCTAAATAAAATTATTAAAGTTTCACAGACAGTTTGAAAATGGACTACCAAAGTATTCATCAATATCATTCAATGTTGAATAAATGATTATAATAGTATGTATTAACTGGACAAAAACAAGAGAACTTTTTGCTATCTCCTTCAATAATATATGTTTAAAAATCTGCCTGCCAATATTGATTAACCTATGAGCCTATTCAATATATTGTTGCTGTGAAAACTGAATTTGAGGCAGAATTAAAAGACACCCATTAAGACAGTTCTGTAATCATGAATACATAATTAAATGTTTTTCCAATGCAAACAAAGCAGTGACCTGATATCAGCCTCTTGTATTCCCTATAGAACTGAGCTGGAGTGTAATGCCTTGTACACACGATTGGAATTTCCCATTGAAAATGTCAGACCGACTTTTTCCATCGGATATTACGATTGTGTGTAGCCCTATCGGAATTTTTTAATTGGATATTCCTATGAATTCCGTCGGAGTTTAGATATAGAACATGTTTTATTTTACTCTGATAGAATTTCGTCGGAATTCTGATGTGATTTGGCTGGGCAAAAGCCTGATTGCGTGTACAAGGCATAAGAGGAAGAAGCAGTACCAAGAACCCAGCAGAATGACAGATGAGCTTATCACTGTCCTGCTTCTTTTTTCTCTGTCCAGTAAAAGGCTGAGTGGGCCCAGGTTGACTTGGGCTCAGAGGAATGGGATTGAATGATGCCAGCTATTGGACTGCGGACATCCAGCCACAGAAAAAAAAATACGGCAGAGAAAGTCTCTGGATTGAAAATAAATTTTGAAGCAAAGCTGGTATAATATTTTATCTTTTAATTTGAGGCTGGGTTCACACCTATGCGAATTGGTTGCGGTTTCAACCGCATCCAAAATGCAGAACATTTCTAAAGACATTGTTTTCAATGAGGCTGGTTCACATATGTGCGATGCATTCGCACTGCGCATTGCCGGAAATCCGTATGCGTTGTGGAGGCCTTGCGGTGCGGCTCAGGTGCGAATTCAGTCCCATTATCTTCTATGGGTACGCAGCTGATTCGCAGATGTGTTCAGTTCTCTTCAGGAATTTCTCTCATTCAGCTCAATACATTTCTCCCCCACTCTCCTCTCACTCAGAACTTCCCCCAGGTCTCCAAATTCGCAGCAAAAACTGAGCTAATCTGCTGAACACTTCCCTTATCTTTGCAGAGACATTACAGAGCTGAAATTCACACCGCACAAGTGTGAACCCAGCCTGATAGTTATTCTTTTCTTGTTATTTTTATTCTTTTCTTGTTATTTTTTATTAGTGTTCTTATTTAAAGCTGAGGTCCACCTGGAAAAAAAATATTAAAAGCCAGCAGTTACAAATACTGCAGCTTTTAATAAATGGACACTTACCTGTCCAGGGTGCCCGTGATGTCGGCAGCCAAAGCCAAGCAATCGCTCGTTACTTAGCTGTCCCTGCAGCCACCCTGAGGAAATCAGGAAGTGAAGCGTTGCGGCTTCACTGCCTGGTTCTCTACTGCACGTACGCAAGTCATGCTGCGCGTCCTCACTGGTCCCCGCTGTCTCCTGGGACCTGTGTGTTTCCCAGAAGACAGCGGGGGGTGGCGGGAAGGGGCATAACTCCCGCGGGGAGTCTATGCCCAGAAGTGGGTGCAAATACCTGTATCATACAGGTATCTGCACCCCCCTCCCCCTGAAAGGTGCCAAATGTGACACCGGAGGGGGGGTTCCGAAAAGCAGAGGTTCACTTTTTGTGTGGACCTCCGCTTTAAATAATAATCTTTTAATAATGCAAAAATACTCTAAATTTTAGACATAGTGAGTTTTTATATATACTATAACAATTTTGGTGTATTTATAGCCAACCCTTCTTTTGTTTTGGATTAAGTGTGAAATAATTTATATCTCTGTCAAATTTTTGTTGCTACCTGTATCCACACCTTGAAGATTCACCCCTTTTTTTGTTCTGGTGACCACTGTCATTGAGACAGAAATTTCAATATTTTATAGTTGTCACCAAAACAGGAGTGCAGAGTAAATGTTCCAGTGGGGGCACCACTTCTATGACAACTCTCTAGGAAGGAAAGCCCCCCCAATTTGTACGGATTTCCCCTCACTTCCTGTTGCATCCTTTGGACAGAACAGGAATTAAATTCTCCCCAGTGGGATACAGACAACCAAAATAAAAATTACATTGTTCTGGCAACAACCTGTCTTTTGGTTTTAGAATTCCCTACCTTCACACTACTTGAGTAAAGTACACATGATTGGAAATTCCGCCAAGAAAACCATGGATATTTTCCAACTGAATTTTGTCTCAAACTTGTTTTGCATACACAAAATTCAGATCATCAAGAATGTGGTGACGTACAACATTACAACGAGCCGAGAAAAATGCATGCGTTTAATTGATTCCGAGCATGTGTGTTTTTTGCATACAGACGATCGGAATTTCCGACAAAAACCTTTCCCGTTGGAAAATTTGAGAACCAGCTCTCAAATTTTTGCTGTCGGAAATTCAAACAGAAAAGGTCCAATGGGGCCTGCACACGGTTGGAATTTCGATCGTGTGTATGTGACATTAGAACAAAATGGTGTACTCTTTTTCTTTTTTGGCTGTAACTATTTACTAAAGTTTGCATTATACATTATTTAGTTAAGTTTATTAAACAGCATAATTAATAGAAATTACAATATTAAGCTATCTATCATATCTGCTTTATTGCTGCTATTTTATTTATTTGATTACATTGGGGTTTTTCTGTTGTGTTTTACAATTTGTACCCTATATCCAGTGGCAAGTTGCTAGAATTTAAAACATTTCTCGTAAACGTTTTTTTTTTTTTACATTGACGTTGCTGTTTTCTTGTAGACTCCTACTTGACCACCAATGGTTTTTGACACTAGGCACCTTACAAGTGTCATTCTCTGTCCAAGGTGCTGAAAGATAATGAAGATAAATAGGAAAGCATTCGTAATCTGTGAGTAGGCACTGGAAGAACAACTCTGTACCTCTAAAATGTAATTTAAGTATTATGCATTAACAAAAAGCTGTATTGGGTACACAGCACCCTAAAGATATGAAAAGTATTTCATCTTCTAGAGCAAAATGAAATACTGTATAGACTAGCTGCTTACGATGCTTTCCCAGGACACTCAAAAGGTCCTTTGGATGCATCATGAGAAATATATCATGGTTCAATGAAAAAATAATATGCTGACAATAACATTCACTCATATACATACAGTACATTCCATAATTGCACAGATTACTAAACAAATATACCTCCGCAGCCTTCTTATTGATGAGTGAGGTTGATCATAAAATTCAAAGACCACTAATAAAGCTTTTACAGGAATAATTGAGATTTACATATATCTTAAATAAAGTATATCATTTCATGTTTTCCTGATCATTTTAACGTGTGATTTTCTTTGATTACTGTACGTATTTTTAGTCATAAATTGGTGACAGGTTTTCTTTAAAGGGCAATCTGCTACAGTATGAGAGAAACATATTTTGCCTCTACTTGACTTTGTGCTAACTTTCTTTCTATGATACTTCGAGTCACTAACCTATAACAAGTATACAGTTAAATATGTTTGACTCTTCTTTGAGTTTCTTAATTTACATACTTGTTTTGGATCAGTGACTCAGAAAGGATGGAAGATGGAGGCTCAGTATAGATCACAGACTACTACAATTCAGCAATGGCAGACCTGTAGCCTCTTAAGTTCAACTGAAGGCAGATATAAGATGTGCAAATCAACACAGCTCTGCAGGTAAAACAGCATACATGTATTTTATCTCTGTATTTAGCTGCTTGCCTGGAGTTCAGCTTCATATATTATAATTTGTATTGACGTTTTGTATCATATTACCCAAATAAAGCAGGAACAAAGATTGTTTCTGGACAGCCGCTCTCTGAACAAATTGTAGCCTTTTATTAAAAGAAGGACAGCACTACAAGTCACAGCAAAATAAAATACAACCCGACCTCTGACGCTATGACGAAGCACTAGTTTCAGTGCGAAACGCGTCAACAGTCAGGTTGTATTTTGATTTTGCTGTGACTTGTAGTGCTGTTCTTCTTTTAATAAAAGGCTACAATTTGTTCAGAGTGCGGCTGTCCAGAGACAATCTTTGTTCCTGCTTTGCTAAGTGCATTGCCCGCACTTGAGTTGTCTGCAACAAAGGATATTCATCTGGGTTCCCACCTGGAGCGCCTATTCCCTTTTCTCCATATTACCCAAACACAGTCTTTCACATAATCTTTTTTTTATCATTATTATTTTTATTGCAGTATTTTAATTTAGGTACAGAATATAGCCTATTGGGCATACCCAGGCTTAGACGTACAACAGAAGACATAACTAAAACAAGAAAAAAGCAAAAACAAGAAAGAAAAATAGAAAAAAAAAGAACACACAACCAATAAAAAAAACAACCCCCCATTCAGACCACCTCTGCAGTGTGAAACACACGTTTGTCCTAACTTCAGAACCTAGCCCACTTTGAAGATAGTCCCTCTCTCAGACTCTAGTCACCCAGAAAATTCCTGACAGGTGTAGCAAGAATTCAAAGTTCCTTTAACTAAGGAATGGTTGAATTATTGTACAGAATATTTACTAGTCTTTTCACATAATCTTTAGTTTCTCTATTCCTAAATAAATCTACCACATTCTACATTATCATAGAGAGGCCCACATTAACATTTATAGTCTCCCGTAAGAATAATTCTTGAGACATCTCCTCCTCCATAAACCCAACTCCCAGCCACTCAGGGAATAACAAAAAAGGAGGAAAAAACGAATAAATCTCTCTCCTCTCTCTCCCATCATCTCCACCCTTGCCCCCACACCCCAATTAACTAATTTACTATGTAACCTACTTCCAACAACTGTTGTCATTCATCATAGCGGTCAATTCTTCCATTCTCCGTAAACATTCCATTTCCTCTACCCACTCCATTATTCCCAGGGGGTCAGGAGATCTCCAAAATCTTAGTATTACAGCCCTTGCAGCAGACAGATAAAAGTTTAAAGCAGAACTACACTCTCTTCTGGCCAAGGAAGTGGCCATCTTAGCCTCTGCAAGATCTGCATTTGTCATAGTGCTGCATATGATATCAGTTATGTCACCAGCCATTTATCGGCTTGGAAATGAGAAAGTAACGCTTGGTTCTAAGAGAAATTTTGCTATCTCACTAAGTACAGTACAGTGTACCCCACTGGGTTATACAGTGAAAAAATATATATGTGCTAATAAGTCCACATAAAAAAGAAAAAAGGAAAAAAACATAAATATAAATTGTCCATCAAATAAAGTGAAGAGAGACGGTGAAGATAAACGTGTAACCGTGCTGATCATCACATGGGACTGTCTTTCAGGCAGGTAAGAAAAGATTTACCAGGTGGATCTACCTGTCAATGACAGAAGATCATTCAAGCATATGGGATCCCAACGGCAAGTAGGCTTAACTTGTCTGAAGACTCTGGGTATTAAAAACCACAAACGTGGCCACTGGACCCCACGGTCCACGGCTAGGGACCCTTGGTAGGTGGTATCCTGGACTTGTGAAAGGCTTAGAACTTACGGAGTGACCACACTGTTTTCAGATGGTGTTGGAACAACTTCAGATGGGTGGACCCCTTAAGGCAGTGGTCATCAACCCTGTCCTGCAGGGCCCACTAACAGGCCAGGTTTGCAAGATAACTGAAATACATCACAGGTGATATCATTTGCTGCTCAGTTATTGTAGTATTCTATTCTGCATCTCCCCAAGGTACTACATAAAGCCCAGCCTGTTAGTGGGCCCTGCAGGACAGGGTTGATGACCACTGCCTTAAGGGATCAGTGAAGGGCACGATGGAACAACTAAAAAAACTGATGGTTGGAGACACTTAAGGGGGGTAAACTCTCTTTCCATTCTTAGTGTATTAATTTCACCTTGTGCTGATCTGCAGCCTCTCTCCTGACTGTTTCCTGACACCAATGGCTTGACAGCTTGTTTGAGAGGCAACATAAGCACACTGTTAGCTGTAATAGCTGTAAAATGGTATGCCTTAAATGTAATCATTATGGGAAACTATTAAATTGGTGGATTTAGTTCCACTTTAAACCGGAACTAAAGTCTCCATATTTTCCTCTCCAACAGTCCATCTCCTTCTGAGTGCCGGTTTTCAGGCCTCTTCATTGGCTGGCGGAAGAGGGGAGATGTCACTCCTGCGCATGCTCAGGAAGTCATCATCCCAGCACTTAGAGACCGACACAGCACTATAAGCTGAGCTGCACATGAGGATATCAGTTTAGAATGCTGGAGGAGATGGTGAGCAGGCAGGTAGGGGCCTTTTATTGCAGAAGAGGCAGTGCATATCTCTTGTGCAATTAAAGCCTGCCTGCAGGACTTTAGTTCCGCTTTAAGGAATCGTTAGGGTGAAACAAATATACAGAATAAAGTCTTAGCTGTTACAGATGATTTAATTAGCTCTAAACAGAATCAGCTAAATAGCAAACACATATGCACATATTTTTTTTGATAACACAAACAAAAAAGCATGTGCTGCCTCCCCTACCAACCAATCATATATAAGCTCTTAGTAGTCTACAGGCTGATGGGAGCTAATTTGTAATTGATTACTAATAATCCACAGGTTATTAAGAAAAGCCTATGCGGTCTTACAATTTTGAACATACAAGTAGATATTGCACAGACAAAAAGAACTACATTATGTGTGGCCTCCAATGTCGATTTGTCTCTTCTAAGATGTTATAGATGTTCTCTTCTCTTCCCTGCATGATGTGATTATATTGAAGGAGGCTTCTTATTTTGCTTACTGTAGCTTTTGCTTATGATCAGAAAGCCATGTTTTGATACAGCAAATGCCTGAAAACATCTGGAGCATGCTATTATCTGTATGAAGTTTTCTAAGACATGTTTGTTACAGTGCTCACCAAATGACCTTTCCTAAGGTAAACGCCGCTGTAATGTATTGAACTTCTCAGAAACAAGAAGCAGATGCTTGGGCTAAGGAAACTTGTAAAATCTACTGGGCTATATATTTTGGAAAACCGTCACATGCATTTTATGGTATTTAAAAGTAAATATCATTTAATGCTTCTGAGCTGTTGAAGAATAACAGGAGTACCACTGTTTTACCGTAATCTTTAGTTAAAGCGGAGCTCCACCCGCATTTTTTTATTTATTTTTTTATTTATTTATTTTTTATTTTTTTATTTTTTCAAAGTCGGCAGCTACTAACAGTGTAGCTGCTGACTTTGAATAAGGACACTTACCTGTCCTAGGCGCCCGCGCTGACGGCCCCCGCCGATGCCGATCCTCGATCCCGGCACCGCCATCCACAGTCAGGGAAACAGGCAGTGAAGCCGTGCGGCTTTTTTTTGCTATAATAAATATCCCCAAAAAATATATAAAAAACGTTTTTTTTTTTTTTTTTTACTCAGTTTAGGCTTATACGCATTCGTCTACGTATTTTTGGTTAAAAAAAATTTCCGCAATAAGCGCTAAATGATTGGTGTGTGCAAAAGTTATAGCAAAAGTTATTGGGCCAGATTCAGAGAGCCGTAACTCCTGTCTAACTAGTGTTAGACTGGAGTACTTTCTAATTACGCGCGTTTTTTCACTAGTTTGAATCCTCAAACCATGAAAAGACGCCTTCGGATCTACGCTGCAATAAAATTGCGGCCGCTGGGTGGAGTTCCCGTCGTTTTCCGCATCGGGGTATGCAAATGAGCTTTTGCCGACTATCCACGAAATTACGAACGTCTATCGCAATCTCTTACGGCATCTTTAGTCATCTTTTTGCTGCGTAAAACTATACCAGCTTTTTGCTGGTCTAATATTCGACAGCCCATGTTAAGTATGGCCGTCGTTCCCGTGTCGAATATCAACGTTTTCCGACGTCTTTTTTTATTTTTGACGTAAAACGTCCGGGAATAGGAATGTCCGTAAACGACGCTACTCAAACAACGAATAACGTATCGACATTATTTCGCGCAATGCACGGCGGGAAATTTCTGAACGGAGCATGCGCAGTTCGATCGCCGCGGGGACGCGCCTAATTTAAATGCTTCACGCCCCCTAATCGCGTATTTCGATTACGCGGCGAGAAATAGACTACGCCGCCGTATCGTACGGGCAAAAATCTACCAGGATTCGGTGTAGAGCCTGGTAAAATACGGCTGTGTAGCGTATCTCGGATACGCTGCGCAAATGTACGTGTACCTGAATCTGGCCCATAGTGTCTACAAAATAGGGGATCATTTTATGGAATTGTTATTAATATTTTTTTTTTTACTAGTAATGGCAGCAATCAGCGATTTTATGATCGGTTCTGGTGCACAGGGTGATTAGGGTGTGCCCAGGCACACCCCCTGTGCATGCCTATGATAGACCCCCATCAAATGTTCCTGACTGGCACATATATAAAGCACACTCATTTCCAAGCAGAACCTGGGTTAAAATCAAACTTTATTTGTATCATTTTTTAAATTATCCCAGATGAGCCCACAGGTAATTTGTTAGGACATGTCACTTATAAGTAGCCATTCCAAGCTGATCGGTTCAATCAAGTGAATTAATCATACCAAAAAGACAGATACTTCTGTGCATCAGAAAATATGTGTCCTGAAAGATTTATTTGCAAGGTCTAAAGGGGACAACATTTAGTAATTGACAATATGAGTTACAGTGGTGTGAAGCAGCAAGGGAGGAAAAAAGGACCAAAGTCTTCAGTTTAAAATGATATTGGCTGCGGTCCAGCTAGCAGTCCAGAACAAGGCTGACATTTAGTTCCTGTGATCATTGATGTCTGTCTCCCAGGTCAAAGATTCCTGGTGGATGACGGCTCTCTGCTGTACATGGCAGCCAGAATCTCACCCCCTCCAACACCCACTATATAATCCTAACAATATAACAACAGGTTCTGGATTATTATAGTGCCAACAAACACACCAGATTTACAGCTCACTATTAACAGCTGCCTGTGGATAGGAGTACAGAAGATTCTTGTAATATTTAAAGGAAATCTAAAAAAATAAATGAAAAAGAGGCCTGGTTGATGATATATTGGTTTTAAAGCTATAATGCAGTCAGACGTGAAAATATAAACTAAAGCTGGCCATAGACAGATCAAAGGTTGGTCGGTTCAGCAGGGACTGGTCGAATTTCGATCAGTGTGTGACTGTCCCTGTTTAACAATATTTAGATCCACGTCTGCCAAATGGACAATTTGGAAAATTTCTGTCAATCAGTGACTGTAGTCAATCGGCAAAACAAATGTGAAACAGAAGCCTGGTGGATGATCTATTGGCTTTAAAATTATTAGTGGTTGAACTAAAAGGACTTGTGGCTTTTTTCATGTATAATGCAGTCAAACATGAAATATAAAATAAAGCTGGCCATAGATGGAGCAAAGGTTGATCGGTTCAGCAGGAACTGGTCGAATTTGACTGTACCTGTTCAACAATATTTAGATCCATGCCTGCCAAATGGACAGGTTGGAAAATTTATATTTATCTGCAACTGCAGCCAATCGGTGTAGCTGCTGTCAGAATACAATGACCCGGCAGGGGATTCCTCCATTCATGTTTGTGCGGATAGAGGAATCAGTTCTGTTGTGTCACTCAGCCAGCTGTATGACCAAAAAAAAAATGACTAGCTGATGTTGTTGGACATTTTTTGTTTTAAAGCGGAGGTTCACCCAAAAATCAACTTTCTGATATTAGATTCAGCATACTGCTAACATCTGCAGTATGCTGGGGTTTTATTTATTTTTTGTACTTATCGTTTTATGAGCCGCTGTTATCCGGCTCCGAGCGGGGAATCCTGCGGGAAATGGGCGTTCCTAAGCCAAGAGGAGTTGATTGACGGGCTGCTAAGGCGTGTCACGCCTTCCGAAAATACGCGAAGTGACACTCGGGTATTTTCGGAAGGCGTGACATGCCTTAGTAGCCTGTCAATCAACTCCTCTTGGCTTAGGAACGCCCATTCCCCGCAGTATGCTGGATCTAATGTCAGAAAGTTGATTTTTGGGTGAACCTCCGCTTTAAGAACATTTGTTCAATTTCCTAATTGGGGTAGGGTCGTTTTCGACCATAATGACAAGAAAATTGGAAACAGCAGGATGGAAATTATTTCTCGAACAAACAAATTTCTAACAGTTCATGTGGTTTTGTTCTGGAAATCCTATTCACTACATAATTAAATGTTAAAAACTAATTTTAAAGATGTTTTGAACAACATTCATATAATGATTGAATATACAAAGAAATGTTGTACGAATGTTTGTATGAATATTCATACAAACATTTGTTTGGAGATATACTAGTGTATGGCCATCTTTAAACTCACATCCTATGTGATGTTTGCCTTTTAACCAGACATTCATGATTTGTAGCTGGTTTCCTCGTTTTGTAAGTCCCTATGGCTTCTGTGAAACATTTAAAAAAAATTCAAATACCCTGAATTAGAAAAAATACAAACTTTCTGATTCTCAAAACCAACCATCGCAGTCCTCAAAGAGGAAGACTGCAAAGAATATTGAATTCAAGAGGCTTGAGTCTCACTCAAAAGTATGGTAGACCAAAACTCTGGCTTTTTGGGCTTAAGTAAGAGTCCAAGAATTTTGGGCTGTTTGACGGAAGCTGAATGTAATATACAGTTGTGTTTCTAACTTTACTGTATATGATGGCTTCCTTTGTGTCAATGGTTGTTAAAGCAGATCTAAACTCATTGATTTACACCTGTGCACTGCGGGTTATGTGCAGCATGATTGTATTCGGTTTTAGGTGTGCTCCCATTGACCTCTGTTAGACCATGTGTTTTCTAAAAGTACATCAAAGATGCAGCATGTGGGACTTTGATGTGATTTCTTGAAAGTGCATGGTCTAATGGAAGTCAATGGGAGTGTACCTAAAGCTGCGTGTAAAATGTGCATAAATCACACTGGACCCAACCTGCAGTGCTCCAGAGTGAACCCACTGTTAGCTATTTCCCCAAACAGTTGCATCTAAGCCATGTCGTAAATGATAAATGTCACAGTTGTTTGTGCTCTCAAGTGAACTGACATCAAATGACTGGTGTCATAACTGATCATATGTGCAGCTCCATTACAGCTGTTGATCAAACAGAGGCTAAGATGGCAGATTCCATGGCTGCAAAGAATAGGAGGGTTTAGTTCTGCTCTAGGTAGACCTGTTTATGTCTGCAGCTGGGCCCGGGAGATGGTATTTGGCACATGTGAGCAATGGTAGCAGATTGTGTTGGTGGGATTTTTTTCGGCACATTGGTGTGCACTGTTCATTGTGATTGACATGACTTTTATTTGTTATTAAAGGACTTGTTAAAATGTGTGATGTCATTATATATTATATACGTTCACTTTTTTTATAAATGAGTAGGGCTCACTCATTCAAATAGTGTGGGGGTCAGTATCTGGCCCCTATCTTAAAGATTCCACCTGGACAGGGTTGTGGGGAATAGGCCCTTGTCTTCACCAATATGGAAATAAGGTTCTTTGTCAGGGTGCTTCTCCTGGGAGGATACCCTCCCCCCTCCATCAAAGTATTCCCTATGTTTAGGACATGAAGGGAAGACACACACTCATTCCAGCCAGGCTAAATGCTCAGATAAGGGTCTGATATGGATTATAGGAGGGATTTCACATTCTTCTCTACAAGGAGTCCCCCTCCACATTCATATCAGACCCCCAACAAAGATAAGGAAATGTTTGCGAAAACCTCATGCTGCTTTTTTTTTGTGGGAAGCCCCCATTAACAAATATACCAGACCCTCACCGCTTAGAAGAAAGTATCCAGCTGCTGTCATTTACTGATAATTCAAACAGCAATTTTCTTTAATGCTTTGCTGCATTAGGTTAGCAGCAACAATAAAAAAAGAGAGTGCAAGGTTGACTTTGTGTAAAACCTTTTATTAGAGAGGGCTAAAATCTTCAGCATTTACACTCTCATTTTGTGATGAAAACGCAGGCACATCCATGAAGCTCTGACCACCGATCCTGGTTGTGTCCCTCGATCCCACTCCTGGTTTCCTCCACGAATCGAGGAAGCCAAACAGCAGAGGCGGTCAGAGCTTCATAGATGTGCCTGTGTTTTCATCACAAAATGTGAGTGTATAAGCAAAAGATTTTAACCCTCTCTAATAAAAGGTTTTCCACTAGGGTGACCTTGCGCTCTCTTTTTTTTTTTGCTGTTGCTGGTTTAGATGTGTTCCTGCTCCCCCAGAGAAATCATCTGAGAGCTGCGGTGGCTGAGTGTTATTAACCCCACAGGCACTGAATAGAGTCTTTATACCAGCTTAAAAGGGCTATGGAAGATCAGCGCATAGTGTAGTGTTTGTGTTTAAAGTACTAAACCAGGACCCTGCATTGACTATATCTGGTCTCTCACAGTACACAGAACATGGAAATGCAATTATTTTAGTTAATATAAACTGCTAAATTAATATTAATGTCTGGCTGAGCACTGGTTAAAGCTTGTAGGAGGAGTTGTCATTCTCTTCTGACTGTCCTATGAGGCTGCATGACTCCTGACCCTCTGTCTGGACAGTGCTGATTGACCCTGTGCTGATCACACGCACCCTCCCCCACACAAAAACTCTTTATCAATACACACCAAACTGAGCACGTGCAAAGTGCCTCCTAGGGATCTGTGCTATCAGCAGATGGATTGGGGACAGCAAAAGAAAGGGAGGATCAGATATAACAGGATCAAACAGCCCTTTTACACAATTCAGAGAATTAACCCCTTAGGTTCCTCAGTGAGTAAAATATGCATTCTTTAATGCATATAGAGACTGATTTTACTGTTGTGGGTTTAGTAACACTTAAGGTCTGTTGCTGCCTTATGTTATTAAATTTCTTCTCTACATTTCAGTAGCTGAACCTTCACATTTGTTTCTTACTGTGCTTTCAACAATATTCTTTCAAACATCATTTCACCTATTTACACATCGATCACCAATGTATCCCCTTCCAAGCTGCTTTGAATTTCCGGTCAGTGGGTGGACATTGTGAACATCAGGCAGTCAATACTTGATTATATACATTGGGAATATATGTTCCACAATCCCTTGTGCAGTTTCCATACAGCGCGTGCATTCTCACATTAGACTCTTTTTACACAGAAGCTTGTCTGTGCCACCTGTGCATATCAGTGTGCGGAAGCATGAACATAGGGGTAGCTATAATAAGGCTTTAGGGAAATCCTGTAGGGCAGTGAAGTCACCCCATAGGACAAAGTTTTCTTGGGAAGATCTTATAGTTCTCATTTAAAGAAACAAGGATACTAAGGATGAAAGTAAACAACAATGTTGAAAGCATGTGGAGTTATATAACTACACCCTACACCACATATTTGTAAAGTGAAATTAGGCAGCAAAATCAGGCAAAATAGTAAAAAAATAAATGGTTAAGTGTGCCCAATCTGTAATCATATTTAGGTCCAGTGTCAATGGGTTTTTGTTAACTGTTTGCTTCTTGCTTCTTTATACAAGTCTACAGGTATAGGAAGCTTGAAGCAGGTCAGCTGCAGGTATGTATCTGCAAATAATTCTGAATAATCTCAGAAGCTTCTCACACTGATGTGAAATGCATGCAGCATTTGCCCTTTGACACTTGCCCTTAAAGTGTCACTTCAGCCCAATGTTTTTTTCAATATAATGGAGTAAGGCCGTGTACACACAATCAGTCCATCCGATCAGAGCGGTCCGGTTTTGAACAATCGGTCTGGCGTCTATCGGTTCAATTTTAAAACAAGTTCTCTGTTTTTGGACTGAAGGACAACTGACCGATAAGGCCTACACAAGGATCGGTTTGGACCGATGAAACTGAACTTCAGTCCGTTTTCATCGGTTTTGACCGATCGCGTGTACGCGGCCTAAGGCCGCGTACACACGATCAAATCTATCTGCTGGAAACGGTCAGTCCGACCGTCCCAGCAGACAGATTCGATCGTGTGTACGGGCGAGCAGACGGATTTGGCCAGCCGACAGATTTGAAAGCATGCTTTCAAATCTGTCGGCTGGGAACCCGTCCGCCCGACATGTCTGCTGGTTAGTACGCTAACCAGCAGACATGTCTTCTCGCACACGCGTCGAATGGATTCGACGCATGCGCGGAAGTGATTTACTTCCTGGTGCGGTGACATGGCGGCGTCAACGTCACCGCCACGTCAGCGCGCCATCTGCCGGCGGGGATTTTGGTTTGATCGTGTGTACACGATCAAACCAATACGTCCCCAGCAGACAGATTTGTTCAAATCGGTCTGCCCGACCGATTTGAACAAATCTGTCTGCTCATGTATATGGGGCCTAAGGGTTAGAACTTCTGTCAGGTTTGCATTGTTATATGGGTGCCTATTAATTAAAATACGCGAGACTCTGTGTTTTATTAACTATAAAAACAAATAAAAAGAAAATCTTGTCAAAGTGAGGACATGAAATAGGTGAGGACAACCAATAAAAAGCAGTGACAGATACGTGAAACTTTACATGTCAGAATTTGAATGAATACTCTACTTGCTGCCAGGGAAATAGAATGTTGGTTACAAAGATGCCGAATGCAGTACACCTGTACAGAAGTGCATTGGAGGAGACCGCTCTGTTGTTTCAGCTTTAGCACACTACATTAGTTTTAAATGGTCTAGGCAATGAATTTGTACTGAAGCCAAAAAAAGAAACAAGCCTTAAACTATTTACACTGAGAGAAAGCTTATGTCTCTCATTTACTGGCTTTTTGTTGGCAGGGTACATTATAATTTTCAGCATATATAATTTAGATTTAAATATGTTTCTTTCCTGAATGTGTAAAGAGGATTCTCATTATACTTTCCTTTAAATATAAAAAGCGCTGCAGGCTATTGATTCACTCAAGAGTAAAGTTGTTGTCTTCACAAGTATATTAAAATCATAAGCAGTATGAATTAAACTTACCTCACCAATGCACGTTAAATAAGCTTATAACTATTCAAAACATACAGTGAGTCATGCAGACCATGAGAAGTGCATTTCCACCGAGCTAACGTCATCTTGAAGTAAATAGAACAGGTTGGCTATACAGTATTATGGGATACAATAGTTTTCTGCGCCGGGAGTTTGATGCACAGATTCCATTACTAATACTGCTTGGGGTGAGCTGGTGACCAAGCTGTACAATTTAACGGTATTGTAGAAAAGGGAGATAACTGGCCTATGCAATGTATACAGAGTGTGCAGCAGGTAGAAGTATGCATAATAGAGCTTTTTACATTTTTGTCCAGTTGGAAGTAAGAATGCTCCAGCAATATTGGTAGAAATAATGGCCCAGATTCACAAAGACTTACGCCGACGTATCTACTGATATGCCGTCGTAAGTCCAAATGTGCGCCGTCGTATCTATGCGCTGATTCTTTAAATCAGATACACCTGAATTTTGCCAAGATACGACTGACGTAAGTCTCCTACGCCGTCTTATCTTGGGTGCATATTTACGCTGGACACATTTGGCGTTCCCATTATAAATATGCAAATGAGCAAGATACGCTGATTCATGACGTACGCCCGACCCATGAAAAGGTATGGATGTCGGAACAGCCGTCATTTTTACGTCGTTTACGTAAGTCGTATGTGAATGGGGCTGTGACGTTCACGTCGTAGGCAGTGTTCGACGTGTATCTTAGGCATTCTATTCTACGTGATTCTGAGCATGCGCACTGGGATACGTCCACGGACGACGCATGCGCCCATCATTTGCATGGGGTCACGGTTCATTATAATACAACACGCCCACTGCCTTGCTACTTTGAATCACTAGGGCTTACGCCAGCCCATTTACGCTACGCCGCCGTAACTTAGGGAGCAAGTGCTTTGTGAATACAGCACTTGCCTCTCTAAGTTGAGGCGGTGTAGCGTAAAGAAAATACGCTACGCACGCACAAAGATATGCCTCTCTACGTGAATCCGGGCCATAGCCTCTACAGGGCTGGTGAGTGGAGGGAATAAAATCATACGGTATAAGGGTTTGGGTCACTGGTGTTGGTGGTTCATAGCAGAAAAAAATTGCCCTGGTGTCAGAAAAAATCTCTGCGGTTGGTAGTCTGTAGGAGGATGTATGCCTGGAGTCAGTGTCTATGGGGAAACATACCCTGGCATTAGCGATCAGTGAGGGGAAGATTGACTGGACAAAAATGTATGCAAGTCAGTTTTTTGTATACAAACTATATAATCAGGAAATTTTCAAATCGATCAGCGATTTTTTTCAGTACTGCGACATTATGGCGGACACTTCGGTCACTTTTGACACATTTTTGGGAGCATTGGCATTTTTATAACGATCGGTGCTATAAAAATGCATTGATTACTATAAAAATGCCACTGGCAGTGAAGGGGTTAACACTAGGAGGCGGGAAAGGGATTAAGTATGTTCCCTGGGTTCTAACTGTATGGGGGGGTGGCCTCACTAGGGGAAATGACTGATCGCTGTTCATACATTGTATGAACAGACAGTCAGGCATTTCTACCCTGACAAGATCGGGAGCTGTGTGTTTACACACACAGTTCCCGGTCCTCGCTTTGTAACGAGCGATCGCGGGTGCCCGGCGTCAATCGCGGCCACCGGGCACGCGTACGGGAGTCAGGGACGAGTGCGCGTGCCCCTATTGGCTGCTGGGCGAGGTGGCGTTTAGGTAAAACTGTGGCGTAAAACTGTGGCGGCTGGTCGGCAAGCAGTTAAATAGAGCCAACAATTTGTATAAATGTTAGGCTTCACATATATTACAATATATTTTACAAGCATATGTAGCAATATAATTTTTGTGTGCAGACTACAGGCTCAATTAACAAAGCTAGCACATCAGGAAAAGTATCTGTATTTTAAAAAAAGGTATCTTTCAGCTCTGTCCAATGGCAGCTTTGTGAATTGAGCCTTACACACAACACAAGAGAGGTGAGTTGGAATTTTGAAACCTCACAGGAATGAACAAGTATCCCATAGAAAAAGGTGAGAATTGGGGTTAAGTTTGAAATTCAATCATTAAAGCATATCAGTTACTGTCCACTTTATGGACGAACAGAGAGGCAAGGTAATATTTAATGCTCACCTTGTCTACACTAACACTTTTTTCGTATTCACTACCTTACTTGTATTAGCACAATCACCTATGTCTGAGATATCCATTAATCCCAAAACTCAAGGTGCAAAGTAACACTATAAGCAAAGTAAGTACAAACTAAAAAACAAATTTCTCCAGTCCTGGATGTAAACTGTAGTATAACAATGGCATACACTATACATAGGGTCAGCAACACAGTTAGGCTATTCATACGCAGTATGGTGTGTAAAGCATGTACCGATCTTTTGAAGGGTGTTAAGAAAAATGGTGTTATACGCATATGAAGCACATATGTGCAATAAAATTTTTATTTACTTGGCCACTGACGAAAAGAAACACAATAATCGCCATTTTATTCCATTAAGTACTGAAATAGGCATTTTCATCCATGTTTACATAAATCATTGCTTAATACTTTGTTTCTGAAGATTGCTTTATTTCTCTATTGAAAAAGCAATTCACTTTAATGAGCTTATGGGACAAAATCAGCAACATTCCCAAATAAAAATCGGGAAGGTGTTTCCTTTTAATGGAGCTAAGCTTGTATACCGTGTCCAAATTTAGTAGACTTTAACTTTTGGATACGTTACAGTGAAACAAATACAGCAATATAAAACAAATTGTAATAATGATACTATAAAAATAATTGTACTTAAAAATGTAGCAGAGTGTCAGCCAGCATACGAATAAAACAAGCTATTTATTCCAAAGCCACAGTAAGTATAGTTCTACTACAAAAATCATAATAGTTTCTATTTTTTTATTAACTTTGCTTTTCCAGATAACTGGCAAAAGTTTATTTTACCTACTTATTTGTGAACCGAATGTTAAAGTGATATTAACCACTTAAGAACCTTGGGTGTTTTTCAGATTTGGTGTTTACAAGACTAAAACATTTTTTTTGCTAGAAAATTACTTAAAACCTCCAAACATTATATATATTTTTTTCTAACACCCTAGAAAATAAAATGGCAGTCATTGCAATACTTTTTTTTTACACCGTATTTACGCAGCGGTCTTACAAGCGCACTTTTTTGGGAAAAAAATCACTTTTTTGAATAAAAAAAAATAAGACAACAATAAATTTGGCCCAATTTTTTTATATATTGTGAAAGATAATGTTACGCTATAAAATGATACCCAACATGTCATGCTTAAAAATTGCGCCCGCTCGTGGCATGGTGTCAAACTTTTACCCTTAAAAATCTCCATAGGCGCCGTTTAAAAAATTCTATAGGATGCATCTTTTGAGCTACAGAGGAGGTCTAGGGCTAGAATTATTGCTTTAACTCTAACGATCACGTCGATACCTCACTTGTGTGGTTTGAATACCGTTTTCATATGCGGGCGCTACTCTCCGCGTGAGTTCGTCGGGACGGGGCACTTTAAAAAAAATGTTTTTATTATTTATTTTATCATTTTTTACACTGTAAACATCCCTTGTAATAGAAACAAACATGACAGGTCCTCTTAAATATGAGATCTGGGGTCAAAAAGACCTCAGATCTCTTATTTAAACCTAAATGCAAAAAAAAAGAAAAAAGAAAATGTTGTCATTTGTAAATGACAACAAAAAAATGTGCCTTTAAGACTCATGGGCGGAACTGACGTTTTGACGTCACTTCCGCGGGTCCTTAAGTGGTTAAAGTCTTTGTTTAAAAAAAGAAAAATAACAAACATGTTATACTTCTCTGCTCTATGCAGTGGTTTTGCACAGAGCAGCCCAGATCATCCTCTTCTCGGGTCCCTTGCTGGCACTCCTGGCCCCTCCCTCCTGTCTAATGCCTCCACGGCAAGCAGCTTGCTCTGGGGTCATCCATCCCTGTCCATTGACATACAGAGCTGCGGCTCGGACCTGTCCCCTCTATCTCCTCATTGGCTCACTGGCTGTGACTGACTGTTGCCTCAGCAAATGAGGAGTGAGAGTCCCTGGAGAGCTGAGGCACTTGTGCACATCGCTGGATCATGATGGGGCTCAGGTAAGTATTGGGGAGGCTGGGGGGGCTGCTGGACACAGAAAGTTGTTTACCTTGAGCCTTTAGAAACACTTTAAAGTAGATCTAAACCCATGCTATGTGTCTTCTGAAATAAAATAAACTTACCAGCCTGTTGGTATTCTTCTTTAGAATTTATACTGAACTACGCACGATAAAAGGATGCAAAAAACTCAATTTGTTATAATTTAAAATCACAATGGTCTGGGCGAGCTGTATGTTTATATTTTTTATAAAAAATAAATATGTCTTGTAATCCTTTTATCTTTCTGAGTCTGATAATTTGAGTTCCAATGTTTAATTATAAACAATTACTGTGGTCATGAATGAATTTCTCTTACATCCTTTTAGATCAGAAATATGCAAGTTGTTCTCTAAATCAGCACTAACAAGTGCTCCATGATTGAACCAAGAAACCAGTAAAAAGGAAGATCCGTATGTTTGGTGGCTCCTTGATTGATTCAATGATGTAAATGGTAACCATCTGTATGTATGTATATTTTATTATACACAGCTATGCTACTTCTTGATACTTTAAAAAAATAAAAAAAATAAAGAATTTATTTAAAAAAAATAAGATCAATAGCAGACATGTGAACCTATAGTACGTCTGTCTGTAATGACAGTCATTTAATCCAGTATAAACTGTGCTCCAATAATTATCGGATGGTACACAAAAAGTATTCTGTAGCCTTTAAGAAGTTCACCCACTGCAGATATACAAACACTAAGGCCTCGTACACACGATGGCCCGGATTCACGTACCCGGGCGCATCTTTGTGCGGGCGTAGCGTATCTTCTTTGCGCTATGGCGCCGCAACTTAGAGAGGCAAGTGCTGTATTCACAAAGCATGGGCCGGCGTAAGCCCGCCTAATTCAAAGTAGCAAGGCAGTGGGCGTATTTTATTAAAATGACCCGTGACCCCATGCAAATGATGGGCCGAACAAACGGCCCATGCCCAGTGCGCATGCTCAGAATCATGTCGGATAGAATGCCTAAGTGACGTCGGCGCGCAATGCCTACGACGTGTGAACGTAACCTATGCCCAGCCCTATTCACGTACTACGTAAACGGCGTAAACGACGTAAAATTTGACGGCGTCGTTCCCTGACCCGTACCTTAGCATTAGCTGCGCCTCATTTAGCAGGGGTAACTTTACGTCGGATGTAAGCCTTACGCAAAGCGTGTATATGAATCGGCCAGGCGCATCTACGTTCGTGAATCGGCGTATCTTGCTCATTTGCATATTTATAATGTGAACGCCGAATGCATCCAGCGTAACTATGCGCCCACGATACGCCGGCGTAGGCAAGTTACGTCGGACGGCTGAAGCCATGTTTTTCGGTGTATCTCGCTTTGTGAATCAGCGCAAAGATGTGACGGTGCACATTTAAAATTACAGCGGCGTATCTGGAGATACGCCGACATAACTCCTTTGTGAATCAGGGCCAAAAGGTTAAACAGAGGACAACGGTCTGATGGACCGTTTTCATCGGTCAAAACCGATTGTGTGTGGACCCCATAGGTTATTCAACCATCGGTTAAAAAAAAGTCAATTTGCGTTAAAAATCCACACATGCTCAGAATCAAGTTGACGCATGCTTGGAAGCATTGAACTTAATTTTTTTCAGCACGTCGTTGTGTTTTTTTAACCGATGGTGTGTAGGCACATCAGACCATCAGTCAGCTTCATCGGTTAACCAATGACAACGGTCCTTCAGACCGTTCTCATCGGATGGACTGATCCTGTGTACAAGGCTTTAGAAGATTTGGTATGCCTTAATAATATAAATGTCATATAAAAATTGCTTATGTTTAACAGCAGGGAACTCCCTTAGGATTGCTAAGGTCAGTCTCCAATCTCTGAAAGATCTGATAGGCTGGACACTGAATGGACATTACTGCTGCTAGAATTATCACAGTGTATTTTGAAGGACTACTTACTGTGTAAGGCAACAGAAAATGTTAGCAATGGTTGCCTGCATATTTCTTTAGAAATGCTATAATTTAGACAAATCCCTCAGACACCAAATGTCATAAACCTAAAGCTCATGTATTTTGAACCTTGGTAAATTGGGTCTCGCTGAACAATGCAATTCATAAAAAAAAAAAGTTACATAGCTATAGTTAAGTGGCAAGTGACATACCACATCTGGTGGCAGGCGACAGTGGCAAGTGACACCCGTGGAAGGTAGCATGGCAAGTGCCAATCCACATCTTGTGGCAGGCAGGCGTGGCAAGGGACAATCCACATCTGGTGGCAGGCATGGCAAGGGACAATCCACATCTGGTGGCAGCCGTGGCAAGGGACAATCCACATCTGGTGGCAGGCGACAGTGGCAAGTGACACTTGTGGAAGGTGGCATGGCAAGTGACAATCTACATCTTGTGGCAGGCAGGCGTGGCCAGTGACAATTAACACCTGGTGGCAGGCAGCGTGGCAAGTGATAATCCACATCTTGCGGCAGGCAGGCATGGCAAGTGACAATCCACATCTAGTGGCAGGTGACAGTGGAAATGGACACGCTCAGGGCTCCCACTGATTCTGCATTATGGTGAGTTGAACTATTTCATTTATTACTACAATGTAATAATAGAAACAATATGCTTCAATCACCCTGATACCATATCAAGCATGGTACTGTGATGATTGAAGCGCTAACACCAGCCATTGCTTTTGTTTACCGCCATTACAATCATTTACCCCCAACGTGAGCCCCCCCCCCCCATCTTGGCACAATTTTCTTGCCAAAAAGGTGTTTGATAGTTTGAAAAGACTTCAAACCCCTGGTTCTCATATCTACAATTCCCCTTTTGATATTGGTGGACATATGGATGTATAGCAACAAACTTCAGGACAGGCATCCCTTTCCCCCTTTCCCCTCCCTTTCCCTCGTTTCTTTTTCACTTTAACTTCCACCCTTTCCCTTATTTTTCTAATCTTCTCTTTTCTGTTTAGGCAATTCTTTTATCGGTTAAGTGCCTGATACTGATGAACTTTGTGCTCATAATTGTATATTGTAGCATGGCTACATTCTTATGTGTACACAAGCATTTAAGACTTCTCCATTGCCCTGCGGAGAGGACATTTAAATGTATTATATCATGGTATGGTTATATTAGTCTCTCTTCATTTCCCATTCAGCTTTTCTTCTCAAAGGGGTTCTAGGGTGATACAATATATACATCTTTTCTGAATATACTTTCATTACATATTGTGTACTAATGGATCACTGGACACCTCCTTTTTTTGTGTACCTACCATTTTCTTTTTCTCTCTTATACTTTACTGTATTGACACGTACTACCATTGTATTTCATTTTATTTATTAAAAAACAAACAAAAAAACAATGAAAATCCTTGAAATAGAAAAAAAAAAGTGTCCAATGTTGCTTTAGGAATCTTCAGAATCCAACACCTCTAGAAGTGTCAGATTCCTAATCCACACTGCACTCTGTGGTTCCTCCCACCAGCTACTACAGGGAACAGGGAATTGAAAAATCCAACATTCCTGGAAATGTCAGAGTGACAGAAGACTATTAGCATTCTTATTTTATATGGCATCATTGCTTAAAAGCAAAAACAAAACAAAAAACACCACAAATAAATGTAGCGCTACTTATTATTATACATGATTTTTATAGCGCCAACAGTTTACGCAGCGCTTTACAATGTATAAGGGGGGGACAGCACAATTACAGTACAGTTTAATACAAAAAGTACAGGAAGGCCTTGCACGTAGAGCTTATGTTCTTCAGGGAGGGGGTGCAGAGGATAATGAATAGATGGGGGTGGCTCGGGGACAGTTGTTAGGTGGGTGTAGGATAGGCTTTCTAATGCCGCGTACACACGGTCGTTTTTTGCGATGAAAAAAAACGTTGTTTTTTTAAAGCGTCATTTAAATTGATCGTGTGTGGGCAAAACTTTGTTTTTTGTCTTTAAAAAAACGACCAAAAAAAAAATTCCAACATGCTTGAATTTTTTGTGTCGTTTTTCAAAACGTCGTTTTTTGTTTCACAAAAAGTCACCGTGTGTAGCAAAAACGTCGTTTAAAACAAAGTTTTTCAACCCGCGCATGCCTAGAAGCTAGTTATGAAGCGAGCTTCAATGGAAAAGAGTGGTGAACGTAACCTCGCTTTTTGTGAAAAAAACGATGGTGTGTATGCAACATCGTCTTTGAAAAGTGACGTTTCAAAAACGTCGTTTTTTACTTCACAGAAAACGTCGTTTTTTTTCATCACAAAAAATGATCGTGTGTACGCGGCATAAGAATGAGTTTTCAGGGATCTCCTGAAGGTGGACAGGGGCTGATCGAACAACTGGGGCAGGGAGTTCCAGAGGATGGGAGAGGCTCTGGAGAAGTCCTGAAGGCGAGCATGAGAGGAGGTAACAAGGGAGCTAGAGAGCAGGAGGTCCTGGGACTTATTGATGCATAAAATAGTGTAATAACCTGAACTTGATTTTGTATGACCCTTTTTGCAATGCCTGTACAGCAGAGCTCAAATGGAGTAGGGGCATAAGGAGCCATTCAGTTGTGCTGCAGTGCAAAGAGCATGTAGATAGCAGGAGACAGCAGAGTGACATAGAGATCATCTCACCAGTTTGTTGCATTTTCTTTTATTGTCTAATCACTGGCTTGGGGGAGTGGGGTGTACAATACCTATACGTGTTACATAACTACAACAGAAAACAAAAAAATCAGGTCCCCTCCCGTGACCAATAGGGCTGAGTTCTGTAATTCTCAGCACTGAATGAATAGGAATTTAAATCCTTTGACAGGTAAAACAGCTGTTTGCCCAGAGTTGTGACTTTAAGCCTTAACTCTCTTTAGGGAGAAGAGATGGTATGGGAAAAGCTCCAATTCTACTCAGCATTTATTGCTCCACTTCTTGAAATTGTCGTTACTGCTTTGAAATCCACTTAAGGGTTAATTGTAATGTCTTTTTAAATATCGGAGCATAATCCATCTCTTATGGTTCAAAAATGTTCTTTGGTGAGTCTGTCAGTCACCTGGGGCCGATTGGATTACAAAGACCCAGAAAAATGCTTCTAATCTTCCATCATTTACCACAAAAAAAAAATTAAGCAGCCTATGTGTTAAAGATGTAGATGGCTTGAGAATGAGCAGATCACCAGCGGCAGCAGAACCCAACAAAGGCAGGCTGTGGGGTGGGTGTCAGAAGAAATCACCTCTACAGGCTTGGAACGAGGTCCAAAGAGCTGTAAAAACAACACCTTTTATGATAAATTAACCCCTTATATACTTCATCCATAGTCCATATTTGCTATATTGTTTTTTTGTTTTGTGTTTTCAAGTATTCAATTGCCATATTATTTCATGAGGCAAATAGCACAACATTAACACCATTTTGCTGGTCAATGACCAGGCCAGTTTTTGCGATTCGGCACTGCGTCCCTTTAACTGACAATTGCGCGGTCGTGCGACGTGGCTCCAAAACAAAATTGACGTCCTTTTTTTCCCATAAATAGAGCTTTCTTTTGGTGGTATTTGATAAACTCTGCAGTTTTTATTTTTTGTGCTAGAAACAAAAATAGAGAGACAATTTTGAAAAAAAATGAATATTTTTATTTTTTGCTGTAATAAATATTCCCCAAAAATATATAAAGAAAACGATTTCTTTCCTCAGTTTAGGCCGATACGTATTCTTCTACATATTTTTCGTAAAAAATAAGCGTTTATTGATTGGTTTGCGCAAAAGTTATAGCGTCTACAAAATAGGGGATCGTTTTATGGAATTTTTATTAATATTTTTTTTTACTAGTAATGGCGGCGGTCCGCGATTTGTGACCTTATGGCAGACACTTCGGACACTTTTGACACATTTTTGGGACCATTGGCATTTTTATAGCGATCAGTGCTATAAAAATGCATTGATTAATGTAAAAATGTAAGGGGTTAACACTAGAAGACGAGGAAGGGGTTAATTATGTCCCCTAGGTACCGCAACAGCTGGTGGATTTGTAGTTCCGCAACAGCTGGTGGGCCACCAGTTTGAGACCCCCGATTTAAAGGAAACCTGTGCAGTGCAAAGCAACAGATTTGATTTAAAGTGCAATGCCATGATCTTCTCCCCTGCCCCTCAGAGGCCGTCTAGCTGTATGGTATGCTTTATTTGATTTAATACTCATCCTTATCAGAAGTGTTCAGGTCACTCATGACACATCTCTTTTTTGTGATCTCTTCTCCAGTGCTGAGCGATGCTATCAAAGAAATCAGCACTGCTCTCTGCAACGTGCTATTCTGTGCATGAAGGGTGCCCTGGGGACATCCTCTGCATTCCCAGGATATCCTCGCTCTTTTACATTTAATAACACTGTGTTTTTTTCAGCCTAGAAGACTGAGGACATCTAGTGGAAAAAAATAAATTACTGAGGGGGAGAGCTCCGGAGAGGATGTTAGTAGAGCTGCTGTTTTATTTATTTTTTATCACTGTCTGGGACATTATTACAAAAAAAAAAAAAACGATTTGCCTGGAGACAGACATTCAGGTCCAGTTCCCGAGCAGTACATTCTCACCTGTCCTAGGCTGGCCTGCCCCTCCATTTAGTCACTGGGTGATGGGAATACCAGTTACTGTTGAGTATTGAGGAGCAGGTGACTTACTCCACATGAAAATACTGGTGTGCTGCCACATAGGACTAGGGAGAAAGTCAGCACTGTGTAAGCTCTGATGGGAAAACCCACTTGGGCGCACACGCGGCAGTACTTTTATCATTCTCAGCAGCTAAACAGGGGAGGAAACAGAGAGGAGGAGGGTTATACCATGCATTGCCTTAGATAGGCAAACACTTACGCCCTGTACACATGATCGGTTCGTCTGGTGAAAACGGGCCGATGGATTTTTTCATCAGATATCCGATGAAGCTGGCTTTCATCAGTCTTGCCTACACACCATCACCAGTTAAAAATCCGATTGTGTCCAACGCCGTGATGTAAAACACAACGACGTGTTGAGAAAAATTAAGTCCAATGCTTCCGAGCATGCGTCGACTTGATTCTGAGCATGCATGGATTTTTGACCAATGAATTTCCCCACAGACGATTTTTTTACCATAAGAAAAATTTAAAACAGGTTCTATTTTTTTTCACCGATGGGGAAAAAAACGATGGGGCCTACACACGATCGGTTCGTCCGATGAAAACGATCCATAGGTGAGTTTTCATCAGACTAACCGACCGTGTGTACAGGAATTGTTATTACTGTCATGTTTTTGTCTCTTTCTAGCGTTTTCATACTTTTTTGTACCTTTGTATATCTCAGTATATATATATATATATATATATATATATATATATATATATATACAGTATATATATATATATATATATATGTATATATCTCCAGGCTCTTTCAGCCACTTCTTATCTACATGCATGCACTTCAACATCAGCTACTGTTTATGTCATAGCCCAGGTCTGATTATGACAACTGTGGAGTATGTCTGCTTAACCGCTTAAGGACCGATCCACGTATATATACTGCGGCAGGGTGGGGCTTAATCGCAAAATCATGTACTTGTACATAATTTCTTTCTTTGGATCAGTGGTGCACACTGCCACCGACCTGCTCCCACCATGATTGGACACAGCGGGAGCCAATCAGCGAGTTTAGCAGGCCCGATGTGTGCTGGCACCCGCGGATCGTTACTGAGGCAGACAGAACAGCGGTATGCCTATGTAAAGGCAGATCGCTTTTCTGTCAAAGGGGAAGATCTCTGTCTCACTGATCTCTGTCTCCCCCACAGTAAGAAAGCACTCCCAGGGAACACATTTAAATCTTTGATCGCGCCTGATGTTAATCCCTTATCTGCCAGTGTCATTTGTACAGTTAGGCCGCGTACACACAATCGGTTCAAACCGATGAGAATGGACTTAAGTCCAGTTTCATCGGTCCATCGTCGGTCCATCGTCGGACCAAAATTTTAAAACTTGCTTTAAAATCTGACCGATGGACGCCTGACCATCGGTCCAAACCAATGGTTAGTAAGCAAAAGCATCGGTCCAAAAACCTGTGCATGCTCAGAATCAAGTCAACGCATGCTTGGAAGCATTGAACTTAGTTTTTTCAGCACGTCGTTGTGTTCTACGTCACCGCGTTCTGACCCGATCGGATTTTGGACTGATGGTGTGTACGCACATCAGACCATCAGGCCACTTCAGCGGTGAACCGATGAAAACGGTCCGTCGGACCATTCTCATCGGTTTGGACCGATCGTGCGTACGCGGCCTTAGAGTGCATTTTCTTTAGCACTGATCACTTTATTGGTGTCACTGGTTCACAAAAATTGTCACTTAGTGCCAAATTTGTCCGCCGCAATGTTGCAGTCCTGCTAAAAATCGCTGACCGCCACCAGAAAATCTATAAATCTATCCCATAGTTTGTAGACCAGGGGTCTCAAACCGGCGGCTCTCCAGCTGTTGCAAAACTACAAGTCCCACGAGACATTGCAAGACTGGCAGTTATAAGCATGTCTCCCACAGGCAGAGACATGATGGGACTTATAGTTTTACAGCAAATGTAGAGCCTCCAGTTTGAGACCCCTGCCTGCTCTAGACCCTATAACTTTTACGCAAACCAATCAATATATGCTTTTTGAGCTTTTTTTTACCAAAAACATGTAATATAATACATATTGGCCTAAATTGAGAAAGGAATTATATTTTTTCATTGGATGTTTTATAACAGAAAGTAAAAAAAAATATATATTATATACTGTATATATATATATATATATATATATATATATATATATATATATATATATATATATATATATATATATATATATATTTTTTTTTTTTATTTGTTGGTATTTTTTTGTTTATAGCGCAAAAAATTAAAATCGAAGAGGTGGTTAAATACCACAAAAAAAAGCTCTATTTGAGGGAAATAAGGGAAATTTATTTTATTTGGGTACATCGTCGCACTACCACACGATTGTCAGTTAAAACAAATGCAGTGCCGTACCAGAAAAAATGGTCAGGAAAGGGGTGAACTTTCCGGGGCTGAAGTGGTTAATGTGCATCAGAACAATCTCTTAAAAATGTAAAGGATAAAGACTGAGAGCTGTCACCTCATAGCAGCAGGAGCCTTAGCAGGAACTAGGATTATACTACCTGGCAGGATCACCAGGTATTATTATACTGAAAGCTGAAGATTTCAGAATATTGAACATAACTTTAAATTACATTAAAACATTTTTGTGATTGGGTTTACGTATGTTTTAACTACAATGTACTGACATCTGACTGACCACTATTGGTCACTGCTGTTTGTAAACTGTAATTGCTCTGAGACAGTCTGGTTGAATAAGTCTTTATAAGCAGAATTTAATAAAAAAAAAAATTGTGGTATTAGATTCAACTGGAAAAAGAGACAGAAGATGGAAACGCTGAGCCGAAGTTCCTTGTTATTTTTATTTTTCATTACTGTGGGCACAAAATATCTTAACTTTTATGTCAAGGTAAACAGTATTTTCTTCTTGGGCAAATATACTTTCTATTCTAGTATGGTGCTCACAGGACATTTACAAAATGTTGATGCCATTTTAAATAAAAAACTGTATTATATCTTCCAAATAGATCAAAGCAGCTGGGGCGTGAAACAAAATGCCTTATAATAGAAGCAATAACACTTTTACTAACTACTACTAGTAATACTAAATAAAAATTATATTTAAAATAAAGAAATGAATGTGTGTTAATGGAAGACAACACTAAAAATGGTTAAAAACAAAACAAAAAACACATATGAGAAAATTAAATAAAACAAGTAATTGAAGTCTAATCAAATCTTTTGACACACTTTAATGGATGTATACCTGACAAGGATATTTAAAATACCTAATCCATATTTTTTCATTAAAGTGGAGTTCCACCCAAAAGTGGAACTTCCACTTTAAGCACTCCTCTCCCCCTTACGTGCCACATTTGGCATGCAATTTTTTATTTTTGGGGGGGGGGAGTGGGTGATTTGGTAGGAGTGGGACTTCCTCTCCCACTTCCACCTATGGGCCACCTAGGCGACTCCTCCTCTCGCCGTAGGTGGGCCCTTCTCTCTAGATGATCTCCTGGGACCCTTCATGTGTCCCAGAAGATTGCCTGTCCACTCCTAGAGTGCAGCGCGACTCGCACATGTGCAGTGAGTGCCCGGCCGTGAAGCCAGGGCTGGGTGCCCACAGTGTGAATTGAGGCCCCGGCGGAGAGGGGGGAGAGGAGCGACGCTCCGGGTGGCCGCATCGCTGGACCGTGGAGCAGGTAAATGTCTGTTTATTAAAATTCAGCAGCTATACTTTTTGTAGATGCTGACTTTTAATAAACATAAAAAGGCTGAAACTCCGCTTTAAGCTAGGCACTGACCACATTGCTGTACCAAGCTCTTGTTTGCCACTCTTACTCAGGTGAATCTTAGGTAAAGTACAACATTTTCTTAAAATGCCAACTGTGTGACTCCTCAGGTTAATTATTTTTGCTGTATGCTTTGATGTACAGTAAAACCTTGGTTTGAGAGTAACTTGGTTTGAGAGCGTTTTGCAAGACAAGCTAATTTTTTTAATACATTTTGACTTGATATACAAGCAATGTCTTAATATACAAGTAGCGTCATGTCACAACTGAGTATAAAAAAGAAGAAAGGCACATCTAAGTGTAGCAATATGCTTACATTTAATGAAGGTAAAACATTTAGCAACATATTTCTACACTTAGAGGCGTCTCTCTTCTCTTTACTACTCTGTATCTCCTGCTGGATTTTGCTTCTAATCCCCTTGTGGAGGCTGCCATTTGTGGATGGACATTTTATGGTTATTCAACTTGGTCACATTGCTATAATCGGACTATAAACTAAAACATCTATGAAAAAATGGTTGTGGAACGAATCATCTGAGTTTCCATTATTTCTTATGGGAAAACTTGCTTTGATATACAAGTGCTTTGGATTACAAGCATGTTTCTGGAACGAATATGCATGTAATCCAGGGTTTTACTGTATACTGTAAGCTTATTTCTGTTCATAGGTGTGTGCAGCCTATTGCATTAGGGTGTGCACCCCAATGTCATTAGGGCCGATATTGGTGGTGTCAGTAGGGCAGTCAATATTATTTTGATTATTGTTTGTACTATTGTTTAGGATAAAAAATAAAAAAAGGAGATGTTTTCTTTTATTTGGTAAAATATTAGGGAACTAACCATTGAAATGATGCACCACACGGGGTGATTGGGGTGTGCCCAGGCACACATGGCACATCCTGTGTGCACGCCTATGTTTGTACCCCTGTTTGTTTGCACCAATATACATATTTAATAAAAGCAACTTTCGGGCGCATGAGAATGACACGGCTCTGAATATGGAGACAGGAGGATGCCCTGGATCTACATGTTAATCTATGGGCCTTTCTTGTATACGCCCTTATTTTTTCATTTTTAATCCAGGATTAATTGGAGGAGGTGATCATTAGTCCAATCAGTGGCCAAGGTATGTATTTAAGGATGCCAAGGGGATGGCTTAGGCATCCATTTCTTTCCTAACTCCTGAAGGAGTAGGAGCATATGGGGTTGTTTGCTCTTTTGTCTAAGATCCCTCCGGACCTTCCACTGTGGGTGGACAAAGCTCTTTCTGAGTAGGGCCTTCCTTGGGACTGGTGAGTGCTCTCCTCCACTAATTTATTGGTGTTGGAGTATATACACACACTCTATGGACTTGTTTTTTTCTTATTGGATATTTATTTATATACTTGCATACTCTCCTCCCTTTCAGTTTCATTACGTGAGAGGAGTCTCATTTTTGGATGCTGACCAAAGAGGAATTTTTTCCTTATTCCGCCCTCTATGGTTTGGAGTCTGGGGAATCATCGGCCCACATTCACCTGCTGCTGTGTCCTCTGTGACGCCCACTGCTCTGTTTGGGGTTCCGGGTCTCGGGTTCTGCAGTGTTTTCTCCACCAAGGAGAGGGTGAGTGTGATGGTCCCTCCCATGGTTCTCTGGAGTGGTCTTTTGACAGCTCCCCTCTCTTTTATGCCTAATCGTGTCTGAATTTTTCCTTAATCCTGTTTGTTATTATTGATTATTTACTATGTTTTTTTCATTTATTTTAGAAATTGATACTGTATAATTTTCCCTGAAGATGTATACCATTTGAAACGCGTTGGAAATTTGTCTTGCATGCTCTTAGCCTAGCCCTGGAGCATGTGGTGACCTACAGTATTTTCCCATTCGTTTTTTAATTTATTTGATTTTTCTGTATTTTCTTGATATAATGTTGTGTTGTAATAAATTATAATTTTTCAATGACCTTAGTTGTCATATACAATTTTGTTGCCTTACAAATCCCACCCACCCAGAGGTATTCAGTTGTTCTAATAAAACCAAAAAAAATACTTAATAGATATTTCTGCATATAGGTTGAATCAGTGCCGATCCTGACCTCCCTGGGGCCCTAAGCAAAATGACATGGCACATTAAAAATGAGAAGCGGGGGGCGCTGAAGACAGTGACATGTCACATTAAAGAAAGTTGAGAAGCGGGGAGAGGGGATGTTCTGCTGTCGGAAATGACTCAGCCAGCGAGTTTAGAACCAGGCGGGGGCCTCTAGTAATTTGAGGGGCCCTTTGCAGCTTTGCGGGGCCCTAAGCGGCTTGCATAGTGAGCCTATAGCGAGGATCGGCCCTGGGTTGAATAATAAATATAGACTTCATCAGTGGTGCTCAACTGGATAAGATCACGGTGGAGACTGTATACTGCAGAAAACAGTTCCCGAAAATGGGATGGATAAAGAAGAATACTGAAACCATCCTTTAATGCATTATTCCACCCAAAAGTGGAATTGTATTTACAGATGGGGTTTAAAGGGCTGAATGACTCTCAGTTTGATTTATCAGTGGGAAACTCCAGCAGCAAAATTTCCTCACCATACTTCTGGCCTCCAGTTCTGCCCACTTTGGAGTTTTAGGTGTTCCCACCCACAGTGTGGTGATCCCATTGTTTCGGCTGCACTTGTTAATCCTGTATATATAGTAAAATTAAACTAAAATACAATTTAGAAGCACAGACACACATACTGTACAGACACGCACACCCCTCCTTGCTGTAACTAGAGCTGCTCAAGTGCTTACATTATAATATTTGCCAATATAGATTTTTTTCATGCAGTGTTTTCCAGTAGGATTTCAATTCAATAGAAAGTCATTTAATATCAGTACAGCAGCAGTCCTAATATATTACACAATATGCACTGGTGCAGTATAGTATAAAATAAATATATAACATTCTTTAAAGGATATTCATTAAAACACACCACATTCTTTGCCCCAGTAATCATTTTCTGCCATAAAGCAGGATAACAAACTGGCTAGGCCCAATAATAGCTTGCAATAAAAGGGTTAACATGAGATCCTACAATGAAAATACTCCAAAGCTCCCCACTGTCAATCAGTGCAGAGAAATGTACAGTCATTTATATCTAATTTAATAGTTACCATATGCCTAATCTCTGCATTTTGGAAACAAATGTGTGGCGGGGGGATGTGTAAATGACATTAAATACGTTCAAACATCCTAACTAAATTTGAAAGCTAAAAAGCAGAAAAAAAAAAAGCGAAAATGCAAGGAACAAAAAATAGAATTCAAAGACAGAATAAACTAAAAGTGCAATTAAAAACAGACCAAGCATGGTTACGCTGTTGCTGATTTAATCATGTTAAATGAACATAAAATGTTTAGCACATTTTGGCCAATTATATAGTAAATGTAGAGATAAGACTTGTCTGGTTTATGAAACTTGAGGTAAAGAAGTTGGTGCATAAGCAAACCCACCAGTTTATTAAAATCAAACAAAGAGACATAAACCTTAAATTGGCAGGTTCCTCTAGGAAAGTTCAGAATTAAGGCTGACTTTGCTGAAATGATGGCAAGAGTATACAGCCCATATTTGTGACAATTTGTATTTACTGCGGAATTATTGTATTCATTATCCAGATTGTAATGGATCACTATGTGACCCTTAGGGTCTGTGAATTCATTATCTTGGGGTTGTGAATTTTAACAAGAAGACCTTGTATTGCTTTTATAAGTTTGTGGTTGTTTTAAAATAGGCTGTTCACTTTGCAAGGGAAGTTACACTATGCAAAGGAATTTTGGTGAAGCTCTGCTGACTTTTATCATCCAATTGCGTTCAAGTAAAAATGCATTTTTTTCCCCCTTGCAAGTGATTTGGTATTATTTGCAAACTTTGTGAACTTTTGCCACAATTATTAAAGTGGTTGTAACCCCCAATTTTCATTCTCCCTATAGGTAAGCCTAGAATAAGGCTTACATATAGGTAGTGGAAATATCTCCTAAACGTGCAGCGTTTAGGAGAAATTTACCTTGTAGTGTGCCGATGATGTAATCGGCGCATACGCTGTGAAGAAATGGACCTCCATGCCGTTTCTTTACTCGCAAGTGGCGTGACTGACGGCTCCCTCGTGCTTGCGCGGGAGTAACGTCACATGGCTCCGGCCAGTCACAGAGCCAGGGTCCTCGGTCCCGGAAGAAAGATTGGCGAACATGGTTGCGCCCACCAGAAGGGACAGTGCGGGCTTTGTTTGCATGTAAGTGCCATAGAAAGGGCTGGTATGCTATGCATACTAGCCCATTATGCTTTTACTTTGCTGGGGAAAAAATAGGAAGTAAAACTCATCAGGGTTTACTTCCTCTTTAAGCGCTGGGGAAAATGCCATTGCAAAGTGCAAGTTCCATTGCCCCAACTTCCTCTTCCAATGCTGTAGCGTGGCCGAGCTCCTCCTGGCAGTCCGGCCGGGTACCGAGCAGTACAGGAGATTCAGTGTCCTGTTTCCGGCCAGACTGAAAGGAAGTGCTCATCACAAGACGGGACAGAGCGGATGCTGAGGTCAGTCGATCCACCCTCCGGCAGGATGGATGTTTATCGCCGGCGTCCTACCCACGTGCCCCCGCGACATCCTGCACTAGGCAGCCTCGTATCCCAGCCTCGTACCCTCGGAGCTCGAGTGATCCGATTGATGAAGCCGATGTGCAATTTTTCTACCGCCGACCGCCTACCTGTTGTTAGCTGCCTGCTGGAGGGAGAGCCGAGAATCGCGTTCTGGGGATCCGTAGCAATGGGTATCTCTGTGTCGGTGTGATCTCCTCCCCGCAAGGTAAGGTTGCGGGGGTGAGCAGAGCAGGGGTAGGCGAGAACAGCTCATAGCAGGTCCCTATTGTTTGTTCCTGGGAAAAGCGTAAAATGGCAGGCAACAACGGGAAGATAAGATAGCCGCAAGTTTACGGATATATAGTGGATATAGAATGGTTGATACTGGTTGAAGTTGAAAATCGATGTCCAGAGACACTACTGTTATTTCTACCACTGCTATTATTGACATTGATACTATCATTTCCACAGAGGGTCCAGAGCTATGGGGGGCTGTGTAATGTAAAGGGGCACAGAGATGCAGGGTGCTGTGTAATGTAAAGGGGTACAGAGATGCAGGGTGCTGTCTAATGTAAAGGGGCCCAGAAGTGCAGGGTGCTGTGTAATGTAAAGGGGCACAGAGATGCAGGGTGCTGTGTAATGTAAAGGGGCCTAGAGGTGCAGGGTGCTGTGTAATGTAAAGGGGTGCAGAGGTGCAGGATGCTGTGTAATGTAAAGGGGCCCAGAGGTGCAGGGTGCTGTGTAATGTAAAGGGGTGCAGAGGTGCAGGGTGCTGTGTAATGTAAAGGGGCCCAGAGGTGCAGGGTGCTGTGTAATGTAAAGGGGCACAGAGATGTAGGGTGCTGTGTAATGTAAAGGGCCACAGAGATGCAGGGTGCTGTGTTATGTAAAAGGGCCCAGAGGTGCAGGGTGCTGTGTAATGTAAAGGGGCACAGAGGTGCAGGGTGCTGTGTAATGTAAAGGGGCCCAGAGATGCAGGGTGCTGTGTAATGTAAAGGGGTCCAGAGGTGCAGGGTGCTGTGTAATGTAAAGGGGTGCAGAGGTGCAGGGTGCTGTGTAATGTAAAGGGGTCCAGAGGTGCAGGGGTGTCTCTGCACTGGGGGGGTTTGCATTGAGGGGGGGTTCTGTGGGGGGGGCATCCATGTTTATTTTGATTGGGGCCCCCTAATTCATTCAAACGGCTCTGTACAGAGGACACACTCCTCAGAAAATAATCTCAAAATCAGATGGATACCTTACAGAAAAAGAAAGCCCCTTAGCATTTTATCAACCTACAGGTGCAATATTCCATCTATTCTTCCGCACATGAGCTTGGTTAGGCTCTGCAAAGAGCAATGTTCTACAGTCACTTATAACAACCAGATAGTTAAAGTTCTCATTAGTTTCAAGCAGTCTTAACAATGAAAAATGATTGCTTACCCTGGAAGAACTTGCAGAACTCCGAATTCTAATGAGCCCTAAAAAACGTTCAGCGGATTTGCCTCAGGTGTGATTTTCTGTCACAGCTGACATGAGTGCAGGCATCTGTCAATTGTCACACAGTCTTCATCAGACTGGGACAGGTGTGAGGGTAGTAATGAAGTGACAGAATACACGTTTCTTCTAGATATCATGGCTGAAGTATATATTTGTGTATACATCTGCTCCTCCTATGGTACTGGTATAATAATATTCACAACCTATGACTCTTCTTCTCTAAAGGATCAATGAGCCTGATGGAAATGGCAGCAATATGAAAACCACATAGTGAGGGAAAGAACTATTTTAATCAGTGGAAATCTCTTTTTCTTTCTTTACCCACAGCTGAGGGAAGGAGTGCTGGATAACCTTGGGGATATAGAATTTTTTTTTTTCAAAGTCCCTGGGAGCCAATGATGAGGTATCTTGCCGCCCCCCCCCCCCCCCCACTTCGGGAATTTGAAAGGCTGTGTGTGGAACATAGAGGACGTTGGTTAAATTGGCTTTCTTTCTCCCTTTTCTCTGGAAGGGAAGACTTGATATTCTGGCTATATTTGCTGGTCCTCCTCCCAGGGGGTGGCTAGGTGTGGCCGGTGGTCCCGAGGCTCCTGATCCCAATCTTAGATAACAACATAATTAACCTTTCACAGAATCTGTAGATGTGGAATTGGAGACAAACAAAATGCATTGTGATTTATTGTGTTAATCCTACCGACCAGTCCCTATTTTACATCAAGGAGTCAAGCTCTCAGACCCCCCCCCCTTTCTCTTACTTGAACCTGATCCGATCCTGGGATGTGCACGAGTACATCGGCTACTGCCGCTGCTCATTGGACAGATTGATAGCAGCGGAAGTGATTGACTCCCACTGCTGTCAATCAAATCCAGTGACATGGGAGTGAGGCTTTGTCTCGCTGTCTGTGTGAATGGATACAGCAGCTGGACTTGGGGAGCGAGCACGCAGGGTGCCCCCAGGGAAAGCTGTGGTGCCCAAAGAAGAGGAGGTGCCTGGAGCACTGGCAGGTACCCCAATAGAAGAGGATCGGGGCTGCTCTGTAACCAGCGCTCAGAGCAAGTATAACATGTTTTTTATTAAAAAAAAATGAAGCTTGAGAATCACTTTAAGTAGAATGAATAATCACTTTAAGTAGAATGAATAACGATATGCTGTGAAACATGTGTGAAGAATTTTAATGCATCACATGAATGTTTCTATGAACGTTTCTATGCACTATATGTTTGTATACAGTACATACAACAAAAAGTGTTTTGAGTCAAAACCTGCCATATGTTTTAATGATTTCTATTTTATAATAAAAGGGTAAATTCTAACAGTATATTTATTGCATTATTAGTTACCCTTAAAGCTGAGTTCCACCCAAAAATGGAACTTCAACTTCACTTTAAGTACTGGTGACCCCTGACATGCCACATTTGGCATATATTTTTTTTTTGGGGGGGGGGGAGCGGGTACATAGTTTTAACAGGCACACTGGAAGGACGGTTACCTCTCCCCCTTCCCTCCCTGTAATCTTCTGGGACACGTCACAGGTCCCAGAACATTTCCCCCGGTCGGCCTTTTTCCTGAAGAAGCCTGTACGGCGAAACATGTTGAAATAAAAGCGTGGAAAACAACAATGTAATCAATAATAAAGTCTACTCTTAATGGATGATGATATTTGTTTATACCAATGTTTTTATCTCTATTTGTGTGATTCAATTAACACATTGGTTTTACCTGCTTTTGATAGATTCTCTGTTTATTCAGCACCTTAAAAGTCCCGCACCTCTTTCCTGTTGTTCTGAGTATCTAAGTTTATGGGACTTGGTGCCATATGCTAAATATAGATGGTCCTGGATTTATCCACACAATTAGTCAAATTTAGTCATTGAACAGTAATGCCGCGTACACACGATCCTATTTCGGCATTAAAAAAGAACAACGTTTTTCAGCATGTCCAATAAACTACGTCATTCATCATTAAAAACGATGTTGCCCACACACCATCGTTTTTGAAAAATGATGAACAAAGCGCGGTGACGTACGACGGCGCTCTAAAGTCCTTTTCTACAACCACTAACATGGGCAGTAAAGAAAGAAGTCCACTGAAAGGTACAGGGGGTGATAAAAGAGCATTGCCTCCACTATCTACAGAAGGTATTGGAAAAGATGGAGGCATCATGAAACTAATAATACTGTTCGCTGTTCACATGCGCATGAGATCCCACTGCTGATTTGAAAAAGATAGATATGGCAAACCTTTCGGTATTGGTTCAAAACAATAAGCTAACTATATAAAATTTAGTATTTGAAAAAAACTGATTCCGCAGCTTTGAATGCATTCAAGTTGTCGGCTGTTTACAGGAACTCAAACAGCAGGATTTTAGTTCTGAAAGTTCTGAGTAATATTAGCTAAACAAAAAAAAAGATCAGGATCATCTTTATCCTGTAATTGGTGTAATTCCTCAGCTTTCTAGTGCTGGTGAAATAGCCAATGACAAGGCATTCGTCATGTGATCTCTGGCAAAAGAGAAGAATCGCTTTTTTTCAATTTTTTCTTTTTTAATGCACATTACAGAGTACAGAACAAAATACAGTACATAACTAAGAATAAGGTCTGAGCATACCATTTTTTGTCCGTTATTATCTTTGTGAAATAGTACAGGATGTAAGCTTCAGATAATCTGATTAATGTGAAAACATTGGACATATCAGTTTAGAAGAGCAGTTATAAAAGAGGTTGCCAAATTAAAGAACAATTTGATCCTTTAGGCAAAGCCTGGGGGTTGGCAGGGATAAAAGTTGGATATGTACTACACAGAGTCACCTAACAGGACTACAGGAGCTCTAGTGTGTGTTTCTTTCAGTTGGGGTTAGGATGTGTATGAATGGAAGGTTCATTTGAAGGTCAAAAGCAGAGAAAGAGACAGATCCGGGCAGTAGAGTGGGCTGTCAACAGTAACAGGATGGAGTGTAGGTGGAGGGACAAGCATCTCCGAGGTCTGCAAAAGGGGAAAAAGTGGCCTTTAGGTAAGGCTGAGCAGCCCTAATCTGAGAATGTAAAATCATTCCAGTAATATCATGTTTAAAAATATTTTTCTCATTTGATTTGGGAAGGAAGGATGAGGTTTTCCACCTTTCTGATCTCCTCAACCCACTTTGGTATCAAGGGTGGAAAGGGGTTTTGCAGGAATACAGGTCTATGCCGCATTCAATAGGTGCCTGAGAATCGACCTGCTCTAAGATTTGAGGGGTATGCAAGCAGGGCCGATCCTAGGGTCACAGGCTCCTGGGTGCAGAAATATTTCTGGCGCCCCCACATGGTCGTGGTCATTTTACTAACTCCTCCCCTTTCCAATTGTTTCTATGGCAACGGCTCAACCACAGAGATGCTCCCCCACGAAGTCTTCATTACCCCGGGATCTTTACATGATCTCTTAACAATAATCAAAATACAGGAAGAGAAGCAGGGTACTTTATTGGGACCTGGAGGGGGGACCTCTCTGATGTACACAGAGAGGGCTTCTGTTAGAAAGACCCCCAGACATACTACAGACATGATACAGGAGACGGTCAGAGACTGCAGACATGGTACAGGAGAAGGTCAGAGACTACAGACATAGTACAGAAGATGATCAGAGACTACAGACATAATACAGGAGATTATCAGAGACTGCAGACATGGTACAGGAGACAGTCAGAGACTGCAGACATGGTACAGGAGACGGTCAGAGACTGCAGACATGGTACAGGAGACGGTCAGAGACTACAGATATGGTACAGGAGATGGTTAGAGACTACAGACATGGTACAGGAGATAGTCAGAGACTGCAGACATGGTACAGGAGACAGTCAGAGACTACAGACATGATACAGGAGACGGTCCGAGACTGCAGACATGGTACAGGAGATGATCAGAGACTGCAGACATAATACAGGAGATGGTCGAAGACTGCAGACATAGTAAAGAAGATGGTCAGAGACTGCAGACATAGTACAGGAGATGATCAGAGACTGCAGACATATTGTTTATTGTTTATTGTTTATTGCTTGTATAGCGTAGAATCACCCGAAGGTATCGAAACGCTTCCAGACCTTAACAATTCACAACGAGACCGGGTGTTACAGGCATAAATTAACATAGTAACAATATACAATATGTACCACGATTAAAATCACTTAATATAACAACAATATAGAACCAAAAAACCAATACGATACAATATAAAACCATAAAAATCATAAAAATCACATAAAACCAACGGAGAGACAACACACAATTCCCCATAAAACAAATTCAGCAGTACTACCCTCCAAAATGCCCTAACCTCAATACTCCTATCATTCTGCCTCTGCCCACAGGCAGGTTTTAAGATCCCTCCTAAATGTAAGCTAGTCCGGACTCTGTCTAAGACTTAGGGGAAGTAAATTCCATTCTCTCGGGCCGAGCACAGAAAAAGCCATAGTACAGGAGATGGTCAGAGACTGCAGACATATTACAGGAGATGATCAGAGACTGCAGACACAGTACAGGAGATGGTCAGAGACTGTAGACATAGTACAGGAGATAATCAGAGACTGCAGACATAGTACAGGAGATGGTCAGAGACTGCAGACATAGTAAAGGAGATGGTCAGAGACACATGAGTTCTGGACGGACAAACACCTATGCTCAGAACACTAGTTCTGTATGGACACAAACAAAGAGAGAAGGAGGGAGGGGAGAACTCTGCCACTTCGGCGCCCCCACCTCTGCAGACACCTGGGTGCAAAGCACCCCGTGCACCCTGCCCAGGATCGGCCATGTATGCAAGATCTATGGTTTTGCCTCCTTTTCAGAAGTTTTCGGGCACAGCCAGAATATGTGAGATAAAGTACCTTGCTCCAAGTTACATTGCCAGCATAAATCTACAATAGCAAGGTAGACTGGGTCTTATCCCCCCAGGTTAGAAATTTGACATTTTTATCTTGAAGAAGAACAAATGGGGGATTTCAATGAGAATGTATAATCTTTTGACACTGGTCCAGTGTAGAAAAACATATTTTAGACATGTATTAGCATGCTGGCTCTGCCTGAATGTCTGCAAATTACATGTGATAGGTGTGTCAGAAGTGGAGCATGTGTGCTGAGGATTCAATCGAAAACATAGCGAGGCAGATCAGGTCGGCAACAGATCAGGCAAAGTGGTACACAATCGAAATCCAGAGAGTGGTCAGGCAGGCAAAGGTCATACACGAGCTGGTGGTGAATTACAAAATCAGTAGGCTAGAGAGTAGTCAGGAATTCAGGCAGAAGTTTATATATGGTATTCAGAGTCACAAAACAGTCACAACACCCAGGGAGCTAGTCCACACAAATGGGCACTGAGAGACAGAAAGTACTGCTATTTATGGGCTGCTTTGATTGTAGATTGTCCACAGCTGGCAGCAGGTGGGGCTAGTGAGTCCAAGGTAATGCATCAAACTGAGAGAACATAACTCCAGAGCTCCTCCGTGGCACAATAAGTAAGACTGCAGCTGTGGGACCGGTTCCAAAATACCCAGATACATCAGAATGTAAGACTTTGAAACCTCTTCAGCTAAGATGAAGTGACCAATGTATCATCATTGGTCATGGAACCAAGGCACAAGGATTTTACTAAATTACAAGATAAAGGAAACGTTTTCTGATCTTTCATTATCATGTATTAATATCAAGCATAGTGCTTATTTTACTGACAAACCTTTAATTTGAGAGAATAAGTTTTATTTAAACATTTTATTTATTTATTTATGTTTTGTGGGTTTATTTTAAACTAACAATTTAATGACATGTTTAGAACACTACTACCAACTCTAATTACTCATTATTACATCAAACTGAAAAAAAAAATTGTCTACAGGTAAATCTGTGGGCCCCTGAACATGAGAAATGTAATTCCACATGGAAATCAAACTCATGTGTTCCATATTTGAGAATGTTACATTTGCTAGCCTGTGCGATTTTTATTTGGTAATCTTGGTAATACAGAACATATGAACCACAGAATCCCTTTCAACAGTAAAAACAGCTCAAATAACACAGGAATACTGCAACAATAAAGCAAAAATTAGGACCGATATATAGTTGACCAATTACCACTTTTGGTAGGCAATTTGCTTTTTACCCCTAAACTACCGGTAAGTAAAATATCCATTTCAGTAAAGAAAGTATAATATGCATCAAATGTGCAGTTACAATGCACTGAAAAACAGTTACATTGTTTGAGAAAATGCAGACACAAAACATAAGAATATGTTTTGTTCCATCCAATGTGGGCCAAACGTATCCATCTTCTAAGCTTTGTTCTAATATTATGTGTATATGAGACATTATGGGTTCTACTTTCCTCCCTCTTCTACTTGTCGGCTGCAGTTTTGTGTGAGTCCATGGCACTGAGTTGCTGCGTTTATCTGAGTCATTGAAAACGGCAGAAATTAAAGGGAAGAATGTGACTAGCATTACCAGGAGAGAAGACACTGTGGCTCACACATAAGGATTTTGGCGCAAGAGGGTTTTTAGAACATGGGTAGGCTTATTACTTGGGATTAGGTGTGATTTCTGTTGAAAATGTAGTTCATCCACCCTAAACTTGCTCATACATGTCTTTATGAACCTTGCTTTGTGCACTGGTCCAAATCATTTTGTGGAAGTGGGATTAAGGTGTGGGGTTGTTTTTCAGGGGTTGGGCTTGGCCCCTTAGTTCCAGTGAAGGGAACACTTAAGGCGTCAACATACCAAAACATTTTGGACAATTTCATGCATCCAATTTTGTAGGAACAGTTTGGGAATAGCCCCTTCTTGTTCCAACATAACTGTGCATCACTGCACAAAGCAAGGTCCATAAAGACATGGATAAGCAAGTTTGGGGTGAAGGAACTTGACTGGTCTGCACAGAGTCCTGATCTCAACCTGATAAAACACCTTTGGGATGAGTTAGTGTGTGTGTGTGAGTGTGGAGCGGAGACTGCGAGCCAGGCCTTCTCATCCAACATCAGTGCCTGACCTCACAAATGCGCTTCTGGAAAAATGGTCAAACATTCCCATAGACACACTCCTAAACCTTGTGGACAGCCTTCCCAGAAGAGTTGAAACTGTTATAGCTGCAAAGGGTGGACCAACGCAATATTGAACCCTACGGACTAAGACTGGGATGCCATTAAAGTTCATGTGCATGTAAAGGCAGGTGTCCCAATACCTTTGGCAATATAGTGTGCATACACACACACCTACGCTCACATACTGTACATCCATACACACACTTAGATACAGGGGCATTGCTAGGTCTGCAAAAGATCTGAGGCTAGAGCCCATAGCAGCGGTCACCAACTTTTTTGCAGGCGGGGGGAGCACGCCGGTGATAAGCAATGTTTAGTGGGCAATGGCTGGTGTTGGAGCTTAAATCACCATGGCACCATGGTTGATATGGTGTCAGGGTGATTGAAGCGCATTATTTCTATTGTTACACGCTAATATATAATGAAGTGGTTCAACTCACCATAATGCAGAATCAGTGGGAGCCCTGGGCGTGTCACATATCCTGCCACCAGATGCAGCGTGTCACTTGCCACCATCACCTGCCACCAGATGTGGATTGTCACTTGCCATGTCGCCTGCCACCAGACGTGGATTGTCACTTGCCACCAAATGTGGATTGTCACTTGCCATGTTGCCTGCCACCTGATGTGGATTGTCACTTGCCACCAAATGTGGATTGTCACTTGCCATGTTGCCTGCCACCTGATGTGGATTGTCACTTGCATGTCACCTGCCACCAGATGTGGATTGTCACTTGCCACGTTGCTTGCCACCAGATGTGGATTGTCACTTGCCATGTCGCCTGCCACCAGATGTGGATTGTCACTTGCCATGTCGCCTGCCACCAGATGTGGATTGTCACTTGCCATGTCGCCTGCCACCTGATGTGGTTTGTCAGTTTTTATGTCGCCTGCCACCTGATATGGATTGTCATTTGCCACGTCACCTGTCACCATTTGCAGATTGCCATGTCACCTGCAACCATTTACAGATATACGCTTGCCACGTCACCTGCCACCTGGTGCAGAGCGGAGATGCTGGGTGGGCAGTGAGAGATGATGTCATCTCTCTGCTCCCCGCTGCACATCGTTCCCACATTGATCAGGCACGGCTGTGAGGGCGGAAGATCGGTGATGTTGCGGGTGGAGTGAGATGATGTCTGCATGCTCGCCTCTCTCTTCTTATCTGTCTCTAATGTAGCCCACCCGCCACAGAAGCGACCCGCTGGTTAGGCAGGGACCCTTTGGCAAAAGACTCAGTGCTATGGGCCCCAGATTTGTGGCTACAGCCCCAATAGCCACCCCCTAGCCACGCCCCTGCTTAGATACATACATAAACCCAAACACACACTTGCATACATAAGTACTTATGTATCTTTAAAAGCCACGCATTCACTGTGCATGGCTGACTTTTTCCTTCATTTAAACCATCAGCAGCTGATACAGTTTTTCGTCCCTCTTGTTCATTCTAGCCTAGGACAGGCCCTGGAAACTGTTGAGTGGAGACAGTGGTTGGTACTGCCAGCCCAGGCATTTTTATGAATATTTGCTTCTGAAGTTGGTGCAGCTCCTTACACAGTCGCCCCCCCCCCCCCCAACACAACAGCACTTTTGCCTAGGGCAGTTTCCCCTTATGCCCCCCTCAGCATATGAAAGTCAAAAATGAAAAAAAAAAACGTGTAGTTCATATCTGCAATACATACATTTCTCTGTGTCTTTTCCCTTTTAAAACCCTAGGAATACTAATCCTCCAGAAATACACTCAGCATTTTAATTTCCTATTGTGGAAACATGCAGCAATTTTATGGAATAAGTGGTGTCAGTCCTTCTCAAAAGACAGCTCTGAATTACTGACAAAATAAAAATGTTTGCACTTACAAAGTAGATATAACAAAATGCTTTCAATGGAATATTTAACAGACCAAAATGGATCAAATAGGAGAAATTAACTATTAGAGCATACATGCCCTTTAGTATGAATCAGTCACTATTTTCTACCTTGAAATTACATAAGAGATTTAAATGTCAGTGGATATGGTGACAGAATTTTAATACGTAAAATTACACTGGAAACTCTGCCAGTCTTCTGAGCACAATATAAAAAATATGATAGTTACCTACCTAAAAATACTTCTAAAACACCAGATGTAAAAAATGATAAATGGTACACTTCCATAGCAGCGAATTTTGGTGCATTGCGTCAAGTTAGGCAGCCCATGCTTAATGAATTCACCACAACGCCAGAAAGTTTTAGTCCTGCTGAATTATTGAAGTTGGAGTACACCTCCAATATTGGTATCTGTAAATGCAATAATCAGCCCCAGCACTGGTGTCAGTGGACACAATAATAACTTCCAGCATTGATACCAATTAGTGCAATAATAATCCTCAAAACTGGTGTCAGTGGACACAATAAGAATCCCCAACATTGGAATCAGTAGAAGTAGTAATAACCCCCTGACATTGATGTCAGTGAGTGCGACAATAAGCCCCAACATTGGTGTCACTGGATAGAAAAAATAGCCCCAGTGCTGGTCTCAGTACTATTGACCTCCCCCACCTTATATTGGTGGTCACTAACAATGAAATGTAATCTCCTCATCCCCACTGCACTGGTGGTAACAGTGAAAATTACCCCCCCCCCCCCCACATTCATGATCACATGCTCCTGCCCCGCTCTTCCCAAGCCATTGTTTGTGGGCAAAGATTATTTTACCAACAGTATAGTCCTTCTTTCAGTTTTGGGTTCTGGAACACAAAGAGCAGTCCAGCACCCAGAACCCCACTGCACCTTTGCTGCCTAACTGGTTCCCAATAGCTTGTGGGCTTCAGGGGGTTTAAGTTATTGTTTTCAGTCAATGACTAAAAATTTTGAAATGATTATAGAAGCAATTTTCAATAAGTTTAGTATGCAACGTTAAGTCCCACGTTAGGCAAACTAGGCAGCCACGAGGCCCCTGGGAGTGCGAGGCCTTAGGTGACCATCTATTTTGCTTAATTAGAGAGCCGCCTCTGCAACTAAACATTCAAAACTGTTTTTTTTAAAAGCTATTCACCATCCTATAGAGCAGTGGTTCTCAACCTGGGGGTTGGGACCCCCTCGGGGGTCAAATGATGATTTGCCAGGGGTCACCGAATCCTGGGCTATTCCTGAAGCCCACACCACTCTCCCAGCCTTTTTGCAGCCATCCAGCAAAGCTGTCCCTGGAGCCCACAGCCGCCCACTCAGCCTCTTCACAGGTACCCATTCAGTTCACAGCATGGCTGGGGGGGGCAGAGACTTGAGGTCAGCTGACTGGTGAGGAATGTGAAGTGGGATCTGCTAGAGGAGACCCTACCTTCTGATTTTGGCATAGGTGTCATTGCTACGAGACACCACAAAGTCAGAGACACAGTGAGTGTGATTATAGTTGCCATTAAAAGGACTCTTTTGTTTGTGGTTTAGGCGCAAATTACTTGTCATGCTTTGGGTGCTGACAACCCAAGCTACAAAAATAATTTTACTCTTAGGGGTCCCCACAACTTGGGAAATTTTATCAAGGGGTCATGGCACTAGAAGGTTGAGAACCACTGCTATAGAGCAATTCAAAAGTGAATATCTTTGTCAAGTTGAATTCTACTTAAAGGGGTGTTCCAGCCGCGATTTTAAATAAGGACACTTACCTTGTCCTACTTGCCCGCGCTGATGGCCCCCCCGATGCCGGTCCCACGATCGCTCCGGGTCCCGCGCCGCCATTCACACTATGGGAAACAGGCAGTGAAGCCGTACGGCTTCACTGCCCATTTCCTACTGCGCCTGTGTGAGTCTCACGCTGGCTTGTGAATGGGCGGCTGCTCTCTGAGAACACACACAGTTCCCAGAAAGCAGCGCACCCCATTCACAAGCAGAAGAAGCAGAAGAAAGGACACCGCGGTGTGGAAGAGGCAGATTACGGACTTCCGCATAGCAACAGGTATTTCGGGTGAGTATTTTTTTTTTTCAGGTTTTTTTAATTAAATTTTTTTAAGCAATATGGGGAAATGTTGTTTTCCTGGGTGGAACTCCGCTTTAAAGCAGAGTTCCACCATAAAGTGGAACTTCCGCTCATCAAGTTCCTCGCCCCTCCAGTGCCACAATTGGCACCTTTCGTGGGGAGGGGGGACAGGATACCTGTCTTTGACAGGTATCCTTTCCCACTTCCGGAAGTCCGGGCTGTGGCCCGTGATGTCACCACGGGGCTCCCTCCTCCTTTCCCAACCGCCGGGCCAATAGGAGAGAGGACCGGGGCCTCGTGCATGTGCAGTAGGGCTTCACTGCCAGGTTCCCTTACCGGCAATGGTGGCGGCAGCACCCAACAGCTGATGGAAACATCAGCTGCGGTGCCGACATCGAAGGATTCCAGGCCAGGTAAGTGTCCTTTTATTAAAACCAGCAGCTGCAGTATGTGTAGCTGCTGGCTTTAAATTGAATTTTTTTTTGGCCGGAACACCGCTTTAAAAGCAATAGTTAAAGATAGCTTAAGCTCTATAACCACACTCCTACAGGCAAACCCCTGCTATTGGGAAGGAATCTCCTGTGTATTAATAAAGCATTACAGCAACAATGGGCAGACATTACATAAAGACAACACTTTAAACATGGCAGTGTCATTTTTGGCTTGTACTTTATTTCAAAGGATATGTAGGGATGTATCAAAACAAATTCATGCTCAGCCTGTTGACCTTGCAAGATTATTTTTTACAAGCACGGGGGAGGTTAGAAAACACTTCCCTTAAAACATTCCTATGGAATTATAAATGTCCCAAATGATATGTAATCAAAAATGAACAAGAAAATGCATTTGAAAATGTTGTCATAAATTACACAATATAATTCAGCAATAGGCTTCAGAGATGAGTCTGTTTCATTTATCATACAATGTTCTAAAGTTGCCTGCAGCTACAAAAAAAAAAAAAAAAAAAGCCTTATTTCACAATTTCACTACAACTAGATTGTTTTTTCCTCTTCAAATATCCATAGACTGAGATGTTAGGTGTCTCACAGAAGTAAGCTGTGAGAAATCACCAACGCTTTCAAAATAAAGGAAACTAACCTAAGTTGATTGGAAGTTCATTCTCTTTTTATAACTTTCTGGCCACATGTGTGCAGTCAAGGACGGATTTCAAACCTGTACCGTACTGTGAACCCTAGGAAAATAAACCACATGAAACAAGCAGAAATTGACTCCATTGCCCAAGAGATTGTAAGGGAAATTGACCCAAATTTGCTCTTGTTTTTATGAATTACATTTTTTTTTTTAAACTGTATCCTGGTCCTACATATTCAGAAGAAGTACATTTATGTTTTATGTTTAAACTACAATAAAACGTATTAATAGTAATAAGAATAATAATAGAAAATAATTACATAGAATTTGCTGCATGTAAATATGTAATACATTTCTCAATTTGCACATAATAAAATATACTATTATTTTTTAAACATGTTATATTTCATCACAGCTTCATTACTTAAAGCGGAACTTCAGACATTTTTTCATCTTTCCATCTATTTAATGTTATTATTGTTTTTTTTTTTTAAAGCGGAGTTCCACCCAAAAATAGAACTTCCACTTTAAGCACGCCTCACAATCCTTACATGCCACATTTGGCATGTCATTTTTTTGGGGGAGGAGTGGGGGCTTTGGTAGGAGTTGGACTTCCTGTACCACTTCCTACTTCCACCCAGGGACCACCTCGGCAACTCCTCCTCTCGCCTTAGGCGGCCCCTCCCTCTATGTGATCTCCTGGGCACGTGACAGGTCCCAGGAGATCGCCTATCCACTCAGGGTGCACGCAGTGCGTGCCCGGCTGTGAAGCCAAGAGCTGAAACGGCCAGGTGCCCAGTGCCCACAGAGTGGATGGAGGGGCTGGCAAAGAGGGGGAGCGGAGCGCCGGACGGCCACGTCGCAGGACCATGGAGCAGGTAAGTGTCTGTTTATTAAAAGTAAGCAGCTACACTTTTTGTAGTTGCTGACTTTTAATAAACCTAAAAAAAGGCTGGAACTCTGCTTTAAAGGGTCACTAAAGGAAAAAAATGTTTTTGCTGAAATGACTGTTTACAGGGTATAGAGACAAAAAAGTTAACTGATTCCTTTTTAAAATGATTAAAAACAGATACAAATCAATCATATAATGTGCCTGCAGGTTAGTTTCACTTTTGAACTGGCTTCATGTTTCTGTGAAGTAGAAATAGACACACAGAACAAAAACAAACAAATCCAGGGCAGTGTTTTGTTTTTAAAATGAATCTGATTGGTTCTGGGAAGTTTTAGACACACAGTAATGACAGCTTAGAACACCGTGAGAAAGCTCCCAGCACTGTGGTTATAAGGAAACAGACAAGCAGGAAGTGTGGAGAACAGAGCAGGATTACAGCAACTTCAAAGCAAAAACAAACAATAAGGACATGAAACCAGTACTGCAGTAAGGTAAAGGAAGCTATTTAGCTAAAAAAAAAAATCATTTAGTGATCCATTAACTTTGGATAGTAAATTTTACCAGTAAATACCTTATACAGCCCACTTCCTGTTTCTTGTCTGGTAAAAAGTCTAGGCTTATGACATCATACACAGCTCCCTCTCTCACTCTCGTTAGAATTTGCCAGGAAGGGAGGGGGGCGAGTCATAAGAGGGCCAATGAAAGCTGCAGGGCTGCAGAGCTGGAGGTGTGCCTCTGTGTTTCTGTGTAAATCCAGGAAGTGAACAGGCAACAGCTTCAGTCCCCATGGTCCCTTGAGTATTTACTACGGTGGGTGGTATTCAGGAAGCCAATTTTATGCAGCTTAACTGGGGTAAAATGCGCCCTTAAAAGCTTATTTAATTGCGTGAGCCTTTGGGCCACATTAAGGGAACATTATTGCCTGTAGCGCCTCCTTCCACTGATCTTCCACAAAGGGGCCAAGATCTCTCTCCAATCTCTCACCTTATTTCAGGGCAAAGGACAAAAAGTCATTAAAGCGGAGCTCCACCCTGATTTTTTTTTTTTTTTCAAAAATCGAAAAAAAATAAAAAAAAAATAAATGGAAAAAAAATAAATAAATACTCACCCTAAATAGGCTGTTGCTATGCGGAAGTCCCGAATCTGCCCTCATGATCCGCGGTGTGGTTTTCTTCCTCCTCCTCTTCTCTGTGTCTTCTTGTGAATGGGCCGCGCTGCATTCTGGGAACTGTGTGTATCCCAGAAAGCAGCCGGACCATTCACAAAGCGCCGTGCTGCTCGCACATGCGCAGTAGGAAACGGGCAGTGAAGCCGCACGGCTTCACTGCCTGTTTCCCTGACTGTGGATGGCGGTGCCGGGATCGAGGATCGGCATCGGCAGGGGACGTCAGCGCGGGCGCCTAGGACAGGTAAGTATCCTTATTCAAAGTCAGCAGCTACACTGTTAGTAGCTGCCGACTTTGAAAAAAAAAATGCGGGTGGAGCTCCGCTTTAAGCATCATTGAATACAGTAGCAATGCAAGATAAAACCCTTTGTGGAAACTGATTCAGCCATCATGTGAAACACTGACATCTGGGATTTGTGCCACTCCATGGCCAAGCCCTGGGCCACTATAGCATGTTTTTGCTGGACAGAGTAGAACAGCATGGACAATCCCCTGCAGAGTTATCCCCTGCTTACGCCACCGTAGACCCTGTTGCAGCTTTGCCAACTCAGGGTAATTATCATTATGCCATATGATGCTGTAGTGGGTGAAACCTGTAACCCGTTGCAACTGTTAAGCCTTGTTCCAGATTTTCTGAATCAGGGCATGAGTGGGCAGGAGACGATTAGAGTTGATGCCACTTCTACTTTTTCTAATATTCATCAGTGAGATCTCTACCCATTGCAAACTATCCAGAGCACAGAGACAGTGGGTTAACGGCCCCATGACTGCAGAAAAACACACAGAAATAATGTACTATAATGCCTTGTACACACAAACGAAATTTTCGTCTAAAAAAAGTCGAATGGTTTTTCCAGCGAAATTCCGCTTGAGCTTGGCTTGCATACACATGGTCACACAAAAGTCCTCTGAGCTTCAGGAACACGGTGATGTACAACACTACGACGAGGCGAGAAAAAGAAGTTCAATGCTTCCGAGCATGCGTCAAATTGTTTCCGATCATGCGTATTATTTTTCCCGTCGAAATTCCATACAGACGAACGGAAAAATTGAGAACCTGCCCTCAAACTTTTTCTGGTGGAAATTCCACCAGCAAAAGTCTGATGGAGCATACACACGGTCGGAATTTCCATTGAAAAGCTCACATCAGAATTTTGCTGGCGGAAATTTCTGCTGGTGTGTATGGGGCATAAGGGAGATTTTAACTAATCATACTTATACGTGTGAACAAATTATAATAAAGGAAGAAGTACCATTTGGGCAGTTCGTTATAAATTGCATTTTTATATGTTAGAAAAATATTATATTTGTGATTTCCAACCTGCAAAAGTTTTCATGAACAAATAAATATTTAATGTATTTATTATTATGTAAAGTTTGTATGAAGAATACCGGTACATTGCATCACACCATTCCATATTGATCTGGAATGAGCCAATCTGGTTTTAGTTTACAGCTGAATTTGGCATGTTTTAGAGCTGTGTTATTTGTTGCTACACTGTTGAAAGTTTACACTTGATGCACCGCTAAACATGTTCTAAATCAAAACATTTGTTAAAATAGCAGAGAACAGCTTCGAATTTTTTCGCGGAAGCCCCTCTGGAATTTGAAGCCTGCCAAATACAGACTGTCTTCTTCAGCCAAACAATATGACTGAAACACCTGCTAAATAAAACACATAACAGGCTTCATGCACAACACATTATTTAGCAGCCCCTCACACCAAGGTACATGATTTAGCTTTTTGCACCACTTTTAATTACATTTTTGGATGCTGTGCGCCACAGAGATGCTACATTAGACATGCTTTAGTAACCTTAAATTGTACATTTTAACAAAATAGGGCCAGATTCAGGTAGATGGGAGCATCTTTGCTCCAGAGTAACGCTTCTCATTTGCGTTACGCTGCAGAAATTTTAGGAGCAAGTGCTGTCATTCACGAAGCACTTGCTCCTAAAGTTGCGGTAGCGCATCGCAAATGAGCCGGCGGAATTCAAATTGGGCGGGTACGGGGCGTGTAGTATTAAAACGAAGCGCGTTCCCGCCGCGAACGTACTGCGCATGCGTCGAGTGTCAAAACATCCCCGTGCGCATGCTCCAAATTCTGTGAATGAACGTCAATGACGTCACATTCCCATTCATGAACGTTTTACGCAAGCGTCGTTTTTTTTTTTTTTTTTCGACGCGATGACGACGCCTATACCTAACATAGGATATTTCAACCCCATGTAGGTATAACTATGCGCCGCGTATCCCGTCCGGAAACGTCGTAACGTCACTGCGTCGCGCCGGAATGCGATCGTGAATTGCCGATTTCCGCTCATTAACATATTTTTGGAGCGGAAATCGGCGGGAACGCCCCCGGCGCCATTTTTAAGTTGAAGTAACGATGCGATGGCGAAACTCAGTTACGCTGCTCGCATCGGAGCTTCAACCCGGCGTTTCTTGTTTTCTGGTTACAGAAAACAGAAACGCCGGCTTAAAGTCACAGTTAGGCTGGCGGATCACTGGATCCGCCAGCCTAACTGTTCCTGAATCTGGCCCATAGTATTAGCTTTAATTTATTCAGAATAATCTAAATGCAAAACCTCATGCTGATGATGATGACGGGGGGGCAGGTACCATTTTCTGACAGCTACCCGTCCCCACTTCCAAGAGGTCACTTGAAAGTTCGGCCTCCCTCCTCCGTTCTTCCCCACCACCAGGCCATTCAGAAAGTGCAGCACGCTTAGGGAACCAGCTGTGAAGCTGAAAGGCTCCCCAAAGCTTCTTCACACTGCCTTTCTGATATGTGTGAAAAAAGGAAGATTTTGGGGAATGGTGGTTAGTCTATATATTTCATCACTAAACTTTTTGCTGTTGTCTGCACCTCCACCTGGCAGTAAAATTTCAACTCTCCATTTGTCGCTGCCTGCCCTACACAAGGTGGAGTATATTTCTAGGCATGACGATAATGAGGTTTGCTGAACTCCAAACCAAATGGTGAGAATGGGAAAGTCATGTTGAACACTGTACCACCTTAATTTTTCGAAGAGTCACAAGTTAACAAAGAATATGTCCAGATTTATTACCTATGTCTGGGCTGGACACCGAGAGATGGTATAACACTTCAAAAAAAGCAGAGGCACCATAAAGCCCATTAAGACATTAAACATCCCAGGAAAGTACCTTTGAGAGGACACAGGCAGCCAAGAGACTGCAGCAGTGTTATTCAACTCCATTGGCAAAATTTGGTAAAATCGTCATTAACCACTTCCTTACTGGGCATGTATACCCCCTTCCTGACCAGGTGAAATTTCAGCTTGCGGCACTGCGTCGCTTTAACTGACAATTGCGCGGTCGTGCGATATGGCTCCCAGACAAAATTGGCGTCTTTTTTTCCCCACAAATAGAGCTTTCTTTTGGTGGTATTTGGTTACCTCTGCGGTTTTTATTTTTTGCGCTATAAACAAAAAAGGACGACAATTTTGAAAAAAAATACAATATTTTTTACTTGTTGCTATAAAAAATAGCCCAATTTAAAAAAAAAAAAATCAGTTTAGGCCGATACGTATTCTTCTACATATTTTTGGTAAAAAAAAAAAAAAAAATCGCAATAAGCAACTGGTTTGCGCAAAAGTTATAGCGCCTACAAAATAAGGGACAGAATTATTATTTTTTATTATTTATTTTTTTACTAGTAATGGCGGCGATCTGCGATTTTTATTGCGACTGCGACATCATGGCGGACACATCGGACACTTTTGACACATTTTTGGCACCATTCACATTTATACTGCAATCAGTGCTATAAATATGCACTAATTACTGTATAAATGTGACTGGCAGGGAAGGGGTTAACACTAGGGGGTGAGGAAGGGGTTAATGTGTATCCTGCATTGTGTTCTAACTGTGGGGAGAGGGGGGGTGACTGGGGGGTGACCGATCTGTGTCCCTATGTACAAGAGACACAGATCGGTCTCCTCTCTCCAGTGACAGGACGCTGTCATTGTGAGAGCCGGTAATGAGAAATGATCTCATATGTTTACATATGAGATCATCTCTCATTCGCCGCACAGATCGCATCGCAAACGGCCACTCTGATTGGCCGTTCGTGGCGAACTGTGATTGGCTGTGTCCAAGGGACACGGCCAGTACACAAGTTCCCCGCTGCGCGCTCTGGAGCGTGCGCTGGGAACAAAGAAAGGGGCTGCCGTGAAAACACGGCGGCCCGGAGAATTAGAACCACCCTGCGGCCGCATATAGTCGTACGGCCGTAGGGAAGTGGTTAAACCAAAGTCTTCTAATGCTATTGTAAATACTGTGTCTGTTATAAGAATTCACTGCAAACATCAGTGAGTCTTATTTTTGAGCTATGCTACATATTTGAGTTAAGCTTCACGCAATTTCCATAATTCCTGCTATGATGGACTTGAATTAATTTAAAGAGAAAAGTGATTATTCCAAGATATAGCAAATTAACCAACAGCTAAACACCAAACATACATATTTTATCAGATCTGGTATGGTCATAGGGGTAGGGAGCCGGACTTTCCAGGAGAAACATACCACTGGAATACGCCATGTTTTGTGTCTGAAAATGTTATATATTTTTTCCATTCTGTTCAGTAATATGTTGGTTGATAGAATGTGAATCCTTGTCAGTTGGAATAATAGATGCATTTAGAAAATTTGGCAATAATGCAGTGCCTGCTGAAGTATCATAAAACACCTCATCACTCATTCAGCACACCCCTAAGACTCTTGGATTGGTTATGTAATTTCGGTAAATTCCCTCTTCAGGGACCAGAAATATTGGCTGCATCTTGCAGCTCAGCAGCACTTGTCTCCATTGAAACTATGCAGGAATGACAAGAATCATTAATGAGAGCCAGTGAACGTGATACACCAGATCAGACTACTCGGGAAAAATGAATTACTCCATGCAAAACCCAAAGACCAGGCAAACGTTGCTAAGCACTTTTTTTTAAATGTCTTTATTAAGAACACAAAGTACAGGTAAGCATGTAAAAGATTAACCAGATACAACTTCCATAATATAAACGCATACTGTACCTCCAAAAAAATATTAGATACGTTTGCAACAAGCCTATCCAGGTCTTTAGCATAATTGTTGTTAGAATGTTGCCCATTGCAATAGTACATATCAAAGGACAAATATCAGGTTCTTGACCTGAATAAGAGTAATAAACACCTGTACGGTCCATAATTTGGGGTTTTATAAACATTTTAACATAGAAGAAAAGAGAAAGAGAGGGATGCAACTTTTTCTTTTAATTCAGATTATGTTGCTGTTTTTTTTGAAAAGTTATTTTCCTCTACATATTTTTGCAGTGTTTTTCATTTCTTTAAAAAAAAAAACATTTTAAAGTAATTTAGCTGAATCTCTATATGCTCAAAATCAGAAACTAAAAAACGTATTGCTTCTTTGAAGTACAATACCATATTTGAATCTCTGTTACATGGCCTGGATTATTTCCTAAATACACATAATATAACTGAGTACTAAGTTCTGTAGGTAAAGTTGATCCGGGGTAAATCCGATTGCCTCTCGGGGGATCGGGAAGGAATTTTTTCCCCTCCGGTAGCAAATTGGATCATGCTCTGCTGGGGTTTTTTGCCTTCCTCTGGATCAACTGTGGGTATGGAGTTGGGTGTATGGGATGTACTGTGTTTTATTTTGTTTGTTTATTTTATTTTTTTATGGTTGAACTGGATGGACTTGTGTCTTTTTTCAACCTGACTAACTATGTAACTATGTAACATTCCTGTCTGTGAGTAGCAGTAAGTGCCACAGACATGTATTAGGGTCAGATTTGCTACAGCAGATGCGGTGAATGGTGTGTTTCTGTTAAAACAAGTGGGCGGTGATGGCAGCCACTGCTTGTGTATATTAAAGAGAAGTATGTGAATTGTTTTTATTTTAGAATAATACTTACCTAGGTGGGTGCAGCATCTGTCTCCCGCTGGCTGTAAGGCTGAGAACTAAGGGATCAAACACTGCTGATTGCTTTGTTCTCTCAGTTCCCTGAGCAGAGAGCTGGTGATTATCAGTCACCGCTGTCTGCCTTGCCCCTGGAGTGCTGGGCTGTGAAGAGGGCGGGAGCGGTCGGCTCAGGCTCTCAGCGTCTCGCTGAGAGGCTGAGCTGGCTGTGGTACAGGCATGTGGGTGGATCTGACCATATGGTCGCAATCTTTCTCGAGCCTGGGCCGTCTCTGTGAAGTCAACTTACAGCAGGCTTTAGCCCACTGTCCGCTGCAAACTGGTCACAGGAGTGCAGAACTATAGAACTACAGAATCCTATGATTCACAGGAGAAGTACAGGTGAACAAGCTTTTGACTGTACTTCTCCTATAGGGGGTTAACTGTGGCATTAAACTACCTGGGTCTAATGCTTAGATTGTTCTCCCAAGAGCCAGAACATTGCTGTGCAGGGTGAAGCTAAGAGCACAATTGTCACACTAGGATTTTATATATTTTTTGCTTAAGGTAGAACCCAGGGTTCATAGCTATTCCTGCTCATGTTTACTTCACCAGGACAGGAGCAACTTTACAAGAAAAATAATATAATAATATATAAAAATTATTACTGCTCCCGCTTTCAGAACCTACGCCTGCCTGTAATTTTTTATATATTAAATGTCAGCTATGGCAATATGGGAAATAAATATGTGCTACTTTGGGCACACACAACTTTATCGAACAAGTATACATTGTGGAGCTGCAAACAAAGGGAAGCTTTGAATGTGCCAGCAACAAAAATACGCTGCCAACACTTTATTAAAAAATGTAGGGAAGCGTAAAAGACAAATAAATAAAATATACCTCCACAAAATTGAAACCCTGATTTGGAGAAGAGCAAGCAGCCTATGACCAATGGATTGTACACTTAATTTTGGCTGCTGCCTGCCCTTCACCTACCCCTACAGTGTAGCTGTCTTACGACAAAGCTGACTAAAGCTGAGCAAACCAATAAGAGATAACACTAGTTGGTAGAAGCTCTACGACACACTAACCGCCCAGAAAATTATGTGATTTAGTAACTTCTGTAGTTACAGTCACACAACTGTTGCGTCTCAGCTTACACAGAATATATTCATATAACATATGTATCTCTTCTATTGGATCGGACTACATGGGCCAGCCTTTGCTCCCCACATTAATAAATGAGCCCCGGCCTTCCATGACCATGTTGCTGGTTTGCCAGTTTGCCTTCCTTGCACCACTTTTGGTAAGTCCTGACCAGTGCAGACCGGGAAAATCCCACAAGAGCTGAAGTTTTGGACTTGATAGATGACTGAGTCATCTGTCATTATGTACTATATACTATGAATTTATTTATTTACTATGTAATATATGTCAGTTTTTCCATTGTCTGTCATGAATGTATTACTTTATTGCAGCATGTACTCAATCATGATATGGTTTGATCCCGATTTCAGAATAAATTATATTTATACTTTTATCTTTTTCCATTATATTATCTTTCCAGTGACTTCCCTCATATAAAGTCCCATGACTATAGCTTTTTCTTGTTTACAATACATAACCCAATTTTATGGTAAAATATAAAAGATTATGTTATGTTGGGTAAATAGATGCCAAACATGTCATGCTTTAAAATTGCACACACCCATGCACTGGTGAAAAAGGACATACATTTTACTATCCAAAGGTGACTCTTTGAAAGCCTTTACAAACTACCGCTTTGGGTCTGGTGGTAGAACTACTGCCCATTCTCTGACGTTCGCAGTGATACCTCATGTGGGACGATCGCTGTTTGCGTGCATGCGGGACCGACACGTGCATTCACCTTTGTGCGTGAGCACGGGGGGAATTTACTTTTTTTATTATTATTATTATTTATGTATTTATTTCATTTTTTTACACTGTTGTCTTATTTATTTATTTTGTATCACCTTTATTGCTGTTACAAGGAATGTAAACATCTCTTGTGACACCAATAGGCACGTGACAGGTACTCTTTATGGAGAGATCCCTTATGGAGATTAAAATAAAAATAAAAATAAAAAATGAAAGCAATAGTGTAAAAAATAAATAAATAAATAAATAAGTACATTTTGAAAGCAGCACAAACCCCCCCCCCCCCCTTGTGCTCATGTGCAAAGTCGACCGGTCCCACTAGCACTAGACCTCCTGTGTGAATCTAAAGTGGTAAACTGTAAAGTAGTTTGTCGCCTTTGCATGGGCGTACGCAATATTAGGACATGTTTGGTATATCTTTACTGGGCATAACATCATCTTTAAAATTTTACCATACAATTGGATATTAAACCCACCAATTTATTCTTTAGGGCCTCTTTATATATATATATATATAAATAAAATGTTTGATGGTTCTGAGTGATTTTCTAGCAAAAAATACAGATTTTTACATTTAAACAGAAAGTGCCAGAAATGGCCTGGAAGTCAAGTGGTTAATGCCACTAATTCAATGACCTTATTTGAGCCGAAATCTACCAAAAAAAGAGAATACATGCACCATATAAACACAGACCTGTACATATACATTGCAAAGGATAGTGATAATATCCTGATATGTGCAGGCCTTTGATGATTGACAGTTGTGGAAAAAAAACATGATGAGCAGATGACGTAACCATTTAACTGCATCCCACCCTCACCACTGCCACAAGGACCCTATTATTCAGACATACTGACATGCTATGTATGGTGGAAAGAACTGCACTATTGTATTATGCAAACATAAGATTATATATTGAAAAATTCTGGAACTTGTCAGTCATATTGCCAAGAAAATTACTAACCATTTTCCAGCCAAAGTTCCAGTCAGGATCCCTACATTAAATACCAAAAGTTATTTGGGGCCAATGTGAAAACACCCACTGGTGTAAGAATAGATGTTCGGACTGACAGTCATTTTTTCAACTAGACATTTTAACAGCTGCTAGGATTCATTACTGGTTAGAAAAAAAAATGTTAATATTTATTTTCACATTGGGTTGCCTGCAGTGGGTTAAATGCACAGTTATGGAGTTATTTTGTACATTGCTTGTACCTCCCTTTAGAACAAGAGTGACAGCTAAGAGAAAAAGGAACCTGCAGCCACCACTGCTGCAAAGAGTTGATGTGGTTAATAACATTGCATATTGGGCATGGCTTACTAGAGCATGAGCATACTCACATATACACCACACACTTATTCCACAGCAGTGGTGGCCCATCTATAGGGGGCGCACATGTACCACCCCGCTATCCATGCTTCCGGCCCCATGATCTACATGCAGGGCACTGGACACATGAATTCCAATGGGGGACCTTTTTTTTTTTGAAGCACGTAATTAGAGCCAGACCCGTTTCCCGATTGGCCGAAATGAGAAGCTACCCCATTGGCCGAGAGAGGAGGAGGTGCATGGCTAAGACACCACTGTGATGCCGAGTAGGAGACGCATGGTGAGAACACCACTGTGATGCCAAGGAGGAGACGCAGGGGAAGTCAGCCACCCATTACCCGAAAGAAAGCACTGCCGGGGGTATGTGTTGTGGGTGACCAACCGGGGGTGGTTTGCCCCCCCCAAAAAAAAAATATACCAACGGCCGCCACTTTCCAGTCATTAATGGTTAGTAAATTATCCCTGCTGCCTCCCTTCTTAGGCATTGATGGTAGGGGAAAGTCCTCACCCCTTTTAATAATGGTCAATGATGGTTTCCCCCTCCCTACCCCTTTATAGCATCAGCAGTATGTGATATAAAGCCTGGCATACAGAGTTTGGGGGTCAAGAGTATGAAATACGCATAATAGTGTATATATAATGCAGGGGTCAGATCAAGCAACAGAATCAAACAAAATGCAGAGTGCAGAGGTAAGGAGTAAGTAACACAAAGAGTGAAAGGGATCAGGGGTATGTAACACACAAAGCCAATGGGTTAGGAGTGCATAACACAAAGAGTGCAGAAGTCAGGGGTACATAATGCACAGAATGCAGGTGTAAGGGTTATCTAAATCACAAAGTGCAGGGATATGTATCGCATAGCGTGCAAAGATATGTAGTGCACAGTGTGCAGGGGTCAGGGGTATGCAACACACAGAACACAGAGGTCGGCAGGGCAGAACATCAGGGGTCGGGGGTGTGTAATGCATAGTTCAGCAAAGAAAGCACAACAAAAAATTACCTCTTTCCCCAAGCCAATAGACCCCCCCCCCCCCACACTATACAGATCTCCCTGCTCCGTGACACCATATCCAGGCAATTCAGAGTAAGGGGAAGATCCCCCACAGCTGGGTCATGTGACCAGAGCCAAGGAGGAACTAAGGATAGCCTTCCTTGCGCTAAACTGTCACTGTCTGCATCTGAGGCCTGACAGCTGGAAGGAGAAAGTACTTGAGGTTTCTGGTGGCTGTCAACATTACCTTCTGCATGGCAATTGTTCTGGGAAAGGAGAAGGGTTGGACATTACCCCCCCCCCCCCTTATCAACACCCCTGGATGTCTAAGATATGTACAACCATGCTGTGCATGTCTCAGAGCCACTTCTGCTGCTGTGTGATATAAACACAATTAGAAGCCCCTAGGAAGCTATTTTTTTATACTCCACACCTTGCTGACAGTCATCCTCACACAATTATGAGGACTACCTCCATGCCACCATCAGTGGTTACTAGACCTTCCATGGGGGGAGAAGCAGCAAAATGTAAGGCACTTCCAGGCAGGGCCGCCATCAGGGAGTACAGGCAGTACACCTGTAAGGGGCCCGATGGTCCCCAGGGGCCCGGCTGGAACCCCCCCTTTATTAATTTATTTTTTGTCACCCCCCAGAACCTTTCTACACAATGAGCAGGATTAACCCTCTTAGGTTAAACAGTGAGTATAACAAGCATGCTATACTGTATATACAGACGTATTTTACTGTTGTGGGTTTAGTAACACTTTATGTTTCTGATACCTAATTATAAATTATATTTCCAAGAAATATCAATTCATCCCACACCCCAAAAATAGTTTCCACCCGTTATTGGACTTTTCGACTTTAGCAAAGTTTTAGCACCTTTTTTAAATACTTTGATAACTTCACTGTTAGCTTTTCTTGTCAACTAGAATTTCCCTTCAAAAAATATGTGGTTGTGCTAGCAGGTTGTACTGAGCAGAATTTGCATCCTGATATCCTACCTTCATCTTACCACATGTTGGAGACATGCCAAGGGCTCAAGTTAACAGATTTTTAAAGAGACCATCTGAATCTTGCCTGCATCAAGCTGCACTGATTTGCTGAACACCATGTAAAGTATAACTGGACTTGTTATTTAGCTGTTTTGCTCTGCTCGTCAGAAGGGTTGTGTGTAGGGATCAGTGCTTGTAGGATTAAACAAACCCTATCTCTTAAAAGGCTGTCTTCACAAAGATCAGAAACTACTTTCTTCATTGAGTGCTCTCTGCCACTGATATCAATTGATAGAAAACTTATCACCTCCCTGCCCAGCCTACAGCAGAATGACGGCCAGGTGGGGCTTTCCCATCCTGACTGGAAGCCATATGACGTCCTTTTTAGAAAGGGCTGCACAGTGGCACAATCTGATTGAATGCCGTGACCAATCACAGTACCACAGTGCCAGTATCACGTACCATGTGGCAGCCGTGACCAATCACAGCAGGTCACATGACAGTTGTATGCAATGGATGTCTTCCTTTGATGCCACCAATTGTGTTGTTAGCTGTGACTGGTCAATTTGATCACATGGTACAGACAGTCCCAATCACAGCCTATCTGTACCATGTGATTAGCTTTGACCAATCAGAGCTAATCACAACAAAACAAACTGAATGAATCGGTTTTATTGAGTAAAATGCTTGCTGATAGCAATGTAATTCACTGCTATAAGCAAACATGAAGTGTAAAAAAAAAAAAAAGAAGAAAAATCCTGATCACTTCCCCAGAGTAGTACAATGTTACTTTGGTAACATTATATTGCTCTGGTCACAGTGTGCGAAAAAAAAAGAAAAAAAAAAGATTTGATTTAAAAAAATTATAATTTATTTTGTACTGTCACCAGTCAGATCACTGTAACACCAGTTATATGATGACACTGTACTGCAATGGTATGTAAAATAGAAAAATATGTGAACATTTTTTTTTTAAATTCTTAATTTTCCAAAAAATTATGACAAAACATTACAACTTCAAAAAACCCACCATGCCTCTTACTAAATACCTTGGACTGTTGTCTACTTTCCAAAAAAGAAAAAAATGGGTCATTTGGGGTTATTTGTACTGTCCTGGCATTTTAGGACCTCAAGAAATGAGAGGACATCAGTACATCAGGACTGATCATTTTTCAAATACTGTATATGCCAAATAATATACACTTATTTGGGTTATTTTCACCAAAGAAATGGAGCACAATACATTTTGGGCTAAATTTATGAAGAACAATTATTTATTTACAAAATGTTATAACAGAAACAAAGAAAAACATGTTTTTTTCAAACTTTTCAGTCTTTTTTCATTTATTTAGCAAAAAAAAAAAAAAAAAACAGTGGTGATTAAATACCACCAAAAAAAGCTCTAGCTGTACTAACCAAATAATAAAAATGTAGTTTGGGTACAGCCTTACATAACGCGCAATTGTCATTCAAAGTGCCACAGTGCTGAAAGCTGAAAATTGTCCTGGGGAGGAAGAGGGTAAAAGTTCCCGGTATGGAAGTGGTTAATTTACCATAGAAAATCACGTCTCTAAGGAAATGTTTATTTATTGACTGTAAATAATTTAGAACCTATTGAAAAAAAAATTGCGGGAAAAATCCTATGAGAAAACACCTGTGCTCTCAGACCGGCAGCTATAACAATTTCACAGGTTAAAGTCATAATATAAAACTTGAGAATGTAAAACAACTCATCCTCCCTGCTCATTATATAGATATGTAAGTGTGAGCCAGCTGTTATCTGCTGGTGGGCTGAAAATACCAGTAAATGCTGATTTGTACCATCACTGCAGAGTCTCAGCGGCCCCAGCAACTACCATGTACAGAATGTCGGGTCTAGAGATATACATGTACTTATCTACTTATAATTAGAACAGCTGGACTCTTAAGGAGATACAATGTAACACTATATTTACATTACAAAAGCGCACCTAATCCATCAAATATTTTCACAAGCACAATATGTACCAGTAAAAGCATACCACCCAACTTTTTGAGATGGGAACGAGGGACACCAATTAGCAAAAGTATGTAGGCATAAGGCACACCCCCATGCCACACCCCTAAAGGAGAATTATACAAAAAAATCACTACGATTAATTTATATTGGCTTTTGCAATTTACAAATGCAGCAATTTAGAAATTGGATGAAAGGTTAAGCACTGGGAAACACTTTTTGAAAGATAAGTAGCGTATTTATTGGCGTATACCACGCAATTTTTCCCCCTTAAAGTCAGGGGAAAATCGCGGGGTGCGTGATATACGTCGATCCCTGCTTCCCGCACTGTGTTTGAAGCCGCCGCCGACATATACCGAGCGCAGTACACTCGAGTAGATTTGGCCAGGCTCGGCTCCCCTCGCGGTCACGCCGGGTGCCGCCTCCTAGCCTTTTTACGAAATGAAGCCAAGCGTGCCCGAGTGTACTGCGCTTGGTATATGTCGGCAGCGTCGTTCAAACGCAGCGCGGGAAGCGGGGATCGGCTCAGAGACAGCGTGGGAGAAGCGGGGAGGACACCACCGAGGCTGCAGACAGACGCCGCACAAGGCCGCCGATGGACGCCGGGCAAGACACCGACGAGGGGCATTCAACTGTAAGTATTTTTTTTTCTGAAATTTTCCTTTTAGGTTGGGGGTGTGCGCTATACGCGGGTGCGCGCAATACCCCGAAAAATACGGTAGTTCTTTTTTTATACAACTATATGGATCAGACCAAAATGAGGGACAAATGAGGAGGAATGAAGGACAGTCCCTAGAAATCAGGGACAGTTGGGAGCTATGGTAAAAGTGCTGCAGATGTGCCAGTATATACTGTACATGATCTGTCTCATTTTGGTCTGATCTATATAGTTGTATATAAAATGCACTTTTTATCTTTCAAAAAGTGTTTCCCCAGTGCTAAAGCTTTCATCTGATTTCTAAATTGCTGCATATGTAAATTTCAAAAGCCAATATAAAACAATAGTACTGTAGTGGTAAAAAAAAAAAAAAAAAACACTAGTGTGTTTAACTAATTTATTTTTTGTTGAATTCTTCTTTAAGGGGGCGTGGCAAGAGGTGTGTCCTATGCCTACATACTTTTGCTCATAGATGTCCCTTGTCCCCAAAGCTAAAAGTTGGGAGGTACGCTGTATGTAATGAAAACAGAAAGATTTTATTTAAAATGTCATTAGCATGTTAATGAAAAGGGGGAAAGGAGGAACCAGGGAAGACAAAATAAAAAGATATTAAATTCAACTTTAACTGTTCCACAGCTCTGATGAAAATTTGATGTAATGTCTGTTCTCATATTCAGAATGTGCAAAGCCACCAATAGCAGCTCATCTAATAGGACTTTGTGAGTTTCTGATGGCTGGAATTTCATTTATAAGACTCCAGGGACCTTGGCTGCAAAATAAAGTCATAGTCTACTACCACACCCTGCCAACCTCCTTCTTCATTTTTTACTGACAAAACATGGACAATTTACTGACGGAGCACATTTTTTACTGGCAACCTGAAATATTACATTGAAAATATTTCTGTTGAAAACTAACCAAATCAAAAATTAACCACTTCAGCCCCGGACCATTTTGCTGGTCAATGAATGGGCCACTTTTTGCGATTCGGCACTGCGTCGCTTTAACTGACAATTGTGCGGTCGTGCGACGTGAACAAATCCCAAACAAAATTGGCGTCCTTTTTTCCCACGAATACAGTAGAGCTTTCTTTTGGTGGTGTTTGATAACCTCTGCTGTTTTTTTTGCGCTATAAACAAAAATAGAGTAACAATTTTGAAAAAAAAATATATTTTTAACTTTTTGCTATATTAAATATCCCACAAAAAATATATAAAAAAACAATTTTCCTCAATTTAGGCCGATACGTATTCTTCTACATATTTTTCGCAATAAGCGTTTATTGATTGGTTTGCGCAAAAGTTATAGCGTCTACAAAATAGGGGATAGTTTTATGGCATTTTTATTAATATTTTTTTTTTACTAGTAATGGCGGCGATCTGCGATTTTTTATTGGTACTGCGACCTTATGACGGACACATCGGACACCTTTGACACATTTTTGGGACCATTGTCATTTTTATAGTGATCAGCGCTATAAAAATGCATTGATTACTCTAAAAATGTCACTGGCAGGGCGGTCAAGGGGTTATTTATGTTCCCTCATTGTGTTTTAACTGAAGGGGGAGTGGACTGACTAGGGGAAAAGACAGATCGCTGTTCATACATTGTATGAACATACGATCAGTCATTTCTCCCACACACACAGCTCCCGATTTTTGCTCTGTAACGAGCGATCGCGGGTGCCTGGCGGTGATCGCGCCTGCCGGGCACTCGTATCGGCACCAGGGGTGAGCAGGGGGTGCCCGCGTCCCTAGTGACCGCAATAATTTTGCGCAGCCGAGCCGACCTGCCACTGTAAAACTACGGTGGGCGGTCAGCAAGCAGTTAAACAGTATAAACATGAAACATGAAATGTAAACACTGTCAATACCCATACCAAGCAATCTGCCTGATTTACACTTAGGCCCTTTTCACACTGAAGCATTTTTCGAGCGTTATTCAAGCGGTTTTTGAGCGTTATTACAGCGTTATTCGAGCGCTATTACAGCGTTATTCGAGCATTATTCGAGCAAAGCCTTATCTGCAATCCCATTGTGTTAGTAAAGCACCGATAAGACCCTAAAGTTTTAGGGCGTTTTTGCAGTGCCTCGGTGTGAAAGGGTAAGGCGTTTTTAAAGCGCTTTTTAATTCATTTCAATGGAGAGGGGCGTTTTTGGAGCATTATTTTCAGCCCCCAAAAGCTGCTCCAATGATGCTGCTTGCAGGACTTTTCTCAACGCCCCGCCAGTTCAAAGCCTCAGTGTGAAAGGGTAAGGCATTTTTACAGCGCTTTTCAATTCATTTCAATGGAGAGGAGCGGTTTTGGAGCGTTATTTTCAACGCTCAAAAGCTGCTCCAAAGATGTTGCTTGCAGAAAACTTGGTGTGAAAAGGTCCATTGAGATGCACGGAGAGTGTTTTATGAGCGTTTTAAGAGCGCTATTTTTAATGCTAAAACGCTGTAATAACGATTGAAAAACGCTGCAGTGTGAAAAGGGCCTAAAAAAGTCAACACAGCATGTCAAATTCTCAGCTCCTAATATTTACTGATAGTTGTAAAAAAAATCACAGATTTTTACAAACTGACAGTAAATTTACTGACAGTTGGCAACCCTAACCCAGGGACCTGGTTTTATACTGATATGTCAAAAGCTAAATGGCACACAGCGTACCAAGTGACTTGGTGGCCTCAGGGATGGGGGTAGCACCAAATTGCTAAAAGCATACTGAAAACATCAGCAAACCCCTTTATATTGTTGAACACAATTGTGCTTAGTAAAAATGAATACACAATCCTAAGCTGAACAGTGTAAACCTGTGTACTCAGCATCTAAAATATTAAGATGCCACAGTGTGAATTCATTTGCAATTCATATTTATAAAGTGTGCTCTAATGATCTCTCTAGAGGTAGCCGCAGACATGCTCTGATAGCCATGTAATGTTTGTTTGGTTTCCTTATACAGGATGTGGGATTTTGATTGAGGTCCCATGTGTCAGATCACAATGCATTTTTATGGGATTCCTACCATTGGTGGTGATAATATAGATTTGCTTATGTGCCATCCACCATTAAAGACAAACAGCACAGGGAGGGACAGCTAGTTTGGTTGGAGTTTTATTGTAGCCTTCAAACACATAAAAAGGACATGCAACAGCTAACAAATATAACAAAAAAAAGCTAAAAAAAATCACTTATCAGCATTGCATCACCCAGCGTTGCCTTCATACAGAAACTACTGACAATGGGGGTTATTTACTAAAGGCAAATCCACTTTACTCCACAAGTGCACTGCACTTCTACCCCTCACATTTACAGCGGCTGCACTTCCAAGTGCACTTGTAGTGCAAAGTGGATTTGCCTTTAGAAAATAACCCCCAATGTATGATAAAATGAAATGATGTCATGTGCCAAAAACCACAGGCTCTGGAAGAGTCAGCGGCTAGAGCTGTGTAACTTATCATACCATGCAAATGATAAAGCACTGCTCTTTGTTATGCATTCATTTTGTTTTTTACAAAAGTAACTAAGATGAGGTGCTGGGCATGAGGAATGACCTTGTGTGGTAAAAAATACTCATCTGCAGGCATTCATTCAGAATGTCAAAGGTAAAATTTACTTAAAGAGGAACTGCAGTCTGCTCACATAATTTGCAATAAAAACCTCTTTGCCATTTTGAAGCTTCCCTCCAACCACTTTGCATATTATTTGATATATACTATAATTCTGCACTTGCCAAATATGGTGCAGAAATCTCCATCCAGTCTGGCTGCAGCCATTTTAACTGTGGGCAGCTGAAGTTGCTGCCTGTTCACTTCCTAGATTTACACAGACCCACACAGAGGCACACCTTCAGCTCTGCAGCCCTGTAGCTTTTGTTGGCTCTCTTATGACTCATCCCCCCTCCATTCCGGGCAAACTCTCACAAGAGTGAAAGAGAGAGAGATACGTGCATGATGTCATAAGCCTAGGCTAAATACCAGACAAGAAACAGGAAGTGGACTGTATAAGGTATTTACCGACAGAAAATAAAATGTTTCACTACCCAAAGTTAAAACAACAAGGGCAGAAGATTTAATATATGGACAGATGAAAAAATGACTGGTCTGCTTTAAAGGACACACATCAATGGCGCAGCAACAACACTGTTTGAAATTTTCTCAAAGTGCAGCTTTCCTATCATAATTTTAAAATGGCCTGAGGATCCTGAAAAAGATAAGCAATAAAATAGGGTGTTTTGTTGTCATGGGTTCAGAGATCCAGTAACCAATAGTGCTCAGTCCCATGTCTTCTTTCAAAGGTTACAATCAATTAAAATCTGAGAGGCTGCTGTGGGTTACTGCATATTTTTACTCTTAAAATTGTTGTGTATATGCCAACAGAGGCTGCCCGCAGAAATATAACAAGGTTTGGGACAGGTGGCTGGGGGACTCCTCCTCCTGCACTGATGCGGACTAGATGCGGCTCCCATCCGCTGTCTGCCAACTTCCCCTATAGCATCCCCCCCCCCACTCCCCGTACGGTTGCTTGATGGCCCTTAACCTGTGCCACGCCAGTAGTGTCCCCCACTGTTACTCCTTGCCAACTCTATTCATGTTTATATTCATGTACAATGTCAAATGGATCTACTTGTACCTGTAGTGCATGTTGCACTTCTTACCCGACTGTACTCCTGTCTTTACCTTATGCTCAATAAAAGTTGTTTTGATTCAAAAAAAAAATTGTTGTGTGTAGGCTCCAGAGCATTTTTCTCGATGAGAAAAATTGGCAATTTTTTCTTAGAATCTGCTCTATTTTTTCTCGTTGTTTTTCACGTCGTTCTTTTTTTTATGTTGTGAAAAACGGTTGTGTGTGCGCTTTAACGAGGGAAACAAAATGCGCATGCTCAAAAACAAGTTAAGAGACGGGGAAATTAGCATAATCAGCCCAAAGGGTGGCGCCATTTGAATGGAACTTCCACTTTATAGTGCTGTCGTACGTGTTGTACGTCACCGCGCTTTGCTTGAGCATTTTTTTTCCACAAACGTGTGTATGCAAGGCAGGCTTGAGAGGAATCACGACAAATCACGTCAAGAAAAACTTTTCTTTTTTTCCATGACATGAATAACGATCGTGTGTACGCGGCATTGGGACTACATTGAGCTAACAGTCCTGTCATTGGTTGCAACTCACCACCAACAAGGTCGCTAAATAAAGCTCTTACCTGCTTCTATGGTAGTGCTTCCTCGATGCAGCATTGAAGTAAAGTCGCACTGCTCTAGCCAGCAAGGAAGCATGCCGTAGAAGCAGGTGAGTGGTTTCTCTGTATTTCTAGCAGTCAAGTATTGTGGGTGAGCTCTTGAATTCAACTTGCTAATACAACAATCCATAACATTTGGATGTTAGTGCAAATAAAAAAAGTATCACGGACAGTCCTCAATTGTTTTTGTTGCAAGTGCACTAATGGCCCGTACACACGATCCGAATATCGGACGACGGATCGGACGACTTTTTTCGCTTAATAGTCGCAAGTAAAATGAAGTGGGTTATTAAAGTCACGAAAATTCTCGTACGACAGAAAAAAATAATCAGAAGTGATGTCATGTGTTGTAATGTATTTGTATTGTATTTTCGGACGTCAACTATACTGACCAAACGAAAATCGTACAATCTGACATTGTACGAGGAACATTTTTGCCCTTGTCCGAACTAATAATATCGGATGAACGGTCGTGATCGTCTCTCGAAAGCAGTGTACACACGATCCGAAAAACATATGATCCATCATCGGACGATCGTTTTCGTCCGATATTCGGATCGTGTGTACGGGCTTGTACGACTTTTACCGCAATTTTTCCACGATTTGCGGCCGCAATTTCAATGAATGCCTGTGTAAGTGGCATCAAAATCGGACCAAAGTAGTGAAAGGACTACTTTGAAGTCGGCACTACTTAAAGTCGTGCCAGTATGAATGGAAGTCATTGAAAATAATGGAGAATGACTTGTCTTACGATTTTGCAGTCCAAAATCGTGGGACAAGTCGTATAAGTGTGAAAGGGAACTAATACAGCTACAATCACCTCAAAGCCTTGGCTACAATCGTATTCCTTTTCAGCAAGAGGCTGGTAAGACCTTGTTAATAGTGACATTGGAGTTGATTTTCTGGAGAGAGCAAAATCTGATGCAGCTCTGCATAGTAATCAATCAACTTCTATTTTTTTTCCTCAAGCCTTGTACACACGACCGATAATCTCGTCATAAAAGAAACATTGCTTTTCTCGACGAGATTCTTGTCAAGCTTGATGAGATTATTGTCAAGTTTTCCTTGCATACACACTGTCGAGACAAAATCTTGTCGTTCTCAAAACGCGGTGACGTACAACACGTATGACGGCACTATAAAGGGGAAGTTTGATTCCACTGGCGCCACCCTTGGGGCTGCTTTTGCTAATCTCGTGTTACTGCGTGTTAAGTAAAAGTTTGGTGAGAGACGATTTGCGCTTTTCAGTCTTCGTGCTTTTCAGTCTGTTACAGCGTGACAAATGTGCTATCTCTATTACGAATGCTACTTTTACCAAAGGTGTGCTCCCGTCTCATACTTTATTCTGTGCATGCGCGGGTTTCTAAGCATACACACAAAAGTGTTTCTCATCGTAAACCAACCCAACGAGAAACACGACAAGAAAATTGAGACTCCCTACGAGAAAAAAGAGAGCATGTTCTCTTTTTTTCTCGTCGAGATCCACGACACGACAGTGGACACAACGAAAAACATACACACGACAAAGCTCTGCCAGCAGTTTTCTTGATGGTTTTTGCAGAGGAAAACGGTTGTATGTATGAGGCTTGAAAGCTTATTTGATTAAACTGAAGTTAGAAGTTGATTGGCCCTAGATAATAATATTTAAATAATTTGGAATTATTGGACAACACTAGGAGGATCTGTGTTTATATTTCAATTCTACCAACAGACTTCACAAATTGAGATTAATATCAAAACTATAAAAAAAAAGTCGTGCTCATCAGAATGGTTTCAAGAACAATCTTTCATAATGAGGTAACAAGACTGAAGAATTGGTGTATTTTGCTCCGCTGATGAAGTTCTTTTGAACGTAACATGTACGGGGTTTAGGCTGTTTTTTATGACATCACCCGCCCTGCTGAATGAGTCCACAGACTTCACGCTGTTTTCTATCGTGATGTTTGTGAGTAAACTTATTTGTAAATTAATGCCTATGCTTTGTCATCAAACGGAGAGCTCTTAGATCCTTTTCCCTTATATTCCCGGTTTATACTTTCTATCTGCTGAGCCTGGAGCTATGTATTAGCCGTCTCTGTGGAAGTTTTAAACATCTTTGGAAAGGAATTTTCTATTGGGGATTCGATTGATTTATTTCTCTGCTTATTTTGACTTCCTGGTAATTCAGGGGTCAATACTGGAGGTGAGAGTACCAAGTGAGACTTACGGTGGAGGGATTGTCAAAAGTTTTTGAGGATCTTACACTGGTGGATTATCTTCTATAGACTTTTTTTTCACTTGCTACATGCCCATTTATTATTATATACATTTATATATATAATTTTTGCACTTAATATTTTTATTTGAACATTTATATTCATTCATGTATTTATTCTAGTTTAGATTTTAATATTTGCTCTGCACTTTTTCTTCATATAGTATCTTTCACTGGAATTTTGTGTTATTCTGTAGTGTTCAGCTTGCATATTTTACTTTGGGTTTATTTGAATTTTTGCGCTGATTGCACTTTCTGTTTTTTGGGCCTACCAACAGACTTCACAAATTGAGATTAATATCAAAACTATAAAAAAAAGTCCTGCTCATCAGAATAGTTTCAAGAACAATCTTTCATAATGAGGTAACAAGACTGAAGAATTGGTGTATTTTGCTTTCAGTAAGATATTCCATAGCAGAAGCATTTACCTCTCCACGCTCCATCTTGCTGCTGACCTATACCCATGCCCCGTGTCTGCCATTAATGCTCAGATGACAACTGCATTTGATGGTATAGTGAAATTACAAAATGCAAGCTTTGTTGCCTGAAACCCTTGAAAATGTAGCCTTAATTAGAATCAATACGTCCATATGCCTAATACAACAGTCCTATGTAATAGAAGCAAAGCATAAAAACTATCCCTGCAGACTCCAGTTTAATCCAAGCATTGTGACATACAAATCAGGTGATTGTAGAAGAAATCTGCCTTAATATTTCCTTATTAAGATGTAGTGCATAGGTCCATGTCCTAAATGCATTTTTAGTTTACAAAGCTTCCAAACAGCTATAAGGCTAAATACAACATAATATTAACATTAACAAATCATTCTATATATATATATATATATATATATATATATATATATATATATATATATATATATATATACATTCTATAATCATTCTATATAAGAGGTTAACATATCTATTAGTAAACGATGAGAGGGACTGTCCACTTTTATTTTTTTTATAATTCTCCCAAAGTTCTTTACTTTATTTATGAAGATTATGAAGATTTCACTTTCAGTAATATTTAACACTTAAAGCATGTTCCAGGTCTTCCAAAATCCTGCCCATGTTTATAAAAGCATGCTCATAATATGTGCCATGAATCTTAGAATGTTCTTCCTAGGGTGTGGAAGGGTAAAAAAAACGAAGGGTCCTTTCACACGGAGCGGACCGTTTTTCGATGCGCCCCGTGTGTGTCCGTCGGCTCAGCGGGTATCCCCGGCGGACAGGGCGGTCCCCGCACACTGTGCAGGGACCGCCCTGTCTCTCCTCCGCTCTCCCATATGGGAAATCGGATGAATACGGACCGTGTGTGCGTATTCATCCGATCCGATCCTTCAGACGGAAGAAAAATAGTGTTTTCTTCCGTCTGAAAAACCGGATCTTTGCGGAGGCGGGTCATTACGGATGCTCATCCGCTAACGGCTGTGATCACATAGGGTATCATTACAAGTCCGTAAATGGACTTGTAATAAACGGAGGAACAGTCTGTCCGTGTAAAAGGACCCTAAGCCAAAGTATGACATGTAAAGTGGAAGAATACAGACTGTACAGAAAGCAGTAAATATAAGTATCTGACCTTACATCTACATGCATACTTGTCCCAGGTCACTGACTTGAAACCTATTGAATCTGGATGGTTACTGTACTTAAAGGGGTTGTAAAGGTGCATTTTTTTTCTTAAATAACTTCCTTTATCTTAGTGCAGGCCTTTTTTTACTTACCTCATCCTTTGATTTTGCTTTTTAAATGTCCTTATTTCTTCTGAGAAATCCTCACTTCCTGTTCTTCTGTCTGTAACTCCACACAGTAATGCAAAGCTTTCTTCCTGGTGTGGAGTGTCGTGCTCGCCCTCTCCCTTGGACTACTGGAGAGTCAGGATGCCCTCAAAAACACACAGCTCTTTTCTCTATCTGCAATGTAGAGAGCGTCCTGACTCTCCTGTTGTCCAAGGGAGGGGACGAGCACGACACCACACCAGGGAGAAAGCCTTGCATTACTGTGTGGAGTTACAGACAGAAGAACAGCAAGTGAGGAATTCTCAGAAGAAATAAGGACATTTAAAAGCAAAATTGAAGGATGAGGTAAGTGAAAGAGGACTAAACTAAGGAAAAGGAAGCTATTTAGGAAAAAAAATTGTACCTTTACAAACCCTTTAATTTTGGTTGAGTAAAAGGAAGAGATTCTATATCTTAAAGTGTTACTAAACCCGCAACAGTAAAACCAGTCTGTATATGAAGTAAAGCATGCTTGTCATACACACTGTGGAACCTAAGGGGTTAATCCTCTGCTTTGTGTAAAAATACTGTCTGTCTTCTCTGTCCCTCCCCTTTTTCAACAGTCCCCAAACCATCTCCTGATAGAACAGAGGCTAGGGGACAAGCTGCACATGCTCAGTTTGGTTTGTATTTCTAGAGAGTATTTTTTTCTTGGGAGAGTGCATGTGATCAACACAGGGCCAATCAGCACTGTCCAAACAGAGGGTCAGGGGTCCTGCAGCCTTATAAGACAGTCAAAGCAGAATGATAACCCATTTTTCAAGCTTTAAACAGACACTGATAGAAGTCACAAGACAAGGCTGTTCTAACTGCTGATGAAAAGTAGTTCATATTTACTAAAACTATAGCCTTTCCATATAGTGAGCGCAGGGTCCTGGGTTTAGCAATACTTTAACTTTTCAGCTCAGGTCCACTTTAAGGTATCATGTCAGTTGGTTTGAATACAAAGTGTCAGGTCAAGGCGCACAAATGCAGCATATTTCCAAAAAAGCACTGCCATTTACTTCACTGCTGAGAATGGGCCTTACTAACCTAGCCTCACTAGTCTAAAAGGATTATTGGCTATGCTGAAAAATGTGGCTTTGGGATTGAAACTGATGTAAATGAGCCGTAAAGAGCTAACATAAGGGCTTGATTTTTTTTACTTTTTTGTTAATGCAGACAGGGAGAACCAAATGAAGAAGTAACCTCAGTGGAAGAATATACAATCATGCATTAGTGAAACAGAGGCACATGTGCAGCTAAAAGCTGCAAAGGCATTGTACTTTTTTGATTCTTAAGCCCCATACACACGGTAGGACTTTTTGACAACAAATTTCAAAATTAGCAAGTTTTAAAAAAAAATCCTACCGTGTGTACGCTCCATCGGACAAACATTTTCTTTTTTTCATCGGACAAAAGTTCGCTCTGCAAATGGACAAACTTTTAGGCAACAAAAGTCCTACAGTGCAAAGTCCTATCGTGTCTACAGAAATCCATCGAACTTTTGTCCGAAGTACAAAAACACGCATGCCCTGAACCAATGTTAAAATCAACCAACAATAGCAGAAGTTGACCAAAGGGTGGCGGTAAAGAGCAGAAAAGAGCAGAAAAAACATGTGATGTTGGGAAAGTTTTGGGAAAGTTTGCAGAAAAGTCCTGCCGTGTGTATGCTACGGGTGTGCCCGGCCAACTCCCTTCAAACAAAAATCAACGGAAAACTTTGTTTAAAGTCCAATCGTGTGTATGAGGCTTTAGAGTGACCTCCAGATCAGGACGAGTCTGGCTAGGCATGCTGAGACTGGCAGCTGAGGGACCACAGGCAGAACACAGCTGGTATGTGGCTTTCTTTTTTAATAAATGCTTTAATTTAGAATAAAAACAGGTTAATAAATAAAACAGATTTCTATCGATGTAAATGGCTGAATAATAAAAATCCCAATAATAAAAAAAATCCCATAAAATCAATGAATAGTCACATCTGTTTTTGTTCTCTGCAAACCTTGCAAGCTAGAAAAGTGAGTGTAAAATGTCTTTACTAATACAAGTTTGTAGACAGAAAATTGGCTGCGCAGACTAGACAGCAGAAGCTTAAAATATAATTAGGGGATTTATGCCTTTTTCTGAGATGTGGCTTTAGAAGATTCATCTCGGCATAATTATTGTTTAGGGTGTTTTATTTCACATCTGTCTGTTTTTTTTTTTGGTTAAGAGATGTAGTTATTGTGCCCTATACGTTGTCATTTGAAGTAAACATATATAGAGAAGGCATTCAATCTGCTCTGCCCTATAAGCTATGCAGCCTCAAGTAGAGTAATCCATATGCCACGTACACACGATGGCTTCATCTGATGAAAACGGACCGATGGATTTTTTCATCAGATATCCGATGAAGCTGACTTTCATCAGTCTTGCCTACACACCATCAGTTAAAAATCTGATCGCGTCCAACGCGGTGACGTAAAACACAACAACGTGCAGAGAAAAAAGAAGTTCAATGCTTCCGAGAATGCATCGACTTGATTCTGAGCATGCATGGATTTTTGACCAATGGATTTCCCCACAGACAATTGTTTTTTTCTATCGGTTTTTTAACCATCAGAAAATTTTAAAACGTGTTTTATTTTTTTCAGCGATGGGAAAAAAAACGATGGGACCCACACACGATCGGTTCGTCCGATAGAAATGGTCCATCGGTCCATTTTCATCAGACGAACCGATCATGTGTACAGGGCATTAGGGGACAAAAATAAGTTTCTATTTTACTTTTATCGGAATCGATCACCATACTTTACTTGTGAATGTTTGGAAACTACCTGATAGCAATTAAAGTTGCCTATACATACTTATGATTAAAACTCTTCTCATTCCTTATAAAAATGCTCTGCCCACAGTGTGTTCTTCAAGCGGGCCAGCTCAGGTCTTTGTGGCCCCCACCTCCTTCAAACAGCCTATAAATCCTTGCTTAATTTGACAAATGGGATATTTCTGACAGCTCTCTTTGTAGGGTTCTAGCTTGTAGGGTATTCAGATTGCTAAATAGTATGAAAGAGTCTTGACAGAGATTAATGTATATTTAGACAGAAATATCCTCTCTGCCTTTCAACGCAACTGATTTGTGCGTTGAATTGCGGTATGCAGATGGGTATGTCAGAGTTTGGAGAGGTGAACTCTGTTTGGGAATTGGAAGTTTTATAGAGAGAGCAGCTTAGGGTTCATACGTTCTAAGGTCATTCAGAAGTAAACAGATCTTTATATATCTGCGTTTAGGTCATTATCACACAAAATGTCTTTAGGATACTTATGACAGTTCCATGGTAAGGCTTTGCATTGCTCATAGAGATTGATGTAAATGACTCTTATTTCTTTCAAAGTTTGATATGGCCCTACAGTCTTTTACGTTGTGTATGAAAAATATAGAAACAGGAGACAGCTAATCTAAAGCCAAAACCTTTCTTTTCCTACTGTGGATAGGGTAGGCTATTGTTAAAACTAACAGTTTTGCCATCTGTCTCTCATTTGAGAAATTTTCCTTCACTTCCTGTTATGTAAGAACAACCAGAAATGAGTAATTTCTCACAGCTTGTTATTGCCATTATTAATAAACAGGATTTGTATAGCGCCAACAGTTTATGCAGCGCTTCACAATAAAAGGGGATCATACAATTTACAATACAGTTCAATACAGAAAGAATAGGAGGGCCCTCTCATTGAGCTTACAATCTAAAGGGAGAGGGAGGTGGTACATAAGGTAGTGGCTGCAGGGGATGATCTGATGGAGGGAATTTAAGTACAATTCTTAGGTGGGGGGGGGGGGGTAGGCCTCCCTGAATAAGTGTGTTTTCAAAGATCACTTAGAGGTGGACAGGGTAGGAACTGACCAGACATACTGGGGCAGGGAGTTCCAGAGGATGGGAGAGGCTCTAGAGATGTCCTGGAGGCAAGCATTGGAGGAGGTAACAAGGGATCTAAAGAGCAGGAAGTCCTGGGAGGATTGCCATCAAATGTAAGAGGTAGGCATCAGTGGTGGAGGACAGGGCATACCACGTACTCTGTGTACCTAATTTCTTTTTTGGGAGGGGGGCACTTATAGTACACACAATGTCCACAAATGTTTAAGGTTCTTCTTACCCATGCAGCTTTAGATGCTAATAATGCAGTCTATTTCCATGATGCTCATGCTTCTTCTTGACCACATGACTCCCTAGGCCTCATGTCAACGAATACAAAAAAAGGTTGACTGCACTCCAATCTTCAGAATATTGCAAACTTTTAATTATAAAATCCAAAAATACAGAGATCACAGACCCAGGATACAGAAAAGCAGCAACATGGTTAACGCGTTTCACGCAGTGTGCTTAAAGTGGATGTAAACCCACCACTCACCCAGTATAAACAAATGGCACAGTATTCATGTATATATACATACAAGCCTTCTGCATGTATCCCTACCTTGCAAATGTCACCCCTTCAGCAGTAGGAGCCCCACAAAACTCTGGAAATAGGGGGTGGGTCTCTCTGTCGAAGCTTGGTTGGCGGAGTTGTGATGTCACAAGACTCCCGGCCCACCTCTATACTCTACACTATCAACCTTTACCCCATAATGCATTCTATGCATTATGGTAAAAGCCTTCTGCATGCCTAACACTTACCTGAGGTCCCTCTCTGTCCAGAGATGTCCACGAGTGCCTCAGCCATACAAGATTCTCCCTCCTAATTGGCTGAGACACAGCAGAGGTGCCATTGGCTCCCACTGCTGTGAATCAAAGTTATCTAGCCAATCAGGAAAGAGAGGGGGCGTGGTGGCCCGGGCCAGGCTCTGTGTCTGAATGGACACAGGGAGCTATGACTTGGGTGCCCCCCATAGCAAGCTGCTTGCTGTCGGGGCACTCAACAGGAGGGAGGGGCCAGGGTCACAGAAAAGGGACCCGAGAAGAGGAGGATCCAGGATACTCTGTGCAAATCCACAGCACAGAGCCGGTAAGTATAACATGTTTGTTATTTTTATAGGAAAAGAACAAAACTTTTCCATCAATTTAATAGGGTAGTAAACTGCATTTTTTTTAAAACCTGCAAAGCAAAGTTAGAATGTGCTAGTATGCATTGCATAATAGCACATTATGTGAACCCTACTTTGAAACAAAGCCCTCCAGCTGCACACTGTCACCACTGACAGGGCTTTCATTACCTGGTTCTGGGTTGGTGGGCTCCGGCCCTTTGATTGGACAAACCATGATGGCACAGGGCTCTGAGTGAACAGCACTGCATGCTGTTCCTTCAGAACGCATGCCTCGGTGAGGTCACCAGCGGCTTAACAATTAAATATCTCTGAAATGGTGGATGTTTAGGAGATATTTACTGTACCTATATGTAAGTCTTACTATAGGCTTATCCATAGGTAAAAATCGTCCATGGTAGTTTACTCCCACTTTAAGTGGTTAGTAGGGTCAGGATTTAATTCAATCTATTACTCGTATCACAGTTATTTTGTATTTGTTTGGCACATTCAGGTCACAGATTTGACCAGCATCCTGTGGTTCACAAAGGGGATCACATGATTATGTCTCACCTGCAGAGATGTCTGCTTCTCATGTCAGAGACCTTGTCATACAAGACACACTCCCTATAGATGTCTGCACTATAGAAGGTGTCATTGCAGAGCTGCTGCTTCTGTGCGAATTATGCCAGGGCTTTCAAGCATAGATCACCCTTGCAACAACACCCATAAGCACTGTCCATCCCACCCTTGCAAGTTCCATGCAGCACACATCACTGTGACATAATCATAGCTCCCAACTGTCCCTGATTTCGAGGGACTGTCCCTGATTTGGAGCAATGTCCCTCTGTCCCTCATTCCTCCTCATTTGTCACTCATTTTGGTCTGATGTATATAGAATGTATATAAAATGCACTTTTTATCTATCAAAAAGTGTTTTCCAGCCCCAAACCTTTCATCTGATTTCTAAATTGCTGCATTTGTAAATTCCAAAAGCCAATATAAAGGAATAGTAGTGGTAAAAAAAAAAGCACTTGTGGGTTTAACCAATCTTGTTTTTTTTGTACAATTCTCTTTTAAGGGGCGTGGCAAAGGGTGTGTCCTATGCCTGCATAGTTTTGCTGATAGGGGTCCCTCAGTGCCCTCTCAAAAAGTTGTGGGGTATGGACATAATCCTTCACCATTAATCTCCTCTCACCAGTCATGATTTGCTGGAGAGAGTAAAGGACAAGGAAGGTCACGTGAGCATTATATTTAATTTAATAAAATATATATATTCTGTCACAGCAAGAGGGGGATATTTAAGCCACGGAGAAGCACCGATTCTGGCGTTCTGTTTTAACATTATGATGAAAGCAGCAATAAAAGTGAGACTTACTGCTAGTGAGCAGGTAGATGCATGAAGTCTGGTAGGAAGATCAGGTAACATTAACTCTGGCAGGGAGCCCCACTGCACAATTCTATTGAGTGTTGATTGATAACTGAAAAAACAGTTCTGGGTGGACTGGATGGTTAAAGATGAAGGCATACAGTTCAATCACTTTAACATGGAAAAATAGCAACAAAAAGTATGCTACTCAAGCTCCACACACATTGTGCCAATTGTCCAAGTATATTTTATTAAGGTGTGATTAAGCTGCCATTTGTTTTGTATTTGATTTATTCCTAGGCTTTTCACATTTTGACAAGAAAACACCTTATTAAACTTCACCATGATTTTTCATTGCTTTCAGGCTGCAGTTTTACTCCTACTCTCTATATGCAGCTTTATAATGCCCAGAGGTTTTATTTGAGAGAGGCGTTGCTTGCAGCTAATCCTTCTCCATAATTTCCCTTAATATTATGGTATTTTCCAGGATCCTTGGATTTAGAGTTTAATACTGTGAATGGTTACCTAGGCAGACCATGAATGGGATGATGGTCGAAGGCTGTATGTGCAGACATGAACACAAACGGGGAGTAAGTTAAAAGGGAGGCGGAGGAGAAAGACGACAGTATCCCCAGGAGAGCCCCATCTGTGAACACTTCACCACTCCCCAACGAATGGAGCTCTGCGTGGGCACAGGTGGATCCCAGTCTCCTGCTGGAGCAGAGCGCGCTGCGTAGCCTGAAAGAAGACTTTTCATTACTGCTGGCTGTTTAGATTGGAAAACAGCCATCTCAAACATTTGCAGGTGGCTTGGCCATACTTTGACACTTAAATATTTGAGGCCGTGATAAAATCAGAATATTACTACAATATGGCGCTATACAAAGTGTAATGTGCAATCCTTAATATGAAATGTATGTTAAAAGATTCATTCCCAGGAGACTACTAAGAAATTCACATTTGAAATTAGTATACTACTTATTCCCAAATGTTTTGGTTTTAATGTGTTTTGGGAGGGAATGGAAATGAAAGCAAGTCCATCCAAGTTCTTTTGCCTTTCATGCTCATGTTACAACTGTTTCGAGGCATACATTTTCAAAAGGCTCACATTTTTTATTTTTGCTTATCCTCCTATGGCAAATAGGAAAACTCATAAGTCTCTCAAATTCATAATCCTGTTTGTAACAGCTCCGACAGAGTCAGGGGAAAATAAAGGAAATGTTGACATCATGTGTGCTGATGCTATCAAAAAGCACTTTGATACCCATCAATGCCTTCTCTTCAGTTTTGAATACCTCCATTCCAGCATGGAAAGCACATACAAAAATAAGGTGTCATATGATTAGAGATGATAACAAGGATAAATATTACATCTGACAGTCCTTCAGCTGATAGTATCTAAAATATGTAGTCCCTGGTGTATTTTTACAGAAGGGATGCCGTGATGATTAAGTGCTGAAGTTTCCACAACATTCACTTGTAAATCACAGGTCAAGCTCAGGCATACTCAGCATCTTCACCTACAGAGGGCAAGCAGTTTTTAAAAACGGATATTTTCATAGAATATCTACATACATTGGATGATGCTTTTCTTATACCTGAACATAGATTTCACATATATGTACATAGATGTGGTTCTGAAACTATTCCAGCCAACAGAAATCAGTTGTTAGGCTTCAAAACAAGCCACCAAATGTTTTACTTTCCGGTCATGAAGAAAGTGGACTCTCAGGCCCCAGTGATCAAGCTACCTAGCAAACTGCAAAGTGACTGGTCTCTCTAACAGATGCAGCAATGTGAGTGACTATATTTGAACTGGATCCTTTTTTTATCCCACATCTACCAAGATCTAGCAAACATAATCAATTAAAGCAGTTGAAAACAAACTGTAAATGCTTAATGATGCAAGACTGTGCACATCATGGGTCAAGACTTGACATAGTTAGAACCTGGAATGGCAGCCTGGAAATGGAGGACTTAATCTTAACATTGCCAAAAAACAACATTTTCTTGACCAATGCTCAATGGCTGCTTACAAGGGAGCAGATCATCTGAGTTGCTACTTAGATCAGGACAAAGGGGCTATGCTTTGTGTAAAAACTGAAAAAAAAACTTTATTCATAGCATTGGTAACACTCACACACAATGATAATGTTGATAGCATTATAGAATTCACCTACTTAAAGCATGACTTTCCTTACTTTAGACTTTTTCCGACAACAGAAGCCAGTAAGGGAAACGTACAATGACATAAAGAATAGATAAAAACACACAATTATAGGATGACCTCAATATGATGGGCAGTTCAGGTTTCTCTTACCTCTATAAAGTTTTTTTCTGACTTTAGGCACGTTATCTTATGCCGCGTACACATGATTGGAAATTCCGACAAGAAAACCGTGGATTTTTTTCTGATGGAATCTTGGCTCAAACTTGTGTTGCATACACACGGTCACACAAATGTTGTCGGAAATTCCAACCGTCAAGAACGTGGTGACGTACAACACTACAACGAGCCAAGAAAAATGAAGTCCAATGATTCCAAGCATGCGTCAAATTGATTCAAAGCATGCGTGTTTTTTTGCGCATCGGAATTGCACACAGACAATCGGAATTTCCGACAAGAACTTTTCCCGTCGGAAAATTTGCGAACCAGCTCTCAAATTTTGGCTGTCGGAAATTCCGACAGAAAAAGTCCGATGGGGCCTACACGAGGTCGGAATTTCTGACCAAAAGCTCACATCGAACTTTTCTTGCCGGAAATTCCGACCGTGGGTACGCAGGATATGTCAGAAGATAAATATTTGGTGGTGACTTAAATGGCAGGTTTAACTGGGGACAGTTGAATATTCCAATGTCAATTATACACCTTTACCAAAAGAAACAAAAGAAAAGCCCTAACAGCTTGTCATACAGTAAGTGAAACTATTAAAACAGCAATCAAAACATGCACACTGTGGTATTATATTCAAGAAATAAGCTAGTAGCCAAATATCAATCTGTTAAATGGGAATAATCAACAATGAGAATAAACATCAAAGAGAAAAAGAATAATCATCCTACCCAATCTGGCGATTTGTGGAAGGTGCTTGGGTGATGACGGAGCTGGACTGTGGAGATGGCATTGCTTGTTGAATTACAACGCTGGTGTCATGATTTGGCATTCTTGAATTTGATAGCTGGTGTGACACTGGTCCTGTCATTCCTCCATGCATGTTGATATTCTGCATACAGAATAGAACAGAATTGATAAAAATAAAACTCAAATATATCATGTGTGAAAACTAAATGACTGTTGTGTTGCTCAAAACCACTATACAGTCCCATCTTGACGAGAGGTGTGGGTAGCCAGATCACCAGACCAAAGAACTGGATACCTAGAACCTGGGTGAGGGAGTCTGAGTGCTAAGTAATGACAATGTAATTCAGTTAGGGTGTATCAATGCTGGCGATGTAAAATGTCATTACCAATTCTCAGTGTAGTTACTGTAGGTCATTCTAAAGTTATTGCAGAATTGTGTTGGGAAGCTCTTGTCTGGCTGGCTGCCAGTTCTCCAGCAATATGCATGTCTCACGAACTATATATATATATATATATATATATATATATATATATAAAAATCTATAGATAGATATATATATCTATCTATAGATATATATATCTAGATACACATTTCTTTTTGCCACATAATGCAGATTATGTAGCACTATCTTGGGTAATGTGCAGTTTACATGGCAATCTCTTTGATAACATATAGCTCTCATGCATTTCTAGTTACTACCATGCAGTTCTAAAACATGCCTCTTTGGCAACTCTTTAAAAAAAATCCATGGAAAGGATAACATCTGGGTCCCCACGGTCAGCATACTCTACATGATACCAAACTGACCATAATGGAGCTCTTCCGAAGAATGTCCTTCTTGCACTCCAGACTGTGATGTCATACATGGTGGGTAATTACTTTCCCCTGTGTATGTCCTCTGCTATACACACCTCTAATAGCTGCAGCTGCATAATGCAAGCTGAAGCTGGCTGTATAATGGTTCACAGACACTGTCACGGCCTTCTTGCAGCAACAATGCTGGGCAGAAGACGTGTTTGTAAATCTGACTTGGGAAACACAGGCATGCTGTGTCTACACGTGGCGTGTAAGTACTGTATCCCTATCAGTGAGTTAGATGCAACCTGACAACACTGGCACAGATCTACTTCTGTATCATGTCAGTTTTAAAAGCTAAAAAAGAGGAACTGGCAGGATCACCAGGTATTCGTATCCAAAGGTTTCAAACTGAAATGCAAAAGGCTCCTGTCTATTAAAAAGGATACCCTAATAAACATACAGTATATATATGCTTTAATTATTTTATTGGTAACATACACAAGTCTTTCACAAGGAACATGGAATATGATTTGACATTGCTGGAAGATTGGTCAAAAGAGTAATAACTATACAGATTTTTAGTGAGACCTCATTTAGAATACTGTGCCCAGTTCTGGAGACCTCACTTACACAAAGATATTAATAAGATAGAATGAGTCCAGAAACTTTTTTTTCTTTTCAGTGTTATCAGAACAGGACCACCTAAATTAATCTATACATTCATAATTTATTATATGGATATATTATTGACCACATTATAGTATTATATTTGGTCTGTAAGGAATTATTTATCATATAATGTATACATTGACTAAATTTACTATTTTCATATATTGTGCTATGCAGTACTAGTACGACTTCCTAACAGAGACAATAATTTTAATTGTAATCTTGACTTGCTCACTCTCTTTATAAAATTAATAATTCTAAATAAAAAACAGCATCTTCAAGGTCAACATATTGATCAGTCTCTGGGGTATTATGAACTTCTCATAGCACTCCCTTAGTTGACATGGGGTTCACATAGTACTATTTACAGTAATGTACAGCACACAGGTCCATATTTTCTCTCCCTCAGACCTGTACTAGGTTCCAACAATGCTGGAAAGCAATACTTGTCAATGCTGAGCTGTGTTCCTAAAGAGACACAGGACTGGAATGCTTCAAGTACAGCAACATGACTCTGTCCCTCACCTGTGAATGCTTTGTTTGTCTTAGAAAAGTGAACACTTATGTCTATTTCCCTTGCTGCACCCCAGTCACTCCAGCCCTGCTACTATATTCTAGCTTTTATTTTTCCAGACCAGTTCAGAAAAAAACTCAAGAATTGGTTCAGGGGTGTGCTACATACAGAGTGCAGAGTTCAGCCTTATTCCACAGCTGCTTAACTCTGCATCCCCCCATCTACATCTCACTTTCACCCCTCTTCAACTTTGACCTCTGCATGCAGCCCCCCCTCCCCTATCTCCTTCTCCCTACTTCCTTAAAAGCCCCACTATTTTCCACATATTTTACTTTTGTTGCTGTAATAAGCTGAAGCACCCAGTCAGCTCTAGCACCTCCCCACACACTATAGTTGGCTCTGCCTCTCTCACTTGCAGGGAAATCATCCCGTGGGGGTGTCGGCCCCCCGGGCACCTGTATCTCCCTTGTCTCCATCCTTCACTTAGTAGGAGCCACTCAACAGATCAGATCTGTGGGAGACATTGGGAAATTAAAGTGGAAGTTCACCCTAAATTTTATTTCTAAAAATACCTTGAGCCGACCAGTTAGACTGCGGGGAGGCTGTTTTTTTTTTTTCCGTACATACCGTGTTAGCGGTGTTTCATCCCTCGGCTTTCAGGGTACGATTCTAGCGGGGCTAGGTGTTCCTAGTTGAATGACATTCCTCCGACTGGCGCATACTGCGCGTCACGACTTTCCGAAAGAAGCCGAATGTCATTGCGCAGGCGCCGTATAGAGTCGGCTCTATACGGCTTCTTTCAGAAAGTCATGACACGCAGTATGCGCCGGTCGGAGGAACGTCAATCAACTAGGAACGCCCAGCCACGCAAGAATCATACCCGGAAGCTGAGGGATGAAACACCACTCACACGGTATGTACAAAAAAAAAAAAAACCTCCCTGCAGTCTAACTGCAGGGTGAACTTCCACTTTAAGCTGTTATTTGTAAACACTGAAGCCGGACATGTTTAGTGGCGAGCAGAAAGCAAAAGGCCTCAGCCAGAGGTGGTGGAACTCAGTTCCACCAAGATCCAGCTGAAAAAAGCCCTGGTTATAGACAGCTAGCATGAGTTTTTCAACAAAATTATGTGTTTTCTTTCTGGTGGTCTGTATTCTTAGTGATGGACACCCTTTGGATGCTTCAGGCAGTGTTTGAGTACTCAAAGCTGAGAGATGTTTTAATTAGTTTTGTTTACAATGCAGGCAGTACAGAGAGTAATTAACTTGTTGTTGGACCATTGTATATAAGATATACTGGTGTTGCAGGGTTTTAAAAATGTACATTGTATGGCATTTTAGGTTCTTTTGCTAGTATCAGTCCAAGTTTGTCTTTATCTCCTGTTTGTCCAAACAGCCAAAGAATAGGTGATGTTGCTACAGATCCACAAGTACCAAAATCTGATCCCCTCACATATGCTCAGTGAAATAATTTTCGGCTTTTGATTGTTCTGGCCAATACATTGTTGCTATCAAATTGAAACTCCTAGCAAACAATTGCTCTAGAAGTATACTCTACCTTCGCCTAATACCCAAAATGAACTCCAGACTTTCAATCCTAAAGAAATAGGGACGTTGCCTGCTATAATATGGGAGTAGCAAGGCTTATTCAGCATATTACTAGACATTAAGGGAATACAACTATAGAAGCGCTGTCTGAATTATATTAGCCATGTGAATAAAAAAATATTTAAAGCGTAAACCCAGTTTTGTTAAGGAAAAAAACATTCCTCTCTGGGTGATCTATGTACATTGCAAGGATTATAACAACCTTTGTTGTAGATTCCTACCTTTTGTTATTCTGAAGAAATCCATGTGTGTTTATCTGTGCCTCTTTCCTGAGTCTAATGGGAGTGGTTTCATAATTAACTGTCAGGTGTGCAGCTGCAGGGCACTAACAAGGAAATCTGCTGGGCATGCATGCCTTCAGACGTGATCCTATTGAAAGTATCTCTCCAAAAAATAGATTTTTATTACAGGCAATGCCTAAAATCTGACTTGTATCTTAAGCAGACTTCTGGGAAAATTGGTGAGCCAATCACACAAGTAGGAAACTATGTTTCTGGGAAGTGGTCAGTACACACTCTGTGTACAGAACAACTCCATGTAGCCATATTGCAATGTATTGTCAAAAAATTACAGAGGCTGCAGATTGAAAAGGAAAGGTAATTTTTAATAACATTTAATTACAATGTGATTAGTGTCGCAATTATATGTGCTATATTATTTTTTCTTTATTTAGTATTTTTTCCCCCCATGAAAGTGGAGTTGCCCTTTAACTATCTTTTTATTACAGAGTTGAATTTGCAGGGATATATGTTCAGGCATTCAGTTCATTGTTTCTGCTTGGAGTCTTATTTCAAAAGCAGTGTTCCAGAGTGTCCTCCCTCCCCTCCTCAATATGCATTCTACATTATAAACACAAATAACTGCATGTTTAGATATTCAACAAGCTTTCTATTAAAAATAAATAAATAAATAAATGGCTAAAAGGCCATCTACTGCCAATAATTTTGATAAAAATTGTAGGTAGTGGATGGGCTTCACCCAACCATTTCTTCTATTTAAGAGATGAATAAAAGTGTCTGAAATTGATAGAAAACTACCTTGTGTATGGTTATTAGAGAGCTTTGATCTGATTAGTTTGACTTCTCATGTATCCAACAAAACCGAAACTCTAGTTTTGGGTGGACTGATCTTTAAATTGCTCAATTAACAAGGAGGTGAGAAAGAATCAAATGACTGTAGATCCCGATAAGCAGAATGTTACAGAATGGAACTATTAATAGCAGCCAAGCTGTATATCCAACCCTGTGCTTTCCAACATTTGTTTTATGATTTAAGATGTATTTAACACCTCTGGAGGCGTAAGACTCAAAGGCTGTACCTGAACAGCATTAAACCAGTTGCACAAAGTAAAATAAATACAGCTTTCAGTGTGGACATCTTATGGGCTTCAGCCAGTCTGAATTCAAACTGAAGTATTTGGAATAAAAGTTCAAAGTGACAATGTGAGAAATGACAGACCTCAAAAAATCACAAAAGTTGCAGTAACAGGCACAAGGAAAGAGTTCCGTATACTTTATATAGTACAATGTGCAAGTAGTATGTCTAATAAAAATAGACCAATTTAAAGTAAACCTGTCAGTATGCTTAAGGTACTAAACAGGCTGCAGCACTACCCTTTAATGCTTGCCCAAAATTTTGTGACACTGTGATATTCAAATTTCACATTTCCAAACGTTTTGTGAGATTGTCTGCCCTCTTCCACCTCCAGAAGCTTATTATTGGCCCGGAAAAGTGATGCTGGGCCTTACTGGCCATTAATTAGGTACAGGAGATGGTATAAATAAAATAAAAGAATGTACATATTTATCTATCGTCACATACTCAGCTTTCTTGCTCCCAGACAGTTTGTTTTTTGGGGTTTCCTAGAGCAGGAGAGTAAGATACAAGTCGTTCAGGTTGTATCTTACACAGATTCACGGGCTCTCTCTATGTGCTACTACTATTTACAGTTAGTCAGGTTGAAAAAAAAATCCATCTAGTTCAATCAATAGTCCATCTGGTTCAACCAATATTGCTTGGACCAGCACTGCCAAATGAGTGAAATGCACACTGAGCTGCGGGAATGAAGCCGTGCGAGTTTAGCTGTACTCGCACGATTTCACTCCCGCATGTCAGTCCCGATTCCGTTTCTGCAGAGATGTCGATGGAAATCGCACCCTGAAATTGCAAAAGGTAGTACAGAAACTACTTTTAAAAATGGTGCAATGCCGCAGATGCGGCGTCACCCCGATTAGAGCGGTGCCATTGATGGCAATTGCATCGCACGTCAAAACGTTCCAGTGTGAACCAGGGCTCAGATACAGACGTATAGGGTGTTTTCTTCACTCCTGGCAGCTAAACAGAATACTGGAGGGAGTGAAAAAATTATGATGCTGAGGTTGGAGGGATTAAAGCAAACCTGTTGCAATGCCCTGCAAAAGAACAGGTTTTCTTTAACCACTTAACCAGGTCATTTTCTGTGATACGGCACAATTGCGCAGTCGTGCCAAACAAAACTAATGTATTTTTCCCCACAAATAGAGCTTTCTTTTGGAGATATTTAATCACCTCTGCGGCTTTTATTTTTGGAGCTATAAACAAAAATAAAACAACAATTTTTAAAAATATATATATTTTTAACTTTTTGCTATAATAAATATCCCCCCCCCCCCCCCCAAAAAAAAAAAGAAAAATTCTTCATCAGTTTAGGCCAATATGTATTCTTCTATATATTTTTGGTAAAAAAAATCGCAATAAGCGTATATTGATTGGTTTGCACAAATGTTATAGGGCCTACAAACTATGGGATAGATTTATGGACTTTATTTATTTTATTGTTTTTACTGGTAATGGTGGCAATCATTTTAGCGTGACTGCGACATCGTGGCAGACATATCTGACCCCCAGTGACACCAATACAGTGATCTGTGCTAAAAAAATGCACTTATCAATGTATAAATGACACTGACAGGGAACTGGGTTCCCTGGGTGTGCTCTAGCTGTGTGGGGGATACGTTTACTAGGAAAACACAGAGGTCACTGTTCCTGAATGGAACAGTCAATCTCAGTGCTATACCCTGTCAGAACGGTGATCCCCATTCTGCTTCTCTGTACAGCTATTGCGGGTGGCCGGTGGACATTGGGTGTGCCTCCAGCGGTCCGCGTGTGGCCACTGTATCTCATACATGGACCGATGTACAGGTACATCGGTTCATGTAGTCGGGTCGCCCTGCCACAGTATCGGTGGGGTGGGCGGTGCAGAAATGGTTAAAGCAGTATTAAAGCCCAACAATGTAATATATTGCAGCTTATTCAATATCAGATGTTCTGCCTGTTCTGCTAATGTTGTGAATTGTGGCACTCTATCTAACCCAATTATTTAATCATGTTAGGTGGGGACACTCTTTATCCTCTCAGATGTTGACTTTAAAGAAATTGTGGTTATAATAGGATATGTGTACATGAAGCCTAATTAGGTTTTGTTTCTAAGTGTCAAGCCGGAGATAGCATAAGCAAGGTCTTGTACCTTAATCACATAGTCCATAAACAAACTCAAGGGATGATGTTGCTATCCCTGGACTCATGTACATGTGTTTCACATACTTTTTGAAAGCGATTTCCATGCATTCCAATTGAAGTCTGTGAGAGAAAAAACATACTGCACAAAAAGAACCGTCTGTATATAAAAAAAAAAACACTGCTGCGCTGGATTGATGTGAACATGCATCTTCGAGACTATGAATCAGGGTTTACAACTTAAAGCAGAGCTCCAGTCGCCTAAGCAATTTGTTGATTATCCCCATTACTCTTAGTAATCGTACTAATCTAATTTGGATATTGTAATACCTGTCCTCATAGTTTTTGCTTATAAATCAGTAATCCCTTATTTGATCTTGTAAGCAGGCAGAACCATCGAGGATGTGGGCATCTGAACCCTGAATCCCGGGATTCAGGGCAGCTGCACCTCCCAATCTCACGCCTGCGCAAAAAAACAGTGCGTGGCGCTCTTTGTTGATTACAGGTTGTCATAGCAATGACGACGGAGGGAGAAAATCCCACCCTGGCAATGGCAACCTGTCAATCAATAGAGAACCTGGCGCCTAACTCCTCCCAATCATGTAATTTCCTCTCTCTAGAAATACTGCAAGATTTTACTATTAGGCTACCCGAAGACTCCTGGGATAGATAAATGAAGCCAATATCCTAGGGATCCAAAGGAATCGCCTGATGACCTAATTGCCTAGGCGGCTGGGACTGGAAGTGCCGGCAAATTTCATTTAAGTAAGGTATTTATACAAAATAAAAAAATCTACTTCAAAAGGGAATTATAATCAGAAGTTTAAAACATGGATGAAACTCTGCTTTAACTCACTCCCTGATTGACATGGACATCGGCAAAAGACTTATTGAATAAGCCCATTCTGGACATATTAAGGTTAATGGCTTCCTATATATTTGTGGCAACTAGATTAAGCATAGCTAGGGTATGGAAAAACCCCACCCTTAGTTTTGAGGCAGTTAAAAACGGGGCAACTGATATTATCATCAATGAGATAATCACTGCCATTCTAACAGACACACAGTTGAAAGTCACAATTCCTTTGGGGGTGGGTGGAGGGCAGAGGCAATGTCTTTTCAATTTTAAATAGACCTTAGCTTTAAAATGAGAAAAGTAGCCTAAAGTGCCACTTGCTGGTTAAAAATCAGAAAAGAAAATGTTAATATGATATATTTTATATTTTTCTGACACAGAAAAAAAAAGAAAACAAAAAAACGTTTTTAAAGCATATTTTTTAAGCTGCAACAATAAAAAAAAAGAAAAAAAAAAAGAAAAAGAAAGCATGTACAAAATTACTACACATTTCCTTTAAAGTCACTAAATGCATTTGTTTTTACTGAGGATACATAAAACTGTTCAAGCATGAGGTTTTCTGTGAAAAGCATATGAAAAACATTTGAACGCTGCTAGACGAGAAATTAATTAACACCCAATAAATTATCTACCCATCTGATATTTCATTTTTAAGGCATATACTGCACAGTAAAACCACCTGATGAGACCTCTGCTCATGAATTCCCAGGCCCGAAAACCTGCTGTGATCATAGTGAAGGGACTGGATTGTTTTTTTAACTATAATATGGAAAATGCAATAGGTTTAAAAAAGACTTTAGACTTGAGAAAAGCCTAAAGACTAAAGTGAGCAGGCACACATACCATTTCAAGGATGACCATAAAACAGAGACTGTGACAGGAAGATCTTGGCACTGGAGTTCTCATATAAAAGTATGGTGATAACTCAAGAAGCCAGCTTTGATCTATAACATTAGGGGTCGACTGGTGTTTTAAAGTGAACTTGTAAGACCAAGTATCAGAGGCACCTAAAATTTGACTCTTGCCTGCCCTGGGAGTCCTCCGAACACAAAGCATATGCACTATACTGTATTAGTACTGACTTTCCTGAAAGTCACAGTTTTCACACCCTCCTTCCACCATGAAGGTTAATTCAGTGAAGACACCTAATGTGTGAAATGCAATATTTAACAAAATCTGGTATTGAAACCCCAGTTGGGAACCCAAGGAAAGAGTGGAGCCAAATTGCCAAAACTCCCTAAGACCTTCTTATAGGTTGCTTTCAAAGTGTAACATAAGTTTTACATGTTTTCATTGTTATTGGATTACTCAAATGTTCTGTATGTTTGGGACTCATTAGTTGAGTGGCACAACTGGGTCCTTCTACCACAGATCCAAGTCTTTTCTGCAAGAGAATCTAATAATTACAGACTTTACACATGATTCCACTGATAATGGTGGTGTAGCCTTAAAATACCATGCCAGAAAGAGATATTTCTGTACATTGTTTTTCTCACAGTGACTTGTGACATGTTATTACAGCATAGATTTTCACTTTTCATAGAAATATGATTTAAATGATCGGTTGGGGGTATTTTAAAGTTTAACGATCATCTATTCTCCAGATTTACACACTTATCTAACACTCTTTATAGGGAACAAAAACAACAAATACCTATTATGAAAAGGCCAAACAATGGGAAATCAGCTGAACATGTCCAACCAACTTTTTTCAGAGTGGTGCCCTATGGTTCAATTAGTGTTCTTGTTAGATCTTACTTTATCAATATAGTATACATAGATTTAAAATCTTAAAGTAAAATCTCTTTTTAGTAATATATTTCTATTTTTGCTATTTATAAAAGCAAACTATTGCCACTCTCATTTGTCCATTCTTTTTCTTTGTCTCGGCTTATGATCTAATTCATGGCAGACTTTGCAAAGCCCCGGCTTTACATGAGAAATGCAAACAGTTCATGTAATAAAAACCAGCCAACATATTGAGATTGGCTACCCTCCAAATACTTTATATGTTTTATTTCAACCAAATCTCGCCTGTGAACTGAAGAGTTACTGCAGTTTCTATTGAGAATTTTACCTTAGAATATGTATTGAAAGTTATAACTTTAGGCATTGCTAAGGTTGTCCAATGAATGATGTTTTACTGCAAAGCCTAAAATATATTTAATTCTGAAACATAGCAATAACTAATCAAAGATAACAACATTTTTATGTTACTGCCTTAAATTTATTTGCTAGAAAGATGCATATTTTAGAATTTATTTTTATCAAATTGACATAAATATTTAAAGGAGAAGTCCAGCCTGATCTTATTCGGATGGACTTCTCCTATGGGTCACAGGAGTGAAATTCCTTTTGCAATCCTGTGACCCGTTTTCAGCAGAGAGCGGTCTGGAGTCTGCTCTCTGCTGACGTCACCAAGATCCGTCCAGGCACGAGTCATCCCGCCTCTGGAAGTCTGGATCCACCAGGTACTGTACCAGGACTGTTAGGCGTCTCAGCCTCTCAATGAGGCAATGAGACGCTAAGTGGTTGAGACGGAGCTCCCGCCCCTCTACAGTTTAGCACTCCAATGAGTGTGGAGAAGTCAAGCAGGAGAGCTGCTGCCTGGCAGGCAGCAGCTCTCCGCTCGGGGAGGTGAGAGAACCGAGCAATCAGTGGTGTTCAGTGGCTCGGTTCTCAGTGAAGAGGCGGTGGGGGACAGATGGAGCATCAGACCAATGCTGCACCCACCTAAGAAAGTATGATTATGGCATTCAAAAAAAATCCCATACTTCTCTTTTATTTTGTGTGAATGTAAGCATTAACAAAATGTAAAAATTATTTACAAATGTATTTTAAAAATGAACTTAAAAATTAAGCCTTAAAATAAGCTACATTAACTTTTCATTGTTATAATGTCACTGCATGCCAAAGAGAAAAAAAAGAAAAATGTGAAATAATCTGAAGATTGTATAGATTAAATTTGACTGAATATCACACGCACGTCAGGCTTCGTACACACGACCGTTTTCCTCGACAGAATCCATCAAGAAACTTGGTGGCAGAGCTTTTTTGCCGAGGAAAACGGTGGTGTGTATGCTTTTCATCGAGAAAACTGACGTGGAACTCAACAAGAAAAAAAAAGAACAAGTTCTCTTTTTCCTCATCGGGAGTCTCAATTTCCTCGTCGTGTTTCTCGTCGAGCTAGTTTTCGATGAGAAACACGTTCGTGTGTATGCTTAGAAACCCGCGCATGCTCAGAATAAAGTATGAGACGGGAGCGCACCTTCGGTAAAAGTAGCGTTTTTAATGGAGATAGCACATTTTTCACGCCAGTTGTGCAAGGGTTGTGCCAGTGGAATCGAACTTCCCCTGCCGTCGCATGTGTTGTACGTCACCGCATTTGAGAACGATGAGATTTGGTCTTGACTGTGTGTACGCAAGGAAAGCTTGTCAAGTTTCTCGACAAGCCTAACAAGGAACTCGTCGAGGAAAACGATGTGTCTTTTCCGACGAGTTCCTCGGTCGTGTGTACGAGGCCTCAGAGTTCTTGAAGGCAAATGCATTGGTGCCAAATTATGTTCATCAGCCCCAAGTTCACCAATGTAGTGAACCTAAAGTGCTATTAAATCCAAAAATAAAAATGTAGTATATTGCAGCTCACCAATTCTTAAATGTGGTGGTTGTGTTTGTTTTCTTTTTATAAGATTTTTTATTTATTTTTCACCTGGTCATCTTCTCAGTAACACACTTCCTGCCTTAAGGTGTCTCCACTCTGGATGCAAGAGACATCTTTTGACAGCAACATTGTCAATCTTGGGAGAGGGTAGAATTAGATGTACTAGAAGATTTAGATGGACTTAACTAACAAATTAAAGCCACACTACAGCTAACAATTTTTAAGCAGTTACAGCAAAAAAAAATCCATTTCAGATTTATTTTTTTACATGATTTAATTAATTGATGACCGGTGTAAGCACCCCTGTCAGTTTTGAATGGTTTGTCTCAACTCACTAACTGCAACTTTTGCTGGACAGCTTGGTATGTTAAAAGAAATTGAAACATTAACCACTTCGTTTCGCTGTCACGTCCAAAGACGTGAACAGCGCAAACCTGAGGCGCCGGGTTGACGTCTTTGGACGTGACAGCCTTTCCCCGCTCCCTGCGCGTCCTCGCGAGCACGCATCGGCGAAAAACTGTGTTGGCCGTGTCCCTTGGACACAGCCAATCACAGATCGTGCTGAATGGCCAATCGCAGAGGCCATTCAGCACTCGATCCCGCTATCCAATGAGAGATGATCTCAATTGTAAACAAATGAGATCATCTCTCATCGCCGGCTTTCTCTCCTCACACACAGCCAGCGTGTGAGGAGAGAAAGAGTGACAGCAGTGACAGTGAGTGTAAAAAAAAGAAGTTAAAAACAGCGCCAGTGTCTCTGCCAGTGCCACCTGCCAGTGCAAACAGCCTGTGCCACCTGTCCCTGCCATCAGTGCCACCTGCCCCCAGTGCCATCTGCCCCTGCCCCCAGTGCCATCTGCCCCTGCCCCCAGTGCCATCTGCCCCTGCCATCAGTGCCATCTGCCCCTGCCATCAGTGCCATCTGCCCCTGCCATCAGTGCCACCTGCCCCTGCCCTCAGTGCCACTTGCCATCTGCCGTAAGTGCCATCTGCCATCAGTGCAATCTGCCGTAAGTGCCATCTGCCATCAGTGCAATCTACCATCAGTGCCACCTGCCAGTGCAATCTACCATCAGTGCCACCTGCCAGTGCCACCTGCCTGTGCCATCTGCCTGTGCCACCTGCCATCAGTGCTATCTGCCCGTGCCACCTGCCCGTGCCACCTGCCCGTGCCATCTGCCATCAGTCATCAGTGCCATCTGCCCGTGCCATCTGCCCGTGCCATCTGCCCGTGCCATCGGTGCCATCTGCCATCCGTGCCATCCGCCCGTGCCAGCTGCCATTAGTGCTACCTGCAATTAGTGTAATTTGCCATCAGTGTCACCTGCCAGTGCAATCTCCCATCAGTGCCACCTGCCAGTGCAATCTACCTTCAGTGCCACCTGCCAGTGCCATCTGCCTGTGCCACCTGCCATCAGTGCTATCTGCCTGTGCCACCTGCCCGTGCCATCTGCCATCAGTGCATCTGTCATCTGTGCCATCTTTAGCCAACAATGGCTAAAAGATCCTTTTCGCTCGAGGAGGCATATGAAATTATGGCGGCTGACGAGAGCAACGGGGAGCTCTGCGATTCAGATTCCACTGAAAATTCGGACAATGAATCTGACATCACCTATGAGCCGATAGTCAGCAGTGGAGAAGAGACATCCGAGGAGGAGGAGGAGGAGGAGGAAGAAGAAGAGGAGGAAGAGGAAGAAGAAGAAGAGGAGGAGGGTCCACCCGCCAGAAGAAGGCGTATTGCTAAGGAGGCAGTGCCATCCACCAGCACCGCTGTGCCATCCACCAGCACCGCTGTGCCATCCACGAGTACCGCAATACCTCAGCAAGCAAGGTCACGTACCAGTGGGGTGTCACCTCAGTCCCAAAGGGTTAGGTCCCATGCCAGCCTTCCCTATTCCCTTCAGAACCCCCTGTGGCTTCCTCCTAATTCAGGAGAAGCCAACATTCCCCCTTTCACTGCCCAGCCAGGAGTCCAGGTGGACACAGAAAATTTTGCCCCGATTAATTTTTTTAATTTAATTTTCACCGACAACATGCTTGCCTCAATTGTTACCCAGTGCAATCTTTATGCAGAACAATTTATTTCCAGTAACCCCACATCCTATTATGCCCGTCCCTTCGAGTGGAGAGCCCTAACAGTGGAAGAGTTTAAAATTTTTTTGGGCCTCATATTCTGTATGGGACTAAACCACAAAAACCAGATACGTACCTATTGGTCAAACCGCCCCATCTACCACATGCCCATCTTTTCCTCAAAAATGCCCAGGACCAGATATCAATTGATAATGAGATTCCTACACTACAACGATAATACCCAGTGCCCTCCCCGAAATGACCCAAGTTTTGATAAACTTTATAAAATTCGGCCACTACTAAATTATTTTTCTGAAATTTTCCCCCAGTTGTTTACCCCGGACCAACAAATATGTGTAGACGAATCCTTAGTAAAATTTTCTGGCAGGCTGGGCATAAAACAATTCATTCCCAGTAAAAGGGCCCGCTATGGGGTGAAGCTCTATAAATTGTGTGACCGAGCCACGGGGTATACGTATGCCTTCAACGTATACGAAGGAAAGGACAGCCAGCTACACCCCCCTAATTGTCCAGACTATGTAGGAACCAGCGGGAAAATTGTTTGGCAACTCCTGAACCCACTCCTGGAGAAAGGATACCACTTGTATGTGGACAATTTCTACACAAGTTTGCCCCTGTTCCGAAACCTTTACCAAAAAAATACCCCAGCATGCGGCACCGTGCGATCGAACCGGAAGGGCTTTCCTCAAAGTCTTGTCGTCAAAAAATTAGAAAAAGGGGAGACGGCGAGTTTACGTACAGAGGAAGTTCTGGCTGTGAAATGGAGGGACAAAAGGGATGTGTTCGTGCTTTCTACCATCCACAACAACACATTCGTTGAGACCAGAACGAGGAATGGGCTAATCCAGAAACCAAAATGTATTCATGACTACAATAAGTTCATGGGGGGTGTCGATTTGAACGACCAGATGCTGGAACCCTACCTTTCCACAAGAAGATCATACCAGTGGTATAAAAAAGTTTCAATTTATTTGTTTAATTTGGCCGCGTACAATACCTACGTAATATATCGGAAATCCACTCCAAGACCCAAACCCTACCTTTTCTACCTGGAGGAAATCACCACTGCCCTTTTATACCCCAGCAACCCACCAGCATACATTCGATCCGATGTGGTTAGCCGACTCAACGAGCGCCACTTTCCAGATAAACTCCCTCCCAGACCATCAGGCCACAAATGCCAAAAAAGATGCAAGGTGTGCTCCAAAGCAGGAGTGAGAAGCGACACCATTTATTTTTGTCCTAAATGCCCTTCCCAACCAGCCCTCTGCGTAGTTGGTTGTTTCGCCCGTTACCATACCTCACTAAATTATTAGTCACTTTCTGCCATTTATTTTCACACCCCTTATACCTCTGCTTATGACCCCGGCTTGTTATTTGACCACGATTCTGCCTACCGATTCTGTTTATACCTCTGCCTGATCTGGAACTGACCCTGGACTGTTATTTGACCACGCTTATGCCTACCGATTCTGTTTATACCTCTGCCTGATCTGGAACTGACCCTGGACTGTTATTTGACCACGATTATGCCTACCGATTCTGTTTATTACCTCTGCCTGATCTGGAACTGACCCTGGACTGTTTGACCATTCTTTTTGCCTGCCTCTTGGACTGATCTTTTACCCTGCCAGTGGTCTAGTGGGATTCATAGCACAGGGGTCTCACATATGTGAGGGGCTCCAGAATTTGTTTTTCTGGATGAAGAAAACAATTTTTTGTTTTCTCATTCTAGATTAGGGTCTGGTTGCCCGGAGGCTTCAAAGAGATTTGGGTGGGAGAAGCCTCCACCCCTGTCCCCATTCTGTCCTGAACGAGGCCCTACTTCTGCCTGTAGGACCTATGCCATCATGGGACAGTATCCCTGCCTGGACAATTGTGTATGCCGTTGCTGACCAAGTCCCTGCCTGCTGCCTGGACCAGTGCTATCCTGCTGTGTAGAACTGCGCTACTATTACCACAGGTAATGTTTTGTTTACGCTTTGCTCAGCATAATGTATTTTGGGGTGTAATTCTTGGTATGTGCATGCTATGTGTCTCTGGAACACCGGACCGTGTTCCTTGCATGTTTGATCTCTGTATGTGGTCAGGCTGTGTAGAAGTCTAACACATGGGGTATCGTTTTACTCAGGAGGAGTAGCAGAATGTATTTTGGGGTGTAATTTTTGCTATCTAAATGCTATGTGTTGGAAATATCTTAGAAACGCACAACTTTGTGTAAAAAAAATGCGTTTATTTTTTTTCCACGTGTTCCAAAAACTTCTGGAAAACAATGAACCGTTCAAAAGACTCATTATGCCTCCTAGATTATACGTTGGGGTGTTAGCTTTCCAAAATGGGGTCATTTTGTGGGTAATTTCATTGTCCTGGTGTTCCAGGGCCTTCAAAAGTGTAATAGGTAGTCAACTAGTTAGATGTGCAATTTATGCTCCTAAAACCCCGGATGGCGCTTCCTGCATGTTGGGCCTCCGTATGTGGCCAGGCAGTGAAAAAGTCTGACACATGGGGTATCGTTTTACTCAGGAGGAGTAGCAGAATGTATTTTGGGGTGTCATTTTTGCTATCTAAATGCTATGTGTTGGAAATATCTTAGAAACGGACAACTTTGTGTAAAAAAAATGCGTTTTCATTTTTTTTCCACGTGTTCCAAAAACTTCTGGAAAACAATGAATCGTTCAAAAGACTCATTATGCCTCATAGATTATACGTTGGGGTGTTAGCTTTCCAAAATGGGGTCATTTTGTGGGTAATTCCATTGTCCTGGTGTTCCAGGGCCTTCAAAAGTGTAATAGGTAGTCAACTAGTTAGATGTGCAATTTATGCTCCTAAAACCCCAGATGGCGCTTCCTGCATGTTGGGCCTCCGTATGTGGCCAGGCAGTGAAAAAGTCTGACACATGGGGTATCGTTTTACTCAGGAGGAGTAGCAGAATGTATTTTGGGGTGTCATTTTTGCTATCTAAATGCTATGTGTTGGAAATATCTTAGAAACGGACAACTTTGTGTAAAAAAAATGCGTTTTCATTTTTTTTCCACGTGTTCCAAAAACTTCTGGAAAACAATGAACCGTTCAAAAGACTCATTATGCCTCATAGATTATACGTTGGGGTGTTAGCTTTCCAAAATGGGGTCATTTTGTGGGTAATTCCATTGTCCTGGTGTTCCAGGACCTTCAAAAGTGTAATAGGTAGTCAACTAGTTAGATGTGCAATTTATGCTCCTAAAACCCCAGATGGCGCTTCCTGCATGTTGGGCCTCCGTATGTGGCCAGGCAGTGAAAAAGTCTCACATATGGGGTATCGTTTTACTCAGGAGGAGTAGCAGAATGTATTTTGGGGTGTCATTTGTGGTATGCACATGCCATGTGAGAGAAATAAGCTATTACAATGACAATTTTGAGAACATTTTTAAATAAAAAATAAAAATCTTAATTTTGCAAAGTATTGTGGGAAAAAATTACAACTTCAAATACCTCACCATGCCTCTTAATAAATACCTTGGAATGTTTACTTTCCAAAATGGGGTTATTTGGGGGGAATTTGTACTTTCCTGGCTTGTTGGGGTCTCAAGAAATGAGATAGGTCTTCAGTACATCGGGTGTAATCAGATGTGAGAATTTTTTATGATTTGCACTATAGCTTGTAGACTCTAAAATTTTCACACAGACCAAATAATTTCGAAAAATTTTGGGTTATTTTTATCAAAGACATGTAGCAGTATAAATTGTGGCCAAAATTTATGAAGAAAAATTAATAATTTGCAAAATTTTATCACAGAAACTAAGAAAAAATCATTTTTTTTCAAAATTTTCGGTCTTTTTTTATTAATAGCGCAAAAAATAAAAAACCCAGAGATGATCAAATACCACCAAAAGAAAGCTCTATTTGTGGGAAGAAAAGGACAAAAAAATCATTTAGGTGCAGTGTTGCATGACTGAGTAATTATTATTCAAAGTGTGAGAGTGCTGAAAGCTGAAAATTGCTCTGGGCAGGAAGGGTGTTTAAGTGCCCAGTAAGCAAGTGGTTAAAGACTTACTGGCTGGATCACCAGGTAAAAATAAAGGAAAACGGCCTAAAAATGAATGCAGCCACTACATCTAAAATTTGGAAAGCTTCAAAATAATACATTTGGGGTTTAATGCATCCATATGTTCTCCCTAAACCCCCTATATCCAGGAGAGCTAAACCCATACTCTGTTTATATATATATATATATATATATATACATACATACACACACACACACACAGTATATGTCACCACACATTTATAAAGCACAGTGGTAAAAATGTGCATTGCAATCTTCAATCAATGGTACAGGAGCCATATGTTGGAACAGCTTTTGTTTGATCTTTTTATTACGAATTCTGGATCTACTGAATTCTGGTACCAGAAAATTTTACTGCCAGGGTGGCATTAATGGCATGTCAGCTTTATTTTTGTTACAATAATATTTTTTCACCATCTATTAATTTGATTCAAATTAAAGCTGAACTTCAGCCTTACCTTCAGTCTTGCGCAGTAGAACAAGCTCCTCTCATGTACTGAAATAGCTTACTTTAATATTACTGCACATTGTGAGCTTCTCAGAGTATTCATTTAAAGCTGCTTGGAGTCAGATACAGCTTGCCTTTTTTTTTGACTGGAGAACATCCAACATCATCTAGATTTTTCCTCTCCAGTCTTGCAGTCCCTTCCCTGTCTCTTTAATTTATTGGATTTCAATTCTTACACTACTTCAGGCTCAGCATTACTTAGTGCAGTCTGTGTGCAAATGTAGTCTGCGTAACAATACCCACTCCTCCAGACTGACATTCATCCATTATGTCATTTTGATATATGCATAACCCATCCCAAGAATCAACCCATTGCTTGCATCAAGCCTGAGGGATGTTGATAACAAGACTGAGACAGGGTGCTGTGATGTTTTTAGGAAGCTATGTACAGTACCCTCCCAGCCCCTCCTATCCGCCATGACAGAGGGATTGGTTTACCAAAACTGGAGATCAGATTTAGCCCAAGTTCACACTGGGTACGATTTGCTTCGATTTGAGATGCGATTTCACATGTGAAATCGCATCTCAAATCGGCGGCATTTGCCGGCAATTGTCGGCAATGACACCGTCCTAATCGGTGCGACGCCACATCTGCGGCGCTGCACCGATTTCAAAAAGTAGTTCCTGTACTACTTTTTGTGATTTCGGGCCGCGATTTACATTGACATCTGTGCAGAAACCTGCACAGATGTCTCTTAAATCGCGGCCGAAATTGGGACTGCCAGCGGGAGTGAAATCGTGCGAGTTCAGCTGAACTCGCACGGCTTCACTCCCGCAGCCCAGTGTGAACCAGGGCTTTTTGTCAAAGCTTAATTGAACAAGCTTAAGTTAATTCACAGCTTCATCAGATTTTGCACTCTCTAGTTTTAGTAAACCAACCCCAGAGACTCAATGATAACATTAATGAGTCTATAATAAGGTATATAATAAAAAAAAAAATGAAAAGTTTTATTTAAAAATGTCAGTTATTAATTAGTTTAGGGATAGAGTGTAGACTTAAACATTAAGCCATGTAGGTTTAGTTGTTGCCCTAAAGCATATGTAAACCTAGCCACTAAAATCTTGAATAAGCTTCTACATGTCAATATTTTTTTTTTTTAAGTAATGTTAAAAAAAAAATATTTTACAGCTTTAATTCAAATAATATCTGGTGTTCCTGACATGAAGGTCCTTGTTCAAGCAGATTTTGTTACAGAGTGACAATGCTTTGTCCCTGTTTCCCAATAATGCTGCTGTGTTGTCACCCTGTCACCCAGGTCTGTGATAGAGACTATAAGTGGCATATATGTATAGTCAGTTATTCAACAATTTAGAACAAGTAGCATGGCAAGTATACATTATTTTATAAGATTTATTTTCAGATTCCTTTGGGGGGGGGGGGTTATGGCACCAGCAATGCATGCACCTATGTAAAATCTAACACAATATATTGGACGTATGACATCTTCAGTGTGTTCTGATGTTCTTAACAGACACTTGACAAGGAAATACCATCTTGCTTTAAAGTTTTCATAAGCAAGTAGCCAGCCATAGCCTCTTGGCTCAATGTAAGAATGTACACTGTGATTATCACTAGCAATGCTACTCTTCAGCACTCTTTACTCTCCAGCACTCTTTGTTCTCATGAGTCAATACATCATTGTATCTTTTCCTGACACCAACACAGTAAGCACAGTTTTCTCATAATAAATTGCCCCTGTGGCATTGATTAGCTTCACTTTCCCTGACATGGAATTAGGATAAATTTACTTTGGGCTTAGTAACGCAACTCAAAGAATTATTCACTGAATGTTAAGACTGGAAGCCGGTAAATTATTATTACCAAGATGTCAGTTTATAGCAGAGCTGCCCAAACCAGTCCTCTTAAATATAGAGACATCTTTTGATGTCAGTAATAAAATCTCTTCCTTTCAGGAGATTTCAGGGCTGTTGCTTTCCTGAAAGGGTTTTCCTATATTTCTTTGTAAGTGGTCTCCCAAAGCCATTGCCTAGACACATTAGCTATACTAGTGCATTTATAAAAAATAAATAAAGGTATAATACAAGTTTCAACTATATATATCTAGTTAATTGATAATTGAAACGTGACCACCAATACCTGATTGGTTGTTTTGAGTGCAGTTATTTATTTTCATTGACCTGATTTCTGACGTTTTGAGCATGCTCTGGATGGCTGCTAAGTTTAAATCAATGTGCATACATTAAAAGACAGTTCTGAGGATTACATAAATTGTAAAAAGAACAGATACATTTACTCCAGGCCAAGTTGAAAAGGATTGATTTACTAAAAGCAAATAGGCTGTTCACTTCCCAAGGGAGTTTTATGTTTGCAAGGGAATTTTTCCCTAAGCTTAGTGAATATGGTGAACAATCACTTTGCAAAGAAAACCCAATCATGTGCAAGGCAAATAGAAAATAGAATTTTTGCACGCAAATGATTGAATGATGAAAGTCAGCAGAGCGTCTCCTCATTCACTAAGCTCTGGGGAAAAGTCCCTTGCAACATTAACAGTTTATTTGCCTTTAGTACCTTAACCCTCCTAGCCATCAACTGTATAAAGAGCACACGACTTTCTGGTTAGTACTCTAGATGTTGATTCAGGCATTGCCGTAGCACACGAGCACTTTTTTGTGTAATCTGCTGGTCTAAGAACCCTGCTTTTCATGCTGGGCTTTGGAAAACATACTGCCTTGCTTGGCCAACACTCCAGTAGCCTTACTGACCAGAAGATTTGAGCTCCTGTAGATGCTGTAGACCATTTACACATTTTAAATGGGTCCATCTAGAAACACAGTGTCACATCTTTTCACCACTGCTGATCTTTGCACTACTGGCTGCTATATCCTGATTGTCCTGCTAAAGGTGCTTCAGTAGTAACATTGATTTAAGTGAACATATACTATCATGTCAATGAGGTGTGTCAATGATTCTGGCTAAAGAGGATTACACAAAACCGATATTAAAGTGACTAATTTAGTATCTTAATTTAATTTACAAAAATTTCAATCAAGACACATCTGCAACGAAAGCAATGGATATATAACTGTCTAGTGGGCTTAGAGAGCTGTTATTGTGGTCCATATGACAACCTCCCTGCTCTCATGCTCCTCCCCCTCCGGCTACTCAAAAATAAAGATAAAAAAAGCCAAAGAAGGTTAATTGGTTGAAACCTCTCAAAAAACTTCACCAATATTCAAATGAAGTCATTGAGTAATCAGTCTCCATCCTCCTGACACCATGTGTATCCCCAAAACAAAATAAATAACATGTTTTTGCTCAGTAAAATGAGCTTCATCAGGAGTAAATAAATCCTACCATTTACTAAAATTCTAATAAATGTAAGGTTTTTCATCCTCCTGGTGGCTTTTGGTGCATGGGAATATGTACCCCCATTTCTTGTTTAAGTGCAAATGTGGTCATGAACAAATATGATCAATGGCATTATCACAGTACTTTATTAATTTAATTTAGCAATGGAAGTGCGGTGAGGGAGGGTCGCATGGCAGCAGGTCATCATGATTGACTATAGATCTACATCAAAAAGACATGAACGACAATGGTTTTACATTAAAGGGCATTGTTTACATTTTTAATGTTTCTATAGATCTTTTTTTACAGTGTCTGTGTGTTTATTTATATTTTTTAAACTTTTTAAATAGACATTGCCATCCTCCCTTGCAAGGTACACCAATGTTGAAAGGCATTTTTCTTGGTATATTACAGAAAGAAGGGACCACTTACTTGCTGCCTTCCCTTTTCTGGACTCGATAAGGGATCTGGTTCAAATATTAGAAGGAACCCCACACCTTTTTGCTCAGTTTTTTTTTTTTTTTATAAAAAAAATAACTGCATGGGGTTCCCCTTAGGACCAAGAATATTATTCTGCATGTAGCCTGGACGGCCAGGAAAAGAGCATGTTGATCATTCACCTTTCCTCCTTCCTGTACCATACCAATCCACATGACTTTCAACACCTTGCATGGAGGGGCAGTTAAGCATCTTCCTCTTACAAGGCACCTTGTAATGACGTTAAGGAACAAGGGTATCTTGACAGCCATTCCCTCAAAAAGGATGTGTTGGTTTGTGAAGGGGGATATATAGGAATTTGGAAGCCCTTTTTTTAATAAAGTGTCCCCCTGGACAAGCCCACCCAACAGAATGAGTACAGGGGTACATTAGTGCCCCTTTATCTATTTCCACTTGTTTCATGATCTATTTCCACAGTAAAAAAAAAAAAGATATCCACACAGTGAAAAAGCCCTTTGCTGCCAAAACAGTCTGAATATCAAAGTAATATCAAATATTTCAGTTTTCAAATGGGTATAGATATCTTAAATATTTAGAGGTGAATATGGTTAGTTGTTCTTTTACATATTGTAACTTGTTTGTCCTAGATGTAAAGGGTCTTTAAATGTACTACAATAAAATTATAAAACTTCAGGACCAATGAAAGAAGTTCATATGGTGCGTTAAAAGTTAAAGAGATGTAAACTTAAATGAATAACATATTTTTTTTTAAAGCACTGTGTATTGTAAAAAAAAATGTTTTTCCAAAAATATACTTTAATTTGCCGTTGCACCTTAGGGCTGCTGATCGCATGATGCTTCCTTACAGCATGCACTCCAGTGATGGCTGCATCGCATGCCTAAAGCCAAATTTCCTGATGTTGACAACTGTTAATTATTCTTGCATAATGTGTGTTGAGACAGTCACTTGTAGTTTCTATGGGGTGTCTGTGTAAGAGGGTGACTATGTCGGAGAAAAATTGGGAGACAGGAACAAAGTGTGGTCACCTTTTAGAAGAAAATATCTGAACAAGGACCTTTATGACAGTATGACCAGATATTACTTTAAATACAATTACAGATTTTAACATTTTGAAATTAATTTAGTCTTAGGGTTTTCGTATATTTCTCTACAAAAAAAAGGATCTTTTTGTCAACCATTTTTGTCCTGTATTAAACAGTCTCCACAGAGCACATATTTGTCTGTACTAATGTCAGTTATCTAACAGTTTAGAACCAAAAAGCTTTTGATAAATGACCTACATGATGGTCGCGACTCTCAAGCATTAGTATGTTCTAATAACTTAATTGCAAGTATATCTGTCTTGCCTGGAGGACTTGCTTAACAAAGCTATCTTGTTCAAGGCAAGCTGAAACTCCTGTCTTGTCAGTCACAGTTGCCAGCAACTTCTGAAGAGCCCATGCTGGGTCTTATTGAGTTATGCCCATTGTCTGCACACAGAATGCACCATCTCTTTGCTGTAAAGCTCCATCTTCATTATATGACATTATTGAATTACATTTTTTGTCCTGCACGGCTTTTATTAATATCCACATGAAAGGGTAAACACATGGTATACATGACACATGGTATAACTTTTATCTTTGGACAGATAATTGGGTAGAGATATATAAAATCCATTTATTTTTCTGTCAAACTTTTGAGAGCATTATTTAATTTATAAACCCACTATATATATATATATATGTGTGTGTGTGTGTGGTAGACAATAGGTAGATATAAAAGTATATCTAAACCCAAGAACAAAAATGGATTATTTTGCAGCTTACTAGTCTCTCCTATGATGTAGTAGCCAACTACATAATTTTTGCAAGTCCATAAAAATTCCTTTTTGTCTTGACAGAAATGTTGTGTATTGGTTATTTCCTGTGTACTAAACTGAAATCTCAACCAATTTTATCAGACTTCCCAACTATCTTCTGTAAACTATATAACAGCTCATCCCTGGGTAATGAGATAAGGGAACGTGTTTTTGTTCCAAAATAGGAGAGCAGGCTAGGGTGACAATGCTACAGTACAGTGAATGAGGACAGCCACCCTAGGAAAGGATGTATGTCACAGGCTGGATCAACAGATTCAACGAAAAGAGCCTGAAAAAGGAAAGTGAATGCAGCCTTCACATTTAAGAACTGGTAAGCTGCAACATATTACATATTTTGTTCAGCAATTTATAGTAAATACTGACTGAAGATTTTTATTAGAAACAAGAAGTCTATGGGCAAGATCTTAGATATTAGAAATTGTCAGGCTACTCACTAACAGACTTGCAGTTTACATATGAGGTATGTCTATTAAATAACGAGACTGTGATTCCACCTAGTAAACAAAGCAGTCAGAACCGGTTATAACTGCATGTGTGGTGATCTTGAACATGTTTGAACCTGCAAGACATGCAGCAACACTCTATGAAGTTCAGTTGATTGTGAGTCACCATTTAGTTTGGTTGTGTTTTCTGTAGTGTGACGAAAAAATGCTCAAAAGTTGAACAACATGTCAATTTGAAATGTTTAGTAAAATTGCACAAAACACTAACAGAATGTTTTCAAATGCTTACTACAGCTTATGAGTATAACGGCCTGTCTCGCGCGCGTGTGTGTGTTTCAGTGGCACAAAAGATTCAGCAAAGGACGTGAGAATGTTGAAGATGATGAACACCCTGGATGACCTTGCACTTCAAGAACCAAAGAAAACTTTAGAAAAAATCAGTCAGATTGTTCGAAAAGACCACCGACTCAGTGTTCGAATGATAGCTGAATCCATGCTCATTGTGTTTTTGGATATCAGGGATGTAATTTTGAAAGAATGGGTTCCAGAAGGCACAACAGTTAACCAGCATTATTATAAGGAAGTTTTGATAAAGCTGAGAAAAAGAGTCCGAAAAAAACGACCGCAACAGGGTGAAAATGGTTTAATTCTTCACCTGGACAATGCGCCTGTTCACACAGCACTTTCTGTGAAGCAGTTTCTGACCGACAAGCACATTACTACACTTGAACATCCTCCATATTCGCCCAATTTATCTCTATGAGACTTTTATCATTTACTAAAAGTTAAATTAGTGCTTAACCACTTAAGGACCGCCTACTGTACATTTACGTCAGCAGAATGGCACGGCTGGGCACATCAACGTATATATACGTTAGTTCTAGTACCCAGCCGTGGGTAACGGGCGCGCGCCCGCGGCGCGCTCCCGTGACCCAGTCCGAAGCTCCGGGACCGGGACTCACGGACCCGATCGCCGCTGGAATGCGGCGATCGGTCCCCGGAGCTGAAGAACGGGGAGAGCCATGTGTAAACACGGCTTCCCCGTGCTTCACTGTGGCCGCAGCATCGATCACGTCATCCCTGTTATAGGGGGACGTGATCAATGACATCACACCTACAGCCACACCCCCTACAGTTGTAAACACACGCAGGGAACACACAAATCCTACAGCGCCCCCTTGTGGTTAACTCCCAAACTGCAACTTTCATTTTCACAGTAAACAATGCAATTTAAATGCATTTTTTGCTGTGAAAATGACAATTGTCTCAAAAATGTGTCAAAATTGTCCGCTGATCGCCGCTATTTGTAGTAAAAAAAAAAAAATTAATAAAAATGCAATAAAACTATCCCTTATTTTGTAAACGCTATAAATTTTGAGAAAACCAACCGATAAACGCTTATTGCCATTTTTTTTACCAAAAATAGGTAGAAGAATACGTATCGGCCTAAACTGAGGGGAAAAAAATTATATATGTTTTGGGGGGATATTTATTATAGCAAAAAGTAAAAAATATTGCATTTTTTTCAAAATTGTCGCTCTATTTTTGTTTATAGCGCAAAAAATAAAAACTGCAGAGGTGATCAAATACCACCAAAAGAAAGCTCTATTTGTGGGGAAAAAAGGACGCCAATTTTGTTTGGGAGCCACGTCGCACGACCGCGCAATTGTCAGTTAAAACGATGCAGTGCCGAATCGCAAAAAGGGGCAAGGTCCTTTACCTGCATTTTGGTCCGGGTCTTAAGTGGTTAAAGGGACATGTTTTGAGTCAGTTGACGCTGTAAAGAAGAAAACGGCGGATGTGTTGAAACAGCTGACAGAAATTGATTTTCTCCATGCCTTCGACCAGTGAAAAACAACACTGCAGCAAAGTATTAGTACAAATGGGAATATATTGAAGGGGACAAGCATTACATGTGTAATACATATAAATAAAGGTGAGTTATTTAATCAATCTTATTATTTAATAGACACCTTGTATTGCTCATAGTTGATGAATGAGTAGGTAAAGAATCCTCCTTGATTAGGAGGGACAACGCCTGATTTAAAATAAGTCTGTCCAGGTTGTAGAAAAGATTCATTGCATACATATACCAGTACAGACTAAGATCTGGAGAAGCAATTCTATTTAATTTCTGAGTAAAATAATTTCTACAGCCAAGACTAAGACCCCCTTCTTTAGAACTAAAAGAAATTATTATATTCAAAGAATAATGTCTCTGTCTTGGTTGTAGAAGAGATTCAATGCATACATATACCAAAACAGACTAAGATCTGGAGAAGCAATTGTTTTTTATTCATGAGTAAAATATCCTCTACAGCCAAAACTTTTGCCCCATACACATGGTCAGACTTTTGACCAGCCAAAACCACATCGGAGTAAAAGAAAACATGTTCTCTATCTAAACTCGGATGGAATTCCTCGGAATTTTCGATGAAAAAAGTCTGATGGGGCATACACATGGTCAGAATTTCCAATGGAAAAAGTCCGTCTGACTTTTTCCATCGGAAATTCTGAACGTGTGTACGAGGCATAAGACCTCCTTCTTCAGAACTAGAAGAAATGATGATTTTGAACCCTAGTAACCTGAACAACAAGCTGCATTGACCTCCTTGATTTACCCAATAGGATAAAGAGAGTCCTGGACCACCGCGCTCCTTAAAAATTATGGCCTAGATTCACAAAGCGATTACGCCTGTGTAAATGTTGTTAGACAGGAGTAATTTCGATTTACGAGCGTTTTTACGCTAGTCGAAATCCTCAAACCATGAAAAGACACCTGCGTGCTAAATTTCGACTTTATTACGTGTTAGTACGCCTTCAGATCTACGCTGCCTGAAAATTGCGGCCACTGGGCGGACTTCCTGTTGTTTTTCACCTTCATGGTATGCTAATGAGCTTTTGCCTGGAATCCACAAAATTTCGCTCTTCAAACGCAATCTCTTACGGCACCTTTAGTCATCTTTTTTTTCCGTTTCACTATACCAGCTTTTTGCTGGTCTAATATTAGACAGCCCATGTTAAGTATGGCCGTCGTTCCCGCGTCGAATTTCAACGTTTTTCGATTTCTTTTATTATTTTTAACGTAAGTCGTCCGGGAATAGGAATGTTCGTAAACGCCGCTACTCAAACAACGAATGACGTCACGACGTGATTTCGCGCAATGCACGGCGGGAAATTCCTGAACAGAGCATGCGCAGTTCGATCGTCGCGGGGACGCGCTTAATTTAAATGCTTCACGCCCCCTACTCACGTATTTCGATTGCGCGGCGGAAAAAAAATACGATACAATAGCGTACGCGCAAAAAAACTACCTGAATTCGGCGTAGAGTCTGGTGATAGACGGCAGCGTAGCGTATTTCGATTACGCAGCGGAAGATTACATCTATGTGAATCTGCCCCTATGTCTTTATTCGTTTTTAAGGAGCGCATCGGTCCAGGACTCTCTTTATCCTATGCACCTGTGCACAGCCAGCACTCTTTCGGTTTAGTCGGAAAGAAGCAAAGGGGATTATCAGTTTTCAGAGCGGTATATATTTTTTTGATTTACTCAATATAGGGTTATTTTATAAAACTTACACATTCACCTAAAGAACAAAACATTAAAAAACTAAATTATTTACCTTCTATAACTTTATATATTCTTACACATTTTCTGCAGAACTCCTTTTATGAAACCCTATCCAGAGTAAAAAACAGAGAGTATGGGCTCCCTTTAGCTCAGTCTGAGGTTTCTGAGACAAACACAATTTTGTAACAGAGAATGGTTCTAAATACTGTTGAGTCAATAGAAAAGGCATCTGGAGAATAAGGGGAAGGGAGCCCTTTCTCTCTATTTAATCAGTTAAGTTAACTAATAAGGTAACCTTAGATATTGTACATGCTAACCATAGAGTTTTTTTTTATATGCTTAGGTAAATAGTTATAGTCCTTTACCAGTTGACCAAGGAAAGCTAACCCTTCTAGTGTGGGACCTACATTTGTATAATTGTACCCACATGTGCCAAAATAAAGCCAAAGAGCCCACAAAATTAACACTGCTCCTTTCATGGTAAGGGCAAGTAGGTGTCTAGCTTTTCAGCCACTGAAAACCAGTCAGCATCTCTGGTGTACTAGGTCGGCAGCCTTAGGACAGTGAGGAGAAAGTTGGTCACTGAAACAGAAAATAAATCTTATAATGAGTGCACTTCCTGGCAATGACAGCTGCCTAAGAGAAGATTTCCCTTTATTTGAAGAGACATTCTATTACTTCCTGGTGTGTCTTAAACAGGGCTTTCTTTCAGGTGGAACTTGGTGGAACTCAGTTCCACCACCTCTGGCTCAGACCCTTTGGTGCCTGCTCACCACAATCACGTGTAAACACAGAAGTCTGGTTTCTGTGTTTACACGTGACAGCTCTGCACTCTGTGTGCATCCTTCTTGAACTCTGCACTGTGTATGTAATGCAATACTTGTACCTAATGCCCCTTTAAGACCCTCCTACTGTTTGTGAGGTGTTTGGGGGGGGCAGAGTTTTTTTGGGGGGGGGGTCCATAGTTAAGTTCCAGCACCTATTGTTTGAGAAAAAAAGCCCTGGTCTTCAGAAAGAAATAAAGGCAACGCTCCCCAATGGGACACAGCGAGAAAAACACCTGGCAAGCGCCTTAACTGTGCCTAATGCCTATTAGACACAATTTCAAGAGCTGATCATGACTGTTCATGCAAAAGAATGCACAGAGACAAGCACAAAGATTTTTCTTGTAAGAACAAAACAAATGATTTTTGTGCAATTAGTGTAGTCATTGTACAAAAAAATTAAATGACCAAGACCATGCATGCTCGGAAACAAAAGAATAGATTACAATACAATAAAATACATTACAGTACATCACTTCCAAAGTTGTATTCTGGCTAATGAGAATCTTTGCACCTTTGAGTGAGTAACTTGTATAGCGCGGACAAATGCGAGTCGAATCGCCTCAAGGCGCTTGTATCCTTCAGTAACTTATTCGTTTTCAATATGAGACTAGCATGCATACATAAAAAAAGATCATTCATGCAATATTCTCATCATATGTACGAGGCTTTACTCTATTCAAAACAAACACAAGTTTTAGTTTCAGCTATACTGCAAATCAAATAGTTGTAACTATGTAAAATGTGTTTACAAAACCAGACAAATCAGACCTCAAAATTTGAAAACTAATAGGTCTTAGTTTTAAAGAAAGATACAGGCAAACTATTGTTAAAGTTTCTCCTGGTGCAATCTGAGCTTGTAATTGCTCTCCAATACTCATTGTCATATATCTATATGTTATTATATGTGCTTATGTCATATCCGTTACTCTATACATTTCTTGGCAGCGATTAGAGTTCCTAGCAAAACTGTCAAAACTGTAAAGTGAAATAATCTTTAAAATGCCATGAGGTCATGTTCCCATACATAGCGATGGATGGAGAAGTTTGGCTAATTGACTTCTAATTATATCATAACTATCCTCATAGCTATTGTTGATGCTTGTACAAAGCACTAAACTGGGCAAAATACAGTAAAATTGGGCAACAAGACCAAACTTGCCACAAACGCCAGAAAAGGAACGTTCTAGCAGAAAACTTGGACCGTATTGAGGAAAGGCAAGTGGGATATTGGATAACAAACTGGGTCAACACAGACACAACCAGCAATCCATGGGCTTTCTGACTGAGCACTTCCGAAGCCTCGTACACATGAGCGTTTTCCTTCAAGATTTTGTCTTGACAGTGTGTATGCAAGGAAAGCTTGACAAGATTCTCGTCAAGCTTGACAAAAACCTTGTTGAGGAAAACAAAGTTTCTTTTACGACAAGATTCTTGGTCGTGTCTACGAGGCCTGAGACCAAGAGTAGTCCAGGTATGCACTGATTATGCTTTTCGACACTGTTTATAATTTTCATTCTAGGCCTACATAGTGGTCACTGCTGCTACTGTTGCTACTTGTGCTGCTTCTTTGGCCTGTGCAAACAGTGGTCGTAGAATAGAAATCCAACAGTAAGTGAAAAGGGCCGTATTCTTCAGAACTAAGCCTTAGGGCTGTCTGCTTAAAGAGGAAGAGCCTGGGGGTTACTTCCGCATATCGCGGCTCCGGCGCTCTGATTGGCTGGAGCTGTGATGACATCACTCAATGAGGAACGGCACACTACAGTGCTCCTGCGCCGCTTGTCTATACGGCGCATGCACCATAGACAGCGGCACCTGTGATTATAGTAATTATCTCCCAAACCGTGGAGGTTTAGGAGATATTTCAAGCACCTACAGGTAAGCCTTAATCTAGGCGTACCTGTAGGTTAAAGTGGTTGTAAAGGTTAAAGAAAGCTGCAGTAGATAACACACTACTGCATAAGCTCCCTCTGGTCAAGCGTTTGCAGGATTTCATTCAGGTAGGACAAGAACCTGTTGGCCGGTTGCCGATGGGAAAGGTTGTATACCCAATTATTATTTTTTCCTAAATAGCTTCCTTTACCTTAGTGCAGTCCTCCTTCACTTACCTCATCCTTCAATTTTACTTTTAAATGTCTTTATTTCATCTGAGAAATCCTCACTTCCTGTTCTTTGTCTGTAACTCCACACAGTAATGCAAGGCTTTCTCCCTGGTGTGGAGGGTCATGCTCGCCCCCTCCCTTGGACTACAGAAGAGTAAGGAGCCCACTAACACACAGCTCCTTTCTCTATCTGCAACATAGAGAGCGTCCTGACTCTCCTGTAGTCGAAGGGAGGGGGCGAGCACGACACTCCACACCAGGGAGAAAGCCTTGCATTACTGTGTGGAGTTACAATTGTATTAACATTTTGTACATTAACTAACTGTTCCAGGTGGTGTAGTAGGCTGTTTGTTTAGAATGACTGGCATAGCATGATTTGAACCAGATAATAAATTGGTATTCCTCAAAATATATTGTATACACTAAAGATGTGCCTGATGGGAAAATGTATTTCATTTTGTTTCCGATTCCTTCATTAAGGTAATCATTTCTTTTTGTCATATTCATTATGTTAGAATGCTTCATTTTCAGAATTTGTTTTGTATATTTGTTATTTTGTAATTGAATTCCAAAATGAATTTGAATCGAAAACATGTTGCAATACATACAGTAAGGTATGAAAGTGAAATAAGATGACGATTCCTGCTTAAGCTACTTTATAGAATAGGATAGAAAATAGTAGAATGGAATAGAATAGAAAACAAAGGAATAAAATAGAAGGAACTAGAAAATAATAGAATAGAATAGATAGAAAATAAAGGAATAGGATAGAAAATAATATAATGGAATAAAACATATTCTATTCTTTTTAATTTTATTCTATTATATTCTGTTTAATTTTATTCTATTATATTCTGTTTTATCCTATTATATTCTGTTCTATTCTACTATGTTTTATTATTTTATATTCTATTTTATTCCTTTATTTATTTCCATTCTATTCTATTTTATTCTATTTTCTTTTATTCTATTGTATTATTTTCTAGTATATGCTATTTTATTCTATTCTGTTATTTTATATTCTATTCTGCTTTATTCGTGTCTATGCTATTCCAACCTTTTATTTTCTATTTTATTTTGTTCTATTTGTTTCAATTCATTTTCAAATTCAAATTCATTTTTTAGATAGAATTCAAATTCATTTCCAGATTCAAATTCAGACAATTTTTTTCCTTATAATTTATTCTGAATAATGATAATTATATTTCAGACAGGAGGCTTCATATCTTGCATTAAATCTTTCTTTTAATGCCCATAGCAGAAAACAGAACATTAATCTTTTGATAACAGAAAAAACTTTATAGAACTACAATTCCCAGCAGCCCCGGGGTCCCCTCCCCCTGGGTCATAGTCTCTATATATGGGGCTGTCTGGGTCTCCTCCTCCTCTTTCTTTCTGCTCATGGCTGAAGATAAGTATTGCTTTAATTTTATTACCAGAATTTATTGTTTAATACTGTAACTATTACTGTTTTATAGTATTAGTATTCAATTGTACTGTGTCTGGAATACTGCGGCAACCCCGCTATTCCAGTCCGTTTTCTTACTACACCTGTGAGTACCTCAGCACTCACATCCAGTTATCGCCATCTTTCCCTCATTGCTGATTCCCCCCCTTCCTCCCCCCTTCCCCCGCACGGCAGCGCCGCGATTCGCGGGCTTTTGGCAGAGAAAGGGGGCGCGGCTGTGTGACACACTCCAGACATCACAGCCCTAGCTCTCAGGCGTCCTATTGGAACTCTCCCGGCCGTAATCTCGCGAGATTACGGCTGGGGACCTCAGCTGGCGTTTCCTCCTTCTTCCACTGACTTCCTGAAGGTACAGGAGCTGTGACTGCTGGCTGAGACGTCTGCTATAGCTCTTATTCTCCCTCAGGTATCTCACCCTTAACTTGACCACACACAGTGTCGGACATAGGTGCCACACAGTGTCCTGCAAAGAATTTATTTTACCCCAAACGTTGATTGTCAGTGATTTATCCCTGACAATCTTAGAATCGTTTTACTACTTTTGTTAGAAAGATATTTCTCTTGATTCAGATGGCAACTGACAATAATGGCTCGGGGCTCCCCAATGAGGTGGTGGATTTAGATGCCTCCCATCTACTATCCACAGCCCAGATACAAGATCTAATTACAAAATCCATTCAGGCAGCCTTGGCTGCCAATGCAGTGAATCAAATGCCAATGCCACCCACCTCGGGACACACCCCAATGGGGGGTAAGGCATCCCAAAAACGAAAGCACCTAACAGTGCACTTTGACTCCCCGGCAGGGGAAGTTTATAATATGCCTCAGGCAGAATCCGAATCGGTCTGCCACACCCCGCATGTACCTATTCAAACTCGACCCTTGAGCCCCAAGGAGAATAAAAATGGGCAAAAATCCGCCAGACGGATTAAACCGGACTCATTTGAAACATCTGATGAAGAGTCCGACGTGTCTGACAGAGCCGCGGCCTCTGATTCAGACATGGATGGCGAGGACGATGCGGGGTTCACGGCGGACTACCATGACGCCAGCACTGAAGTGCCACATACGGCCATCCTAGACTCACAGGGCCAGGCCTTGTTTAATCCCGACGAAATTTCACATCCTCGCTCGGGGGATTGGGCCCCGTTACCCCATGTGGCCCAATATCTTGAGCTTTGGACGAGACGGTCCTTAGACAGGGTGAACCGTAACAAGTTACACGCAGAATGCCCCAGACCATACGTGGCAAATAAGGTTGCAATCACCCCTGAAATAGACCCGGTGCTCCTCAAATATCTTACGAGGTCCGGGAAATACCCAAAAAAGGGTATTGAAAGGTCTTTTAAAACCATTCAGGACCGTATACTAGACATTCTTGGTCCGCTTACAAAAATTTTGAATTTGGCGGAGCAATCGGCTTCATCAGCCCAACCAATAGACCTGTCACAACTTAGGGGCTGGGCCCAACGTGCGATATGTTTGCTGGGTACCGCAAACACGACTTGCTCAGAGGAGCGTCGACGCTCCATCTTGATAAAATTGGACCCCCAACTCAGCCATCTAGCGGAGAATGAACCAGGACCCTCTGCCGAGGGTCTCCTGTTCGGGGACGATTTATTAAAAAACATAAACAAATTTGTCAGCCTTTTCTCAAGCCTGGATAAGGCACAGACCTCGTTGAAAAAATCACAACCTGGCAAGGTTTTTGGAAAGGCCGGTAGAAACAGAGGGCGATCTACCGGCCGCACTACCCCGTACAGGCCCTATTCAAGACCACCAAGCCAGCAGTTCACTCCTGCTCCACAACCGTATGCCATGCCCATGGCCCACCCAGCTCCCTTCTTTCCTCCCCGTGGACGCCCCTGGAGAGGACGCGGAGGACGTGGATTTCCCAGATCTAGACCACCGACCGGTGAGTACACTCCCACACTCAGTTCCACATACACTGGTGGGGGGCAGGCTAATGTATTTTTCCCACGTCTGGTCCACGATTTCGGCAGATGCATGGATCCTCAATACGGTGACGGGCTATCAGATAGAGTTGTTGTCTCTCCCGACCCTCAATGTGATACCCCACCCCATCCGTTTTTCCCCGCAAAACGTGGACCTGATAGACGAAGAGCTCAAGGAGCTTCTGTCCAAAGGGGCGATTCAGGAAGTAGATCCCTTTTCACCCGGCTTTATCAGCAACATCTTTCTGGTAAAGAAGAAAGACGGCGGCTACCGCCCTGTCATAAATCTGAGAGAGCTCAACCAGCACGTGGCTTACCGTCATTTCAAAATGGAAGGTATCCATCTGTTGCGCGATCTCCTCTGGCCGAAAGACTGGCTAGTCAAGATAGACTTAAAAGACGCATATCTTACTGTCCCTATGCACCACGAATCTCAATCTTTCCTAAGATTTCAGTGGAAGAACCGAATGTGGCAGTTCACCTGCCTCCCATTCGGATTGTCATCAGCCCCCTGGTTCCTCACCAAACTACTCAAACCAGTAATAGCTGCTTTGAGGAGCAGAGGTGTACGCCTAATTATCTATTTGGACGATCTCCTTATTCTGGCACACTCCAGAACACAAGCCTTGTTACACAGCCAATGGGCGGTCTCTCTGCTAATGGAACTTGGTTTCCTCATCAACTACAAGAAATCCGTCCTGGATCCCTCTCAAGAGATGGAATTCCTGGGGTTTCTAGTAGACACCAAACAGGCTATGCTTCTATTACCGAAATCAAAACTGGCTCTGATTCGCAAGGAAATCAGAGCCACGCTACGCAAAGGTCTAGTATCCCTTCGTGTGATTGCTCGCATAGTAGGCCTTTTGTCGGCCTCCATCCAAGCAATATTTCCAGCCCCCTTACACTACCGGGCTCTACAGAGACTCAAAACACTTCACTTACGCCAAGGGTTACGTTACGCGGACGAAGTTCCGTTGGACCCAGAGGCAATAGAGGAATTACTGTGGTGGCTTCGCCACGCCGTGGCATGGAACGGCAGAACGATATTCAATTCCTACCCCGATGTGATCATAGAATCCGATGCGAGTCGCCGAGGCTGGGGTGCCCGATGTGGACAACTCACCACAGGAGGGAAATGGTCCGAGGAGGAATCTCTCCTCCATATCAATGCCCTAGAACTTCTGGCAGCATATTTTGCCATCAAGAGTTTTCTCCCTCTCACTTCCAACAGATGCGTGCTTTTACGCATGGACAACGTGGCGGCGGTGCAGTATATCAACCGCTTAGGGGGCACGAAATCCAAGGTGCTGGCGGACATAGCGTCCGACTTTTGGCAATTTTGTCTCTCAATACATACTACCCCAATAGCGGAATACCTCCCCGGGATATCCAACGTAGTTGCAGATTGGAACTCGCGCTACCTTACGGACTCCAGCGACTGGACGCTGGATCGTACGGTCTTCCTTGCCCTTCAAACTCTGTGGGGTCCCTTTCATACAGACCTCTTCGCCTCGCGCCTCAACAGGCAACTACCCCACTTTTACAGCTGGAGGCCGGACCCGGAGGCGTCAGCAGTCGACGCGTTCCGACAGGTTTGGGCGCGGGGAACGCACTATGCGTTCCCTCCGTTCAATATGATCACCAGAACCCTTCTTCAGGTGACAAGTCAGAAGGCGACGGTGGTGTTGATCACCCCCTGGTGGCCGACACAACCATGGTTTCCCCTTCTCATGGGAATGTCGATCGACTACCCCCGATTACTCCCCTTCTCCCTTCATCTTCTGTCAAACACAACCAAGGGTTACCACCCCCTGATTCTGAATGGCAATCTTCCTCTGTTAGCATGGTTAGTCTCGGGGTCGAGTGCCCCGATAACACTATTTCACAATCGGCTAGAGACCTCCTCGCCCTGGCCTGGGCCCCAGGGACTAGATCGGCGTACCGATCTGCCTGGACTCTGTGGGTTCGTTGGTGTGATCAACGGCAAATTGATGCCGTTCATGCACCTGTATCAGCTGTAGTGAACTATCTAGCAGACTCTTATGAGGCTGGTAAATCTTATAGTTCATTGAATGTCTATAGGTCTGCCATCTCGGCTTATCACTGCCCAGTGGATACGTTACCCGTAGGAAGGCACCCTTTGGTATGTAGGCTCCTCCGAGGGGTAAAGTTCAAACGCCCCCCTCGTCCTAGATACCAATCTACGTGGGATGTCGCTCGGGTTCTGGAACTCTTCGCCACCTGGGAGGACAATGACACCCTCCCTTTGAAGAATCTTTCTATCAAACTCTCTACTCTTTTATGCCTGGTTTCCATCAAAAGGGTCTCAGATGTTAAGGCACTTGACATCTCCCGACGTCAATTCTCGCCGGAAGGAGTGCGGTTTTCCGTGGTTCGTCGGACGAAAACGGGAATTCACTCAGTGTTTTACCCATTTTTTCCTGATCATCTACACATATGTGTGGTTCGATGCTTACAACAATACGAATCTCGGACCGCAACACTACGGTCAGTCGCTCATACCCAACTATTGATTTCATATGTGAAACCTCACCTCCCAGTGTCCTCGGCTTCATTGGCCAGGTGGGTGAGAATGGCCATGAAAATTGCCGGGATCGACGTCTCGCTCTTTGGTGCCCACTCTTCAAGAGGGGCCATGGCTACTAAAGTGGTCACGTCAGGTGGGTCTCTCTCGGACCTCTTACTGGCGGCAGACTGGTCGTCGGAAACAATTTTTCGACAATATTATTTCCGGCCACAAAGCCATGTTTCTACTTCGATACTTTAAGGTTATGTACTTGCATGTATTGTACAAGGTATGCTAGCTTTAAACTTGCAAGATATGAAGCCTCCTGTCTGAAATATAATTCGGGATTTTCCTAGCTAATATGACGGAAAATCTGAGTTATATGAAGACAGGAGGCGAGTATCTTCCCACCCTACCCACTCCTATCACGATGTGTTTCTCGTTTCAGGCTACTGAAGGGTGGAGTCTACGCCTACACGGACGGTAATGAAACATTCTGGAGTTCCCGAATGACGGTTATTCTGTTTTGTTCCAGTTGAACACAGTTCTGATCGATTAGAAAGCATCCTTGACCAAGTTGGAAATGGCCCAGTTGGCCCGAATTCCAGGTTCAGAGGAGGACTCCACGATCACCTTATTCGAGGTCCACAACACCAAGGTTACTTGTCGTTCCAGGATCGCACAAAGAAAGAGGAGGAGGAGACCCAGACAGCCCCATATATAGAGACTATGACCCAGGGGGAGGGGACCCCGGGGCTGCTGGGAATTGTAGTTCTATAAAGTTTTTTCTGTTATCAAAAGATTAATGTTCTGTTTTCTGCTATGGGCATTAAAAGAAAGATTTAATGCAAGATACTCGCCTCCTGTCTTCATATAACTCAGATTTTCCGTCATATTAGCTAGGAAAATCCCGAATTTGGTGAGAATTTTGATTTGTAATGACACTAATCACCCATGTCTAGTTTACACTAATCCACTTGTTTGACAATTTTCCAAATGGCAGCAGTAAGTTTTGACCTCTGGACATTATAAATACAGTTGCACTCCCATTCTTGCTTGTGATATAACAGATCCAATGCATGCTCATCATTTTCACACTGTATCCAGTTACAGTCAGAACTCTCAAAAATATATCTCCTTCTTTAGTGTTAAACTACCACCACCGCTAAAATCAGACATTGGTTTTCCATTGCAGTTACCAGGCATGTTCAGCACAGTGTTATTACATTAACCATAGAACTTTATAGTTTTACAAGTTTCTCAGTTTATTAGTTCTAAGCGACTGAGAACACGTGTCTTTCATTTCAATGTAATTCTCCCTGTATCCTTCTTGAATGCATACGCTTTATTTATTCCATACTTTTCTGGTTGTTTTGTTTCTGTGCTACACATTCAGTTCAGTATTCTGATTTATGCAGCTTTCATCATCTGTCTTAAAGGGGCATAAAAACCTTTAGTATAGTTAGTTACATAGTTTCCAGTTGTATGCTCTTTCAGCTGCTGCAGTTTCTGTACTAATGGTTGCTGCTTTCACAGTTGAGCAGGCTTACTGCGACTCATAATTCAGCACCGACTTACATTTCTCTTCTTTTATTTTCAACCTGCCACTCCACCTGTATCCTTATATCTATCAATAAATCACCTCCAACTGTCACATTCTACTTTAGCTACCTCCTCATCTCTTCTTTGACGCTTCTCCATGCTGCTCTCATTTTATGGTAATTGCTATTTACATAGTTTTACTGTCTGCTATTTTTTAAAGATTTTTCCTTAAACACATTTCTGTAAAAAAATAATAATAGATTTGAAAAAAAAAATCACCCTGTGAAACTTATATACATTCAAATGTATGCCCACCGTTCAGACCAACTGTTTTGCTGAACGCCACTCCACTAAAAAATGTCTGCAGGTAAACCAACACTTCTGAAAGTTTCAATCAACCCCACAGATCTCACTGGTTATTGCTGCAGACCTCCATGTCACTGAAGTAGCAGTTTCCCTATGGACTTTGGGTGACCATTTCATCAAAGCAGTGTGGGTAACATTAAGGGCCCTTTCACACTAGCGGACGAACGGTCCGCTCATTACAAGTCCGTTTACGGACTTGTAATGGGTCCCTATGGGAGCGGATCCGTTAGCGGATGATGCATCCGCTAACGTCCGCTCGATCCGCATCCGTTTTTGCGGACGGAAGAATATCCTATTTTTCTTCCGTCCGGGCAAACGGATCGGATGCAAACGGACAGACGGTCCGTTTCCATCCGACTCCCCATAGGGGAGAGCGGAGGAGAGACGGGGCGGTCCCTGCACAGTGTGCGGGGACCGCCCCGTCCGCCCGACAGCTCAGCGGAGACCCCCCGCTGAGCTGACGGACACACGGAGCGGACCGAAAAACGGACCGCTCCGTGTGTAAGGAGCCTAAAGGAGAAGTCCAGCCTGAGCTTTTTATGCTGGGCTTCTCCTCTGGGTCACAGGAGTGCAATTAGTTTTGCACTTCTGTGACCCGTTTTCAGCAGAGAGCGGTCTAAAGTCCACTCTCCGCTGACGTCACTGCCATCAGTCAGCGCAGTGCTTCATCACGTCTTCCAAGTTGGGATCCGCCAGCTGCCCTGATTGATGGCAGTCTCAGCGGCGCAACGAGACAGCCACTCCCCGCCCCTCCACTGCTCGGCGATTCAATAGGCACTGAGAAGTAGAGCAGAAGCCATGCTGACTGACAGTCAGTAGTGCTCTGCTCGGGGAGGAGTGAGAACCGAGCCATTAGTGATGTTTTGTGGCTCGGTTCTCAGTGCAGAGACACCGGGGGATAGCGGCAGCATCAGCCTGATGCTCCATCCAGGGCCGTCTTAATAGCATCATGGGCCCCTGGGCAAAGTAATGCTCTGGGGCCCTGTCAATGATGACAGTGCAGGTAAACAGACATTAAGTAGGTAGGAGGCAGACTGCCTCCCCTGTGTATCTACCACTCTCGGTGCCATCATAGGGCCCCCAATTTCAGGACAGTGTGGGCTCAAGGACCAGCTGCTTTGGGGAAAGTGCAGGGGCCCCCCATGTTCCAGTAATAGTGACATAAAGGTAATGAAAAAGAAGGGAAGTAATGAAAAATGTATTTATATTCATAGTGGATTAGCATTACAAGTAATCAATGCACAGTATAAGGGATTGTCGACAACTATTGCTCATGCATGTCATTTTCGACCGTTGTTATTTATTTTCCGTAGACTACTGTATAGTGAGATAAGAAACTTTGTACAGTAATGAATTAAACTTATTGAAAAAAAGCATTAGAGAAGATTAAGGAAGAAGAAAGGAATACAAATAAAAAGAATAATAATGTGCTAATAAGCTATACACGTCTGTTCTGTCCGTCCTCTATACCCCTCTAAAAGGGTTAAATATTTTAGACATGGTGTACCCAGGGGTTCCTTATTTTTTCAAATAAACCAATTTTGAATTCTGTATTTCTGCAGCTTCCTATGAGGGCACTGGCAGAGGAAGAGGAGACAGGAGCGCCAGCGGGGATCTAAGAAGACAAGGTTTGGGGCAGCTCTGTGCAAAACCATTGAGCAGGTAAGTATGATATGTTTGTTATTTTAAAGGGAAAAAAATAACATTTAATGCTACTTTAACTCAATGAACCATACAATTAAAAAGTACTAACTATGCCTTGGATAAATATAGGTCATTTGGAATTTGTATCCTGGACATTTACGTTGCCAGAGAGATACAGTGGGGATCGAAAGTTTGGGCACCCCAGGTAAAAATTTGTATTAATATGCATAACAAAGCCAAGGAAAGATGGAACAATCTCCAAAAGGCATCAAATTACAGATAAGACATTCTTATAATATGTCAATAAAAGTTAGATTTTATTTCCATCATTTACACTTTCGAAATTACAGAAAACAAAAAAATGGTGTCTGCAAAAGTTTGGGCACCCTGCAGAGTTAATATCTTGTACTGCCCCCTTTGGCAAGTATCACAGCTTGTAAACGCTTTTTGTAGCCAGCCAAGAGTCTTTCAATTCTTCTTCGAGGTATCTTTGCCCATTCTTCCTTAAAAAAGGCTTCCAGTTCCGAGGCTGTCTGTCACGCACTGCTCTTATAAGGTCTATCCATAGATTTTCATTTATGTTGAGGTCAGGAGATTGTGAAGGCCATGGCAAAACTTTCAGCTTAAGCCTCTTGATGTAATCCCCTGTGGATTTTGAGTTGTGTTTAAGATCATTATCCATGTTTAGAAGCCATCCTCTCTTTAACTTCAGCTTTTTCACAGATGGCATCAAGTTACCATCCAAAATTTGCTAAAAATTGTATTGAATCAATTTTTCCTTCTACTCGTGAAATGTTCCCTGTGCCACTGGCTGCAATACAACCCCAAAGCATGATTGATCCACCCCCATGCTTAACAGTTAGACAGAGGTTCTTTTCATTAAATTCTGTGCCCTTTCTTCTCCAAACGTACCTTTGCTCATTCATTCCGGCCAAAAAGTTTTATTTTAACCTCATCGGTCCACAGAACTTGTTTCCAAAATGCACCAGGCTTGTCTATATGTTCATTTGCAAAGTTCAAAGGCGGATTTTTGTGGTGAGGGCGTAGAAGAGGTTTTCTTCTAATGACTCTTCCATAAAGACCATATTGGTACAAGTATCTCTTTATAGTGGAATAGTGTACCACAACTCCAGTGTCTGCCAGATCTTTCTGGAGGGATCGTGCAGTCAAACGTGGGTTTTGAATTGCTTTTCTCACAATCCTGCGAGCTGTTCTGTCTGATATTTTTCTTGGTCTTCCAGATCTTGCTTTAACTTCCACTGTTCCTGATGACTGCCATTTCTTAATTACATTCCGAACAGAGGATATCTGAAAACACTTTGCTATCTTCTTATAGCCTTCTCCAGCTTTGTGAGCATCAACTATTTTCAGTTTCAGTTTTCTAGACAACTGCTTAGACCAACCCATGGTGCTGATTGTTGGGGCAAGGTCAGATGAGTCTGGGCATTTAAAACCTTTGAGATTTACATCACCTGGTCTTCCCAGACGATGATTGAGAACAAACCATGACACTGGCAAGTCTCAGCTTTGCAAAGGGGACAGTGCATGCTATAAATTCTGCAGACACCAATTTTTTGTTTTCTGTAATTTTGAAAGTGTAAATGATGGAAATAAAATCTAACTTTTTTTGACATATTATAAGAATGTCTAATCTGTGATGAACCTTCAATTGTGTGGCTGCACAATTAAGTTTGGTCCACAATAGCAGCTGAACCACCTCTGGGCTCTAAGTAGCAGGATTTATAGGCTCCCCCAGGTGTAATCCAAGGATGGTATCATGTTACGGGTGCTTGCAGTGCACCAGGCTATAGAAAACCTACAATGTTAAAATCCTCTCCAAATGGTTTGCAGGTTTATGTGAATCAGCAGCTAGCTCAGAGAGCAAGTGACTGTCTCCTCCATCGTCCTGGCCCCTCCCCTACACGTGACGACACAGGGCGATCCTCAGGGGGGTCTGCAATGGCCATGTTTTTAATGTTGCTTGTGTCCCTGCTAGAAAGATTTCCCCTGTGACAGGAAGTGAGAAGAAATCTCTAGAAAAGCAATAAAAAGTGACAAGGCTCTATCACCAACCCACTCTATTAAAAAAAATGTAGATGAACTTTAAAGTGGTTGTAAAATTCAGACATGAACAAAGCATATTCCTCTATAGTGTGTACTTGTCTCAATTAAGAGCACAACGCGCCATTTTTTGTCTGCTGCTCCCTTACTCTGCTAGCAGCATGAATCACTTCTGAAAAGTTTTCCTGACACCAAGAGAAAAATGGGGACAGGGGAGGGATCTCCAGCAGATTGACAGCCTCAGCTATGTTCCTGCATGCTGTGTAGAGGGGGGGGGTGTCCCTTCCCTCCAATCAGCTCTCAGAAGCTCTCCTCACTGAGCTCTGCAGAGTGTAAGTTTACCTCATGCCCCCTTTTTTCTGAACCCTTAGATAAGTGTTTTTCAACTCCAGTCCTCAAGGCACACCAACAGGTCATGTTTTCAGGCTTTCCATTATTTTGCACAGGTGATTTGATCAGTTTCACTGCCTTAGTAATCACCACAGCCATTTCATCTGAGTGAAATCCTGAAAACTTGACCTGTTGGTGTGCCTTGAGGACTGGAGTTGAAAAACACTGCCTTAGATGACCTTTATAATTCAACACTTTGAACAGTTGTATAGATGAGAGGGCAGCAGATAGACAAGTACAACTTATGTAGGAGAATTTGTTTCATCTCTGTGTATCACCTAAGGCCAGGCACTTCATTGTTTATATGTAAGGGTTTACAAACACTTTAAGCTCTGAAATAGTTCTGCATTCTAACATATTAATACTATTGCTTGATTCTCTTACAGTTTTCATTGTTTGATAACCAGGAAGTTAATATAGCTGCTGTGCTGGCTAAAACTATGTGTGCCAAGAGAAAACCTTGATGTCACAATTACAATACCAAACTTCAAATAAGCACTTCACATCCATCAGCCTTATCATGTACTCTGATGAGAAAAAGGGCCGCTCTACCTCAAGCTATTTCCTATTTAATCCTGGCGAGCACATTGGACAGTCATGGTTTCCTAATCTGAATAGAAAAGGAAATTCTATTCACTATTCCATGACCTTGACCGATTTCCGAGCTGTGTGAAGCATATTTTTCCTCAGGAAGATCAGCACTATATAATTATAATGCTTTCAGTTCATTAGGGACTTTCATCTAAAGAGCAAATATGGTCAAGGCAAAAATGTGTGGAGTGTGGAAGTGGTCATGTTTAAAAGTTTGTTTAATTTACTCATGCCATTGCCACCATCAGCCGGTATGGGTAGTTACAAAGATAGCACAAAATGATATTCCCCCAACACATTATACAGGCATACCCCCCTTTTAAGTACACAATAGGGTTATGTACTAAAGCTGGAAAGTGCAAAATCAGGCTCACTTCTGTATAGAAATCAATGAGCTTCTAACCCCAGCTTGTTCAAATAAGTCTGGTAATAAAACCTGGACGCTCATTGGTTTCTGTGCAGAAGTGAGCCTAATTTTGTGCTTTCCAGCTTTAGTAAATAAACCCCATTGTGTACTTAAAAGTGAGGTATGCCTGTAATACACTGTACTCATTTCTTACAAAACATATTGTGAAAAGTCCACTTCGGGGAGACGCATGTATGTAGTCCCAAGGGAGGGGGCGAGCACGCTGACTAACCCCCAGCCAGAACAGCTCGGATGATGGGGGAAGCTTACTGAGGAGGAACAGGAAGTGAGAAATTCAAAGAAAATAAACATTTAGAGGGAAAAGGTAAGTGAACCAACAATGCACTGGCTTAAAGGAACATATTTAGAAAATAAAAAACAAACCTTTAGAACTCCTTTAAGTTAACATGCAAATTCAACACCTTGCCAATTTCTTACAATGTGCTAGTAGGGCAAATATAAGACATAACTTAATGCTTTAGACTTCACATGCTTTCTATGCAACCTCTATAGCAAGTTGTATATAGATAACGATATCAATGTTTGTGACATTTCTTAAACTTGTTTGTCTGTGTTGGCCATATGGAAAGTAATATAAAACAGAAGATAGAGATAGTTTTGGCTCTACATGGCAATTATTATTATTTTTAATTTACACACTTTAGTAAATAAGGTCCATCTCTACCCTCTTCTCTACCAAACACAAGCTTCCTAAGCCTAACTTTAGCTGAAAAAGTCCAGATGCCATTTATCAGGATATAAATTTTATTCAAGTGTAACTAGGTTAACGGTGGAGCAAGGCTTGGGGGAGAAATAGACTTAAGTGTAAGGGTTACGTTAAAGAGGAAGTAAACCTTCAGGTATTTCTTGTACCTTCAGGTAAGCCTACCATAAGGCTTACCTATATGTACTGTAAATATCGCCTAAACGTGCGCCGTTTAGGAGATATTTACTGTATACTGTGCCGATGATGTCATTGGCCCATTTCGCTCTGAAGAAACGGCCACTCCTGCCATTTCTTCAGAAGCCTGTGCCATGACCAGTGGCTCCCGTGCGCATGTGAGAGTGACGTTACGTGGCTCCGGAGTCTGAGGCCCCGAATGGAAGACGGGCGAAGATGGATGTGGCCGATGAGGGCTTTATTTGCAGGTACATGTCCATATGCCTTTACTTTACAGGTAAGAAAAAAAAAAGTTTTTACTTCCTTTTTAAGTGATAAGAGCTAAAGTGTAGCTATACTCATCTTTGGTTTTTTTTATGTAGAGTACGGAATGGTTTAAATCCCTGTCAACTATTTTGTTTTCACTGCCTCTCGCCCATCAAGAAGACACACCAGAAAGTTAGAGGAAGTCTTTTAAAAGTGAGAGAAAATCCCCTAACCCCTGATTCACACTGAACACTGCTTTGAAATCGCTCAGTTCATCTGAAATCGCACAACTTCAAAGCAGCATTTCAGTCCGACTTCAGGGACAACTTGAAAGACATCTATTGAAATCGCCCCTGAAGTCCCAAAAAGTAGTGCAGGAACTACTTTTGTATATCGGTGCAGTGCCGCAAAGTTTGGGAGATATTTACTGTATACTGTGCCGATGATGTCATTGGCCCATTTCGCTCTGAAGAAACGGCTTCAAATTGACATGCGATTTGACCTGTCAAATCGCATGTCAAATCGCACGGATGTGAACGGGAGCTAAGGCATAGAAAAAAACACCAAAACAGGTGATCCCATTCTGGAGATTTCTCCTCAACTTCTCATGTGATGATCACTGTAAAATTGTTTATTTCCCATCACTTGTGTTTTTCAGTAATAAAAAAGCACTTCAAAGCACTATGCAGTTTGTTACTAAAAAAGTGTAATAGGTGTTGATCAGGCATGGTATTTTTTCTCAGTTTTTGTTTACCTTTTGTCACTTTACGTACAGTTAAATGCCCCATGATTCTCCTAAAACCTAGCAATAAAAACCTTGACAAAGGCTCTAACTATTTCCTACACTATCCAAAACTGAAAAAAATTTAGTCTAAAGATATAATTACATTTTAGGGTAAGCCTTTTGGTTAAGGTTTAGTACCAAGTGAAAGGTTGAGTGTTCATTTTTGGGAGTAGGTTAGGTGTTTGGGTTATATGAAAGACAGCTAAAGTGTCAAAATGACAATATATATTAAAGATACAGTAGTTGAAAGTTGGGTGCTTTGAGTGAACAGGTAACATTAAGGGTTGTCTTGGCTACTGCAAGTGGAGATTTTTTTTTTTCCTTTTTAAAAGAAAGCAGGAAAAATATATTTAGATGATAAGTTCATCTTTGAAACATGTTAAACGTTCCAGCATCTGCACCTTCACCTCCAATCCCCCCCCCCCTGTACAAGCGGGCAGGGGAGCTTCTCTCTGCACCCACTGTCACAATTTGGAAATAGCATGGCTGGGCTCTTCCCACAAAGCTGTGCCATTCATTCACATTTTTCTGCAAAAAAATGTGCATTTTTTTTTTCAAGAGGTAAACTTAACCTTTAAGGGGCACTCTTTTTATTGTTTGTTTTAAATTGTATTGTGTTTTGTAGTCATGTACATGTTGCTGATTGATAGATCGATAGATAGATCGATAGATCGATAGATCGATAGATCGATAGATAGATAGATAGATAGATAGATAGATCGATCGATCGATCGATCGATAGATAGATAGATAGATAGATAGATAGATAGATAGATAGATAGATAGAAAACTCCCTAAACTTTTTAATGCATATCACAGTCTACTAGTAACAAACTAAACTTTCTCTGCAACACAACGTCATACTAAACAGTTTTACTGTAATAAGTCCTCTTTTGTCAAATAATGATTTACAGCAAGGTTCAATCATCCATAGAAACACTTTGGGAGCACAATTGAGCATAATGGCAATGAATACCTGAAATTAAAATGAAGCTGTACTAGCTCTAGAAGTCTGCACCAATGTGGTTCTAATTATAAAGCATGTAACATGTTCCAGTTACAGGCCTACTTTTAGCATGCAAAGGCGTGGATGAATGAAAACCAATGCACGTGTTCATGTTTGTTCCCAGCGGTCCTACGAGAGCCATATATTAACCACCTGTAGCAAAATTAAAAACATTATTCTAAACTAAACGTTCCTATTTTGCACAGAACATTAGTCCAGGCTATACATGCCTTGTTATTTTTAACAATGCCATCTGGATTTTTATAGACTGGTCAGAATAATCGAATATACTGCCTGAATTTATCAGTCTGTATTTATTCCACACATTTAAAACCCATCTTTTTACCAAATTTTATTGACATATACTGAATAGTTTTCACTATGTAAATCCATTGTTAATCACATTGTCCATCGATGCAGATTTATGTCAATCACGATGAACAATGCCCATGACCCGCCGGAAAACAAAAAGCATGCTGACTCGTGCACACCTGCCGACTACCACTTGGAGCTGTCTTCTGGAATGTACACAAAGGAGCAGGGATAGTGGCTAACATTTTTTACTACATAAAAACAGTATCCAAGACAATACAATAAAAAATGTATAGGCCATACAATACAGAACAGATATCTTATGTGTGCAATTGATCTCAGAGGAGGATGCAAAACCGAAAGTAATTAGAAAGGAGATCCCATCATGTTTCGGAATGTATCAAATTATTTCTTCAGAGGGGATTCAAAAGTACTGTATTGTCTAAAGGTGCAATAATATTATCAATATAAATTCACAAAAGCGTATAGAGTATATATAACAACAAATGGATTATACATAACAGCATGGCATAGCCCAACAGGAAACAGAATAAGAATCCGAACATACTTAAAAGCATGGCTATACTTGATCTAAGTAAAAAAAAATTGGTTCATATGATGCTTCAAAAGTGCCTCACCACATTCACATTACCTCATGAGTGGAATGGTGCAGAAGAGGGGCAGGTAGATGGTATCCCTGAACCAAGACAAATGTCGTAGCACCAAAAGGGGGAGATCAAGAGGCACCGGCGTCAGTGAAGTGAGGATTTCATGGAAAGGAGAAGTCCTGAAGAGTAAATAGTGCATGGTCCAGGGCCCAAGTCCTGCGGGAACGCGTGGGAAAGGAGTTCCTGCACTTTTTTCACAGCAGGAACTCAGTTCCCTTTGCAGGACTAGAGCAGCCAAGCCGCTCGAGCCAATCCTTCACTAAGTGGCTATGCCCAGCTTGAGTCATTGTCAGGGGCAGGCGAACCTTAGTAATCCTTTATGTTACTGGCCACTTCCTGTATATGGATTTATCGGGTAGTGTGCGGGTACTCCGTGACTTCCTCAATGCCGTAATGTCTCCTGGTTGCTTTTGTCATTGTTCCCAGGAGACATTGCGGAGGTCTGCCACGAGTTATCGCGGGATTTAGAAAGATCTTCTAAATACCGCGGCAGACCTCCACAATGTCTCCTGGGAACAATGACAAAAGCTCCCAGGAGACATTGCGGCATTGAGGAAGTGAAGGAGTACCCGCACACTACCCGATGAATCCATATACAGGAAGCGGCCAGTAACAAGGGATTACTAAGGGGAGTGGATCTTGACCCCTGGCATGGTCTAATAACTGTTTTCCCTCAATTAAAGATAGAAATGAGAGGAATCGCGCTAAACGTGAGACAATGCCTGGTGATGGCACAATATGTTGTCAAAACAAAAGAGGTTTGAAATACAAAACCTAAATTGATATTAATAAAGTCCACAAAATAAAATTATATATGTGCAAAAAAAAACTATAAGTCAAACGTGAACAAGAAGGGTTAAGTTCTCTGTATTGGTCAGAGGTCCATCTGTGAAGCCAATGATGCTGAATTTTACAAGCGAAATGCAGGAAAAACAATGTCCCGTTACCAATCACGAAAGTCTTGCACTTGTAGATTTCAATGTGTAGTCACAATACCGGAAAGAAGAGAAAAAAAACTTTCATAGTGTGATACCGTTGAGAATTATGAATAATATCCACCCGTGAAGAATAGCTATATAGTAGACAGGGGGCAGTGACAACCCTTCACCATGGAACACAGTACACACTGACCCTTACCAGATGATGTGACCCTCTTGAGGTCAAAAACAGCCTTAAGGATGGTGTATATGAACTTCACTCTACATCGTCATGTTTTCCTCAGTGAGAGAGAAAAAAAAAAACAAAGAAGACTTTTCATAGTGTAGACTGCATGGAAACAGGTCATAATCACCCGTGGAGGAAAACAACAAAAACTGTGGGGAAGAGAAGTGCTGGTACCACCACCGAATGAGCACACTGACCCTTACCAGACAATAAGATCCACTCTAGGATCAATATAGGCAGCAAGAGGGTGAATACACTGTTCTCAACACATCAGAAACCAATCCTCGATGAGTCAAAACAGATGCAGATTCAAGGCGTATGATAAAAGATGCCGGCCGGCTTGTGGAACGCGTACGTCCCCTCGTGTAGTTGCGATGACGTGAGAACGTCTCCTCCCAACGTTTCGTCTTCACAAAAGACTTGGTCACGGTCATCCCGTGACCAAGTCTTTTGTGAAGACGAAACGTTGGGAGGAGACGTTCTCACGTCATCGCAACTACACGAGGGGACGTACGCGTTCCACAAGCCGGCCGGCATCTTTTATCATACGCCTTGAATCTGCATCTGTTTTGACTCATCGAGGATTGGTTTCTGATGTGTTGAGAACAGTGTATTCACCCTCTTTCTGCCTATATTGATCCTAGATTGGATCTTATTGTCTGGTAAGGGTCAGTGTGCTCATTCGGTGGTGGTACCAGCACTTCTCTTCCCCACAGTTTTTGTTGTTTTCCTCCACGGGTGATTATGACCTGTTTCCATGCAGTCTACACTATGAAAAGTCTTCTTTGTTTTTTTTTTTCTCTCTCACTGAGGAAAACATGACGATGTAGAGTGAAGTTCATATACACCATCCTTAAGGCTGTTTTTGACCTCAAGAGGGTCACATCATCTGGTAAGGGTCAGTGTGTACTGTGTTCCATGGTGAAGGGTTGTCACTGCCCCCTGTCTACTATATAGCTATTCTTCACGGGTGGATATTATTCATAATTCTCAACGGTATCACACTATGAAAGTTTTTTTTCTCTTCTTTCCGGTATTGTGACTACACATTGAAATCTACAAGTGCAAGACTTTCGTGATTGGTAACGGGACATTGTTTTTCCTGCATTTCGCTTGTAAAATTCAGCATCATTGGCTTCACAGATGGACCTCTGACCAATACAGAGAACTTAACCCTTCTTGTTCACGTTTGACTTATAGTTTTTTTTTGCACATATATAATTTTATTTTGTGGACTTTATTAATATCAATTTAGGTTTTGTATTTCAAACCTCTTTTGTTTTGACAACATATTGTGCCATCACCAGGCATTGTCTCACGTTTAGCGCGATTCCTCCCCTTCTTCCAGTCTATTTTATGTTGTATAACATTTCTGAATCGCAGCTTTTTTATATTGTATATAAGGTACGCGCAATTTTCTTTCCATTCACCAAAGATAGAAATGAGTATAGAAATCTATATGTATTACTATCTTTAATTGAGGGGATACCATCTACCTGCCGCTCTTCTGCACCATTCCGCTAATGGGGTAATGTGAATGCGGTGGGGCACTTTTGAAGCATCATATGAACTAGTTTGTGACTTCTGTTATCTAAATTTCCCTTTGTGATTATATATACTCTATATGCTTTTGTGAATTTAGAGTGATAATGTTATTATTGTACCTCTAGACAATACAGCACTTTTGGATCATATCCAGAAGAAGGAATTTGATACATTCTGAAACATGTTGGGATCTCCTTTCTAATTTCCTGCGGTTTTGCATCCTCCTCTGAGATCAATCACACACATAAGATATCAGTTTTGTATTGTATGGCCTATACACTTTGTTTTTACCGTATTGTCTTGTATACTATTGTAGCGCCTGGTTACTTGCAAGTACCGGTGCTATTGAAATTTAGAGGGAGATCAGAGTACTAATGACTCTGATCCAAATTACAATGTTCAAATAGGGTCTCTGTTTCAGCTTGGCTGTGCTGTGGGCTCATTCTGTTGTTCCTGAGGTGCTATCCCACCCCAGGGCGACAGGTGGCAGCAGCGGAGTCGAGACTTGTGTGTTCTTTTCCAGCAGCCAATCAGGAGGGAGTGTCCTCGCTGGGCATGCTGGGAGAGGGTACTTATGGGACAGACGCCATTGAGTCTGGGTCTTCTTACAGTGTGGTATCCACCTTTAGAGTAACCACATCATGGCGCCCCGGCGTTATGGCCTACCTGGCTGGGGCGCGCATGCCACGCGGTGTTCCTGGTTCCGGGACCACATTGGTCCAGAACGTTTGGGCAACGGCTGGGACCCAGTGATCGACTGGGTTCCCACTTTTGAAGATCCCAATCGGTATAGCTGTTCGGTGGGGAGTCCGTCTGAGGAGCGCCAATGAGAGGCTGGCGGTCCAAAAGGATTTCGACAAACCACCAGGTATCAAGGTAGCCGGACACTGAAGGAATAATCACCTGTCAGTCAGTACCTGGGCGACGTTAAGAAGGAGATCCAGGCATAATTCTTTCGAGGAGGATTGCCTCCGCATTTGCAAGTCAGAGAGGGCCTGTGGCAGAGGTGTCTCCCTGAAGTCCATTCCAGGAGGGTCTGTGGCAGAGACTTTTCCTCAAATCCAAGTTCATTCCAAGGAGGGTCTGTGGCAGAGACTTTTGGTCAGTGAGAGAGGCCTGTCCGGGTACGCTAAGCCCACTCAGTCAGGAGTAGTACTGAAAGTGTTACGTATGGGAGCAGGACTGTATCAAAAACTACGCCTGAATCTTCTGTTCTCCTTCTCCTTCCAAATTCTATCCTTCCACCACCAGTTCATTGTTTTTTACCTGGCTGGGTAATAAAGAGCACAGAAAAGACAGGTGTTGCAGACATTCCTTTACTATCGCTATATGCACCATTCACCCCTAGGAATTCGGAAGAGCCACTGGGTAAATGTGCCACCCAAAACAAACCAGCAGCTTCTCCGGGGGTAGTGCTACACTATGTTTATGAATTTGCATTTTATTACACTTTCTACTTTGTCTGGTTTGACCATTGCCCCAAAAGTCCCGGGGGCATTTTTGTACATTTCCTTAACATTCAGACAAACGCCTAAAATATACAGACAAACGCCGAAACATGAAAGGTTCCCCACTGAAATGCATCCCTACTAGATAGTAGGCGCTCTATAACAGAATAAATACGAATAATCGGAAGCAGATTATGTTTTGTTTTATCATATCAGATTTTAATGAAAACTGAGATATGAGTAGCATACTGTTCCCTTACATTTGTGCTTTCTTCCACTGTGATCTACACATGGCTACTTTGGGAAGCATGGTTCAAAGAACTTAATGTATACACCTAAGAACTATGAAAGACATTTGAGGTACATTGTTAGAAATGTATTTACTGTTACATTTAGTCCAGATATTGTACAGATTAAACAATTCTGCATCCTTCGTATTACAGCTACACAGATTATGCACATGTACACTTATGACACCACTTACCCTCTTAGTGTTTTCTTCCTCTTGAGCACTTCTGAACTCCTGTTCCAAGTCAATTTCATTGAATAACCCCACTTCCTCACAGTTCTTCAAGAACCGAGTTGGAGTTGGTGTTTGATCTGTGAAAAAAAAACATGCTACAATCAAATTATTATTAGAACTTAGTTTTTTTTTTAATCACTAGATTAAAGGAATTTTTTTAATACCACATCATAATCTGGCGTACACATATTATGTAAAATGCTCTGTCCACATAGCTATTCATCCTAAACACACGCTAGATAACAGGAAACCTTTGAAATGACAACTGTTTCCTGTGTGATCGTTCAGGTTGTACATATGGCGATGTTTGTTAATGTAGGACTATTTTTACAGCCACTTGCACCTGACTAAGAATGCAAAAGGACCCTTTGAATACAGTGCATACTAGTGCAATCTGTGTACATAATATAACTGTAAAGTATATAATTATATATTGCATTACTGCAACAAATAATTGTAAATGGGAACGTTCAGAGGTATGTTCTGCAACCAATTTACATGTATTACAACTTGATAGTTTAAGACTTTTCATGCCACAATGTCTTACTGACCCAAAGATATTTCAAGACATAGCAGCTGTTCTAGCAGCATGTATACATGGGTGGCATGATACATTCATTTGATTCACATCTTCAACGCATATAAAATAACCAGTACTCATATCAGTATTTCTAAGCTGCCCCATGTGTATGCTTGGTGCAGAAACACATTTGAGAGGCACTGGGATTCCAATGCTTGTTTGTACAGTTGGAAATGTTTGCAAGTGAGCTCACTGGCTTTGGCAGTTCTTGGACAGGCCGCCTTCAATGAGCACAGAAAATAAAGTGTAAAAGAGTGCAAAGATGCCTTTATTTATTTATAATTTGCAAAAAAACAGCCAATGCATTTCGGGGGCAACAAATTATTAGGGCATATAATATGATAAGGACTTTTATGGACCAAAATAATCTATATATGATTTGTGAATAAATAAATGATGACCAAGCAAATACAAATAAATTGGCAATTGTGGTAACACAGATTAGCATACAAAATGGCTAACAGTAAGGGCTAAGCATAAAAGGACACGTAGCTCCAGGGTTAGCATAAACAATAGTAGCACCACCTAAAGTTTAACAGCGATCAGCAATAAGGCTTCAAATTGCTGGGAATATACTGCCAGTGTGCAGGAATGGCAGCTACGCTGAGCCTAAACCCACAAAGGAAGAAGGGAACTCACAAGATGTTGGTATAAAAATGGCAGTCCTTAAAATTTATCGGCTATTGTTGGGGCCCTTTAAATGAACGTTGCTGCATTTATGATTATGAGTTCTTTAAACCTGCATTCAGTAACATGATGTGTCAGGACTGGGATCTGAACCCACAACTTCTGCGGTATTCAGAGAGCCACCTGGAACGCTGGACAGCAGCCTGTTTGATTTGTTGCCTTGTGCCTAGTTTGTTGTGAACCTTAAACTCCTTGCTCCTCCTATGAAATTCCTATTTAATCCATGCTTTAGTCATTCTTTTTTGCCAGATTATTGTGCTCTCTCCAGCCAACATCATGCTCCTTTGCGTACACACAGCTGTCCTTAGTTCCACTAGCACTTGTTATCAACATTTTGCTTGTTCCTCAACTAGGCTACTGCTTGATCCCAACCTGCAATCATTCATTATCAAACTTTGGCTTGTTCCCCGACTATGTTTCTGCTTATTTACAACCTGCAACCATTTGTTACCAAACTTTGGCTTGTTTACTGACTATGCTTCTGCTTGATCCCTATCTGCTATATCTGCTATTGGACCCTACTTGCTCACCTACTAGTGGGGTAATCCTGAAGATGGTGACATGGTACTAACACACAGCAAAACCCATCACCACCGCCAGGAGCTCTGGTGAATACCAGTTAGTGCTTAGACCCTGCACATCGGGTGAGCCCAGGTCATCCAGCTGGTCAGTGGGAGCCTTTCACTGCTATAGGTACTGGTCTCCAAGCCTGACCCCTGACTGTGACATGATGGAAGGTGCAATACAGTTCAGTACAAGGTGAAGTAGAGCGGGCCAGAGATAGTAATAGTGCAGTACAACCGCAGCTCAGAGCTGGTAATGGTACAAAATACATTTGATGGTAGTGAGGTACAGAGTTACTATAGAAGGGGCGCAGATTGGGTAACCTTAGTGTCCTGCTCTTAGGGACTTGGTTACTGCTAATTGGTGGCCCTCTCACCAACTTCCGGAGGTGGTAATAAGCTCCTGTGGGGGAAGGAGGACCCCCCAAGTCTTGTCCTGGTGATGATGCAATTCAATTGGCTGAAGCAGAGGGCCGGGTGAATGCTCCTGTCTACCTGTGGTAAACCAACAAGGTCAGCGAGCCTGGCGATTCTGCTGAATTTCTGGAAATCTCGCTCCCAAGCTCAGGCTCCTATGAAACTAAAACTTTTCTGCCCACAGTCAACACCACAAACAGGTGTGTGTGTGTGCATTGATTATGCCATACTAAGAGAGTGGGTTTTCTTGGGCAATTGAATAAAAAGTTCCTTGTAGCTCCTCCTGCTGATCAGGTCTATTGGAACCTGTAGCTCAGAGGGTCAGTTGTTCCTTACATGGCTGCTGCCTCAGACTACATCTCTCAGGATACCTGGCACTCTACACTAGAGCCTGTGGGTCAACTTGACTTGGCATCTACCCATGCTGGCCAGAGGAAGGTCATGCAGTACAAATTAATATCACAGAAGAGGGAGAGCGGTACATAGGGAGCAATGTATCCTTCTCCATACCGTCATAGCCTAGTACCTGCCTATAGTTGTACTCATTGGCAGCTTGTATGCTGAATTATCTAGTACTAGTGGGTATGGAGGAGCAAGTAACTCTTTTACCTTCCTCACAAAGGTTGAGTTTTGTCACGTGGGGGCCAGAGAAGGAAAACCAGCATTATGTAAGCTCCAACCAATCTGACTTAAATCCTTCACATTTGACTCTAGGAACAGTTGACTCTAGGAACAGGGGCATTTGACTCTAGGAACAGGGGCCAGTGTAATGAAAGCAAAGCAAGGCTTCTGATCCGAAATGGGGAAGGGAAAGCTTGGCCTATAATGGATTTTGAAAATAAATGTATCTGGGAGTGCAGTAGCATAATTAATGATGAAATTAGAGTCTTATAAACCCAGGCACAGATGCTAGATCTTTTACACTACATGGATCTTCTGGCCTTGTGGGTGCATGGCAGCAACATATTGTCAGTGTTTGCAGACGTATGGGATAGGCAGAATGTATGTTATGGGATGCGCAGAATGTATGTTAAATACAGTTAATCCAACTGACAATGGAAGCCAAGTACAATCTCTTGCCAAAGGTAAAATACTGCCATTTATTGTGGCATCAACCTTGCCCCACAACAATACCACTCTAGCTACATAAATAGGCAAACTTTTCAGGGAAAACACCGAAAATGCACTACGATATTAGCATTGAGCAAGTTTCAATTGTTTTTTTGCACATCAAGTTAATTGGTGCAATCTTGAGGTTCACTCAGATTGGCTCATGCTTCACTAGAAAACATAAGCACCCACAAATATAAAGTGCAGAAGTTATCTTATGTTTATCAATATTTACACAAAAGTACTCATAACTGTATAGGAAATGAAATACCAAAAATGTCTTCTAATTTTGCCTCTTACTGCTCGTCGCTGTTTATCATTTTAGGCTGCATGTGGATTACAATTAGCATTTGGCAATATTCATTTTAATATAATTGGATAGGACTGCAGCTGTGTTTTTTTACCACAAGACCACATTTAAATATCTCAAAGCTCAACTAAGACCTCATAGCAATAAAACATCAATATTGCATTCTCTTGCTCCTAAGTAATCTCTATTTTAAAAAAAAAAGGTTCTAACACACACTAATGTGATCTTTTGTGTTCCCAGTTCCAGTTGTGATAATTGGTCTTCGAAATCCTCTTTGCATGCTGGTCGCTGACTGGTCTTGTTGTCCCCCTTCTCTTGGATGTCATCACACCTGCAATTCATCAGTGCAGGACCAATGTCAATGTCCTCAGGATGGGATGTGGGTGCTGAAGTAGTTCCCACCTACATTCCAGCACTGAAGATTAAGGTACGCAGCTATTGTGGAACAATGGGTTAAAGTATTAGTGCTGTATTTATTGGCATATACCACTTACTTTTTTACCCTGAAAATAGAGGGTAAACTGTGACTGCGTGTTATACCCAGGGAGCTGTAGAAAGTATTTTTCCTGAAACTTCCCTCTTAAAGTTAGGGTGCGTGTTATACGCCTGTGCGTGTTATACGCAGATAAATACGGTAATTAAAAAACAGGTTGACATACACTCACCGGCCACTTTATTAGGTACACCTGTTCAATTGCTTGGTACCACAAATTGCTAATCAGCCAATCACATGGCAGCAACTCAATGCATTTAGTCATCTAGATGTGGTGAAGACAACTTGAACTGAAGTTTAAACCGAGCATCAGAATGGGGGAAGAATGGGGATTTAGTAGACTTTGAATGTGGCATGGTTGTTGGACCAGTGGGCTGGTCCCAGTTTTTAAAAAACTGCTGATCTACTGGGATTTTAATGCACAACCATCTCTAAGGTTTACAGAGAATAGTCTAAAAAGGAGAAAGTATCCAGTGAGTTGCCATTGTGTGGATGAAAATGCCTTGTTGATGTCAGAGGTCAGAGGAGAATGGGCAGACTGGTTCCAGATGATAGATAGGCAACAGTAACGCAAGTAAGCACTTGTTACAACCAAGGAATGAAGAATATCTTCCATGTCTCCCCGCTGCTACACAAAGTGATGATGCTAATGTACACCCTGTGCGCACACCTATGCTAGCAAGGTCTACCTAATAAAGTGGTCAGTGAATGTATGTGGCTGCCGTTCAGCTTCAATATGGACAAGCTTCTTAACCCCTTAAGGACCGCCGTGCGACTATTTACGTCGGCAGAATGGCACGGCTGGGCATATGGACATACAGGTACGTCCCCTTTAAGAAGACCAGCCGTGGCGCACTCCGACCTGGTCTTGTGCTCCATGACTGCGCCCGCGGGACCCGCAGACCCGATCGCTGCCGATGTCCCGCGATCAGGTCACAGAGAGGAAAAACAGGGAGAGGTAAGTGTAAACAAACCTCTCCCAGTGCTTCCTAGTGAGCCTGTCACTGATTGTCTGTTCCCTGTCGTAGGGAACGACGATCAGTGATGTCACATGCCCAGCCACGCCCCCCTACAGTAAGAAACATAAATTAGGTCACACTTAACCCCTTTAGCGCCCCCCCTACAGATTAACACCTTCACTGCCAGTGTCATTTTCACAGTAATCAGTGCATTTTTATAGCACTTTCGCTGTGAAAATGACAATGGCCCCAAAAATGTGTCAAAAGTGTCCGATATAATGTCGCAGTCACAAAAAAAATCACTGATCACCGACAATTCTAGTAAAAAAAAAATATTAATAAAAATGCCATAAAACTATCCCATATTTTGTAACCACTATAACATTTGCGCAATAAACGCTTATTGTGATTTTTATTACTAAAAATATGTAGAAGAATACGTATCAGTCTAATATGAGGAAAAAAAATATGTTTTTATATGTTTTTGGGGGATATTTATTATAGCAAAAAGTAAAAAATATATATATATTTTTTACATTGTCGCTCTATTTTTGTTCATAGCGCAAAAAATAAAAACAGAGGTGATCAAATACCACCAAAAGAAAGCTCTATTTGTGGGTAAAAAGGATGTCCATGCAATTGTCAGTTAAAGCGACACAGTGCTGAATCACAAAAAAAGGCCTGGTCCTTTACCTGCATAATGGTCCGGGGCCTAAGTGGTTAACTTTTACATATTTAATAATTAAAATAATTTACATACTTAAATAAACCAGCTTTTAGTCTATATGGTTATCCAAAATACCAAGTAAATGTAATTTAGCAATAATTAATGACAAGCGTATGTCAAACACATAAAATACAGCGTATGCTGTTCAGCAAAAAGTACCATACCAGTGCTGCAATATATAAACATAATTCAATTTTCAATTAATAATATTAATATATTACAGTCACACAGCTGCTTTCGTCACATTTTATTCAAAATGATTACAGGTGGAAAGAGCAAGAGAAAGAAAACAAGTGAAATGGTTCTATTTATACAAACCACCACATTTCAATTTACACCTGTTCTATGAAGGTGATACTTTTCAAATTGTTTCCAGAATCCCAGACTTGGATGATTTTGTACTTGTGAACCAGCGCTAGACCATTAATGAATTTTTCTTACACTTCTCTCCTTCAGTTTCACTGTTGGTAAAATTAAATTCTGTAACATATTTTACTGAAAACAAAATATACCCCAGCTTACATGCCACCTGTTCTACTCAGACAGCCTGCTTTTCTGGGTTTGAATCAGTATTTAAAACTTATAGCTGAACTTAAGACTTGTGTAAATAATGCCCATGCAGTGGGCCCCCTACAAATAATCCATAGGATCCATAGGATGCAAGAATCAATACCATAGATAAAACAAGAAATTAACCCATACAGTGTTTTGGGGAAGGGGCACTGCATTTAACAGCACTCTGGAGTGTGGCTTTAAAGTGTAAAGAATCCTAGAATAAAAATGTATTATATTGAAGTTTACCATTCCTTAGATGTGGTGTCTGCATTCATCTTCATTCTTCAGGCTTTTCTTCCTTTATTTTCACCTTGTGATCCTGCAAGTAACACTTTTCTTATTCTAGAGGGGCCATGATCACTAATTATCTTTTATGGAGGAGCAGCATTGTCACCCTAGGACTGGAAGTATTTAAAGGATATGTAAATGTTTATTTATTTATTTATTTATTTTAAACAACATGTCATACTTAGTGGACGCAGGTAGCGATCTATGCCAGTCTCAGGAGCGGGAGGATGGCGGTCGTGGTCCCCTGATTTCGGAGGAGGCAGGAAGGTGCAATATTCCTCTGTATGCTGTGGAGGTAATGCTGCAGGAGAGCGGGGGGCCGAGAGCCCTGAAGGGATGCGTCATCACGCTGTTGTACCCAGGCCACACCCCTGCCGCCTGAGCATGTCACGAGCTGATAAGGGATGCACATGACTCGAATATAAGCCGAGGGGGTAATTTTCAGCACAAAAAAAGTGCTGAAAAACTCGGCTTATACTCGAGTGTGCAGTTATTGTCCCTCAGTGGCGCTCCAGGCCCCTCCTTTCGAATGGCCCATCATCGCTCGTGCAGGCATGCTCCCGTGGCCTGCTGGCTGCATCCATTGACACAGAAAGCAGGATTCGGCCCCGCCCCCGTATCCCCCGTCATTGGATTTGATTGACAGAAGTGGGAGGCAATGGCTGCACTGCTATCAATCTATCCAATCAGGACCCGAGACACCAGCGGGAGTAGGTGTGCTTTCCCCAGCCCAGAAACGATCTGGCTCAGGTAAGTAAAATGGGGGGCTCTGAGGGGCTGGTGAACTACAAGAGGTTTTTTTTACCTCGATGCATAGAATGCATTGAGGTGAAAAACTGAAAGGGTTTACAATCCCTTTAAGAACCAGAGAACACCTCCCATTTTTTATTTTCTCCATAACAAAGAGGTTATGGAGACTTCCTACCAGAATTCCAATGAGCTAATGAGTAAATTCCTTTCTCTCTTTGTTGACTGCTATCAGTAAGCATTGTATACAGCTCTCTCTTTACTACAGAACACCCTATCCTCTTCTTCATAACATATTGGCAGGTGTACTGTAGTTCACAGAGAAAGCTGGGAACAATGCTTCCTGATAGTAGTCAAAGGAGGCAGAGATCAAAGGACGTTACCAGCTCATTCGATTTCTGGCAGAATCAATAGATTTTGTATTGCACTCATCAAACAGATATAACAAAAAGCTTGCAATTGTATGTTTAGCAAATAAAAAGGGAACAAATAAGAGACGTTCATTGCTGAGTTTACATACGCTTTAAAGGGATTGTAAAGTCAGAAGGTTTTTTATCCTAATGCATATGCATTAAGATAAAAAGCCTTCTGTCTGCAGCAGCCCCCTGGACTCCTGGCCATCCTGGACCCTCCCTCTCGATTGGGAGAGACACAGCAGCGGCGCCATTGGCTCCCGCTGCTGTCAATCAAAGTCAGTGAGCCAATCAAGAGAGGGAGAGGGGGGGCAGGACCGAACCACAGTCCCGTGTCTGAAAAGATGCTTGCTGTGGCTGCACTCAACAGGGAGGAGGGGCCAGAAGTACAGAAGAGGCACTCAAGAAGAGGATGATCTGGGCTGCTCTGTGCCAAACCACTGCACAGGGCAGGTAAGCATGATGTGTTTTTTATCTTTATGTTTAAAAAAACAAGACTTTACAATCACTTTAGGTCAATTTGAATTCTGGTCCCTGTGAGGCCCCTAGAAATAATGTCACTAAGACAGGAAGTCCTTAACCTGTGACGCCCAACTAGCTTTTTACGCTTTGTACAAAAGTGGGAGGGGTTAGAACACTATTCCTAAATATGTCCCCCCCCTCCTCCTACCTATCCTGCCTAACATGTGTAAAAAATATCTGTATACTTGCCTTTTTTTTGGTCTGCTCCGGTCCGGTAACATGATCCTGCATCACCGGTTCCTCTGTATCAGTGAGTAGAGGGGAGAGAAGAAATTGTTGACAGGTCTGGGTCATGGGAGCCTAAGGGTTATGTTACAGCACCCAGAATTCCAAGCCGTTGTTGAGCGCGCCATGAAATAGGGGAGCTGGAGTTGCAGGAGCATGTGACTTGACTGGACTCCATTTTAGCTTTCACATTGACTTGGGCTATTAATTATTAAGTTTTAGTGTATTTTTTCATTTATAGAAGTCGATTACTGGCCCCTATAGAAGCACAGTAGCATTATACTCAACATCTTCCCTTGTGCAATGTTTGCCCGAATTCGCTTCTGTCACGCTACACAGACATTATTCGTCTCCCTTTTCGGAAATGGCCGCAACGGTATTCCCGATTCGACGGCAGGTCAAATATGATTGGGAGTTTTGGATCCATAGAAGCACAGTGGGGAACACAAAGTAATTCCATGCCACATCTATAATTTGTAGTTTTCTGTAATTTGCTTTGGAGATTTATTCAGACAATAAGTCTTTTCCCTTGTCGAAAATGGCCGCAGTGATACTTCCGTTTCGACGCGGGATCGAAAATGGCCGCGAGTTCATTTCCGCTTTTTACCTATAAAAGATTGTATCCGATAGGCCCTTGGGAACCACTGATAAAGTCACGTGATGTGATGCAACGCGTAAGGTTGACCGGAAGTGACGTGACACCCTGACCGTCCGACCAGAAGTGCCTTTGTTTGGCGTTTTATTAGTTTTTTCTTTTGTAAGTGTGTTTTACCTTTATTAAACTGATCCCAGTTTTGCATACTTCACTATGTGAGCTTCATTTTCTTCATAACATCCCTCCATGCTCCAATCCTACGGTGAACGGACCCTGATTGCGGCAAGATTTGGCTAAAGGTTTTCACCAGAGACGGTTATCTACAGGACCATCGGTAATTGTGTTGATGCCCCTTTCTTCCTTCTGGAAGGTAAGCGCTCTGTGAGCACGTTTATCATTGAAGCCTCATCTGGATGGTCTCATTGCCTACATGGATAGAAGCCTTGTCATTTGTTGACACACACCATTTGTTTCACTGGATCGCACTTATTTGGAACATTACACTTGTTTGATTTTGGAATCCATTTGAACTATCACTATTTTGCACTTTAGCGGTGCTCACTTGTTTATTTTAGGATTGATTGTTCTTTTTAGTTTAGTTTAGTTGCGCTCATCACTTTACTTTAATACCTATTTTTTGTTGTTAGCACATACCAGATTTGAGCTGCATTTATTAAGTTTAATTTTAATTTCTCACTGGTCTATATTTATTGTATTCACTGTTGGCTAGCGCTTTAGTTTTCACTTTTATTTACCAATGTATTTGTATTGTATTTTCGGACGACAACTATACTGACTAAATGAAAATCGTACGATCTGACATTGTACGAGGAAAATTTCCGCGCTTGTCCGATCGAATAATATCGGATGAACGGTCGTTATCGGCTCTCAAAAGTAGTGTACACACGATCCGAAAATCGTACGATCCATCATCGGACAATCGTTTTCGTCCGATATTGGATCGTGTGTATGGGCCATTATGCTTGAATTCCACTGTGTCAAGTACATGAAACAATAAGATAGCTTTCTGATGGGGACAGAGCCCAGAGCAAAGGCGTATTTATTTAGTAGAGTGGGAGAGACTTAAACAATCATCAGGTTTTTATTGCTTTCTGTGGGGTAGATTTACAGAAACTGGAGAGTGAAAAATCCAGTGCAGCTCTGCATAGAAACCAATCAGCTTCCAGGTTTTATTGTCAAAGCTTACTTGAACAAGCTGAAGTTAGAAGCGGATTGGCTTTTTGTGAATCAACCAATGTATCTGCCTGCCTCGTGATATCCATGTTCTCGCATTTCCTATCCTGGTGTCAGCAGCACGCAAAAATAAGAGAATATTTCCCCACTGAGGACATAGACAGCAATAAAAACGTAACCCAAGATTGGACTCTTAACGAGTCAATCAAAAACTAAAAAAATGTTTTGGCTTTAAAAATACAATGGGTTAAGCTTTTCCTTCCATGCCTGCCGTAAATCTGCCATTATTTATAGGCCACAGTACACAAAATGGGTTTCTCAACTGCTGTAAGTCACAGGTCCATGTTACAAATTGTTCCTTTACGTGTAACTTTGCCAAGACACTTGGCAAACATTCCAGGGATTAAAATGGATATGTGATTCTGAGCAACAGTTTCAAAATTCAAAACGTACATTTGAAGATGCAAACTGCTTGCAAGTCAGAAAAGTTAGTTTCATTGGAAATAGAAACCCTGGAAAAAATTTAGGAGCGTATTATATATGCATGTTTACAGTCACCAAGGGCTTAGAAAAACTGCGTTATTTTATAGGACGTGATACATTTTAATGAACCTACATACCAATCTTACAAGGTGTTCTTAAAAGGACTGTATGATAAAAAATAAACAATGGCCCAAAGTAATCCATCATCCATAAAACACATAATAAACAAAAAACACAAGGACAAACACATAGTTCAGCACAAATTGCCCTTATTTATGAAAGTGTCTGTGGGGAACACTGTCTCAAGTCTGTGTTGCTTCATTGCAGCTAATCAAATTGAAACATGGAATGGAAAGTGACAGCTTGAGGATGAACATTTGCATCTGATTTGTTGCTATAGGCTAAGACAGACTGTGCCAGTTTATTCTTCAGACACTTTGATAAATTGTGAGCATTGGCTGTTTAAGTATAAAGTGCAAATATACTAAAAACATGTATAATCAGTTTAATATAGACCCCAGTTGGTTCAGTCACCCCTTCGATTCTCATACTGTATCATGTAGTGACATGGAGATCTCCATACAAACACCTCCTCCTACACTTAGGCTCCTTTCACACTGGGGTGTTTTTCGAACGTTATTCAAGCGTTATTTGAGCGTTATTCAAGCAAAGCCTCATCTGCAATGTCAATGTGCTGGTAAAGCACCGCTAAGACCCTAACGTTTTAGGGCGTTTTTGCAGTGCCTCAGTGTGAAAGGGTAAGACGAAACATGAAGTTCAATGCTTCCAAGCATGCGTCGACTTGATTCTGAGCATGCGCGGGTTTTTAACCGATGCTTTTGCATTCTAACCATCAGTTTTGACCGATCGGTAGGCGTCCATCCGTCCGATTTTAAAGCAAGTTCTAAATTTTTGGACTGAAGGACAACAGACTGATGGGGCCTACACACGGTCCGTTTGGACCGATGAAACTGAACTTCAGTCCGTTTTCATCGATTTGGACTGATCGTGTATACGCAGCCTAAGAAGTCCAAATAAGCTCAAATAGTGGTTTTACATGTTTCTACTATGAATTTTAAAATGTTGTTAGAAACGCAAATGGTTACATTTATTCAAAACATAATTTTCCTAATAAATATTAGAAAGGGGAAAATAAAGGAAGCGCCACCTAAGTGCAATATTAAAAGCGGGGTTTTAATAGCAAGGTACATAAAATCATTAGGAGTATTAGGTGGTCTTATATGTTACCTGACAGCATGTTATCATTCTTTATTGAAGGGAACTTCAAGGTCATTTCGTGCTTATGCCTGTGAATCATCAGGTGATCCTCGGTGGGGAACCTCTGTAAGATAAAACATATACATACATATATGTAGAGCATGTAATAAATCCTTGTCACTTTGAGCTGTGCAGGTATTGGTAACACAATCACTTGATGTCTTCTAAGACATAAATAAGTAACCAGAAATTACTTACAGTGGGTGTTAACTTACAGAAAGAATTCTAAATCAATTACCTACTTGTTAGGCATGGACAATATGAAGGAAGAGCTGACAGCCTACAGACAGGGAGGAAACACTTGAAACAATCCAGTCTTTGTTAACGGAGGCGTTCATAGTCATTTACACAGTGAGAGGATGAAGAAACAAATCTACCTTACCCAAATGGTATAAATCATTCATTTGGGAATGGGAGACTTTGAAAAAGTATTTTTTAATAGCTGACAATCACATCATGTCCCATGAAAGCCAGCCAGAAGCCTTGAGCTACTCATACATGTAGACAATTGGGCAGTTGTTGGGCATACATGTGTGATCTAACCCAAAATAGTTTTTGTATGTTGCAGGGGCGTAGATAAGGGGGTCAGGGGGGTCTGAGCCCCCCCCCCCAGAGCAATTACTGACTATCTGGTAAAGGGAGAGACTGTAAAAAAACAGGAACTTTGCTTCCATCTGTAATTGTACAGAAAAAACTCACAGTTTCTGCCTGCTCCAACCAGTCAACTGATAATAGATTTTTTTTTTTTTAAACCAGAGAGCCATAAAAGATTAAATATGGACCTTTCAAATAATTCCACCCCCCACTTACCTCTTTTAAAAAAAAAGTGTAATGTGTTTCTCAAATACCTGTGCAGGACTTGCTTATTTCCCTATAGATATATATATATATACTGTATATATATATATATATATATATATATTTATATATATATATATATATATGTGTAAATATATATATATATATATATATATATACACACACACATTTTTTTTTCTCAGAGAATAGGTGCTGGTACTCCCCCTTATCTCTGTCCCCTACCCAACTCCAAGCACCGTGCCTTGGTTCCAACCCCCTACCAACCTCCCAGCAGTGGCAGTACATCTATTAGGGGCGCACGGGCGCCACCCCCCCTATACATGCATCAGGCCCCTAATCTAAATACAGGGCATGGATTCCAATGGGGGGGTTAAAGCATGTGATTAGAGCCAGAGGCTCTAATAGGTTTAAAACAAGGGTGGGCTCAGCTCAGAGCACTGCGTCTGAAGCCCATCCACACCGATCCTCCTCCCAGGTGCTGTGCCCAAAGCCCACCCACATTGATTCTCCTCCCAGGCGCTGTGCCCGAAGCCCACCCACATTGATTCTCCTCCCAGGCAATCAGGAAGCAGTTCATAAGACCAGTTTCTTGATTGGCAAAAATGAGAAGCTTCCCTCAACAGTAGATTCCTCTCTTCAAAAACTGACCCCCTCAGCAACAATAGATTTCTCACAAGCATCAGAAGACGCCCCCGCTATAATAGATCCCACAGCAGCCAGTAACAATAGATTCTCCGGTGCACCCCATTACTCCCTGGCATGACATACATTGCCGGAACCTGCTTTCCCCCACATTCCTGCTGAAAAAGAAATATATATATATATATATATATATATATATATATATATATATATATATATATAGTTCCCAAATCGATAGTCTGCAGCACTTCATAAAGTTTTATTCAAGCAAAAAGCAAAGCTTACATTTAATAATACAACAGTTTTAAATCACTTAACAATTCTTTATTAGATTAGTATGACTATCGATTTGTGGAATATATATATATATACACATATACACTAAACATGTATACTATACATACTGGTAACATTAGGAGTGACAAGCATCAATAATGTGGTGATTACCACCAAGGTGGATTAAATCATTGACCAATACATCAGGGGAATGTTTTGTGTCGTTTTTTTATGTGCTCTACAACCTGTTGTACATTTGAGGTTCCTGAGGTCCCCTAAGTTTGTATTCATGTGGAAACTCACAGTCAGCCCTGGTTCACACTGGGCTGTGGGAGTGAAGCCGTGCGATTTCAGCTGAACTCGCACAATTTCACTCCCGCTGGCAGTCCCGCTTTCGGTCACGATTTAAGAGACATCTGTGCAGAATGTCAATGTAAATTGCCGCCCGAAATCGCAAAAAAGTAGTACAGGAACTACTTTTAGAAATCAGTGCAGCGCCGCAGATGCAGCATTGCAGCGATTAGGACGGTGTCTTCGCCGACAATTGCCGGCAAATGCCGCCGATTTGAGATGCGATTTCACATGTGAAATCGCATCTCAAATCGAAGCAAATCGTACCCAGTTTGAACCTGGGCTCAATGATATATGTTGAATACAGATCCCATTAGGCAGAGCAATCACACTATGCATTTGTGTATATGTACTTTATTTTGTAGTTGTATCTGCTTTTTATATTCAAAATGATTGACTTTGTTGTATTCTTTTTCTTTTGTAAAGTCATTTTAGGTCTACGGATTTGTCATGTAGCAGACAAGTGGACTCAAGACCATTTGCCTGCTAGACTTCTTTTGTTGATTTTGAACTTTACTATCACTTTTAGCTGTACCTTAGCAAAGGTAACACACAAATGATTTGATATTTTGTGTGCAATTGCTTTGTGATATTTGCTTTGTTAAATTTGTATTAACACTTGATGCATTTTATGATTTCTTTAGTCTTACTTTATGAACTCATCTTTGCCACTACTACCCATAACCTCTTATTTTGAGTCACACCGGAAAATTGATATACTCAGTCTTTAAATCATTTATATAGAAATACACTAAAAGGCTAGAAGTCTGCCAGCTTTGGATCTTGCAGCGTCTGCCAATATGACAGCACTGCTAAAATTATTACTATTAGATAATTGTGGCAAAACTCTACTAACAATTCTACCTCTCTGATATAATAAATAAACTATATCGGCAACTAGAATGTGTTTAGGAACATCAATCTGCCACGTCTGCTTAAAATGATTGTTTTAAATAGTATTTATGCAATGCTAATCCCCTTTCCTGATGACCACAACAAATCATAGGGAGAAGAGGCCAAGTAAACCCTTGGCAGCACTATGAGGTCACTACTGATTGCAGTACAACAGCCTGAAGCAGTCGCTCAGTTGTCTGAGCACTACAGTGCTTTGCAACAAACAATGAAGCATTTAACATTTATTTAAAGGGACCCTGATTTCGAGTTCTTGTATTTAAAGACTACGTCCACTCAAATGAATATTTCAGCTATAGAATCTGTTAGGGCAGACTTAAGCCTAGTACTAAACATGTGCAATTCGTTTTGTTCCAAATTCATTTTTTAACGAATTTCGACAAATTCGCTAATTCTGAAATATCGGAATTAACGAAAACCCATTTAACAAATTTCTCCGAACAATCATAAATTTGAATATTCGAAAATTCTTAAATTCGATAATTCATAAATTCGTAAATTCGAAAATTCGTAAATTTTAAAAATTTAAAAAAAATGTTTATGTCTCTGTCCATTCCTATAAGTTTACGATGAAGATATCACTGTCATGAAGCTAAAACCCTATATGAAAAATTGAAAATCTGATATAACAACTAACTAATAATAACTTAACTATTACTAACTATTAAATTATAGGTATTGGAATTTCATTTCACATTTGACTGTTAGTGAACGTAACGTATACAAATTTATCTAAAGTTATGAATTATCTGAAATAACGAATGCCGTATCTAAACGAATGGAACGTAAGACATTAATAATAATAAATGACAATAATAATAATAAAAACCTTTTATTATTATTTATTGTTAAGTTGGTTCGTTCCATTTGTTTAGATGCAGCATTCGTTATTTTGGATAATTCGTAACTTTGGATAAATTCGTATTCGTTATGTTTACTAACAGCCAAATTTGAAAGGAAATTCCAATACCTATAATTTATTAGTTAGTTATTATTAGTTAGTTAGTTATAATTTAGAATTTTCGGATTTTCTTTCTTATTTTCAGATTTTCGAGTTTACTAATTGTGGTCATAATGAATGACCGGAAAAACAAAAGACAAAAACGAAAATGGACACATTTTTCAACAGTGCACATGTCTACCTAGTACACACTAATAAAACTGACAGCTTAGATCTGAGCCATGGTACTAACAGCCCGATGTTAGTACAGCGATCTCCCCTGCTGAGCTATTTTATTCAGAGTGTTCAGAGTGCCCCCCCCCGCTAGAACACTCTGGTTAGCACTCTCATCCATTGGCTGAGAGCGCTGATTGGGAGCCCTGTTGGCTGCTGGTTTTCCAGCATGCTCGTTCGACATCATGGAGATTTCAGTAATCTAGCCAATCTTTGGGTTTGGGAGCTGTTTTGCTTCCCAAACATCTGTTAAAAATATTTTTTTATCTTGATTACAGTTAAGCAATACATTTAGGCCTGACTGCTGCCTCCTGCCAGTGAATGAACAGCGAAGGAGCAGTAGTAGGATAATGAGGTTATCTCTCTGCTCTCTCTTTCTGTCTCTCATGTTCCTTATCAGCACATCAGCAGAGATTGGTGTCAGTAGTTTTTATTTTCATTATTTTATACAATTTGATAGTTTCAATAATTTTTCACAATATCATTTATTTTTTATTTTTAGGAGTCCCGTTGGGGGGCTTGGGTGAAATATCAAGGGTTTAAACCAGCGGTCTCCAAACTATGGCCCTCCAGTTGTTCAGGAACTACAATTTCCATGCCTAGTCATGCCTGTGAATGTCAGAGTTTTCCAAAGCCTTATGAGATGTGTAGTTCCGCAACAGCTGGTGGACCATAGTTTGGAGATCCCTGATCTAAACAGACCCCTGATGTCTCACTTTTGAGACAGAGAAAGGGACTGAGGACAGGCACTCAGTCCTTTTCTCTAGCCTCAGCTGCACTGGACAGTGAACTAATGGGAAGTGCTCTGTGCTGAGTGGCTTCCTGTTTATTCACAGACTGAAGTTTACTATGCTTCAGTTAAGAATGAACACATGAGCGTCTGGTGCAGATCGCTCACTGTGTTCATTCAGAAAAGAAAGGGGGTTGGTAAATGAAATATTCATTGTCCCTTTCTCTGCTCTCCAGAGGGAAGCTGGCAGCACATCAGGCCAGAGACAGAGGGTTCCAGGAAGCAGGGGAAATTTGCACTGCACAGGGTGATTAGGGTGTGCCCTGGCTGTAAGCCTATGACTTGGGGCTTAAACAGCGAAACACAAATTAATGTTTTGCTATGTTAGAATTTACGAGTCTACAAAGTACAAACAACTTGTTACAATTGTTTACTGAATTTTTTTTTTAAAAGATGCAGCATAACAAGACCTTTGCTGTTGTAAAAAAAAGTAGCCTGTTAATGTACTAGGTCCTGGGTGACACTGTGACATAAAATAAAGCTAATGTACATGAATATTTATTATAGACACTTACCTGTGAGCAGCCAGGAGCATTGCAAACAAATGACCGGTCCTGCTCCAAATTCATCTCTTATTCTTCATATATCTGAAAAGAAAATTCATAATTAACCATCATTTCAAGAGACCGTGGAATTCAACAATCTATTGTGTTAATTTAGTATGATTAAAAATGGAATACAATGGGAAAAGGACTGTTATTCACAGCAAACTAAGCATTTAGCTTTCCTTCTTTTAGCTTCACTAGAAGAATGTTGGTGTAATTATTTGCAATGGGTAACAGCTTATTTTGCTTTGTTTCACTTTTAAATATTCAGCATATTTGATACTTCAGCCAACTTTGGGAAAAGTGGACTCTTCCAGTATGCATTGCCAGATACACACATGAAATGCTAAGACTTCTAGTTTTCTGGCAAATTAAAGATTTCAGAATGTCGTACTGTGGTTTAGGGGTAGCCTAAACCATGGTTGGCTGGGAATGCAATTACAAATGAGAAAACGGGACAAATAAAGTAGGTTTAGCTAAACAGTGATTTTAATCTTGTATCCTGATACTCCCTTTCTGATAATAATATACTGTGGGCACTCAGAATGTGATGCAGCTGTGCATAGTAGCCAATCAGCTTCTAAATTAAGCTTGTTCAGTTAAGCTTTGTCAATTAAACCTGAAAGCTGATTGGTTTCTATGCAGAGCTGCACAAGATTTTGCATGCTCCAGTTTTAGTACATCAACTTAAATTTTATTAACACAATCTAATCATCTCAACTTGCAATAACTTTGCCCTGTACTCTACCATGCTTTCAGTTAGGAAGTTGCTTTCAAGCTATCAACCAGTTCCAGTCTTTAGGTACATACTTTTGCACCCAAGTAGAGGATCCAGCTGGGTTACCCTTGTCCTGGCTGTCCTGCATTCAGGGTTGACACACAAAAGGTAACACTTCATCAAAAACATGAGCTTTGGAAAAAAAATGCAATCTGACAGCCCAAAATTAGACCTTTAGCCTATGTCCAGTGAGTTAAAAAAAAAATGTTGGGTACCATTTTATATAAACCTAAAAAAAAAAGTTCCATGCCAGTTCCCAATAAAAGTTGGAAAATAAGATGTGCCAGCTTTCAATGGTTGGGATTTTTGACCTTTGCACCAGATAAAGCCAAGCCAAGAGAAAGGACTTGGCCCTGGTTTAGCCTAATTTATTGCCCCAGCTATTCTACAACACATTAACTTTATATTTCTTTATAGGTTTATTAAATTCTATTCTCTTCATACATGACAGAATTATATTATTTCAATCAACTTAATTTACTTGTCGTCAAATAGCTGCCATGAAGCTATGATTATGACACTTCATGTTAAATAATCTTATCCTACAATCTGCTAGGTTATCTAGTTTCATTTACATTTATAAGAGTTACTTTCCTAAATGATTACACCTTTTTCTACTATACTATTGTACATGTTCTGTTAGTGGAATATCTATTTCTATTATATTTTTGTATAGGCTCTGTTAATGGAATTTTGTTGATAATGATACAATTCAATGAAATATTTGAATAAGGAAAATAAGATGTGGAAAATGCTTACAATCTACTACTTATTGAAGACAAAGGATTGTATTTACTAATATTGACTTTTTTTTTTTGATTATTGCTCCCACTAGTATTTAGATTATTGCTCCCACTAGTATTCACTGGAGTTGATTTACTAAAAGGGCCCTTTCACACTAGCGGACGAACGGTCCGCTCATTACAAGTCCGTTTACGGACTTGTAATGGGTCCCTATGGGAGCGGATCCGTTAGCGGATGATGCATCCGCTAACGTCCGCTCGATCCGCATCCGTTTTTGCGGACGGAAGAATGTCCTATTTTTCTTCCGTCCGGGCAAACGGATCGGATGCAAACGGACAGACGGTCCGTTTCCATCCGACTCCCCATAGGGGAGAGCGGAGGAGAGACGGGGCGGTCCCTGCACAGTGTGCGGGGACCGCCCCGTCCGCCCCACAGGTCAGCGGAGACCCCCCGCTGAGCTGACGGACACACGGAGCGGACCGACAAATGGACCGCTCCGTGTGTAAGGACCCAAACTAGAGAGTGCAAAATCTGGTGCAGCTGTGAATAGTAGCCAATCAGCTTTTGAGCATGTTCAATTAAGCTTTGACAATATAACCTGGAAGCTGATGTTTCTATGCACAGTTGCACCAGATTGTGCACTCTCCAGTTTTAATGCATCACCCCACTGAGTGCATGTGTGATAGGGTGACAAGACAGGTACACAATTGGGAGACAATGACAGAGCATTTGTAGATTTAAAAATATTAAAATTTACTTTTGAAATTACAATGTGTATGTTAAAGATTATATAAGATTTTTGTTTTTGGGTTTACATATAATTTTCTAGCAAAAAAACAAACAGTTTTAGTCTTGTAAACACCAAATCTAAAAAACACCCAAGGTCCTTAAGTGGTTAAATACATGCTTTAGTTGTTCTGTATCTGTGCTAAAACCTTATCTGAATTCAATTATAAAAAATTTGCGATATTTCAAAGTTTATGCAACACAGTTGATTTAAATAGAGAATAATTAGGAAAAGAAGATTAGTTGTCACTGACCACAATAAGGCCATGTCATCAGGGACCTGTACACAATGTCAGTTAACAATGATTACAGTCAGGTTAAATGGCTAATTGTGAATTAATGGGGGTAGTCATGAAAACCTATACTTGCACCAACTCAAAACAACAAAAACACACAAAGAAGATCTATTCAATAGTATTAAGAGTGTGGTATATCGTATAGCTAACTGCCAGTCTATGTACATTTTAGCTTATAGCACCTTAATTGTAGTAAGTTCCCTACAAAGCAATAGTGCTCATGGACACAGTCTCCTGAGATTTTACAGCTAACCAGAATATTGAGTTCTGTTTTGTAAAAGAAAACTCTTTAAAAATCACAGGCTGGCATAAAATATGTTTTAATGCCAATGGACAATTCCATTTGCAGTTTTGTGGTGGGACAGCATAAAACTATCTATACACAGCTTGACCCACATGTGTCAGGGAAAATCTTACATATCAGAATGTTCCGGATCCAAGGTAAACTTCCAGCGTGTACATGGGATGATACAAGTGACAGCTATGGTATATGCACAACGATGTGGAAACTGTACAATTGGATGTTTCCCTCTAGCCAATTACACCTATTAAAGGTTATTGATGGACAATTATTTTCTACTCTTACGGCCGGTTTCACATCCACGTGCTTTTGTTTTTTCATGCATTTTTCAAAACACATTCTCACACATTTATACAAATTTTAATTGTGTGTTTTCCTCAAATAGGTGCCCAGCATCTAGGGTGGTGTGAGAAGAGCCTAACATTTTCCAAAAGTCACTAAGCCGAGAGTAGAAAACCTGCAAGCAAGATCTCAGTAACCGCATGTATCATTAATTTTATTGTGCTCACATTTAATTCTGGGGCTCTAGATGCCTGTCAATGGACGAAAAAACATACTCCAACACATAAATGTTTAAGCAGGCCCATTGAAAACAATGGCATGCCAAGTAACAAGCCTTTTGAGGCAACTCAACACATGCATTAGGGCTCTTTTACATTAGCGTTGCTTTCTATAAGGTGATCTGTGGATGACTTTTTTTCAGAGGGCGTTCAACAGGCGGAGAGGAGATGTTATATCACTTCCTCATCACCTATTTTAACCCCTGGAAGACTGCATTGCCATGTAGCAACTGAGTACACTGCATGCAGTTGCAGGACAGCCCCATTCATGGTACTGCCCACTGTGCAGGACACAGGGGATGAAAGTAATGGAGGGGCAAAGCATTGAGGCCTGGGCATATGTAAGCCCTTGTTGCTTTTGCAGCTTAGGGATAGTGGTTGAGGGATGTGGCTCAACCACCTGTGTTTACCACCCTCCCCCCCCCCCCCAAAAAACCACAAGTGTAAATTAAGCCTTGGGATAAGAACATTTTTGCTGAAATTACTGTTTACAGGGTATAGAGACATAATAGTTAACTGATTCCTTTTAAAAACAATTAAAAACAGATAAAAATCAATCATATAATGTGCCTCTAGTTTCACTTTCGTTTTTGCATCTAGCTTAGTTTTTGCATGTCATTTAATGCCTCTGTGCTGGCCAGTGCCATAGAGAGTGATGGTTAGGAAAACTAAACTAGAATCTCCAAGTACTGTGGTCATCAGGAAACAGACAACCAGGAAGTGTCCAGAACAGAGCAGAATTACAGCAACATCAGAGCAAAAACTAACAACGAGGACATGAAACCAGGACTGCAGTAAGATAAAGGAAGCTATTTAGTGACCCTTTAAGCTGACCACACAAATGAGGTTTTGATCTTAACTGTCAAGAAAGAAAATTGACCAAAACCTACTATAGGTGCTTATTTGTAAAGTAGTACATTTGACATTCGCCAAAAATTTGAAGCAGGCATGACATTTAAAACACATGTAGCAGGAAGATTCACCTGCAGTAACTACATTCACTGCTTTAAAAATATACATCTTGCAGTATCTGTATTTGAAGTGTGTGTTTAGCCATCACCCTGGAGTTCTACTTCATTCACCTTAGATTGCACTTCTAGCAACAGCTGTTGTCCTCTAACTTTCTCCTGGGTGACTGAACTTCTCATCCTATAATAAAGAGTTATGCCAGCAAGTCTGCTGAGTAACCTCATTCCCACCTATTGTACTCATCATGAACATGTTGTTTTGGTCATTATCCAGGACATTTTCCTTAATAAAGTACTATGGGGTAAATGGATTAAAACTCACAGAAGAGAATTTAGTAAGACTGGAGCAGACACAATCTCGAGCAGCTATGCATAGTAACCAATCCGCCAACAGCCTCAGCTTTTTCTGTGAAAACTAGAAGCTGGTTGGTTGCCATTCACAGCTGCTTCAGACTGTGTCTGCTCCAGTCTTAGTAAATTCTCCTCTATGAAGGAGAATAGACAAATTGATTCTAAGGTCCCCAACCTAAAGAACAAAAAAAGGAGGGGTGGGGCCATGGTTGGACTATTCCGGTACTGGTAATAGAGATATAGCATGTACAAACATAGATGAAACAATTTTATTAAATACAGGGTAAAACAAGACACAAGTTAAAATAAGGAGACAATCGACTTGACCGGTTTCGTGGCTATGGCTGCTTCATCAGAAGCATGTCTACATTGCCCCACAGGCGGGTGGGGTGGGCCACACCACATGACGTCCCTTAAGGTGATCAGGGGGTGCGTGTATGAATATTCCAACCATGGCCCCACCCCCACCTTTTTTGGTTCATTAGGTTGGGGACCTTAGAATCAATTTTGTCTATTCTCTAAATTCTGGATGATGGTACGCCCTTTATATATTTTTTATTAATTTCTACTTTCAGAGGCTGTATTTCTAATCCTCTACGAAGGACAAATACATGCAATACACTGGCTCTAGTGTAAAAGCATAGCTCCAAACTGTCCCTGATTTAAAACAAAGTATCTCTGTCCCTCTTTCCTCCTCATTTGTCCCTCATTGTGGTCTGATCTATATAGTTGTATATAAAATGCACTTTTTATCATTCAAAAAGTGTTTCCTAGTGCTAAACCTTTCCTCCAAATTCTAAATTGCTGCATTTGTACATTTCAAAAGCCAGTGGGTTTATTAATTCATAATTTTTTCGTATAATTCTCCTTTAAACGAGCAAAGGCAGTGCTGTGTGTCCTATGCCTACATACATTTGCTCATAGGTGTCCTTCATTCTAATCTCAAAAAGTTGGGAGGTATGTAGAAGAACCAGATACTAAGCCCCTTTCACACTGAGGAGTTTTTTCAGGCGGTATAGCGCTAAAAATAGAGAAAAAAATCTCCTGCAAGCTGCAAGAGCGGTGAGAGGAGCGTGTGTGTATACCGCTCCTTCCGATTTAAAACAATGGGAAACCGCGGTAATACCACCTGCAATGCACCTCTGCAGAGACGCATTGCGGGTGGTATTAACCATTTTTCGGCCGCTAGCGAGGGTTAATACCGTACCGCTAGTGGCTGAATCCCACGGCAATTCCGACGGTATAGCGCCGCTATACCGCCACCGCACCTCCACTGCCCCATGTGAAAGGGGACTTAGGGTACCAGTCTACTGTTGCCACAAATGAATTTTTACATGATGTGTCTTATATACCAATTTTTCTGCCTAGCTTCACTTTGCAGCCCCTGGCAACTACAGTTGGGTTAGGTTTATCAGCACCTGTGCAGTGTTAAAGTATCCAAACACACAGGTGGCAGCCCGTCAATTGGCTGCATGTCAATTGACATCAATAGGGACTTCCTGAATGGGGATGCATGGAACACCTTCCACACGTCTATGCTTTAGTATGGCCGTTGAGAACAAAGCCTTATGCCGCGCACACACGGTCGGAATTTCCAACAAGAAAAGTGTGATGTGAGCTTTTGGTCGGAAATTCCGACTGTGTGTAGGCCCCATCTGACTTTTTCTTTTCGGAATTTCCGACAGCAAAAATTTGAGAGCTGGTTCTCAAATTTTCAGACGGGAAAAGTTCTTGTCGGAAATTCCGATCGTCTGTATGCTCGGAACCATTGAACTTAATTTTTCTTGGCTCATTGTAGTGTTGTTCGTCACCACGTTCTTGACGCTCGGAATTTTATGTGACCGTGTGTATGCAACACACACTGTTTAAGCCAAAAGTCGGAAAAAAATCCACAGTTTTCTTGTCGGAATTTCCGATCGTGTGTACGCAGCATAAATGTCTTTAGTTGAGGTTTACATTTCCTTTAAGCAAAATGTCTTCAATTCCCCAAATTTCCCTTTTTTAATACGCATGTCATAGTAGGGGTACAGAGGTGACCATCCAACATGTACTTATGGGTTAAGCACATAAAAGTGTAATACTTTACTGAAAGGACGTAGGAATGCCAGTTCATACATGCGGGGCATTGTTTCTTCAGTAGTTTTCAATAATGTATCCAGATTAAGGATTAGGTAAGACATCATAAAAAAGGTATGGTGGAAATAATGAAATCTGATTGCCTTCAGCACTTATGTCCACTCCCTGGTATTGAAAAAGAAACCCAGATTTAGAGTTGGATTTTAGAAACTAAGACTTTGATAGACTGAGAGACAGCTATCTGATTGTGTTTCTCATGTCAGCTGAAAATGATTTGCCAAAAAGCTCACTGGTTTGACGCATTTATCTCACTAATGCCAATGAGCAGATATCCTCTAAAATCGTCCTTTATCCTCTAATCCCAATGATTTCAGTCTTTACAGGCCGACCTCTTAAAAATGGATCTATTATCCAAATTGTTTATAATCCTATTCATGTTTAAAGATGATGCTTTTGCAGTGCAGTGTCATTTTTAGTTTCCAACCTATGGAGCTTTCTCCAATATATTGATGCTGCTTCTTAAGTATCCTTACATTGAAACCAGTCAAATCCTGTATTTCAAATATTTGTCACTTGAATACGTTTACTATATGTTTACTGTATATGTGATTGCCATGTAGGTCTGTTTCAAGTTCTGTTTCAAGAGGACATTAGAAGCTAAAAAAAGTAGAAAAAGTATTATCTAATTTACAGACTTCTTAAAGTGGATGTAAACCCACTCTCATCCTTTCTAATCTACTGCCATAGTGCTGATCTATAAGGATATACATGCCCCCTGCATGTATCCTTACCTGTCAAATGTCTTCCCTCTGTCTGTTATGAGACCCAAAAAATTGCAGATTCTGTAGGTGGGTCTGTTGTCCGGGGCTCGGTGGGTGGAGTCGTGATGTCTGTAGACTCCCCGCCCACCTCTACACTCCCCTTATTAACATGCATTTTCTCATGTGTATTTCTTACACTGAACTTTTGCTATGATCATTAACATCCAGTAAAAACCCAGAAAAGCTACCACATGACTTCAGCATGCCCAATCATGCTGAGGTGTAGAGCAGCCAATCCTGGGAGAGCTGGAGAAGAAAGGAGGAGGGGATCTGAAGTACACAGAATGTCTTTCTCAGGCTTGTGCATGAGATATGTAAATCACCTGTCACCCACAGCAAGGGGGAAGAACTGACTCCTATTTCTCTTTGTTTCAGTTTTTATCTCACTGAAAAAAGATAAGAGGACTGCTCAGAGCTGAATTAACTCTTCGAGGCAAGACTGGGCACAGATGACATGAATGAAATCCTATACGGTACAAGGTGCAGGCTTTAATAAAAAAAACATTTCGGGGTTACATCCACTTTAAGGACATGTTTTTCTTTGCCTAACATGCGATTGGAACAGGCCTCAAACACATGTCAGTAAAATGCAATTGACTTCAACTGAGCAGTGCATATGGCAGTGCAATGGCTGCATTTGGTCTAAAACAACAGGGGAGATTTACTAAAACTATCTTTTATTGTCAAAGCTTAATTGAATATGCTGAAGTTAGAAGCCGATTGGTTACTGTGCAGAGCTGCACTAGATTCTATGCACAACAGTTTTAGTAAATCTCCCCCAACATGTCCAACTGATTTACATTTAAACTATAGGCAAAGAGGGTAAAACACTTCATTTTTCATTTAAACACAGCTGTATGAGCTGCATTTCATAAAAAATAGAGGGGTGTAATTCCGTGCCAAAATTAAATTAAAGTGGAAACAAAAATATACTAAATAAAGCTGCTCCTCTAAACAGTGATGAACTGTGATTGTGATAAGAAATGAAACAAATTGTATTCCATAAAAAATGCAGTATTGAACACTCATCGACTTAACCCCCCTGGCGGTATTCCCGAGTCTGGCTCGGGGTAAGATTTCTGTACCAAAAGAGGTATCCCCGAGCCTGACTCGGGATCGCCTTGCAGCAGCCACAGACAAAGTTACTTACATTGTCCCTGGATCCTGCGAAGCCTCCCCGCTGTGTGAGCAAGCAGCATCCTCGTTTGATTCACACAGTGTCCCTGTGTGCCGCAGATCTTCATTCCCTGCGACGTTACGATGCACAGGGGCGGAGATCGGCGCCAAATTCAAAAAAGTAAATAAACACATTATATACAGTATACTGTAGTGTTATAGATTACAGTACTGTATGTAAAAAAATACACACCCCTTTGTCCCTAGTGGTCTGTCCAGTGTCCTTTTATCTAATAAAAACTGTTCTTTTGCCCCCTAACTAGGATGTATGTACCAAAATGTATATTGTATATATTAGTTTGTTGTGAGCCAGAGCACCACCCCCGGATATTTAATTATTTACTTATTTACTCATTTACTTATTTGCTTTCATATATATCATTTTTTTTTCTCCTCCTCCACTCCCATTTTCCTCCTAATTTTACTATTTGTTCATATTAACTACTATAATATTACAGTATTTGCAACTTACATTGCAATAAGTACATGATACAGCAAAAATTGTATGTACCCGATAAGCATAGACTGTTATATTCCCCCTCCCATTTCTTTTCCCTTTATGAAATACTAATAAAAATATTTGACAAGAAAAACTGTTCTTTCTGCCTGCAAACTGTAGATTGTCCATAGCAACCAAAAAGTGTCCCTTTATGTCAAAAAAGTAATGACAGTGACAATTCTGCAACTGAGCAAATTTCAGTGATTTGAGTTGATTACATTATTGAATAATTTTTACTATAAATATATTATTATTTGTTATAATTATTTATAAATATTTATAATTTATGATTTTGTTTTTCAAACTTTTTCATACCCGAGATGTCTACTAGACTCTTGTTTGGTCAGATTTAAGTGAGTTATTCCTAAGAATTACAGGCCTACAGTATAAAATGCCAAATTTTCTTGCAAAATAATTGCACCTAAAATCTGAATCAATCATACCGCTACAACCACCACGCCTGTACAATAACCCTCCCTGAGCCCCTCTCTGCAATTCAATTATATATTTCAATGATACAAATGTCTTCAGTGTTGGCTCCTCTATATCTTCTTCAGCGTTGACAGTAGGCAGTTTGCTCTGCACTGGTCTATGCAGAAGAGGATACCGCTTACCAGCAACACTGAAGAGTTAGGGGACTATGCAGTCCCCTATTGTAAGCCCAGGCTAAATTGTGATGAAGTGTGTCACTGACAGCCTGGGCTCACAGAAAGGGGGTTGAACACAAGCTGTCATTCAGCATGGAAGAGGACTGGTCTGCAGGATCAGTGGAGGACACATATGGCAGCGCTGGAGCATAGAGATGGTGAGTATTGCTTTTCTAACTTTTTTGTTTGTTTACAGCTGAGGAGCGGAGTAGTCAGAACAAAAATAAACCGGAGTTATGTTATAAGGACTTCAATGAAAGGTCTGTTTTAGTAGTTGTTTTAGTCTGTTTTAGTAGTTCAGATTAGGGGTAGTGAAGGTCAGATTTAGGTTAAGTGTAAAGATTTGTTTTTTGAGTATATTTGGCTAAGTATTAGGGTAAGGATTCAAGGCTGGTTCACACCACAAAAAGGCGCTCCAGATCTGTTCCCGGATGCGTTTTTGCATGTGCGTTTTTGTGAATTCCAGTGTGTTTTAAATGTGTTTCCGGATACATTCCAGATAAAAAAAAAATCCTTAATTTTTCCTGTTTTTTTTTCCCACTGTACTGGGGTCTGATGTGTTTTTGATGCATTTCAGTGCTTCCGGTGCGTTTTGATGCATTTTACTGCGTTTCAGTGTAGGAAAAATGCAGCATGCTCTAGTTTTGTTTCTGGAACTGGAAAACCTTTGAACTGACTGCACTGGTGTGAGCTATGCCATTGGAAACAATATAACCTACTTTTCAAGCATTTTTGCTGCAGAAAAAAAAATGCACTGCATGTGGTGTAAACTGACCCTTAAAGCTGAACAAAACCTATAAATGTAATTGTTTCCCAAAACAGTTAGGGTCAGCTCACACCACATCCAGTTCCGTGCAGGGGGTTTTTCGGCATCAAAAAAGAATGGATAGGTTATATTGTTTTCAATGGCATAGATCACACCAGTGCCATCAGTTACAGTGCGTTCCAGTTCCAGAAAACAAAGTAGAACATGCTGCAGTTTTTCTGCACTAGATTGTGCTGAAATACGGTAAAGTGCATCAAAAACGCACTGGAACACACATGAACTTATTTTTGGTTAAGAAAAAAGAGGGGGGGGGGGGGAATGCACTAAAAATGAACTGTATCGTACTAAAAATGCATCAAAAATGTGCACACAGAAAAGCATCCGAATTGCATTTCTATGGTGTGAACTGAGCCCTTAGGCCTCATTCACGCCATCTGCAGAGATGTCAGTTTCAGAAGTGCAGTTCTGCACGTGTTCTGCAAGAGCACAAAAAACACAATTGTTCTCTATGTGCCCTGCTCAAACTACAACACTGGTATCATGTGCAGAATTTTGTCTGCGCAGGAATCTGCAACGTGTATGCTGTTTTCTACACAGGAAAAAAAAATTGTGGTGTGAACAGGGCACATAACTGACTCGCATACAAACTGATGTAAACTGATGTCTCTGCAAGTTATCTGCATGGTTTCCCTTTTTTGCATGTATGGTGCAAACAAGCATTAACACATAGCTCCCAACTGTGCCTGATTCAAGGGACTGTCCCTGATTTGGAGCAATGTCCCTCTTTCCTCCTCATTTTGGTCTGATCTATATAGTTGTATATAAAATGCACTTTTTATCTTTTAAAAAGTGTTCACCAGTGCTAAACCTTTCATCCAATTTCTAAATTTTTGCATTTGCAAATTTGACAAGCCAATATAAAGGAATAGTAGCGGCAAAAAAACACTTGTGGGTTTTATTAATATTTTTTTTTTGTATAATTCTCCTTTAAGGGGGCATGGTAGGGGGAGTCCTATGCCTACTTATGGTACTAATGCTAATAGGTGTCCCTCATTCCCGTCTCAAAAAAGTTGGGAGGTATGCTAACATTCAAATCATGCCGTGAATCATAACTGCTACATTTGCTTGTGCTTTCTTTTATTTTTATTTTTTTAAGTGTATTTTTATGCGTGAACTCAAGAGAGAGGAGCCAGACTGCAGGAGTTTGGAGTAGGCAGACCCTCCCCCAGAGGCAATCTGCCATCCTTCTCCATGCCCCCGGGTGGCAATGGCGGGTGTGAGGGGGGGCCTCCCACTCACCCCACCCTACCTGCTCCACTTGGGAGCCCAACTGGGGCCCAACTGGACCCCAACGGGGCAGAGGGACACCCCCTATGAGGGAGTGAGGAGGTCTAGCCCACCCAGGCAGCCCCGTAGGTCCTTCGCCTCTCTTTTTTTTAGGAGACCGCATGGCCAAAGTGCGTGCGTGTTAAACCAATTTTTGTGTGCGTGCAAGTGTGGTGGTGGTTTTTGTGGGGGGGGGGGGGGTGGGCGTACTAAGCGCAGGAAGCCTGCTAAGTCAGCCCTATTAAGGGAAATGTGTAAGGAGTGGAATAGGTATAATAGTTTGGGTAGCAGGGTCATTTTTACCATGGACATTTTTCCAAACCACGAAAGGTTGTGTAACAACCAGTACGAGAGAAGTTCAGTCAGGCAATGGAAAAAAGGGAAATAATTTGTCCAATATAATGACAAGTAAGACGCAGTAAAGGAGATTCCCAGTTATGGCAAAGCTTTATCTTGCCACTGAACTGAAAAAGCTTCCTTAGGGCCCTTTCACATGGGGCGGATCAGTAATGATCTGCCTCCGTGTGTCCGTAACCTTAGCGGGGATCGCTCCGTAAATCCCTGCTGAGCCGTCAGATGACAGGGCGGTATCCACACACTGTGCAGGGACTGCCCTGTCTTTTCTCCGCTCTCCCCTATGGGGGGATCGGATGAACACGGACCGTGTGTCCGCGTTCATCCGATCCGCAGATGGAAGAAAAAATAGGACATTCTTCCTTCTGCAAAATCGGATGTTTGCGGAGGCAGGTGATTACGGGTGTCAGCGGATGTTTATTCGCTGACACCTGCAATCGCATAGGGACCAATGTATGTCTCTTTTTCATCCGCAAACGGATGGATGAAAAAGCGGACATACGGTCCGCACGTCTGAAAGGGCCCTAAGGCATGTAAGCAGGACTTAATTTTCTGACTAAAACTCCACTCTAAGGTCAACTAACCATTTAAAATGTCAGTATACCAGCTAAAAAGAAGAAAAAAATGATAGTTTAGGCAGAACCCATAAAGACAGAAATATGGAAGCTCTCATGAATATTTGGAAGCTCTAGACTCCAGGACTGTGCCTTCCAAAACATACTTCACTACTTGAATCACTGACCTGGCAACAAGCATGTGCATATCAGGTATGCAAGTGAACCTGTATTTTTAGTGAATGTATCCATTTAATTGGTCAATTACTGCATCACAACAACACCAGTAACCTGACCCTGTGCCTTTTCAATGGCAGGACTGCATATTTTATTTGGCTGCGGCTATGAAATCAAAAGGTGACTGGACTGAATTACACATGCGAAGATAACTTGGCCTCACCATGGAGCATTTTCTTGCCAGAAAAAAAAAAAGTTCAAGCCCATTTCATTTTATTGTTATTTCCTCCAAAATAAATGTGCGCTGGCAGGTGATGAGGTCCTAGCAAAGTCCTTGAGTTTTATGAATGTGATAATAAAGATGGAACAGCACTTTCTCTGTCCATAGCTGGTATTTCCTTCCTCTCGCTCTGCTGTCCACATACAGCCTCGCAACAATGTTTGTTTTCACAAATTCCAAATGGTAAACTCATTTGAATTCCACCAGTGGAGGAACGCCAGCTTTTTATGAGCAGCGACCGATTACAGGCTTATTAACCATTCAGAGATTACATCACACAGCATAATTGTTGAGTGATTACATCAACGCTAGAGGATTCCAACCGAGCAAACTCCTGGAATTCAGAGGAAAACTATTTGTCATCGTGTATTACATTTTCAGATAAAATATGCCGTGGAGCATTGCATTCAAATGACAGTATGACTAAGTAGGAAGCTGAAAAAGGGAGAGCTGCAATGTATTGTAGCGGGGGGAGGGGGGGGTGGACGAATGAGCATTTGACTGTAATAATGTTTCATTTACTCAGCAACACTGCTACGGGTAAGCACAATCGACTTGCGCAACCGTTTTGTTTTTGTTTTTACACAGAACACATGGCTACACAGATTCAACTTGATGTCGTTTGTATAGCATTAAAGGGGTTGTAAAGATTTTTTTTTTTCTCTAAATAGCTTCCTTTACCGTAGTGCAGTCCTCCTTCACTTACCTAATCCTTTGATTTTGCTTTTAAATGTCCTTAATTTCTTCTGAGAAATCCTCACTTCCTGTTCTTCTGTCTGTAACTACACACCGTAATGCGAGGCTTTCTCCCTGGTGTGGAGAAAGCCTCTTGAGGGGGAGGGGCGAGCAGGCAAGTCAGGACAATCTCTATTTTGCAGATAGAGAAAGAAGCTGTGCGTTAGTGGGCATCCTGACACTCCTTGCCCCCTCAAGAGGCTTTCTCCACACCAGGAAGAAAGCCTCGCATTACGGTGTGTAGTTACAGACAGAAGAACAGGAAGCAAGGATTTCTCAGAAGAAATAAGGACATTTAAAAGCAAAATTGAAGGATGAGGTAAGTGAAGGAGGACTACACTAAGGTAAAAGAAGCTATTAAGGGGGAAAAATAATTCCTTTACAACCCTTTTACCATGAGCTGTATCATGTGAAATGTTCTCACAGCCTCAAACAGCCCATCACTGTTTTATATACTATAAATTGTAATGATTTTTTTTTACAGCTGCTTAAATATGACACCTGATAGATGAATTTTAGGGATGAGCAAAGTGATTTTGTTCAATTGAATTTATTGCAAATTTTCCAATTAAGTTGCTTTGACCAAATTTGTTTGAAAACAAAAATTCTACTCTTATTTACATTATTACAAATGTGTGGTTTTGGGTGTATTTAGGGCAGTTTGTTTTTTAATTAAGTATTATTATATTTGTGTTTTTTTTCCTCACTTTTGTATATTTCATCGTTATGTGTGTACTTATGTGTGCTTTACATTTTTTCTTTTGTTTCTTTTTTGTTTTTACTGTCTTTTTTTAATGTATTTTCAAAAACACCAAAAATCTTATTTTGGGCTCATGAACACTAATGCATTAAGGCTTTTATCATCTGAATTCAGTCTCTCTGTTGTGTGGTTACAAGCGTGTGGCCATGGCATCTGTCAGCCTGTCATTGATTTGCAAAGGCTGCTGGCAGCAATTGTAAGCCAAAGACTGTGACTCATGGGCACACAAATACGCTGAATTCTGGCTGTAAAAGCCTAAATATGTCCACGTGCATAAGACCTAATACTGCCTTCCCTAGTGACTCCAAAGCATTTTTCCAACATGAAAACATTGGACACTCACGATTCTCACGAAATTTTTGTAAAATTATAACTCTTAAAAGGTAACTAAAAGCAAATTCGTTTTGTTTTTTTTTCATTTTGAAAAGAGTACCTGGCAGTACAATTATGTCAGATTGTTGCGACTCAAAGTGGAAATTTGGCATTTTAAATTGTAGGCCTGTAATTCTTAGTCATAACACACTTAAATCTGTCCAAACAAGAGTCTAGTAGACATCCCCGGTATGATAATGTTTGAAACACAAAATCATAAATGATAATATAATAAATAACTATAAATGATTCTAAAAAACATAATAATATAATAATAATATATGTATTTACCTTTGTAAAGCTTTGTTAGCTTTGTTAAAGCTCTCTGAACTCTAGTCAAAGCCCCTGTCACTAAAATGGTTAGCTTACAGTCCTGTTTACACCTTGCTTTTTCTCTGCTTTGGCTTTGCTTCAAAAATGATACCGCATATATTGATTGGTTTGCGCAAAAGCTATAGCACCTACAAAATAGGGGATAGATTTATGATTTATTTTTTACTAGTAAAGGCGGCGATCTGCAATTTTTTTTGTCAGGCCTGCGATATTGTGACAGACATATTGGACACTTTTGACACAATTTTGGGACCATTCACATTTATACAGCGATCAGTGCTATAGAAATGCACAAATTACTGTATAAATGTGACTGGCAGGGAAGGGGTTAACACTAGGGGTGAGGAAGGGGTTAAATGTATTCCCTGGGTGTGTTATAACTGTGTGGGGGGAGGGGACTGACTGGGGGAGGTGACCGATGCTGGGTCCCTATGTACAAGGGACACAGATCGGTCTCCTCTCTCCCCGACAGGACGTGGAGGTCTGTGTTTACACATAGAGCTCCACACAGAGCTCCACGTCCCTGCTGCCACCGCCGATCGCGTGTAACTGGCAGACATCGCGGCCACCAGGCACACGCATCGGCTCCTCAGCGATGCGCCGGCACAATGTTTACCTGCTGCGCGCCCCCCAGCGGCGTGCGTGGGTAATGCACATAAAAAGACGTCCAAAGACGTCCACTCGGCAGAGCTGCGCTGTGGACGTCTTTCGTCTATAGCGCGGGTCTCAAGTGGTTAAAGCATATTCAAAGCCTCCATAGTAGTCTATGGCAAAGCTCGCTTAAAGCCCCACAAAGCTTTACCAAAGCCCCACCAAAGCCTCATCAAAGCCCCATCGAAGCTCCAACAATGCCTCATTGAAGCCCCACAGAAGCTTAATCGGAGCACCAAGCAAAAGCAAGGTATAAATAGGACTGCAAGCTAACCATTTTATGTAGTGACAGGCTTTGACTGGAGTTCAGAGAGCTTTAACAAAGCGTGCCGAAAGCCATGTTTTAAAGCAAGTGTAAACAAGCCCTAACTCACATTTTCACTGACACTAACAGTAACAGACTCACTGTCAGTGTCAATAACTGTCACTAAAACCGACACCTACAATCTCTAAACTAGGTCAAGCACTCAACTAGTAAGTGGCATAGGCGTTTTCAATCTTCAAAAAAAAAAAAAAACAGGGCCAGTGCCCAACACAAAGAGAAAATATCCAGTGAGCGGAGGTCCAAGGAGAATGGGTAGACTGGTTTGACATAATAGAAAGCCAACATGAGCTCAAATAACCACTCGTCACAACCAAGGTATGCAGAATACCATCTCTGAATGCACAACACATTGAACCTTGAAACAGATGAGCTACAGCAGCATACCGGGTGCCACTCCTGCCAGCTAAGAACAGGAATACAATTCACACAGGCTCACCAAAATTGGACATAAAAAAGAAATTAAGATTGTGCTAAACCTGTGGATATTGCAAATATGAATATAAATACCCAAAAAATTTACAAAACTTTAAACAGTGAACAAAAAAGTGAATGATTGCTAAAAAATTGTGTAACAACTGCAAAAAAATATTAATGATAAATAAAACAATTTATGCAGTGTCCAAACAAGCCAAAAGTTCATAGACGTTGAGTAAATGATAAGTGTCCACCCGTGCAAAAACGAATAAAGTCCATCCATAAATAGGGACTCTTCAGATGTTGATATGCAAAGCCAATGTGAAATCTACCACCATTATGGAAAGAATTCCTGTTTAACAGAACTCTGTGATCCTCCATGACAGAGGATCCAGGGAAACATGTAATATAACACAGCCTGTTTCCAAAAGCACCCAAGACTTGCTACACCACTAGTCAACACACTCCGTAGATGGTCAGACCCGTGAGTAAATGGCATGGCATGTAAAAGACATAATGCTCCAATAGTGTAAAAACCTTTTGATTTATTAAGAAAATAAAAGCACAGTATCACACTTATAAACATGCATTGATAGAAGAAGCCTTAAGTCTTGTGTGCCGGCTGGACACAAACAGACAGACCCATCCATTTGGATGTACAAGCAGTAACAGGTGATGATGTCAACATGTCGCTCCTACCTACACGTTTCGTAATAGAGTTACGCCGTCCAGAAAAATTGGACAATAGAAGATTGGAAAAACATTGCCTGTTCTGATGAGTCTCAATTTCAGCTGCAACATTCAGATGGTAGGGTTAGAATTTGGCATAAAAAACATGAAAAGCATGGATCCATCCTGCCTTGTATCAATGGTTCAGGCTGGTAGTGGTGTTGTAATTGTGTATGGGATATTTTCTTGGCACAATTTGGGCCACTTAGTACCAATACAACATCGATTAAATGCCACGGCCTACCTGAGTATTGCTGCTGACCATGTTCATCCCTTTATGACTACAGTGTACCCATTTTCTGATGGCTACTTTAGCAGGATAATGTCACAAAACTCAAATCATCTCAAACTGGTTTCTTGAACACGACAATGAGTTCATTGTCCTTCAATAGTCTTCACAGTCACCAGATCTCAATCCAAAAGCACCTTTGGGATGTGGTGGGAGATTTGCATCATGGATGTGCAGCTGATCTGCAGCAATTGTGTGATGCTATCATGTCAGTATGGATCAAAATCTCAAAAGGAATGTTTACAAAACATTGTTAAATCTCTGCCACAAAGAATTAAGGCAGTTCTGAAGGTAAAAGTGGATCCAACCCGGTACTAGCAAGGTTTACCTAATAAAGTGGCAGGTGAGTGTATTAGTCCATTACAAAAATGCCCACAGTGTGACCGCTAGTGAATATCCACCTCCAAATAGTGCTCTACTCATGTAGACAATCGTGCCATTGACATGCGCTTCTGTGATCCACACCACCTTGTTAACACACCGCCCCAGGTTCTATGACCCAGTTGTTTGTGGGTCAGCTTGCTCGAATCTGTCTAGAGCAGCCTTCCTCAACTAGGGTTTCTCCAGAGGTTGCTCGGGATTCCTTGAGTAATGAGTAATTCCCACTTCTCAAAGAAGTAATCACAGATATGAATGATCTTTTAATTTATCTGTAAGGGGGATTCATCCCACTGACCACACGTTTAAGGAACATTCTTCCCACTGGACAGCATACTAATACCTTTTTGAGGGTTCCTCAGTGTTAAAAAGTTTGAGAAAGACTGGTCTACAGAGACCAAGTTATTTCCCCCACTGAGTGTCACCATCTTGCCTCTTGCACAGTGTAGAGAAGGGGAAGTCGTCCTGTCTATCACAGCCTATAAGTGAAAATGGCAACTTTGGAATGCAGTGTCTGGACACCAGTAAACATTTTTTTAATAAAACTGCGCATTTTACTTGTTTATGGTGTGCTGATCACTTTTTTCTTCATACCACTAAGTTTACATGCTGGGTGAATGGAAAGTTTCATTAAACAGGATCACTTAATTATAATGATTGGAGGTGCTCAAAGCTAAGTTTTATTACAGTATACTTTAATATAGCTTTGATTTCACTGGGTTTGGGTCCTAAAAAGACAACATACAAGTGAACAGTATGAACGATTTGAGTAATACATGTTTAAATAATGAAATAGCTAGCGAGGTGTATCTTCTTACCTTTCAAGAAAAATATGACATGTACTGTAACTCCTCAAAAGCTTGTCCATTTTTTTGAGAGGAAAATGTAACTTAACATATCCAACCCTTCTAGGTCTTGGGCCCAACTCACAGTAATCCATGGGGTTTATAGCCCTTCAGAAATGCTTATTTTGACTATACTTACACGTGTAAGTCAATAAAAAACATTACTTAGTCTGCTGAAGAGATTTTGGGAGCTGCCAGAAAAGATGCCAAAGCACGTATATGTATGATTAGATCACTGCAGGAATGGGGTAAAGTAGAGGTGATGAAGGGTAAATCTGTGTGTTTGGCCAAGAAACCAGTGTCAGATGCATTTCTGAAATTCAAGCCAAATTTCAAAGTCCTGGGGAAATCCAACTTGAAATGAGAGTAAAGCTGCAGGCACTCGCTATGTATGATATCATTATGGGCACTAGCTCTGCAAGTACATCACACTATTTGCAGCAATGTGCAGTTATCCTGCTGGACAGTTGCTATGAGCAGTAAAAGCTATGGTTCTTGGACACACAAATTAACCACATGTGTTAAAAATGTTGAGTTCTAGGTAATTTATGATGCTCTGTAATCGAATTCAGGCATTCTAAAATATAATATTTGCAATTGGTCGAAAATAGTAATACAACGACTGACTGTAACAGCAAATAATTATAGAACTTTTGCCTAATTTCCTATGTAAAGAACTATCTGTATATATCACCTCAGAACTTGTACTGTATTATAGTAAAATACCAGGACAAGGATTATGAACATGTTCTTCTTTTAGAATACATGTAACTTGTACAGGTTATGATGTATTTATAAATGTTGCTAACCAGTGGCGGTGTGTCCATAAAGGGCCATACCCTCTCTCTTGCACCTGTCTATCACCAGTAGATAGATTCATGCATTGCATGAATCTATCTATTTTCACCGCTGCCGTCCCCTATTCAGGTGTCTGGCCCCTTGTCGGTCACCAGGCATCTGAATTACAGCTGCGTTTTTTTGTGGGCTCTAATAGGTGTCCTGATTAGAGCTCTAATATGCTTCCAAATTGGTAAACAGAAGGCGCAATGCTGTGCGTTCGCTGTTTACTAAGTTACGCAAACCAAAAGAAAGACTCTAGGACAACAAGCACACCACCCACCATCCTTGGACAAACCATCACCACAAGTACCAAAGCCAAAAGCCTCAAAGTCATCTTTAACTCAGATATAACTATGGGCGCCCAAATAGGATCAGTAGTCAGCAGATCCCACTATCTTCTCCGCCTGCTGCGTAGACTCATCCCCTTCATCTTGGAAGAGGACACAGCAGTAGTAGTTGTAACCATCATCAATTCTCGACTCGACTAAATAAACTCTCTCTACCTCGGACTTCCCCAATACCAGATTTCACGTCTACAAGTTGTCCAGAAAACAGCAGCCAGCCTGGTAACGGAAAAAAAAACCTGGGAACCAATCACCCCATCCCTGAGGACAATCCATTGGCTAGCCATGAAGGATCGGGTTACATTTAAGACCCTCTGCCTTACTCACAAATGCACACAAGGAAACGCTCCTCAATACCTATGCGAGAAAATAAAACACTACGCCCCTAGTCGCGCCCTCCGGTCAACTAACCAAAACCTCCTCCACATCTCCAAGACCCGCTACAAATCTAAAGGAGAACGAAGATTCGCAGTCCAAGGACCACGGCTATGGAACGCTCCACCCACGGACATCTGCATGGAAGAAAACCATCAGGTCTTCAGGAAAAAACTTAAGACCCACCTCTTCTGAATGACACAGGACAACACTGGATACAAAAAGTGCCTTGAGGCGATTTAGTTCGCATTTGTAGTGCACAGTGGAGTCAATTAATGGGTACAGTAGCTGTGTTTGATGGGTACTGTTGCTGCGCTTGATGGGCACAGTGGCTGCAATTGATGTTTTTTTTTCCCAGTTTGTTTGCGTCCCCTCAAATATTTTGACCACCAGCTGCCACTGTTGCTAACCTTGAATTTCTATTTCTATTTTTCATGAACAATGTATGACCTTGATAGTAATGGGCTACTAATAAAATGTATGTATTGTCAAAACTTTTTTTTGGTTCTGGGAGGTTATTATTTATTTTTTTGTCTGCGTTGTGTTGGGGAGATTTCCTTTTACTTCTGGTTCCAGAGATGCATCACAAAGATACAGGAAATTCCAGAGGGTTTTCTCAAAAACAGATGTGCCTGTTGGAGATTTCTCCCACCTCCTGTTCGGTGACAACTTTACATTTTTAGATTTCCCATCACTTTCCCATCACAAATAGAAACACAGAAAAGTGACGGCAGAAAAAAAAAAAAGTAGTCAATCGAGTCTGCCCTTTTTCTGGGGGGGGGGTTTGTTTGTTATTTTTTTGTATAGATCTATGTTTGTCCCAGGCACGTTTAAATACATTTGCTGTTGACTGTCTTACTACCTCTGCTGGAAGCTTATTCCAAGCATCAACTACCCTTTCAGTAAAATAATACTTTATAAAACTAGTTTTGAACTTAAAGGGGTGTTCCAGCCAAAATTGTGTTTATTAAAAGTCAGCATCTACAAAAAGTGTAGCTGCTGGCTTTTAATAAACACTCACTTACCTGCTCCTGCGTTCCAGCGACGCGCCGACCGGGGCTCCGCTCCTCTCCCCCCCTCCCCAGCCGGCGTCTCCATCTCGACTGTGGGCACCCAGCCGTGACAGCCTTCGGCTTCACGGCCGGGCACCCACTGCGCATGCACGAGCCGCACTGCGCATGCGCGCGCGTCGCGGCTCGCCGCTGATTGGAGAGGCGATCGCATGGGACCTGTCAGTGTCCCATGTGATCGCCTACAGGGAGGGGCTGGTGTAGGCGATTAAGGCTTAATCGCCTACCCAGCCCCTCGGCGGAAGCAGGAAGTGGGACAGGAAGTCCCACTCCTACTGAAGCCCCCACTCCCCCCCCAAAAAAATTACATGCCAAATGTGGCATGTAAGGGGGTAAGGAGTGGAACAAGAGGAAGTTCCAAATTTGGGTGGAACTCCTCTTTAATTTCAGTTTGTTTGAGGTCATGTCCCTGCGTTCTTAATTTTGGTTTCATATTGAGAAAACTGCCCCCCTGAACCTAATTCAGCATCTTGATTTATTTAAAGTTTTCAATCATGTCTCCCCTTTTCCTTCTTTCCTCCAGAACCCAGTCAGTTTACATACAGATTTAGAGATGATAGCACTTTTAGAGATGATACGTCTATATATTGGAGTCACAAACAGCAATAACAGCTTGATAAGAAATCAAATCTATCCCTGTTCCATCTAAACCTTCAAAAAAAAAAGTACTGTCAACACATATACTTTAATGAAGGGGGGGGGGGGCAAAATATACAGTGAATATATAAAGTATTCATACACCTTGAAATTTTCCACATTTTGCCATGTTACAGTTTTACTCACCAAACAAAATTTTTCATTTTAGCTTCAGAATAGTATTGATCTTTATGTCCATATAAGCATTCGGGAGATTCCACGCAACGGAAAACCCAGCTTCAGTTATAGCAAAGAAGCCCCATTAATTGTATTATATACATTTAAAATGTTATCGCATTGTGGACAGTTATAGACCAGCCAGGCAGTGGCGGTGCATCCATAAAGGGCGCAGGAGCGCTGCCCCTCTCTCCCGCACTGCTCTAATCATCATAGATAGATTCATGCATTGCATGAATCTATCTATGGTCGCTGCTGACACCCCCTGTTCAGGTCTCCAGCCCCTTTTCGGGCACCGGGCACCTGAATTACAGTGACGGGGTGTTTTTTGGAAGCGCCTGATTAGAGCCATAGGCTCTAATAGGCTCCCAAAAATGTGAACAGCACGCACCATGCTGGGCGTTCGCTGATCACTCAGCTGTGTGTTAGCAAAGCTAAGTGCTTCGCTTTGCTAACACTGATTCCGCCTCTCAGCCAATCAGGTTGCCTGTCTGTTACCGGTCACCTGATTGGCTGAAACATCAGGAGCTGTGATTGGATGCCTTAGACAGGATTGAAGAAGATATGGAGGACGTTCAGGAGTCTGCTGCTGACCTGCTCTGAGACAGGTAAGTGCAGGCAGCATCAGATGTGGCACAGTAGCGCCAATTGATTGGCACACTGGCAGCATCTGATGGGGCACAGGAGCAGCAATTTATGGGCACACTGGCAGCATCTGATGGGGCACAGTAGCGGCAATTGATGGGGCACAGTGGAAGCATTTGATGGGGAACACTGGCAGCATTTGATGGGGCACATTTGCGGTAATTGATGGGCACAGTGTCAGCAATTGATGGGTACAGTGGCTGCGTTTGATGGCATAGTGGTGGCAATTTATGGGTGCAATGGCTGAGTTTGATGACACAATAGCTGCGTTTGGCACAGTAGCTACGTTTGGCACAGTAGCTGCGTTTGATGGGCAAAGTGGCTGCAATTGATGGGGTTTTTTTTGTTCAGTTTGTTTGCGCCCCCCAAAAAATTTTGAGCACCAGCCGCCAATGCAGCCAGGCCTCAAGGCATTTGTTGATACCCAAATATTGCCAACACTTTTCCTCAGACATGCACAGTGAAATATTTTAGTTTTATTCATAAAGGTCTCCTAAAATGAAAGATCTGTTTCTTCATATTCCCTACAGGAGCAAATTAATGCTAGTGATGATCAAGTTAGTTGTATGATCAGCAAAAAAAAATAAAAAATAGAACATATACTGTATAGATATTTGTTGATTAAGCTCTTTCTGTAGTGTTCGGTTTACACCTGATCTGTAATATGAAGATGCCATTTCAAATCCAAAATAAGTTAGGGCAATTTGAGCGTTATGGTGAGTAATCTAAACACTTTAGTCTGATCTAAAAGCCTTAGAAAAGAGTTAAGCTCTCTTCAATATATTTCCTCAGCATTATGCACTCTCAGGTTGTGAATTATTAATACACAGAAAAGCTACATATTTTTTTCTGGACACACATCTCACGTTACATATCAGAGGAGAGATAGCGAAGTTGTCAAGCCTAATAGTTCTGTGTTCAGATACAATTTCTAAATGTTATTTTAGAAGAAAGAATCAAGATACAGCTCAATAATATTTCTATTTAAGCTCATTGTAGATATATCATATTTTCCGAAGAGTGAGTGACGGAATACAGCTTCGTCAAGCCAAGCAACGTTGTTTATTGTTTGGCAGTATCATTTACGTATCCACAGCAAACTATGATGTCAGGAGAAATATAACTCTTTGTTGCAGTAAATTAGAAATGTGCCTGGGTGGGTCAGTTTACTTAGTGCATTAAAGAAACAAATCAAAGCTTGCATAAAAAATGAAGGAATGGTGTATTATGACTGCTCATATACAATCACAATAGAAGAAATCTCAAATCCTGTGTTCTCTCTTCAGGACACAGTAACATCCACCAACTGCCTGACACGTCTGCTAGGGCTATGATTTTCTGTACTGTAATTTGTCAAAGATGTATCCACAGATATAGCAGCTATTGCAACTGCTATGGGGCCCAGAAACTTGGAGACCCTGGAAAGTTTTAGAAATCCGATTAGCAAGGGCATTTTAATAGAATTTAAAGCAAACCTGTTCCCATTCTACCAAAAAAAAATGCACTTAGTATTTATGATGTGCTAGTAAATGGACTTTGGAAGATATATACTATATATATATATATATATGATCCAAGATACAACATACAGTATCTCACAATAGTGAGTACACCCCTCAAATTTTGGTTAATATTTTATTATCATGTGACAACTAATCTTTTCATGTGACAACACTGAAGAAATTGCGTTTTTGCTACAATGTACAGTAGTGAGTGTACAGCTTGTATTGTTGCTTGTTGTGTTGCTGTCCCCTCAAAATAACTCAACACACAGCCATTATTAAACCTCTTGGGCATGGAGTTCACCAGAGCTTTACAGGTTGCCACTGGAGTCCTCTTCCACTCCTCCATGACGACATCACAAAGCTGGTGGGTGTTAAAGACCTTGTGCTCCTCCGCCTTCCATTTGAGGATGCTCCACAGAGGCTCAATAGAGTTTGGGTCTGGATACATGCTTGGCCAGTCCATCACCTTTACACTTAGCTTCTTTAGCAAGGCAGTGATATTATTGGAGGTGTGTTTGGGGTCATTACCATTTTGGAATACTGCCCTGTGGCCCAGTCTCCGAAGGGAGGGGATCACACTCTGCCTCAGTATGTCACAGTACATGTTGGCATTCATGGTTCCCTCATTGAACTGTAGCACCCCAGTGCTGGCAGCACTCTGCAGCCCCAGACCATGACACTCCCACTACCATGCTTGACTGTAGGCAAGACACACTTGTCTTTGTACTCCTCACCTGGTTGCTGCCACACACGCTTGACACCATATGAACCAAATAAGTTTATCTTGGTCTCATCAGACCACAGGATATGGTTCCAGTAATCCATGACGTTAGTCTGCGTGTCTTTAGCAAACTGACCATTATCTTTAGAAGAGGCTTTCTTCTGGGATGACAGACATGCAGACCAATTTGATGCAATGTGTGGGGTGGCGTATGGTCTGAGCACTGATAGGCTAACCCTCCACCCCTTCAACCTCTGCAGCATTGTTGGCAGAACTCATATGTCATTTCCCAAAGAAAACCTCTAGATATGACGCTGAGCACATGCACTCAACTTCTTTGGTGGCATAGCCTGTTCTGAGTGGAATCCGTCCTGTTAAACCGCTGTATGGTCTTGGCCACCATGCTGCAGCTCAGTTTCAGGGTCTTAGCAATCTTATATCTTATAGCAATTCTTATAGCCTAGGACATCTTTATGTAGAGCAACAATTCTTTTTTTCAGATTCTCAGAGTGTTCTTTGCCATGAGGTGCCATGTTGAGCTTCCAGTGACCAGTATGAGAGAGTGAGAGCGATAACACCAAATTTAACACACCTGCTCCCCATTCACACATGAGACCTTGTAACACTAACGAGTCATATGCCCCTGGGGAGGGAAAATGGCTAATTGGGCCCAATTTGGAAATGTTCACTTAGGGGTGCACTCAGTTTTACTGCCAGTGGTTTAGACATTAATGGCTGTGTGTTGAGTTATTTTAAGGGGACAGCAAATTTACATTGTTATACAAGCTGTAAACTCACTACTTTACATTGTAGCAAAGTGTAATTTTTTCAGTGTTGTCACATGAAAAGATATAATAATTTATTTACAAAAATGTGAGGGGTGTACTCACTTTTGTGAGCTAATGTATATCCTGGACCTCCTCACATCAGCCTACTATGTGGTCCAATGCAAAACTATGGCAAGTATGTCAGTCTCTGTGCTCTATTATGCATGTGACCCTACTGTACTTCCTACAGCGGGGCCTCCTCCTCTAACAGAATACACTGATCAGGCTGTGGCTGATTGGTTGCATGCAGTGACTGAATGTAAATTCTCTCAATCAGGAACAACCATAGATGGATTGTAATTTGTCCAGTCCCTGCTTAATTGGCTGAGTTACAATCCATCTATGGCCAGCTTTTGTCATACATTACTGTTTCTTCACAACTGCTATCTCTACATGTGTCCCACAAAGCAGTTCACGTTTAGGTCTTTGTGTGTTTTGCAAGATTCCCCTTGCACACACTCCGAACTACTGAATAGGTTATAGGGACGCAATCAGGTGCTTTTCAGTCAAATCACTGAACTCTTCATCCAGTAAACTCATGCTGTATCTAATGAAACCTTGTAGCATTTTGTTCAGTATGAAAATAGAGTCTCACTTGCTGTACCATGAACTGCTTTGCACACACTCTTGAACTTACAAAAATAACCAATATTTCATTACAATTTTAGATTTGATCCAGTGTATGCTATATTTTATTATTACCTGGATAAGTCATTATATATAGGTAAACTGTGTGGGTCTAGGTGCAGTAGTGTTGTCCAGAACTGATGTTGCCAGTTACATCATAAATATCAATGTCACCCCAAAAGTCCACCTTAATACAGGTACCTGGTATTCGTGCCAGGATAGTACTGGTCCATGACAATGGCCAAAAATATGACGGTAGAGAGGTAAAATCCTTAATTTTGGGACTTTAGACAAAATAACTTTGAAGTGAAAAGCTAAGACACTCAGCTCTAAACTGACTTTATGAATAACACATGATTAGGAGAACGGATATAGACAAAGTAAACCCACGTTCTTTGTTCCTTGCGGAACAGCTTAGCTAAATCAGTAAAACCAATGCCGGAATCACCATATGCTCAACGTCAACTACAAAGTGAAACCAGCCATCTGAAAGATAAATAATAATAAATAAAAGTGGGTTATAGTTGCCTTTATTTTACTGGTTAATATCAGCTACCAATTCATCACAATTCTCAAACAGCTATACCATTAGTAAACAAAACTGAGGGCCAGTTTTTTGTATTTTTTTTTTTTTTATTTCTCAGGAGAATCTGGTTTTAATACAGCAGCATAAATTTTCAGTCAACACCCAAGATCACCATGGAGAAGGCAGCGAGCAAACAACACAACTTTCTGCAGTCTGTGCTTTGCAAAGTGAATGTTTTGCCTCTGCTAGAACCCAGGTGGAAATGCTGGATGATATCCAATCGTTTAATCTGAAGCACAAAGACCAGGAAGTCAGCGGTACGGCATGGCAAGAAATCAGTGCCTTGTCTTGAGGGAATGCAAATTGTCTCTTATCATTCTGGAACTACAGTTCATAACCTGCCCTAATATCTTTATTAGTGTTTTATTTAAACCAAAATTAATAAAAAATGTAATGCAGCAGTTTGTAGCAACCAACTAAGTTTTTAGTTTTTCTATGGGTTACTATGCTGTGATCATTGCTTTTACCTATAATCGCTAAAGTGGAACTCCAGCCTGAAAACTGTATTAGATGGAGTGGAGAAGAGATAGAACCTCAGGTATTATTGCTGTTTCATCAACGGGGAGTCTGACATCTGCCACAAGGTCAGGAAGTGGAGAATAATCTCAGCAGGGACACAAGTAGCATTAATTATCTGGCAGAGGTTCTAACCCTCCCCAAGTCACCTAAAAGAGAAGTTAGTTATTTTTTTCTATTTTTTTTTAAGAATCATACTTACCTAGGTGGATGCTGCATTTATCCCCCACTAGCTCTAAGCCCTGGTTCACACTGGGCTGCGGGAGTGAAATCGCGCGATTTCAGCTGAACTCGCGCTATTTCACTCCCTCTGGCAGTCCCGATTTTTCGGCGCGATTTAGGAGACATCTGTGCAGGTTTCTGCACAGATGTCAATGTAAATCGCGTCCTGAAATCGCAAAAAGTAGTACAGGAACTACTTTTTGAAATCGGTGCAGCGCCGCAGATGTGGCGTCGCACCGATTAGGACGGTGTCATTGCCGGCAATTGCCGCCGATTTGAGATGCGATTTCACATGTGAAATCGCATCTCAAATCGAACTAAATCATACCCAGTGTGAACCTGGGCTAAGGGTGAGAAGTGAGCAATCAAGCAGATCGTTAAGTTCTCAGTGACCTGTAAGCACTGTCAGTCACTGCTGTTTGCTCTGCTCGCCCATCCCCCGCACTCACTGAAGCCCTGGGCTGTGGAACGGGTGATAACGGCTGGCTCAGCCTCTCCGCGGCTCAGGCTGACAGCTGCTATGACTGTATGGTGGGGCACCTAGTGGCATGAAAGTTCAGGGCAGTATGCACCCAGGGATAAATATCAGGAACACAAGAAGTCTCCTGGGAGCATACTGCACTAATCGTTCGTACCAATAGGTTCCCCATCCAGCTGCAGCAGCTGTCAGCCTCCCTAATGCCTTGTACACATGACCAGTTTTCCCGATGGGAAAACTGCCATAACAGCTTTTGGCTGGGAAAACTGGCCGTGTTTATGCTTCCAGACAGGAAAACCGCCGGGAATCCCAGCGGGAAAAATTAGAACATGTTTTATTTTTTCCTGCTGGAATTCCCGCCGGTTTTTAAGCAGGCAGTTTCCTTATGGGGAAAGCCTGCAGTGGAGCATACACATGGCTGGGTTTCCTGACTAAAGCTCTCATGGCAGTGTTTCTCAACTCCAGTCCTCAAGGCCCCCCAACAGGTCAAGTTTTCAGAATTTCCATTATTTTGCACAGGTGATTTGATCTGCCTTAGTAATTCCCACAGCCTTTTCATCTGAGGGAAATCCTGAAAACATGACCTGTTGGGGGGGCTTGAGGACTGGAGTTGAGAAACACTGATGTAGGGGGAAAAAGCTACCGAGCAGGTTCTCGGTTTTCCCCTTGGTTTTCACTGCTGACTTTTTACCACCGGGAAAATCGATCGTGTGTATGGGGCATTAAAGTATGACAGGCTGCCAGTGGTGGGGCTGGAAGGGACAGCCAGAATCCCAAACACCAGGGCTAAATGCCCAGTGTGTATGGGAAATTGTTGGATACTCTGGCCTAGCAACACTGGGGTTTTGAGTTTATTTCAACCAAGGACACTATATGCATGGAGGCTGTGTATAATCCTTGAGCTTTAATGGGTTTCCTCCAATAACTCCAAAACATAATGCTATTTTAGTTAATTTCTAATTTTTTCTTGGTGTGTGTGTGTGTCACTGCAGTAGGGACTTTAGATTGTAAGTACCTTCTGCAGCAAGGGCAGATGTAAATGGGCATGTGTTCCCTTTAAAACTATAGACTTTGCTGGTGCTGTAAAATATTGAAAATAAATATAGTAGTATCACTTAGCAGTAATAATCTCTTATGTCAGTTAGCAGTAAATTGTTCTGCTTGAAGGAAAACTACTTTACACAGATGATCACTGCACTAATTGATCTTCCCCGTGTCTGTAACATCCCAATTCATGAACATGGAGTGCCAATATTCCGTGCAGAGACAATGCACTATGACCATTCTTTGATGTAGTTTCTTTTCAGAGTTCTGTGTTAGTAATAAATTGCTAAGTGCACAGTTATTTTTCAGTATCGCCCATATTTTTTGCCATAATCAGAACGGTGGCACCAGTGGATTAATATTTCTTAGTTACAGAGACATAGAAACACAGGATTTATTTTTCATTAAATGTAGCTAGTGGCAGAAACCGACTGAACAGGTTAATATATGGAGTACTTTAACACTTATTCTTAAGTGTAAATTAACTCAAATTAAAATATTGCTTTAGATGGATTCTAGGTCTAATACTATTTCTGTACAGAATTTCAGTAAGGCTCTGTGATATTTGTGTTGCTGTGTTTAAAAATTGGATGTTATATACAGCTGAAAGTAAGTGAATATGTTGTGCATTAAAGCCCAACTCCATTTTCTGTTTCCCTGCTACACCCAAGAGGGTACACCACACATGCTAGTCACACAGTCCTTCAGGACTGAGCAACACTTACACACTCAATCCTAGAGGAATGCCGATTCACTGCCATCACCACAAGGAGTAGAGGAGCTTCCTGTGATGTGATTGGATTAGCCAAGAAATCTGTTGGGTTTCGTTTTTTTCGATCCCAGGGTCATAGGAACTTGGAGGAAAGGGGGAGAACAATGGGAACATTTTTAAAAAAAATCACACATATGGTACAACTCAACTCACTCAATTTAAACCCAGTTTCCAGGCTCCTACTGTCCCATTCCCTCCACCCCTTATAACTATTTGCTGGAATGTAAATGCCCTTTTTACTTATCCAAAGTTTATGTGACCCTCCAGTTCTGAACCTTCCTACCTCTTCATTTTACATGAGGCAGGGTTTTCTTCAGATGTCTATGTCACTTCTTGTGTGATGTGAAGACTTCCTACACACTGGCCAGGGGTACGTCCTCTCAGAATTAAAAAGAGGACTGATGTCAGTGCGAGGAGACAAAAAATAAATAAAAAAGAGGCCCCTGAGGATGCATTATTGTGCGAAAACATGCTTTGGGTAGAGCTTGTGTAGTGATGCCACACTGCCACCTTGGAGCACATCGATCAGAATGCTCCCCCTAGAGGATGTATATAAAAGGCAGGATATTTCCTCAGATTGATGTCTGTGTTCATTACCACCATACAAGCTATTTATGCTGCACATTGATTTGGCTGCTAAAAAAGCGGTGAGTGTGCACTGCATAAGGGTGGAGGCTGGTGTTTTTGAAGCACTTTTTTTGCAGAGTGGCACTTTATTCATGTGGCTGGTGTAGAGTGGATGTTATCTAGCAGTACACAATATGTTCTTCTCCTGAGTTCCAGCTCCTAAGAGTCGGTTCACACTGGGGCGATCAGACTCCGGGGGCGGCTCTGCAAGTCGTCCTGAGGACGACTTCAGAGGCGACCTGCCAAACGACTTCTGTATAGAAGTCAATGGAGGTCGCCCCGAGTCGCCCCCAAAGTCGTACAGGGAGCATTTTCTAAGTCGGAGCGACTTGCGTTGCTCCTATTAGAACGCTCCCATTGCATTCAATGGAAGGCGACTCGTCAGGCAGCTGAGCCGCCTGACGAGTCGCCCCAGTGTGAACCGGGTCTTAAGGTATCATGTGACTGGTTTGAATTGTCAGAAGTTGTCTTCAACATTAACCACTTCCATACTGGGCACTTAAACACCCCTCCTGACCAGATCAATTTTCAGCTTTCAGCGCTCTTACACTTTGAATGACAATTACTCAGTCATGCAACACTGTACCCAAATGATTTTTTTGTCCTTTTTTCCCTACAAATAGAGCTTGCTTTTGGTGGTATTTGATCACCTCTGCGTTTCTAAAGTTTTGCGCTATTAATGAAAAAAGACCGAAAATTTGGGGGGGGAAATTATTTTTTTTTAGTTTCTTTGATAAAATTTTGCAAATTATTAATTTTTCTTCATACATTTTGGCCACAATTTATACTGCTACATGTCTTTGATTAAAATAACCCAAAGTTTTTGGAAATGATTTGGTCTGTGTGAAAGTTTTAGGCCGCACACACGCGATCGAATTTGTCCGCTGAAACTGGTTCGACGGACCAGTTCAGCGGACAAATCCGCTCGTGTATATGGGCTAGCGGACATGGCGGACATGTCTGACCGGCGGACACATTTTAAAACATGCTTTAAAATTTGTCCGCCGGGGACATGTCCGTCGGATATGTCCGCTGGTCAGTACACTCATCAGCGGACATATCCTCCCGCACAAGCGTCGTATGGATGTGACGTGGAAGTTGTTTACGTCCTGGTGCGGTGACGTAGCGGCGTCAACGTCACCACCACGTCACCACGCTGTCTGCCGGAGGGGATTTTGATCCGATGGTTTGTGTACACGCCATCGGACCAAAATAGCCCGGTGGACATATCCGATGAAAACGGTCCGAGGACTGTTTCAATCAGGTATGTCCGTCCGTGTGTACAGAGTCTACAAGCTATAGTGCAAATCATGAAAAATTATCACATCTGATCACACCTGATGTACTGAAGGTCTCTCTCATTTCTTGAGACCCTAACAAGCCAGGAAAGTACAAATGCCCAAAGATGGCACTGATGAGGTGGCACAGATGGCACTGAGGTGGCACAGATGGCACTGAGATGGGTACTGATGAGATGGTACTGATGTGCACCGATGAGGCCTGTGTACTGGTGGACACAGGTGGGCATTGATGAGGCGGCACAGATGGCACTAATGAGGCGGCACAGATGGCACAAATGAGGCGGCACAGATGGCACTGAGATGGGTACTGATGAGATGGGTACTGATGTGCACTGATTGACTGTGGCACAGGTGGGCACTGATAAGGTGGCACAGGTGGGCACTGATGCGGTGGCACAGGTGGGCACTAATGAGGTGGCACAGGTGGGCACTAATGAGGTGGCACAGGTGGGCACTGATTGCAGATGTGCACTGAGGTGGCAGATGGGCACTGGGCACAGGTGGTACTGTGGCACAGGTGGGCACAGTGGTATTGGTGAGCACGGTGGTATTGATGGGCACGGTGGTACTGGTGGGCACAGGTGGGCACGGTGGTACTGGTGGGCGCACGGTGGGCACAGTGGTACTGGTGGGCACAGTGGTACTGGTGGGCACGGTGGTACTGGTGGGCACAGGTGGTACTGGTGGGCACGGTGGTACTGGTGGGCACACGGTGGTACTGGTTGGTAATGGTGGGCACAGTGGTACTGGTGGGCACTGTGGTACTGGTGGGCACTGTGGTACTGGGGGGCACTGTGGTACTGGGTGGCACAGGTGGTCCTGGGGGCACTGATTAGTGATTTGGAAAAAAAAGTGACCAGTTACTCCGTTTGCTCTCCCTCCTCACACATGGAGTCTGTGTGAGGAGGGGAGAGTCGGCAATGAGAGGTGATCCCATATGTTTACATATGAGATCATCTCTCATTGGCCGCACAGATCGCGCTGTAAATAGCCGCTGTGATTGGCTATTTACCGCGATCTGTGTTTGGTTGTGTCCAAGGGACACGGCCGGAACAGCAGTTCCCCGCTGCGCGCTCGGGAGCGCATGCGGGGAACGAGGAAAGGGGCGGCTGTAAAAACACGGCCTGTTAGAGATGTAGAGCCGCGCTGCGGCCGTACAAAGTCGTATGGCCGTCAGCTAGTGGTTAAAATCTTATATGCGCTTATGCTGCACTTGAGTAAGCAGTCTTTCCTTCTGGTGAGTGTGAAATACAGCCATACTAGAACACAGAAATATTCTCACTTTATTTTGGGATCATTATTTTGGGCTATTTATTCATGTATTTATTTATCTTTTGCTGGTCTGGTGAATTTGACACCCAGCTAATGCATGCATAATGTGATCACTATTTTGATTTTTTAAATTACTGAATTTTGCATATTATTTTATTTCATTCACGAGTGCTGCAATTTATATTACTTTTTAAAAAGTGCCAGGAGACTTTTACAGATCGGCTGATGCAGGTACATCTACTGCGTTGGAATGTCGGGCATCTGGCAAGGAACCCGGGTGATGAACTAAGGTGAGTATACTGTATCTTGCTTCACAAGGTAAGAAGAAAAAAACAAACAAATAGGATGTGTTAGTGTGGGGTTCATGTTTTGGAGATGGGTTGTGACGGTTTGGTTGGAGTTAGGCAATTTTACAGATAGATAGAAAGACAGATACCTGTAGGCTACCAACAGGCACTTAGATACCGGAATGTATGATTAGTTAAAGCAGAAGTAAACTCTATAAACTGGCGGTGAGCCTTTTCCACAATGTGCAAGTATGCAACAACATACTAGTACATTATCGCACACTTACCCCTCTCAGAGTTCACCTCTCTGTCTGCTGCCAACACCTTCCTTCCCATCTGGGACCCATGGCGCTCCTCTTCGGCCACTGGGTAATCACTAATGATGTAACTTCTGTGCATTTGGTTCTACGCATGCATGTTGAGAATGAGCAGGATGTACACCTTGAGGCGATTAAGTTCGCATTTGCTGCACTATACAAGTTACTTACTCACTCACTCACTCACTCACACGTATTTTCCATGCAGTGAGATAGACAAGTAAAAAATCTCGGAGCACAGGGCAAACGTTTTTTGCTAAAGAGACTTTGCATGCCTCTTTTGCCAAACAAAGTGAATGTAAACCTGATTCATGAAATTTGAGCTGGGCACAAATATCTGCAGTGTTTTCTTATCTCTCTCCAACGCACTGTCCCATAGTTGTCTCTTGCTCCGTAGCTCTGTTAATAGCCTGATAACTTCTTACACGTTCTCTGAGATGGGGATAGAAGTGTGTGTCGAGAGAGGTTGCTATAAATAGATTAGCAGTCAGCTTGACGTCTAAGAGCAGATCTCTGCACATTCCTTATTTCCTTTTAAAATGAGGAGAAGGGGTGTGTGCCTTTCCTCCAATCAGCTGTCTTGGCTGTATGCCAATAATCCACCCCAGTGCTAACCAGGAAGAGAAAAACTTTAACACGATCTGCACTTTTTAAAGGATATATACAGATAAAGACAGCAGATATACATGTAAAACTTATATAGGGAGATTTTTTTTTTATCTCTGTGTATCATCTGAGGCTGTTCACTTTACTGGGTATAGAATAGGGTTTACATCCACTTTAACTGCTAGCAAATTTTCAAAGCAAGACTTTAGATCTGCTTTAAAGTGTATGTAAACCATAAATTAATTTTTTTTGACATTGTAGCTTGTATTATTTTTTATAAAAGTTTTTCTTTCTTTTTTTTTCTTGCGCCAGGTGATCCTGCCAATTGGAGTCCTCTCTCAAACTTTCTGCCATGGGAGATAACTGTGCCTTACTGTTTGGTCTATGTTGTCCTAGGACATGTGCTTCCACTGTAGTACAAACTGTATGCACAGCACACAGGAACGTTTAGCTTGATTTCTATTTCTGAGAATGGCCTCTTCACAGCCGCATCGTAAAAGCCAGCCAATAAAGCTGCTGACATGTAAGCTTGTCAAAATCATTTGCCTTCTAGGAAATGTAACTTTTAAAAAGAAGTTTAAAAAACAGGAGACTCATAATATTTTTAACACATATTTTTAAAAAAATTTAAGAAGAATAAATGATACTTTCACATCCAGGTCTATTTTTCATATAATACTTTTTTTAAATATACAATGGGCCTGATTCACATAGAGAGGCTTATCTTTGTGCGGGCGTAGCGTATCTTGTTTACGCTACGCCGCCACCGCAGCGTATAGTTGTCGGCGTAAGCCAACGTAAGTCAAAGTAGGTGGAAGTGGGCGTGTAATATTTAAATGAAGCGTGACCCCATGCAAATGATGGGCTGAGCTTCAAAAAACGAACTGCGCACGTGTCGTCTCTTGGACGCATCCCAGTGCGCATGCTCACAGTTACGTCGAAATAGCTGCCTAAGATACGTCGAACACTGCCTACGACGTGAACGTAACCTACGCCCAGCCCTATTCACGTAGTACTATGTAAACGACGTAACATACGACGGCTGTTCCGACGTCCATACCTTTGCATGGGTTGCGCCACCTTTAGGTGGAATAACTTTACGCCGGACGTACGCCTTACGTAAACGGCGTATAATACAGCGACGGGCACAAGTACGTTCGTGAATCGGCGTATCTCGGTCATTTACATATTCGACGTGTAAATCAATGGAAGCGCCCCTTGAGGCCAGCGTAAATATGAGCACACGATACGCCGGCGTTGGCAAATCGGGCCCATATTATTCATCATTATTTTCAAGTATATATGGACAATAGATTTCATAATTTTTATATTTTATGTCAACTTTGTAGCCCTGATGTGGAAATTTTGTTGCCCTGAAATGCATTGGCTTTTTTTTAAGGTTAAATTGTAAACCATTAACCACTTAAGGACTGGACCAATATGCTGCTAAATGACCCAAGGGGTTTTTACAATTCGGCACTGCGTCACTTTAACAGACAATTGCGCGGTCGTGCGACGCGGCTCCCAAACAAAATTTGTGTCATTTTCTTCCCACAAATAGAGCTTTCTTTTGATGTCATTTGATCGCCTCTGCGATTTTTATTTTTTGCGCTATATACAAAAATAGAGCGACATTTTTGAAAAAAAAAACAATATTTTTTACTTTTTGTTATAAGAAAAATCAAATAAACTAAATTTTAGTCAAACATTTAGGCCAAAATGTATTCAGCCACATGTCTTTAGTAAAAAAAAAAATCGCAATAAAAAAAAATAGCTACCTGGTGGGAACAGTGACACTAATACAGCGATCAGAAAAATGATCCCGTGACCAAGTCTTTTGTGAAGACGAAACGTTGGGAGGAGACGTTCCCACGTCATCGCAACTACACGAGGGGACGTACGCGTTCCACAAGCCGGCCGGCATCTTTTATTACACGCCTCGAACCTGCATTTGTTTGTAAGTGCATTCTTTTGGCTTTTTAGAATAAACTTTTTTACGGATTTACACTATTTTAGTTTTTTTTGCTTCCATGCTGTGACGTATTGACAATTGGTTTCTGACGTGTTGAAGAACAGTGTATTCACCCCGTTGCTGCCTATATTGATCCTAGAGTGGATCCTATTGTCTGGTAAGGGTCAGTGTGCTTATTTGGTGGTGGTACCAGCACTTCCCTTCCTCACAGTTTGTGTTGTTTTTCTCCACGGGTGACTATGACCTATTTCCATACAGTCTATACTATGAAAAGTCTTCTTTGTTTTTTTTCACTGAGGAAAACATCATTATGACGATTTAAAGTGAAGTTTATACATCATCCTTAAGGCTGTTTTTGACCTCAAAAGGGTCATATCATCTGGTAAGGGTCAGTGTGTACTGTGTCCCACGGTGAAGGGTTGCCACTGCCCCGTGTCTATAATTTAGTTAATTTTTCACGGGTGAATAGCTTGTACAATCCTCAACGGTATCACACTATGTATGTTTTTTTCTTTTTTTCTTTGGAGTTTTTGCTACACATTGAAATCTACAAGTGCAAGATTGTCGTGACCTGTAATGGGACATTGTTTTCAGCACCTCGCTTGTAAAATCTAGCATCACTGGCTCCACAGATGAACCACTGACCAACACAGAGGACTTCAACTCTTCTTGCTCACGTTTGACTCATTAGGTTCTTTTTATATATATATATCATTTGATTTTATTTTGTGGACTTTATCAATACCTTTTAGGCTTTGTATTCCATACCACTTTTTGTTTGTTTTGTTTGATAACACATTGTGGTATTATCAGGCATTGTCCCACATCTAGCGCGATTCCTCACCTTCTCCCAGAAAAATGATCGCTTAGTGACACTGGCAATAGGGAGTGAAAGGGTTAACTAGGGAGGTGATCAAGGGGTTAAAGCTTTATTAGGGGGGGTACGGGGGCTACCCTGAACCTAACACTAACTACCTGTCACACTGACACTAAATGCAGTGATCAGTACATATATGATCATTGCATTCAGTGACACTGTGACAGGGGGGTGGGGGGGTGATGGCAAGGGGTTAATGTGCCTGTGTGTACTGGTGTCAGTGTAGTGTTGTGCAGACTCACTGTGTGATGTCTTCTCTCCTCAACGGTGGTTGAAAATACTGCTGAGAGGAGATATTACATCACTTCCCCCTTCCTGTGTTTACACAAGAGGAGGAAGTGACACGCAGGGGGAGCGCATGGATTGGCTGGGAGAAATCCGGAGGGGGCGGACAAAAACGAACAGCCGCCCCCTCATCCCGGGTTTCGCTCGGACAGCCACGGGGACCGCCGCAGGTACCGGGGGGGTCCCGATCGGACCCCCGACCCACGTCCAGGCAGGGACGTACAGGTACGCCAATGTGCCTGTACGTGCCATTCTGCCGACGTAAATGTACATGCGGCGGTCCGCAATTGGTTAAAATCTTCCTGGACTCTTTCACCTTAAGGTCTGTTGCTCATTAGCTTATGTTTACATTTTGCATCCCTATACTGTTATTCTGACTGCACAATCTCAGCACAAAAGTTCCCAGCTTCACTCATCTGCTGCAACCATTAATAATGGGTTTAACATTATAGAATTTTATGGTAAATGTGAGACTCTTTTCGTCTGCGGCAGAAAGAGTAAGACTTTATGGTGGTGAAGGCAAAAGGAGATCCCGCTACTAAACTTCTTAAATGTTCTTGACAGACTATACCTTTAAGAACTGCAACAAAGAAGAAATCATTTGAAACCCAGAACCCGTTCGAGGTATTATGCGTCTTAGGTTATGTGCCAACCACAAATTTTGCGTCTGAAGACAATTTGATCTAAAGAACACATATCACCCTTAATTAAGGGGTCAGAAAGCCTGGATGCAATGTAACCTAATGAGCGCGATGTATAATAAAAAGGTCACGTTGCACTTTCTGAACTTCTAGCCAAAACCGATGTCATAAAAACCTGCTTGTGGCTGTGTTTTTAATTATATTTGCAAACATTAATGGAGGTTTCCAACATAATCAGACTCAAACTATTAATAACTGTTTATCCAAGTAAAAAAATATGTGGTTCCCTTAAAAATACAACATTTTCACAGCCTATTACTTCCTCCTAAAACTCAGTTTTGTTGACAGAAGTGTGGATTCACGTTCAGCAACTGTATGTGTGCATAAACAACTGCTAAGTCTTTGGTTTGGGTTAGGAGGAAGCTAAGGCTAATATAAAGATTCTTACTCACACTAGTTAACCTAAAAAACAGAATCTAATTATTAAAGTGAGCAAATCACATTGACTATACCTTTCTAAGTTATCAGTTTTTAATATGGTTTATTTTTATTTCTGTTCATCAATGTCCTGTTTTTCTGTATATATTGGCAATATATCACATAATCCTTAAAGTGGTTCTAAAGGCAGAAGGTTTTGTTTATCTTAATGCATTCTATGCTTTAAGATAAAAAAAAACTTATGTGTGCAGCAGCCACCCACAGCCCCCCAATACCTGATCCAGCGATGTCGCACAAGAGCCTTGGCTGTCCAGGACTCTCCCTCCTCATTGGCTGAGACACAGCAGTTGGTGCCATTGGCTCCCACTGATGCCTATCAAAGTCAGTGAGCCAATGAGGAGAGACAGGGGACGGGGCTGAGCTGCACCCCTTTTTTTGGAATAGACAAACAAAGCAGCAGCTTGGCTCGGTTGCCCCATAGCAAGCTGCTTGCTGTAGCGGCAGGAGGGAGGGTCTAGGAGTGCTGGCAAGGGACCCAAGAAGAGGAGGATCTGGGCTGCTCTGGGCAAAGCAGGTACGTATAAAATGTTTGTTATTTTCAAAAAACAAAACAAAAAACAAGACTTTAATATCATTTTAGGATCCAAGAGCATCCAGCAGGGGAGGACTGGGCTGAGGGACAGGGGGGGGGGCATGTGCTGTTCTGAGCAAGTATTAACCACTTTATCCCCAGACCAAAAAATGAACTGATTACTGTGTGTGACTGACAGTGAAGGGGTTAACCAGTAGGGGTGGGGAAGGGGTTAAGTGTGTCCTAGGGAGTGATTCTAACTGTTCGGGGGCATGGCTATGAGTGACACATCACTGATCACTGCTCCCAATGAGAGGGAGCAGACGATGTTTGTTTACACTTGCCTCTCCCCATTCTGCAGCTCTGTGACCCAATCGCGAGACACCTGGTGGACATTGAGTCCCGCGGGCATGGTCATGGACCTCGTGGCAGGGGCGCATGTGGGAATTTTAAAGTGACGGAAATATACGTTACTTTGCCCAGCCGTGCTATTCTGCCGACGTATATGTACAGGAGCTGGTCGGGAACCGGTTTAAGCGGAACTTCCATCTCTCAGAATCAAAATGTGCTATTTTAAATCCTTATGCAGATAGCATTACCAAATAGATAGAAAGGTATCTTATAATTACGTGTTTTGAATTATTTTCCAGGAAGTAAATGCTAATTGAATCATCTGCTTTTACTCAAAATTGCGACATCCAGAAATGCTGGAAGGGTGTTTTTCAAAGTGATTTCTCAGCAAAACCAAACCTGGAGACATGGATGGATGGGTGAGTTTGCTTTGAATACTTAAAATGAATTAAATTGCGTTTTTGATTTGTGATGCTCAGGTGCAGTGTAGTTCCGCTTTAATAAGATACTGCATGTTGGGTTGGTGACCCTGAGTAGAGAATTTTCACCATTTAGAGATCAACCGAGGGGAAGGGGCTGAAGTCAGTGACAGTAGAGTGGATCCTTTGCAACTCTTGGATGTCATGTGACTGGGGCTGACACTTTTACCAGCCACAAAGTCTGGTCCTAATGAAGTAGCCTTTGGTACTGCACATGTGATTACAGTGCAAGCATAATGACCTCCGAGAGGGGTGGTGACAAGACCAGTTGGAAACTGGCAAAAAAGTGGCTTCAGGGAATCGGTCTACACAGCCTTAATCAGCAAGCATTAAGTCGTGAATTAAGCAATTAAGGTATAGCTGTGTGCTAGCTCAGCAAAAACAACAACAAAACAGAAAAGGAGGATTCTAGACATTATCTATGTGGAGAGTCATTCCCCACATTAAAGCAGGGGTTTACCTGAAATTATTTTTTTTTTTAAAAGTCAGCAGCTACAAATACAGCAGCTGCTGACTTTTAAAAAACTAACACTTACCTGTCCAAGTCGCCCACTGAAGCCGAGCGCCATCCTCTGTAAGGAAATTGGGAAGTGAAGCTCTGTGGCTTCACTGCCCGGTACCTTACTGCGCATGCGCGAGTCGTGCTGTGCAGTTCCCAATGGTTCCAGTTGTGTTCTGGGAGCCAAGTGTTTCCCAGAACACAACGGGGGGGGGGGGGGGGGGTGGCAACGCGGAGGGGCCGAGTCTATACTCAGAAGGGAGGATGCAAATACCTGTTTTATACAGGTATTTGCACCCCCTCCCCCCTGAAAGGTGTCAAATGTGACACCGGAGGGGGGGAGTATTCTAAAAAGCAGAGGTTCACTTTTGGGTGAACCTCCGCTTTAAAGAAACAGTGAAAACAGTATATACAGTATATATAAAAACAAAGTAACAAAGCCGCCTTTGCATATACTGTATCTGCTATATTAGTGCTTGCTCAGGTCTAGACAGTAGCAACAAGAATACGATGAAGGATTTTCCAGCACAGCAATTTCCTGTTTGTCCAGCAACCCTTAGCCAACATCCAGTGCCACACTTGCCTATAACTGTGAGCCTTTCATCTGTGGTCCCTGCAACAGCTATTGGAAGAGAGCTTTAATTGTCTGACTGCGGTGGGCACCAGTTTCTGTGTTGTGTGAAATCGAGTGGCCACATGACTACTGCTGAAACAGGGATCCTGGAGCTGTCCCCGCCATGGCCATCATTAGAAATCATGGAGCCAACCTGACAAACCCCCCCCCCCCCCCCCAATGATATTTTCATTGGGCAAGTTTTGACAGTGACGTGGATCTCCACCCTCCCTGCCCAGTTCCTTCCACCTGTCAGTGTGCAGTGACTCTGCAGCAGTCACCCTAATGAACTTGAAAGAAACATAGACTATAATAGCTGATCTTCTTCTGACAATGCTAAATCCCTGGCTGTTGTGTTAAACCACTAGCTTCAATAATTCTGATGCCCCGTACACACGACCGGTTTTCACGTTGTAAAAAAAATTATGGTTTTCCCAATGGACATACACACGGTCACACAAAAGTCCGGTGAACTTAGGACTGCTAAGAACGCATGACGTAAATGACTACGGTGAGGCAACAAAATGAGGTTCTATGCTTTCGAGCATGCGTCAAATTGTTTCTGAACATCGGCAGGGTTTTTTCTCGTCGGAAAAGCATACACGTTTTTCCCGCTAGGATTTTTTCCTGACGAGAAAAAAGACATCCTGCTCTCTTTTTTTTTCTGCAGTTTTCCCGTGGGAAAAACTGTGATGGAGCATACACACGGTCGTAAATCCCGCCCAAAAGCTCTCATCGTAGTTTTTCAGATGGGAAAACCTTTGTGTGTACGGGGTATAAGTCAGCACAACCATTCAGATCAGAAAAAAAGTCCTTATCTATATGTTTGCTGCAGGTTAGTAACTTACAGTATTGAAGCCAGAAAGTCAACAGGACAAGAAGGAATCTAGTATTTCCAGCAGTGGCAACCTTCATGTCTCACTGAGGACAGATAAAAGAAAAAAAATGATTGCAGCATGAGGATTTCCTGAACTTGTAATACCAGACCACACTGCATGCCCTCTAGTCTCTGCCCGGGAAACTGGGGTTTGTAGTTCCACATAAACTGGCAAGAAGCCACTGTAAGGGATCAGCAGCCCAGTATACATTCCACATACAGTCTATGAGAAAAGAAGAGATCCTCTCTACCCACAGCTATCTCTGTACAGCATCGCTGTTGGCATTGTTTTTAATGCTTTTGTACTGTGGAATGGCTGGAAGTAAGCTCATACAGGAGGCCGGATCCATGGCTATTGTCAGTCTATGGAGCAGAGTTCCAGCTAAACTTGTGCAACCTCTGCAAGAGAGTGGGTTCATGTCAGCTGCTGCTAGAGGCTAAGCCTGTGCTCAAGTCCAATGTACATGTCTTAAATTGTATAGATACATTAGGTGATGGGTGACTTAAGCATGGTAAAGGGGGACATAGACAACAACCAATATCAGATTCTGGAAATGGCTTCTGCAGGTATCATCATTATATCTACTGGAAAACATTACAGGGCAGATCTAGACTGCTAACAACTCCCCTGCAGACTCCATCAGAGAAAGGGGTTTCAGCTAGGGTTGTCCCGATACCGATACTAGTATCGGTATCGGGACCGATACCGTTACTAGTATCGGTATCGGGACCGATACCGAGTATTTGCGGGAGTACTTATACTCCCGCAAATACCCCCGATACTTAAATAGAATACTTACCCCCATCCCCCGCTGCCGCCTACCGCATACCGCCGCGTTAATCCCCCATTGCATTACAGCGTGCAATACAAGCTTTCGTTTGAATACTTGTAATGCGCGCCGCGCCATGTATAGACACTCCCCTTCTCGGGATTGGATGGATCCGTCCAATCCCGAGCAAGGGGGAGTGTCTATGCACGAATCCGTGTATAGACACTCCCCCTTGCTCGGGATTGGACGGATCCGTCCAATCCAGAGAAGGGGAGTGTCTATACATGGTGCAGCGCGCATTACAAGTATTCAAACGAAAGCTTGTATTGCGCGCTGTAATGCAATGGGGGGTTTAACGTGGCGGTATGCGGCGGCACTACTACAGGTATGGGTGCAATATGGGGGACAGCACATGGCTGCATATGTGGGGGACATACATGGCTGCATATGTGGGGGACATACATCGCTGCATATGTGGGGGACAGGACATGGCTGCATCTGTGGGAGACATACGTGGCTGCATCTGTGGGGGACATACATGGCTGCATCTGTGGGGGACAGGACATGGCTGCATATGTGGGGGACATACATGGCTGCATCTGTGGGGGGACATGGCTGCAATATGTGGGGGACATGGCAGCATTTGGGGACAAATTTAAAAAAAGTATCGGTATTCGGTATCGGCGCCTACTTGAAAAAAAAGTATCGGTACTTGTACTCGATCCTAAAAAAGTGGTATCGGGACAACCCTAGTTTCAGCTATGGTCTTACAATATTCATTACATATCCAGTTTTAATGTACAAAATATAACTTCTGTCTACCTGATGAAGCTTAATGCGAAATGTGTCGAACTGCAAACCTCCTACTGTTGAATTCCAATATACATGCTGTCTTCCCACGTCATACTGAACATTTTATCTACTGACTACCTAAAGATCTGACCCCAGGATAGATAAGTCTGTTGCTGCTTTCTCGCTGTTCTATTACAGATTGGGGCAGGGAGGTGACCTAGCTCTGTAGCTCAAAGCTGAACTGCAGGAATAAGACTATTTTTAAAAAACTTGCATGGGGACAGCTTGGTTACACAAAATTGTTAAAATTATTTACTTTAGTAGTCTGTGCTTCAGCCAGGACTGTCCTGTTCCTGGTGCTACTTGAGTGAATTCCCTTATTCAGCATCTTTTCCATTCAGCATCTTTTTTTTCTTTATTTTACAAGGTGTTCTCTGATTGGATGAGGTGTGCATGGGGGCATATTAGTTCACCATTTCACCACCTTGCCTAAGCAGAAAACACTGGCAATTCTTTGAAAAAAATAAAATACATTAGCTGATTGGTGGAGGTGACTCCCTGTGATCAGTGTATTAGAGTGAATGAGGTCCAGCAGTGCCCGTAACAGGCCAGCGCTGAATGTAGGTTCAGCACCCCCAGTGGTCCTTCGGAAGTGATTTATCAATAATTACACATATACAAACTGGCCAAGTTTTAATAGTAGATTATTCCTGGAGTTCAACTTTAAAGGATAAGTTCACCTTTCTGAACATGTTACATATTACATCCATATTTAGGATGTAACATGTTCAGCATCAGACCCCTCTCCCTCCAACCCCCCCCCCTCCTCCTCCTTGTGGCATCAAGGTGGGGTTCTTCTCCCTGTACTCGCAGACACAATTCCAATTAAAGCGCGTCCATGCAAGGCTCCGCCCACACGGTCACTGTGAATCAATGAACTACAAGTACCAACAATCTTTGCAGTTGTTGGCTTGTAGTTCTCAGCGCTCTTGTAGTTCATTGATTCTTCCTGTCAGTGTAAAACTGCCTGCTCGTACAATGTACGATGTACGGGCAGACAGCTTACACTGACAGTCTGCAGGAGCCCTGCATGGCATCAGTGATCTGCTTTCCAGTCTCCTAAAACAAAATAGTAAATGCACATTTTTTAAGCAGAAACAAAATGTGCATTTATCATTTTTGTTAAAAGGGGAACTTATTTTTAACTGCAGAAGAGAAAAGTTAGGTTACTTGGCTGGCTGTTTTGTGAAGTTAAACAGGCTATATATACAGTGGGTATAGAAAAAAACAGCCTGAAATGAAAACAGACAGTTTTTGTTTTATCCAGCTGGATTGCAACTTATAACATCTAAGTGAAGATATAACACCAACATGTCACCAACATGTAAAAAAAAAAAAAACATCCAATACAGAATCACTGAGTTGAAAAAAGGATCACCACCTTGTGTCAGTATTTCGTTGTACCACCTTTTGCTTTCCTTTTTGCCTTTAGTCTTTTGGGATATGTCTCTACTAACTTTTCACATCTAGAATTTGCAACATTTGTCCACTCTTCTTTGCAGAACTGTTCAAGTTCAATTAAATTTGATGGTGACAGTTTGTAGACTGCACTCTTCAAGTCATTCCACAGATTTTCAATGGGATTTAAGTCTGGGCTCTGACTAGGCCACGCAAGGACATTCACATTTTTTTCCTTCAACCACTGTGTGGTCATTTTTGCTGTGTGCTTTCCCATTCCCATCTTCCTATTGACAAATTTCTGGCAGAGAGCAGCAAATTTTCCTCAAGAATCTGACATTTTTCCGCATCCAATATTCCTTCTAGCCTAACAAGTGCTCCAGTCCCTGCTGGAGAGAAACACCCCCATAACAAGATATTAAAACCTCCATGTTTTACTGTAGGAATGGTGTTATTTGGATAGTGAGCTGTATTGGATTTCTGCTAGACATATAGTTTGGTGTTGAGGCCAAATAAAAACATTTTAGTCTCATCTGACCATAACACCTTTTTCCACATGGCCTCAGTATCTTCAAAATGTGTTTTGGCAAAGCTCAGTCATAACTGCATGTTGCCTTTCTCGAGGAATGGCTTTTTTCCTGCAAGCCTCCCATACAAGTCACATTTGTGGAGAATTTGTGATATTGTTGTCACATGCACAATAACCGCTCTTTGTCTGCTTCAGAGTTGCTGTGAGCCTCTTGGTAGCCTCTCTGACTAGTTGCCTCCTGGCTCTTTCATCCAGTTTCAGCGACATCCTGATCCAGGGAGGGTCTGTGTTGCAGCAAATACCTTCCACTTCTTAATAATATACTTCACTGTGCTTCTAGGCATTCATAACCCCTTGACATTTTTTTTGCATCCATCTCCTGATTTGTGCCTGTCCACAACCTTATCCGGGAGATCTTTTGACAGTGCCTTGCCACCCAGTTGATTGTTTGCTTCAGTTGCCCTACCAGGGACTGACATGATCCAGGAAAGCTCTTTTCATGCTGAGCTAATCAAAATGACCACAGCTGATCACAGTTGAAAGTCAAATGGCTTTGTGTGCCATTGAGAAGATTAGCTACACTTGATTGAGTTTACAAGTCATTTTTAGGAGGGGCTGATCCTTTTTCCAACTCAGTGATTCTGTTTTTGATTTTCTTTTTCTTTTGTTTGACATGCTGGTGTTATATCTTTCACTTAGAAGTTATAAGTTGCACTGAGTAAATACAGCTTGATAAAACAAAAACAGTGTCTTCAGGCTACAAAGCAACAAAATGTAGACATGTGCATTCGTTTTCGTTAGAATGCATTTTCGTCCGAAAATCTGTTTTTTTCGTTATCGTTTTAACAAACGATAACGAAAGTGCAAGAAACTAAAACCGAAAGACCTGGCATAAAAAATGCTTTATTTTCGTTTTCGTTGCGGTAAAAATTCGAAATAGAGAGATTCGACATTATAGGGAAAAGATTCGACATAATAGGGAAAAGATTCGACATTACAGAGATTAGATTTAGATTTATGAGAAAATAGATTCGAAATTATTACTAGTCATACAACATTAGAATTCTTTTAGGCGGAATATTCTAACGGAAATGTACGATTCGACGTAAAAATTTGACGTTCCGTTGAATATTCTTTTGACCATTCGACAGAAACCAAGTATTATTGGGTTTTCGGACGAAAGCTATTCCCCAACAAAAACGAAATAAATCAAAACGATTTTCGGGAGTAACTAAATAAATGTATTTTCTAAACGAAAACTAAACAAAATATTCCAGTCTGCACATGTCTAACAAAATGTGATCATTTTGAAGGGGAGGGTATTCTTTTCTATACCCACTGTATATATACTGTATATATAATTAAATTGTGTATTTAGCAATTTGGCTGGAGGTCAGCAGCTTTAAAATAATGAAGCCTCTAAAGCAGGGGTGTCAAACTAAATTTTATCGTGGGCCGTATCAGTATTGTGATTGCCCTTTAAGGGTCGGTTGTATTTTCTTAGACTAGATGTTCAGAACTCCCCACTTTCCTTACTTCAGATATCAAGAGCCCTCCACCATCAGTAGTTGAGTCCCTGATGCTCCCTGTACATCACAGTGCACCCTCCTTATTTTGTGCTGCTGCCAAGAAGAAGCTGTGGGCAGAGTTGGGAAGCAGAAAGTGCATGGTCTTGAGAAGGACCAGAAGAGAGCTGGAGTCAGCTGAATTCTGAGACCAGGGGAGGCAGAGATGAAGGGGAACTGCAGCTGCACACAGAGGGGCAGGATTTGTAAAAGGAGTTCGGTCCTCTTCTGTCAACCGTTGAAACAAGGACAGTGCTGCAGGAGAGGTGTGAGGGCCACATAAAATGGCCTGGAGGGCCGGATTCGGCCCACGGGCCTTGTGTCTGACACGTGTTGTAAAGTATTTGATATGGAAAGAAGTTGGCCATCAAAATCAGTCTGTGTATTGCCTTAAGTTACTTTATGATGAATCAATAAACAGAATTCATACTGTACCTGGCATTTACATTACTTGGCAATCTACTATGCCATAATTAAACATAAATAAAATAGGGATACTAATATAAGTATGCAGATAGGATCATATATTTTATGATCTTAGGTGGTTAGAATTAAAATAAGGCTTTGTTTCCCTTTTGAGGAAAACAAACTGGTAATCCAAAAAAAAAGCACTTTCAACATAAATATGTTGTAAACACGCCAAACATAGATCTGTTCTGCCAACTTGACATATGGCAGCACTATTGTCTAATAATATCTATGCATTTAAAGGGACAGATCGTTTCATCTCTCAGATGGCCAAAAAATGATGCCTCGGGGCCAGAATACAGTTCAAGACATGCCCAGAAAGGAGATAACTAAATTGTCAAATGGATTTTTAAAAGCTGCCTTTGTGGCCGAAAAGAATATAGACTCCATTAAGGAGGCAGTTCATCAAAATAAAGTAGTTCCCAGTTACTGACTAGCCACAAAATTGCTGTCTGTGATCAGTATATAGCTGCCTGCCATCATCAAGAGAACAATAAAACGCTTACTTTACAAGGATGGAAAAAAAAAGAAAAAAATTTAAATGTAGGCATGTTGTTCCAAGAGTTTTATATAAAGCCAAACATCCGCTAAATACTAGCTGAAATATAAAAAAAATTGTGGATATAATTGTCTCAAATAATGTGCAAATAAATACTGGCCAAGTCTCTCTGACTGCTGTAATTACAATAACTGCTACTTGGCTCAAATATGCCCAGTAAATAAAATATAAAACAGAATTCACACACAACAAAGCCACATCTTCTTATTTGTGGAAAACAATTATATAAATATATGTTTAGCTTCACTGAAAAATGTACACACTGTTTATTAAGTAGCTACATTTGAGTCAATTATCTTATGTAGAGCAGGCAGCATCTGAGCTAAATGTTTGCTATGTAGAAATTCAGGGTATTAACCACTAGCCGACCAGCCGCCGTCGTTCTACGGCGGCAGGTCGGCTCTCCTGGGCGAGAGCCCGTCATACTACGTCGGCTCTTCTGCGGCCACTAGAGGGCGCGTGCGCGCCGCCGCCGGCCCGCGTGCGCGCCCCCCGCTCGCCCCCGAGTCCCGCACGCGTGCCCAGCGGGTACGATCGGCCCGGGGAACCCGCGATTGCTCGTTACAGAGCGGGGAACGAGAGCTATGTGTGTAAACAAATAGCTCTCGTACTTGTCAGCGGGGGAAACGCTGATTTTCTGTTCATACAATGTATGAACAGAAGATCAGTTATTTCCCATAGTGAGTCCACCCCCCCATACAGTTAGAACACAAACAGGAACACACTTAACCCCTTCCCTGCCCCCTAGTGTTAACCCCTTCACTGCCGATGGCATTTTTATAGTAATACAATGCATTTTTATAGCATTGATCGCTATAAAAATGCCAATGGTCCCAAAAATGTGTCGAAAGTGTCCGAAGTGTCCACCATAAGGTCGCAGTACTGAAAAAAAAACGCTGATCGCCATTACTAGTAAAAAAAATAAAAATAATAAAAATGCCATAAAACGACCCCCTATTTTGTAAACACTATGGGCCAGATTCACAGAGCCCTTACTCCTGTCTAACTGGTGTTAGACTGGAGTAATTTCAAATTACGCGCGTTTTTTAGCTAGTCGGAAACCTCAAACCTCAATAGACGGCTGCGGGCTTCAATTCGACTGGATTACGTGTTCGTACGCCTTCGGATCTACGCTTCAATAAAATTGAGGCCACTGGGTTGACTTCCCGTCGTTTTCCGCGTCGGGGTATGCTAATTAGCTTTTGCCGGCGATCCCAGAAATTACGATCTTCAATCGCAATCTCTTACGGCATCTTTAGTCATCTTTTTTTTGCGTTTCACTATACCAGCTTTTTGCTGGTCTAATATTAGACAGCCCATGTTAAGTATGGCCGTCGTTCCCGCGTCGAATTTCAACGTTTTCTGATGTCTTTTATTATTTTTAACGTAAGTCGTCCGGGAATAGGAATGTTCGTAAACGACGCTACTCAAACAACGAATGACGTCACAACGTGATTTCGCGCAATGCACGGCGGGAAATTTCTGAACGGAGCATGCGCAGTTCGATCGCCGCGGGGACGCGCTTAATTTAAATGCTTCACGCCCCCTAATCGCGTATTTCGATTACGCGGCGAGAAATAGAATACGCCGCCGTCGCGTACGGGCAAAAATCTACCAGAATTCGATGTAGAGCCTGGTAAAATACGGCAGCGTAGTGTATTTCGATTACGCAGTGCAAAATTAAGTGTATCTGAATCTGGCCCTATAACTTTTGCGCAAACCAATCAATAAATGCTAATTGCGATTTTTTTTACGAAAAATATGTAAAAGAATACGTATCGGCCTAAACTGAGGAAAAAAACGTTTTTTTATATATTTTTGGGGGATATTTATGACAGAAAAAAGTAAAAAATATTGCATTTTTTTCAAAATAGTCTACTCTATTTTTGTTTATAGCGCAAAAAATAAAAACCGCAGAGATGATCAAATTCCACCAAAAGAAAGCTCTATTTGTGGGAAAAAAAGGACGTCAATTTTGTTTGGGAGCCACATCGCACGACCGCGCAATTGTCAGTTATAGCGACGCAGTGCCGAATCACAAAAAGTGCTCTGGTCTTTGGACAGCAATATGGTTCGGGGCTAAAGTGGTTAAAGTGTTACTAAACCCACAACAGTAAAATCAGTCTGTATATGTAGTAAAACATGCTTGTTATACTCACTGTGGAACCTAAGGGTTTAATCCTCCGCAAGGCTGTTTGATCATGTCTTCTCTGATCCTTGCCTTTTTCCACTGTCCCCAATTAATTTCCTCTTAAGACAGAGCCTTTGGAGTCACTTTGCACATACAGTACTCAGTTTGGTGTGTATTGCTAGAGAGTTTTTTTTTTTTCTTGGGAGAGTGCATGTGATCAGCTGTCCAGACAGAGTTTCAGATGTCCTGTAGCCTGATAGGACAGTCAGGATAGAATAAAAACTCCTCTTCCAAGCTTTAATCAGACACTCATAGAAGTCATAAGACTGCTATATACTGCTGATGAGAAAAGGTATTTAGCAGTTTATATTTACTAAAATAATTGTATTTCCATATCCTGTGTAGTGATGAGCGGAATACGCCATATTCGATTTCGCGATATTTCACGAATATATAGAAGAATATTCGCGAAATATTCGTTAATATCGAATATTCGTGATATTTTATCAAAAAAATTTTTTGAGAAATTTCGCTAATGCGAATGCGAAATTGATTGCGAAATTCTCGTCAACACGCGAAAACGGAGATCATTTCCTGGATTACTAAACTAATATGCACTAAACACTAACTCTACTTACACAAACTTATATGACTAAACTAAAGCTAATTTTTTTTTTTTTTTATACACAAAACACAGAAGGGCAGAGAAAGTATTCGCGAATATTCGTAATACGAATTCTCGCATTGCGAATATTCGCCAACATAAAAGGATCGCCTCAGCTACTCGGCCCAGGGTCTCTAATCATACCAGAAATGCTTTTAGACGTCGATGGAGATCACTAGGATGTGATCTGTTTTAAAAATAAATTTGAAAAAATACGAATATTCGCAATAGCGAATATTCACCACGATATTCGATTTATTCGCGAATACTCGAATATGCAATATTCGTAACAAATATTCGCAATGCGAATATTCGTGAGCAACACTAATCCTGTGTACTGTGGGAGACCAGATATAGTGCATGCAGGGTCCTGGGTTTAGTAACACTTTAAGCCAGCCATAGACGGTTTGATTCTTGGCTGGTTTAGCAGGAACCAGCTGAGATTCAAATCATGTATAGTTAGGTTGAATGTACCCAAGTTTTTTTTATATTTAAATCTTTTATTTCTATTTAGAAAACAACATTCCATATTATCACTTACAGATAGTGATAGAATGTACACAAGTTATTCAATCGAATAACTTGGGTACAACCAGCCTGCTAGATTTTACATGTGAATATTGCTAGAGGCTGTGTTCTCCTGGTGGGAATGGCTAAGCTTGAAGCGCCCCCCCCCAGAAGTGGGAGTGGGTACTTGTCCAAACCAGGTGCCCGCCCCCCCCCCCCAAAGAAATGTGCCAAATGTGGCAGTAGAGAGGGGTTAAAACAATCGTAACTTTCCATTTTGGGTGAAGTTCTGCTTTATGAGAAATAGAAGATACTTTTTTGAGTTAAAGGCATCATAAACCTTCCTACCTACACCATGTGTATTTTACCTGCATAGCATGTGCATTGATCCTGTAGTTTTATGGTGTAATTTTTTGGTCTGTACACACAGCCTATAGTTTGGTAAATCTTCACATTTTGCATGACCTCTGTCTGTAGTCTGAGAACTGACACTTACTGCAAGTAAACAAGATATCCCACAACCCCTGAGTCTTTCAGTGTAGTGTTTGTGAAGTAATTAGATCTCACAGGCACAAGCGGGCAGAGTAATAAAGGGACGAGTTGTGTTTTCATCACATTAGCACTGACACATTTGTGATGCAATTCAGAAACAGAACCAAAGTCCCATAGTGTTCCTGTGCAAGCCGTTTCGCAGCCGCAATGGAGATTTGTCAACCGATTCCATAGAGAGCTGGTCACTATCTCCTGACATGCAAATTGGATGCGGTGAAACTTGCATCCAATTAAAGTATATGCAAAGCTATTTGGGGGGGGGGGGGGTTGGAGCAATTAAAGTGGTTCTAAAGCTTTAAGGTTATTTTACCTGAACCACTTGCTGACCGAGCCATAAACATAAACAATTACAGCTATTGCACAGTCGGCTTATTCTGGGAGGGCTTACATTGACATCCTCCCAGAATCCCGCACCCGGGAAGGTCTTAGGGTTCTCTGGACCTGGCACTTTACAGATCAGGGTAAAGGGCCAATGACAGCGGCCCTTTACCACATAATTGCTCCATCCAATGGCAGAGCAATCGCTTGCCAGCAAACCGATGCATGTCCAGTTCAGCTCTCTCCTCTCCTTGTAGGCTGTACACACCAATTGGTACAGCATACAAGGAGAGGAAGGAGACTGCAGCAGTATTCACCCGTACCTCACCATGCCACATCAATGCCTCATTCATGACTCATCTATGCCCATCCGTGCCACATCCATTCCTCATCCATGTCTAATCTGGCCTCATCCGTGGTCATTCATGCCACATTCATGCCTCATCGTGCTCATCCATGCCTCATCAGTACTCATCCATGCCACATTAGTGCCACTACAGTGCTTATCAGTACCCTAATAGGTAGTCAGGAAATTTGATTTGTAATTTCATGTCCCTAGAGAACCCCCTGAATGTTGGGAGTCAGGCTGTGTAAAAGTCTCATACATGGTGGTATCGCCATACTCAGGAGGAGTAGCAGAATGTATTTTGGGGTGTCATTTGTGGTGTACACATGCTATGTGTTAGAAATATCTTATAAATGAACAGCTCTGTGTAAAAAAAATGTGTTTTTATTTTCCTTTCCACATTTTGCAAAAACTTGTTCAAAAGTTAATAATGCCTCATTGGTGTGTTTGCTTTACAAAATAGGCTAATTTTGTGGGGGTTTTCATTATCCTGATGCTCCAGGACCTTTAAAAGTGTGAGGGGCTCTCTATGCTGCCAGGCTGTGTAAAAGTCTCAACGAAGAAAAAAATGTTTACAACATTTTCGGTCTTATTTTTTTAATAGCACAAAAAATAAAAATAAAACAGTGGTGATTAGATACGACCAAAAGAAAGCTCTATTTGTGTGAAATAAGGACACAAAATACATATGGGTACATTCTTGCATGACTGAGTAATTGTCATTCAAAATGTGAGAGCACTGAAAGCTGGTCAGGAAGGTGGTATAAGTGCCCAGCGGGTACGTTTAATGCCTTGTATGCATTATATAAAAAAACTTCTGTGCTGCAGGATCCCCCACAGCCCCCTATACTTAAATGAACCAGAGCATGATCTAGAGCAGTGGTTCTCAACCTTCTAGTGCCGTGACCCCTTGATAAAATCCCCCAGTTTCGTAGCGTGGGTTATCAGCTCCCGAGAAAAGTCATTTGCGCCCCTAATTCTCAGACATTTATCGCTCCTTTAGTCCTTTTAATTCGAAATATAATCACAGGTAGTGTTATTCACTGTGTCTCCCACTTTGTGGTGTCTTGTAGCAGTGACACCAATGCCGAAATCAGGAGATAGGGTCTCCTGCAGCCCCTCCCACTTTGCATTCCCCACCAGTCTGCCGACCTCTAGTCTCCGCCCCCCTAGCTATGCTGTGAACTGAATGGGCGGCTGCGAAGAGGCTGAGTGGGCGGCCGCGGGCTCCAGGAACAGTCCAGCTGGGCAGCCATAGGCTCCAGGGATGGCCTTGCTGGGTGGCCGCAAAAAGGCTGGGAGAACGGTCTTCAGGAACAACCCAGGATTCGGTAACCCCTGGCAAATCTTTATTTGACCCCCGAGGGGGTCCCGACCCCCAGGTTGAGAACCACTGATCTAGAGCTTTGCACGAGAGCAGCCGCTCTACTGGCTTTGTTCCTCTTCATTGGACATGTGGATAATCAAATCCTTTGACTTGCATGCAGAGTCAGTGACTTGGAAGGTAATGGAGCCAGGCAACTAGTATTTTTGGAAGGTGGTAGTCCCCATATGTCTCTTAATACAGGTTTCCTTTAACTGTACTATTTGCATTCTGTATTATCCTATGAGTGGAATTTGATAAAAAAAAACATCTTCAAACTTCCCCTAAGTATGGGAGCCAATTGAAGAAAGGTATTTTAGACAAAAAGTATATATTTTGTCTCGATGCTGAAGGTAATTAAATGCCAAAATTATATGTTGTGATAGATGAAAAATGCTGGCAGCATTTACTTCTTCAATGTCTGATTACAAGACAAAGGGATCATTTTACCTTGACCTCGAGGATATATTACATATCCTGTTTCACTGTACACCTTTCCATAACATCAAGACCTACACAATGCAATTTATGATCCTAGAGCACCATCTAAACCAAGACAGTTTGATGTGAAAAGATAGTAATCATAAAAGTGTTTTCCCATAGATTAACACACCGATTTTCTTCATTAGTCAACCACTAACACCTCAGCCTGGTTTAACTATAAATAAGTACAGACGATTGCTTGTACTCTACGGTAGGCACAGTTCAGAAGTCACCATCAGATTGGGAGCATTATGAGTCATCTATAAGCCAGCTTACTATCCAGAGCATTTTTTTTAGATCAGGCTGTCCTGAGCATCGTGCACTAAATCATTAATTAGCAACCAGACAGCTATAATTCTTAGGTATGTTTATTTAGTTAACAAAATTGAAATAAAAACACTTGTTTAAAGTGTATCTGAAACAAAAAAACTTTCTTTGTCATTTTAGATAGCATGGCATGGTGAAGGCATGGTGAAAATTACTGTCAATTGTATTTATTTATCTTTTTTTGCTCCTTCTATCCTATTGTGAAGATTTCTCTTTGCCAGCCTCTAAGTACAACAGGAAGTGAGCAGAAATCTATCCAAAGTGAGAAAAATACACACTAAGGCCGCGTACACACGGAGGGACATGTCCGATCGAAGCTTTCATCGGACATGTCTCCTCGGAATTTTCGTCCGGCAGTGTGTACACACCATCGGATCAAAATCCCCGCCGCCAGACAGTGCGGTGACGTGGCGGTGACGTTGACGCTGCCACGTCACCGCACCAGGAAGTAAAAAACTTCCACGCATGCGTCGCATCCATACAACGCTTGTGCGGGCAGATATGTCCGCTGGTTAGTGTACTAACCAGCGGACATATCCGACGTACATGTCGCCGGCGGACAAATTTTGAAGCATGCTTTAAAATTTATCCGCCGGTCAGTTATGTCCACTAGCCCATACACACGATCGGATTTGTCCGCTGAACTGGTCCTTTGGACTAGTTTCAGTGGACAAATTCGATCGTGTGTATGCGGCCTTAGACACCTATTATTGGAACAAAATTGTATATTTCCCTCCCTTTCAGTTCCGTGGACAATGGTCATCAGAAGAAAAAGAAAGTGTGAACCTCCCCAGCAGCGACACATACAGCAATAAAAACCTGAGAGGGATTCAAATACTTCACCATTCTATCAAAATCTAAAAAACGTTTGAGCTTTAGGTATGTTTTGAGAAAAAAATGACTATATATACTGTACACAGTATATAGATATATATATATATATATATATATATATATATATATATATATATATATACAGTATCTCACAAAAGTGAGTACACCCTCACATTTTATGTTTTACAATATACATTGTAAATATTTTATTATATCTTTTAATGGACAATACTTTGCTACAATGTAGTGAGCGTACAGCTTGTATAACAGTGCAAATTTGCTGTCCCCTTAAATTAACTCAACACACAGCCATTAATGTCTAAACCGCTAGCAACAAAAGTGAGTACACTCCAAAGTGAAAATGTCCAAATTGGGCCCAATTAGCCATTTTCCCTCCACGTTGTCATGTGCCTTGTTAGTGTTATAAGGTCTCAGGTGTGACTGTAGAGCATGTGTTAAATTTGGTGTTATCACTCTCAATCTCCCTTACTAGTCACTGGAACTTCAAAATGGCATATATATATATATATATATATATATATATATATAGTGACAATATGAGATCCTGCCACTATATAAATAGGCCTAAAAGTGATACTGCATTCACAAACTGCAGTTTAAAATTGTGAAAGGAGAAACCAGTGTTCTATGTTTTCTCCAGATTTGGTAGCTCTGGATTGGGGCCAGGAGCTTGCACAGGTATGCAGGGTTGTTATAAGGCAGATCTAAGTATAGCTCAAAGCAGGTGGAGATGGAGGTGTTGCTGTTGCCAGGAAGGTGTTGCCAGGAAGGTGTGCTCCTCGGAGGCCAAGGCAATCTATGCGAGACAGCACTCCATGTGTAAAGTTTCCAGGCCATTGGAGGGTCTTGGAAAGTCTGGGAAACGAGTCTAGACCTGAAGCAATTGGGAGAGGGTTCAGGCGAGCCAGATGAATCTGTAGGTCTTAGGCCGCGTACACACGATCAAATCTGTCTGCTGGAAACGGTCTGCCAGACCGTTTCAGCAGACAGATTCGATCGTGTGTACGGGTGGACAGACAGATTTGGCCAGCCGACAGATTTTAAAGCATGACATATCTGCTCACACATGCGTCGAATGGATTTGACGCATGCGCGGAAGTGTTTTACTTCCTGGTGCGGTGACGTGGCGGCATCAACGTCACCGCCACGTCACCGCGCTGTCTGCCGGCGGGGATTTTGGTTTGATCGTGTGTACACTATCAAACCAATACATCCCCAGCAGACAAATCTGTTCAAATCGAGAATAAGAGTGGGCCTGTGCAGCAAGGTACTGAAATTAAAGCTAAGTGAGCTTAAAGCTCCTTTCACACTAGGCGGACTGTTCCTGCCAGCTCAGCGGGAAACCTGTCCGCAGATTTCCACTGAGCTGACAGATGACAAGCTCCTCTCTGCTCACTGAGTGGGCAGGGGCTTGTCTGATGAAAACGGACAGCATGGGCCAGATTCAGCAAGACTTGCGCTGGAGTATTTCGATATGCGCCGCTTAACTGTGAAGATGCGCCGTCGTTTCTATGTGGCCGTACCCATCAAACTAGATGCGACAGAAAACGGGCCATTTCCGATCGGCTTAACTTTCCGACGCCAGAGTATCGTCAGCGCATAATTTCGCTTGGCGCATCAGTCGCGCCTATTGATTTCCCCTGCAAATATGCAAATGAGGGATATTACCCGATTCGCGAACGGATTAGCACCATACGCTGGCTACATGCGCCGCGCGTATCTCGTCCGTCCGACGCAAAGTTATTTCTACAAATAGCTGCTTTATCTTTACTCCAGACGGCCACAGGTCAGCAGGAGAGCAGCTACAGCAGCGTTACCGACGATAAGAGCTAGCTGAGCACCCCCACTTGCAGGACAACACCTCTGTCCATGCTTGTCTGTCAACTTTTACAGCCATGGAGGAAGACATCATAGGTCTCCATAGCCGAGATGACGGCTGACAGCTCCTGGCCTTTAGAGTTCAGCTTTCTCCTGTGTGTTTGCGGGGAACGGGAGCAGCCATCTCAGAACAAAAGTAACTTCACTGCGGGGAGGGGGAACAGGATATACTTTAGTGCCGGAATGGCGTATCTACGGGCGCATTTAAACGCCCAACGGAACGCATTGCGCTGACGTTTCCCGTGAAGTGGTGCCGACGGAAGTTGTGAGCATGCGCACAAGGGGGCGAGTGAAGCCTCACTTACTGCGCATGCTCCGTGGATGATGCGCTGAACGTAAGCCTCTGCACTGGGCTCCGCCCATCATTTACATATGATCACACCCACTTCCACTTGGGTCGGGTTACGCCAGCGCATTATCGTTACTCTGGCGCAAGTTTACGCGCAAGTGCTATGTGAATAACAGTACTTGCGCCGAAAGTGTTGGCGGAGTAACGTAAATGAGAAACGTTACTCCAAAGTAAAGAAGTACCGCCCATCTGTCTGTTTTTTTTATCAGATTTTACCCGATCAGATCCGCCATGGACGGATGGGGACGTATCTCCATACGTCTGTTTTTAGCGGATTGGATAGGGTTGGATGTCAGCGGACATGTCTCTGCTGACATCCGCGCTTCATAGAGATGCATGGAGCGGCCGTTCAGGTCCGCTGTCAAAATTGACAGGCGGACCTGAACGGTCCATCTGTGCGAAAGGGGTCTAAGAGCCAGATGACTCTGCAATTTTACTTTTGGTGTGAAGTTAAAACCCATGCGTGAGAAACCTTATGTTGTAAGGACTTTCTTTTCTCTTTCCTTTTAATAAAACTGGGCTATCAGACTCTTAACTATAGTCCCTGCCTGCCAAGGACTAATTATTAGGTAGGTGGTCATAAAGTCATGGCTGAACGGTGTATATAAAGGACACAACATGACAAATAGCTTTGACACAATGGTTCAGGAACCCAAAGTATTGCGTAGAAAATGGTTTCACCCTGTACTGACAGTTTTTCCAAGGTGGAAAATGTAGTATTCTATACAGCAAATTTTATCAAAAGCATCCCATCAAGAGAAATTTTTGCACACACTCAAAATGGAAATAGAATTAGTATGTACAAAATGCAATACAGTTTTTTCTGTGCATTTGCTGAAATACTGAATACGAATTATTTGATTTATATTTCTGTCAATGTACTTGGACAATACTTTATGGATTGCATAACAATGATTACTTTATACAGACTGCATGAAGCGTACGTATGATCTCAATTCATGAGCTGTCTCTGTGCAGGATTAATAGCCATATGATGGTATATCCTTCCCAATGCAACATCATTTTCTGTGCTGACTACATAGAGAAAACCTCTCACTAATATGGTGGATGGGCTTACACAACAGCCTGCAAATCTTCATCTGGAGTCAGTCCTACCCTATTAATATCTCTTTCCAAGAACCTGTGTCTTATAGGCAATATATTCTCTTTGAAGACTGCATTATCTCATAAAAATGTCAATTGTGCCCCTTTAACCTCCCGTATTGAATCCTTATGTTACAGCTTCAACATAACGTTCGGGGTAAATATACCATGCAAATACAATTTATTTCAAGAGTTTCCACTGCCTTCCTATTGCCCTATGTCTCAACTCGAGCAAACAAAAAAAAAAAAAGTAAATGCTGTAAAAATAACAACATATTTAATTCTCTAAATATAATGGCATTTTGGCAAATACCACATTTAATTACAGGCTAGCAGTAAGGTCTTGCTTAAAAGTGTAAAGCATGTAATTAAAAACATACCCTCAAAGCATCATTGCCAGTGCATGAACTGACAGTGTTATCTATTCTTTTAATCAAAGTGCTGACACTGCATTCTATAAAATGGTGCTTGCCAAGTTTATAAGTGTATTATTAACAACATTGTCCCAACACAAGCTCCCACAGTGTTCAGTGCTGGCAGTAAGCAGTTGTGTCTATGTATAGGGAACATGATGTGTAGATGGGAGGAATTTGCTGTTAACAATACAACATATCTGTTTTTTGCTTCCCCATTGATGACTAAACAAGCAGAGGGAACTGATCTCTAGTAATTATCTACCTGTGACTGCAGTTAACCAGATGACCAGGAAAAACAATAATTCCACAAGGCATGCTACAGTATGTATGTATACAGCACAAGGATTTTCTGACTATTCTGAATATGTCACAAATTGCACCGACAAGCCATGAATGTCCTAAAAACCTTAGCCCAATACAATTATCTTGATCAATTATTTTTTCTATAATTCATTACATCAGTACTTTGCATTTTTTGTATTTGTCTACATTGTCTGTCTATGAGCTATTTATATATACAATTTTATATTTATATATATATCTATTTATATATATATATAATGATACTAAAACTAGCTATTCTGAAAAATATAAAGATGCTCCAAAAGAGACGTGATCCCATTACCTTCTCCGCCTACTGCATAGACTCATCCCCTTCAGAGGATACATCGGTAGTAGTCGGAACAATCATCAATTCTCAACTCGACTCGACTTACTCAAACTCCCTCTACTTAGGACTACCAAAATACCAGATCTCGTGCCTACAAGTCGTCCAGAACACTGCAGCCAGGCTGTTAACAGGAAAGAAACCCTGGGAATCCACCACCCCATCTCTGAGGACCCTTCATTGGCTAACAGTAAAGGATCGGGTCACATTCAAGACCCTCTGCCTTACCCACAAATGCACACAAGTAAAGGCTCCTCAATACTTATGCGAGAAAATAAAACACTACACCCCTAATCGCACTCTCCGATCGTCTAACCAAAACCTCCTCTACATCCCCAAGTCCCACTACAAATCGAAGGGAGAACGAAGATTTGCAGTCCAAGGACCATGGCTATGGAACGCTCTACCAATGAACATCCGCATGGAAGAAAACCATAGGGTCTTCAGGAAAAACCGTAAGACCTACCTCTTTTGAAGGATAAGGACGACATTGGATGGAACAAGCGCCTTGAGGTGATTTAGTTCTCATTTGTAGCGCTATACAAGTTATTCACTCACTCACTCAAAAAGAAAGTCAGCAAAAATTGGGAACTTTTCTTTCTCACAACATTTTTTTTTTTTTTGGAATGCTAAATGATTTCACTGACCAATAGTAAAGATTTTTGTATCTTCATTGCATTCTTTACATTACACTCCTTTCTACAGTAGCTCATGAAATGAAATCCACAAGATGTCACCTGCGCATTAGAACTGTGGATGCATGTGAAGTTGACATTTTTTTTCCACAGGAAGATTAGACTGAGCACTTTTTCATTTATTATATCACAAATGTTGTTAAGGTTTATGGTAGGCAAGTGTTGTATTATTGCGTTTTAGACGACGTCCTATTGGACAAAACGTGTTGGGTGGAGTCTGTTGTGCACACTGATATCTATGGCTGCTTTCTCCTGGTGAGCAGAGGCTTTAATGTAAGTGTCTTTTTACCAGCTTGTTTTTATACTTGGTTTTATGTCTTTGCACAAATAGATAATGGGATTTACTACACTATATATGAGTTTTATCTCACCCCTTATAATATGTATTATATTGGGGATATGAGGATCAGATTAGAGGATTGGGTTTTTGTAGCCAAGAACTGCTGGTGCCTGTGAGATCTGCTCGTTAGTTGCTATTCCTTCATTTGTGTTCTGGCTGATAAGGGGGGGGGGGTAAGTTCCTTGATGCAGCCCTAAAATAGAACACTACCTTTAGATGATCCCTCAGTGCAGCCTATCCTGCCCCTACCTAATAACTGTACTTTTATTTTCTCCATTAGCTCACCCACCACAGTTATTACCTCTTGTATCACATGACCCTTCCTTTTAGATTGTAAACTCTAATGAGCAGGGCACTCTGAATGCTCCTGTATTGAACTGCATTTTAACTGTATGTCTTCCTACCTGTTGTAAACTGCTGCACAAACTGTTGGCACTATATAAATCATGTATAATAATAATAATATGCCTCTATATGTGAGGTTTTTAGTCTTAGGCCGCATACACACGATAGGTTAAGCGGATGAGAACGGTCTGATGGACCGCTTTCATTGGACCAAACCGATCATGTGTGGGCGCCATCGGTTAGTTATCCATAGGTTAAAAAAAGGGAACTTGTTTTAAATTTAACCAATGGATTCCTAACCGATAGGTCAAAACTGATCGTTAGTGGGCGCGACCATCGGTTAAAAATCCACGCATGCTCAGAATCAAGTTGACGCATGCATGGAAGCATTGAACTTTTCTCAGCACATCGTTGAATTTTACGTCACCGCGTTCTGACACGATCGGTTATTTAACCAATGGTGTGTGGGCACGACGGACCATCAGTCAGCTTCATCGATAACCGATGACAACGGTCCATCAGACCGTTCTCATCAGATGGACTGATTGTGTGTACGCGGCTTAAGGCTTCTAATAGTCAAGGATGGACTTCAAGCATGAAGATCACTGCTGCAGGATGTTGAAGTACATGGGTGTTATACTTGGACTTCAGTAGATAAGTTAGAGTAACCTTTTTTAATAATATACTTTGGGCCAGATTCAAAGAGAATTAGATTATCGTAGCGTATCAGAAATACACTACGCCGCCGTTTTTTACCTGGCTCTAGGTGGAATCCAGGTAGATTTTGTCCAGTAAACGACGGCGGCGTAGTGTATTTCTCCCGTCGCAATCCATCTACGCGAGTAGGGGGCGTGAAGCATTTAAAATAGGCACGTTCCCACGGCGATCGAACTGCGCATGCTCTGTTTGCAAATTTCCCGCCGTGCATTGCGCGAAATCACGTCGTTACGTCATTCGTTGTTTGAGTAGCGTCGTTTACGGACATTTCTATTCCCGAACGACTTACGTAAAAAAAAAAAAAAAAAAAAAAAATTAAATTTGACGCGGGAACGACGGCCATACTTAACATGAGGAAAGAAAAATGGACAGCCGCACTCCAATGGATGAAAAGACTTAAAAATAGTGCCTGTTTATTCCAGTCAAAAAACTAAAACAGCAAAAACAGCAAACAGTGGGGTAACAAAAGCTGACGCGTTTCACATCGACAACCGATGCTTAGTCATAGCTAAACATAATGATAAAAGAAATCTCATTTATAGAAAGAAAAAAGTCCCAGAAACCATCTGATGATTCATTAATTAGTCTCCTGGTGGGGCCTGGCTAATGCCGGTAATCGTGAACACCTGTTGAAAGAATGCAACAAGGAAAAAACACAGTCCATCATAACTAGATGGGAACATAATATATACATCGGCCGATTAAAATTGGTTACACCAGTCTAATAGCAGCAAACCTAGTTTCAACCCCTAGGAAAATATATACAGTGGATGTGTGTTGAGAACATATGTGTTACAATGTAAAGAAACCTTATTTTTATCCCAATGGAAGTATGACATTACATATTCTACAACACTGATAAACAAGTGTAGATGTGTGTGGGATGAGAAGATATAAAAATAAAAACCCAGCCAAAGCGTGTGAATCATGTTACGCCGGACGTGTAAATAATTATTAAAATGTATAACCCATAGAAAATTGTGTTACAGCGTGTGGTGTGCTGCAAGAGGGAAAGAGGGGGAAAAGGAGAGGATTGGTAGTTGCCGGTTGAACCGATGTAAATGTGTAGCGTTTCACATCATATGAGATGGAAACAATATTGAAAGATCAAGTGACCAAAGTATATACGTTAGGTGTCCTCAAAACAGCAGAAAAGCATGAAAGCACGAAATAGGGTAAACGTTACTAGGTTAAAAATAAATGTGTATTACCCTTGCCCCGTAAGGAGATTAAATGTCGTCAGTGTTTAATCCAAATCCCTAACGACCCATAGAAAATGGTGTTTTAGCGTGTGGCGTGCTGCAAGAGGGGAAGAGGGGGAAAAGGAGAGGACTGGTAGTTGCTGGTTGAACCAATGTGAATGTGTAGCGTTCCACATCATATGAGATGGAGACAATATTGAAAGGTCAAGTAACCAAAGCACGCCACACGCTAAAACACCATTTTCTATGGGATTTGGATTAAACACTGACGACATTTAATCTCCTTACGGGGCAAGGGTAATACACATTTATTTTTATCCTAGTAACGTTTACCCTATTTCGTGCTTTCATGCTTTTCTGCTGTTTTGAGGACACCTAACGTATATACTTTGGTCACTTGATCTTTCAATATTGTTTCCATCTCATATGATGTGAAACGCTACACATTCACATTGGTTCAACCAGCAACTACCAATCCTCTCCTTTTCCCCCTCTTTCCCTCTTGCAGCACACCACACGCTGTAACACAATTTTCTATGGTTTATACATTTTAATAATTATTTACACGTCCGGCGTAACATGATTCACACGCTTTGGCTGGGTTTTTATTTTTATATCTTCTCATCCCACACACATCTACACTTGTTTATCAGTGTTGTAGAATATGTAATGTCATACTTCCATTGGGATAAAAATAAGGTTTCTTTACATTGTAACACATATGTTCTCAACACACATCCACTGTATATATTTTCCTAGGGGTTGAAACTAGGTTTGCTGCTATTAGACTGGTGTAACCAATTTTAATCGGCCGATGTATATATTATGTTCCCATCTAGTTATGATGGACTGTGTTTTTTCCTTGTTGCATTCTTTCAACAGGTGTGCGCGATTACCGGCATTAGCCAGGCCGCACCAGGAGACTAATTAATGAATCATCAGATGGTTTCTGGGACTTTTTTCTTTCTATAAATGAGATTTCTTTTATCATTATGTTTAGCTATGACTAAGCATCGGTTGTCGATGTGAAACGCGTCAGCTTTTGTTACCCCACTGTTTGCTGTTTTTGCTGTTTTAGTTTTTTGACTGGAATAAACAGGCACTATTTTTAAGTCTTTTCATCCATTGGAGTGCGGCTGTCCATTTTTCTTTCCTTATATTGCACCACGCATTGCCTGCACCCATTCGGGTTTTTGAACTTTACTCACCACTGAAGAGTGTCGTCTGGAGCGGCGGTTTTCCCTTCATACTTAACATGGGCTACGCACCGTTAGACCAGCAAAAAGCTGGTCTAACAGTACGTAAAAAAAAATAGACGTAAGCGATTGCGAAGACCGCTCGTATCTTCGTGGATCGCCATAAAAACTCATTTGCATATCCCGACGCATCCCAGCGGCCGCAAAAATATCGCAGCGTAGATCCGAAGGCTTACGAAGACGTAAGCCTCTCGGATCGAAGCCCGAAGCCGCCGTATCATGGTTTGAGGATTCAAACTAGTGATACGGCGCGCAAAATTTGAAATTACTCCTGTCTAACACCAGTTAGACAGGCATAATTGCTCTATGAATCTGGGCCTTTGTTTTTAACTGCTGCACCTATGTCGGCGCCCCCCTGGCTTGTTGCTTTTTGTTTTCTGCAGACTATTGCTTCTCCCTATGAGGAGCTGCCATGTGGTTTTCATCTTCATATGGACCTTATTTATTTCAGGTACTTATATCGTGCTGTCAATTTACGCAGCGCTTTTACATATACATCGTACATTCACATCAGTCCCTACCCTCCCTACCCTCAAGGAGCTTACAATCTAAGGTTCCTAACGCACATTCATATATACAGTGCAGAAAATAAGTATTTGAACACCCTGCTATTTTGTAAGTTCTCCCACTTGGAAATCATGGAGGGGTCTGAAATTGTCATCGTAGGTGCATGTCCACTGTGAGAGACATAATCAAAAAAAAATATTCCAGAAATCACAATTTATGAATTTTTAACTATTTATTTGTATAATACAGCTGCAAAGAAGTATTTGAACACCTGTCTATCAGCTAGAATCCTGACCCTTAAAGACCTGTTAGTCTGCCTATAAAATGTCCACCTCCACTCCATTTATTATCCTAAATTAGATGCACCTGTTTGAGGTCATTAGCTGCATAAAGACACCTGTCCACCCCATACAATCAGTAAGAATCCAACTACTAACATGGCCAAGACCAAAGAGCTGTCCAAAGACACTAGAGACAAAATTGTACACCTCCACAAGGCTGGAAAGGGCTACGGGGAAATTGCCAAGCAGCTTGGTGAAAAAAGGTCCACTGTTGGAGTAATCATTAGAAAATGGAAGAAGCTAAACATGACTGTCAATCTCCCTCGGACTGGGGCTCCATGCAAAATCTCACCTCGTGGGGTCTCAATGATCCTAAGAAAGGTGAGACATCAGCCCAGGACTACACGGGAGGAGCTGGTCAATGACCTGAAAAGAGCTGGGACCACCGTTTCCAAGTTTACTGTTAGTAATACACTAAGACGTCATGGTTTGAAATCATGCATGGCACGGAAGGTTCCCCTGCTTCCCCTGCTTAAACCAGCACATGTCAAGGCCCGTCTTAAGTTTGCCAATGACCATTTGGATGATCCAGAGGAGTCATGGGAGAAAGTCATGTGGTCAGATGAGACCAAAATAGAATTTTTGGTCATAATTCCACTAACCGTGTTTGGAGGAAGAAGAATGATGAGTACCATCCCAAGAACACCATCCCTACTGTGAAGCATGGGGGTGGTAGCATCATGCTTTGGGGGTGTTTTTCTGCACATGGAACAGGGCGACTGCACTGTATTAAGGAGAGGATGACCGGGGCCATGTATTGCAAGATTTTGGGCAACAACCTCCTTCCCTCAGTTAGAGCTTTGAAGATGGGTCGAGGCTGGGTCTTCCAATGACAATGACCCGAAGCACACAGCCAGGATAACCAAGGAGTAGCTCTGTAAGAAGCATGTCAAGGTTCTGGCGTGGCCTAGCCAGTCTCCAGACCTAAACCCAATAGAGAATCTTTGGAGGGAGCTCAAACTCCGTGTTTCTCAGCGACAGCCCAGAAACCTGACTGATCTAGAGAAGATCTGTGTGGAGGAGTGGGCCAAAATCCCTCCTCCAGTGTGTGCAAACCTGGTGAAAAACTACAAGAAACGTTTGACCTCTGTAATTGCAAACAAAGGCTACTGTACCAAATATTAACATTGATTTTCTCAGGTGTTCAAATACTTCTTTGCAGCTGTATCATACAAATAAATAGTTAAAAAAATCATACATTGTGATTTCTGGAATTTTTTTTTTTGATTATGTCTCTCACAGTGGACATGCATCTACGATGACAATTTCAGACCCCTCCATGATTTCCAAGTGGGAGAACTTGCAAAATAGCAGGGTGTTCAAATACTTATTTTCTGCACTGTACTTTCTGCACATACTAGGGCCAATTAACCTACTGGCATGTCTTTGGAGTACTTTATGAACTGTAATGAACTTTTATAATCATTGACTTTTTTTATTAAGGAATTTTAGGCCAATGGTGTTTACTGTACTCTACCTGCGCAGTCTCTGGCTTCAATACTTTGTGATTTATTGACCTGGAAAAAATAGGCAGATCAGGAAGTTTAGAGTAAACCAGACCTCCTATTCTGCATACTTGCTGCAGGCCAGTGACTTAGGCTCCATTCACATCTAGGCGTTTTGTCGCCTGAAGCCCGACGCTGAAGCAGCCTGACATACGCTGGAGGGGGGAATTTACATTGTCGGCTATGGAGATGGTTCACATCTCTACGCCGAACGCCAATACGCCTGAAGCGTGAAGCCTGAAACAAGTCCCGGACCCTTTTTTTCAGGCGTATCGGGCGTTCGGCCATAGCCGACAGTGTAAATTCTGCCCTCCAGCAAAAAGGCAATAGGCGTTTTGTCGCCGCAAATCGCGGGGACAAAACGCCTATTGCATGTCGCCCGAATACGCCTGCTGCCGCCGACGCCTAGATGTGAATGCAGCCTTAGAAAGCACCAACGTCGTGACAGCTAAGTAGCTTACATTTTCAGAAAGGGATGTTAGCAATGGCAGCCACTATAAAGCCTTAATACAGGTTTCCTTTAAATTACACAACATTGAACTTTGCAGTTTTCATCATTTCAGTAAAGTATTTGGGAAGGACATTAGCATCAAACGCACTGCCTTGCTAACTGTTAGCACTACAACAGAATAGTTTTTTTGATAGATTAGATTAATGACATATACATTTTGTAATAAATCTTTATGTTGAGTGCATAAAGAACAAGCTGCATACAATTTAACACAACATAGCCTTATTATTCATAAATCACACAATGCAAATGGTGAAAAGATGTTAACAACAAGCAATTAGTCTTATAGGTAAAAAGACAAAGGGCCAGATTCACAGAGCGATTACGCGTGCGCAACTGCTGTTGCGCGTGCGTAAGTCTAAATGTGCGCGTGCGTATAGTTGGACGCGATTCACAAAACAATATACGCCAGAAATCTACGTTTTTTGGTCCGGCGTAATTGAGTTAGACATTCGCTTCCCTTCGCGCAAAACTGCGCTAGACACACCATTGATTTGCTAGTCAAATATGCTAATGAGGGAGTTACGGGGATCCACAAAAAAACGCAGTTGCTGCGCAGGCTACGCGATGTGCGCAACTGCAAAATGTCCTGTCTAAAGTTAGAGCACATAAAAGCTGATCTAACTTTTGAAAAAAAGTCTAATTGTCAGATAAAGCAACACCGTTATTGAGGAGCAGACCACACACACGTGTTGCACTACAATTTGACTGCCAACATGCTAGGGGCATCGTCGCTCATAGCTGCACTAGTGAATATAGATGACCAAAGAAGGAGGAGGGCACAGAGGATGGCACGGAGGATGGCACGGGAGAGGGTATACCGCACCCGCATACACCTGTTTGGCATGAATGATTCAGAGGTCTTTCGCATCTTCAGATTCCCCCCTCATGCCATCCTGGAATTAACCACAACCTTGCAGGAGGACATCACCAGCCCAACACAACGCTCACATGCAGTGCAGCCACTGGTCAAGGTCCTGGCAACACTCCATGTCCTTGCCAGTGGCTCTTTTCAGCGTACAAGTGGAGTGGTGGCTGGGATGTCACAATCCTCCATGAGCAGATGTGTGCACCAGGTTGTCCCTGCAATCCTCACACGCTTGGCCAACCAAATCATCAAACCCACCACTGAGGAGCTTCGAATCAAGGCAATGGCAGATTTCTACCGAATTGCCAGATTCCCACGCACCATCGGGGCCATAGATTGCACACATGTGGCACTCCAGCCCCCCCATGAGACCGAGCACATGTACCGCAATCGGAAGAATTGGCACTCCATCAACGTACAGGTGATAGTTGATGCCCAAGGCCTCATATGGCACGTCCGTGCCAAACACCCAGGGTCCAGCCATGACAGCTACATCTACAATCAAAGCCACATCCGAACAGAATTCGAACAGAACGTGTATGGGAACACCTGGCTGGTTGGTGAGTGACATGGGAGTCAGGCATGACTATCCCCTCCCGTGATGCACAACAGAAGTGGCACATGCATGACTAACATTCTCCTGTCTTTTCCTTTACAGGTGACTCTGCATATGCACTGGGACCCCATCTCATGACTCCTATCCGGAACCCCCAAACCCCAGGAGAGGAACGATACAATGAAGCACACATCAAAACCCGTGCAGTGGTGGAGCGCACCTTTGGCCTCCTGAAGTCACGTTTCCGATGCCTGGATAAGTCTGGGGGTACACTGTTGTATTCCCCAAACTTCGTGTGCCATATCATCGCTGCATGTTGCATGCTACACAATCTCGCAGTGAGGAAGGGCCTGCAGGTTGAGCTACGTGATGATCTGACCCCCCAACCAGAAAATCAACCCCTAACCGAGGATACCCCGTCTTCTGAGGGAAGAGCAGTCAGGAGGCAGCTCATATTGGGCATCTTTGCACGTTAAACACACACATTAATCATGGCACAATGAGAATGCATGCATGCACACCACTATGGTCCCTAGCACACACACCCCACATCCTCATCAAATTGGATTGGCACCAGTCCACCATGCAAGACTGGTGAGCAGTAACGCCACGTCAAGGCTCCAATTATGTCACTGTACATTCATACACCATTCACACGGACCTGGGAATCACTTCTCCCTGGTCCTGGGGAACCCTTCTCCACCAAAATTGAGGGTGACACCCCTTTTCCAGCAGGAATGTCACCCCCACATTCAAACATCATTCACAACCCAAAATATGCCAAAAAAGTCAAACAAACAAAAATGCATTGAAAAAAAAAATGCTTAGAAAAAACAAAAAAAAGCAGAGAACAAAAATAAAAAAGCTTTCAAAACAAACAAAAGGGGGAAAAAAAAATTATTGCCCTCTGCCTGAGCCACGCCTGGGGCGCCCCCGGCCACGGCCCCGGACCCTCAGGGGAGACGCATGGGGGAGGGGAAAAGCCGGGGAAGGAGGAGCAGCCCCTGAGATCTGCCCACCTGGCGGCCTGCCCTCCAAGGCCACGGCTATTCTGTCCAGGGCAGCACCAAGTGTTGCCGTGTTGCCCTGGATAGCCTGGGTAAGGGCCCTCACATCCTGCCCAACGCCTGCTGCTGTAGTTTGCAGGTCATTTAGGCAGGTTGTGGAGGCCCGGGAGTGGGAGTCCAGGTTACCCAGGCTATCATTAATGGAGGACAGGCTCTGATCCACCCGCCCCATAGTCTGGCAGAGCTGTCTCAGAAGGCGGGTCTGGGTGGCCAGGTTCCTTCTCAGACAGGCGGGCATGAGATTGGGCGCCCCCCTGGTGCTTGGGGATGACCTCCTGGCTCTTGCTGATGGTTGTGGCCGGGGAGAAGGGGAGGCCCTTGTGAGGGGAGCCATGTTGGGGGAGGAGGGGGGGGGGCTGACCCTTAGGGAGGGCAGGCTTCTTGCAGCCAGAGGGGAAGAGTCCGCAGAAACCAAAGGGCCAGTGCCTTCCATGGACTCCTCCTCCTCATGATTCTGCTCCTCCTCATGATCGTCCTCCGCATGATCCTCCCCCTCCTCTTGTTCCTCCTCTGCGGACTCTGGCCTTGTTGGGGGGGCCTCATTAGGCTGCTGTCCTGGGGTTGGAGCGGTCAGTCCAGATGGCCCTGCACCCTCCTGCACAGCTGTGGATGACACAAAACATTCACAGGTTGGAGGATCCACACACTTGCCACATATTCCCTTTCACCCCCTCCCCCACACATGCTACACACCTGAGAGAAATAAAAACCTTACCTGGCACCGCGGGGACCGGACTTGTGTCAAAGCCTGGCAGGCCCTCCACTTCATGCCGGTGAAAGGTCAGGGCCACCACACGCTCCGTCTCTGAAAATCTAACCCGGCATGGTGGGCCCCCTCCTGTGCCCCTGGCATGGGCATTTATTGCGGCCAGTTTTTTTTTCACCTCACGCCGGAGGTCATTTATTTTCTTTTCTATCCCAGAGCGGGTCCGTGTCTCCCCCTCCCCCGATGAATTGACCTGCTCCGTGATTATATCCAATATCTCCCTCCTCCTGGCCGGGGTGGTGGTGGCACTCTGCGGGCCGTGGAGAAAACGCCCATAGTCGGTAATGGCCCGGGCAAGAATTCTTTTTTCCCCCACAGTAAAATTGAGCTTTCTTTTTCTCTCAGTCATACTTCCAAACAAACTCACTAGCAGTCACCAAAAATCTGTCACAAATACAAGCACAACCAATCAGACAAGAACACACACAAAGAGAAAAAGAACAGCCAAAAATCACACTAGCACTCAGCAAGAAACAGACACAAAAAAATCAGATGAAAAAATAAAGCAAGAAAACAAACGCTCAGAAATATATCAATCAAACAAACAGTCTCAAACACTTATCAAAACACACTTTCACAAAACTACCAACAAGCACAAGATCACACAGAACACTAATCTCACAACTACAAAACACACTCTAACGAACAACAGAGCAAAAGCACTTGATTCAATGGGAAGGGACACAAAGGGATGTACTTTTGCAATGGAAGGGCGTTTGTGTGTGTCTATTTATGCTGTCTGCGTAGTTCACAACATTGCCCTAGTCCATTTCCAATTTCAATGATTGCGCCGCTCCCGAGTTGTGAGCATGCGCACAACGGAGCTGACATGGTTTCCTTCACGCGCGCATGCGCGAGTCGGCCGGCCCTTCATTTGCATGGGGTCACGGCTCATTTCAATGTAACACGCCCACGTCCCTCCCAATTTGTATTACTCCTCCTTACGCCTACGGAAAAAACCTTACGTTTGCGCAAGCTCTTGCGTAAAAGCTACGTGAATCGCCGGATTACGCGGCTAGATTGCGCAAGTCTAACGGAAAAGTGGTGCGCTACGCCGGAATGATAATGCGCCGATCTACGTGAATCTGCCCCAAAGTGATTAAATCTCAACTAACTTATAACTATAGAGGTACCGGTAAAAAAAAGTTTAGAACATTCAGTGCTTAAGCACAAATTAGAATTGGTCAACAATTTATTTTAATGTGGTCAAAGACCACAGATGACGTTTGTATCTGTGAGCAGAACCCAATTGTCAGAAGAGGTCTAAAATACATTGAAACAATGCTAGCTGCAACAGCTGATGACTCCAAAGTAATAATCCCCAAAACAAAAATGCAATATATTGTAGCTTACCAATTCTTAGGTTGCATGTTTGCATCTGTTTTTCTTTGTTAAAACGTTAATTTTATTTAACCTGTTGATGCGTCCTGTAAGGGCTTGTGGGTTTTTATTTTTGGGGGGGCAGTAAATCATGTGATTAGGCATTTTTCGATCTGTCATGTTTGGTGGGCACTACCAGGCAGACTCCTTTAAGTGAATGGGGCTGAGCTGCAACCAGCCTTCAACCACTTGCAATGCACATGGTTGTGGCACATTGGTGTGGCATTTAGATGGTTAAGAGGGCTAAGTGAAGGGTTACTGCATGTCAAAACACACCACAGCTTGCTTTTCAGAGGCATGGCAGTCCTTGCCACAAGTGTGAACGAGACCTAAGTCTGTTGTTTTTCAACTTTCTTTAACAGACTAGAAGTTGTTCAGCAAAAAAGGCAGTTGAGGCAAACTAGTTAACCCTGACAGGGTTAACCCTTACAATGGTAAACTTTATTCCAAAAGGAAAGAAAAAATGCTGCTGCAATTGCTTCAAAACTGTTAGTTGGAGTTCAGCTTTGATTTGATAGCCACACCTATAGAAATCTGCTAGTGCATCTAACACTATCTTTTTCCCAGATTGGAGAAACCCAAAGACATGAAGTCCTTACCCACGGACGATACGCGTGCGGGGGGCCTAGTGACGGCAGGACAGCTACCTACCTGGTTCCATATGTATGTTACATGACTGATTTCCAAGCACTGGGACTCAGTGCTGTCCCTGTGAGTAGTCATTTTATTTAATACATTTGTGTTTTTTAAACATACAGAGAGCACTATGTATTTCCTTTTGAACTTTACATGAACAAACGTATGTCTATGCGTTTTGGGGTTACTGAACGAATAAGGAGATTGATTTAAGGACCATATATAAAGACATCCCTCTCAACTTTACCATTACCCCTGTTAGGGGACTGTTTGAGTGACCTTCCTGTTGATTCAGGGGTCTATTCATTGAGGTGAGCGGCCTGCGCTCCTGGTGGCGGAAAGCACTGAAATGTTTGCACAGTGATTGTTTTCAAGCACCCTGTTCACCGTTAAAGATTCCTCTCTCTCCCTGTCGGTGTGTCAGTCTGCGACACCCTTCGGCTTCTTAATTTTACACTCTGCACTGCTTTTTTATGTTTTATTGAAGGATGGTTTTATATTGACCTTCAGTGTTCAGCTGCTTTCTGTTAGGATTGGGTTTTGCGCTGTCTGATTTTCTCTACAGGATTAATCAGGTATTTTACAGCATAGAGTGGGACAAATTACATTATTTATTGTGTTTTAAGGCTGGGTTCATACTAGTGCGAAATGGATGCGAGTTTTCCAACATCTAATTTGCATGTCAGGTGTCTGTGACCGGTTCTCAATGAAGCAGATTCACACAGATCCAGGACAGCTGCAGAGCAATTTGCAGAAGAGTCATGTGTCTCTTCGGGTCGTTTAACCTCCCTGGCGGTATGATTCTGTCTGGAATTACGTACCAAAAGCGGTACAATTATTTTGCATGGAAATTCTGCGTTTTATACTGTAGGCCTGCAATTTTTAGGAATAACTCACTTAAATTTGTCCAAACCAGAGTCTAGTAGACATCCCGGGTATGATAAAGTTTGAAACACAAAATCATAAAATTATAATATAATAAATAACTATAAATAATTATAACAAATAATAATGTAATTATAATAAAAATTATTCACTAATGTAATCAAATCAAAATCACTGAAATTTGCTCAGTTGCAGAATTGTCGCTGTCATTACTTTTATTTTTTTATGACGAATTTCCCCACAAATTGCTATCGCTCAATTCTGCAAGTGATTATCATTTATTATCGCTGTTTTCTAGCTGCTCTAAAATCACTTTTGACATAAAGGGACACTTTTGGTTGCTATGGACAATCTACAGTTTGCAGGCACAAAAAAAATGTTTTTATTATGTAAAAGAACATGCAGGGCACTGGGCAGACCACTAGGGACAGGGGGGGTGTGTACTTTTTACATACAGTACTGTAATCTATAAGATTACAGTATTCTGTATGTAATGTGTTTGTTTACTTTTTTGAATTTGCCGCCGGTCTCCGCCCCCGTGCGCCGTTACGTCGCAGGGAACGGAGATCGGCGGCGCACGGGCACTGTGTGAGTCGAATGGAGGACGCCACTCGCTCACACAGCGGGGATGCATCGCTGGATCCAGGGACAAGGTAAGTACAGTACCCCGCCTGGATAAACAGGTAAGCCAGCGCGCGCTGCAGGCTCTGCATTCACCCCGAGCGCGATTCGGGGATATCGATATTTACATGAAAAATCCACCCCGAGTCGCGCTCGGGGATACCGGCAGGGGGGTTAAGGTCCGAATCCTTATTCGTCCCTGAAATGGAGAACAGAGGCGCACTCCTGCTGTGAGACGCTCTGTACACCAGTGTGAACCCAGCCTAGAGGAACAGGATAATTTTTTTTACTGTTTTAGGGTTAGACCTGTTTTAATGCCCATGGTTTAATGGGAATTAGTAAGTTTGTTACATTGATAATTATATTGCCAGAAATCCAGTGAGCTGGTAACTTCCTGTGGTCTCTGTCTCTGCTGTACTGAAATCTCAAGTAGTGTGATCGGCCCTGCCCAGTTCACTTCTGTAAACTACAGAACAACACCCCCTACTTTATGTAGACACAAAAAGTTGTTCTTTAGTCCAAATCAGGAGCGTGCAGCGTAAGTGACAACATTGCTCTTTCATAGATACGGCAAAGTGAATGATCATTTGACATGTGCATGACGAAAAAATGTTTTCGTTTTGATTTGTTAATCTAGTTATTTTGTTTAGTTCAATTTGGTTGATTTGTTCACCTCATATTTGGAATTCGTATTCGGAATTCATATCCTGAATTTTCTAATTTTCTTTGAATTTAATGATTTTTTTCATTCGAAACATTCAAATCGATAAATTTTCAAATCGATCTTCATCAAATTATTACAATGACTCTTAAGTCACTTTTGGCAAAAACAGAATTATTTTGAAATGGTACTCTAATACCACACACAGGGGGTTATTTACTAAAGGCAAAGTGCACTTGAAATTGCACTGTAAGTGCATTTGGAAGTGCAGTCGCTGTAGATCCGAGGGGGACATGCAAGGAAAATAAAAAACAGCATTTTAGCTTGCACATGATTGGATAACAAAATCAGCAGAGCTTCCCTTCATTTCAGATCTACCCCTCAAATCTACAGCAACTGCATTTCCAAGTGCACTTTCAGTGCAATTTCAAGTGCACTTTGCATTTGTAGATTGCATTTGTAGTGCAAAGTGGATTTGCCTTTCGTAAAGAACCCCCTGTCTTTGATTTCAGCAATATTTGTAGTTAGAATTCAATGTAAAATTTGATTGGAATTTCAGTCTGAATTTCCGAAATTCAGACAAATTTCATTACGTTTTTCGGAGCATTCAGTAAAATTTGTTTATATTGTAATTTGACTAGGTAAAAATAAAAGGAAATACAGCCCAAGGACCAATTTAGATCTGTGCATTGCAGTATATACATAACACACAACAAAGGATCGAAGTGTGAATTGAACCTCAAAAAATAAACCTAATGCAGCCATCACATCTAATAATTGGTTACGTGCAATATATTACTTTTTGTTCCTGAGTTTACATAAACGTTATGTTTAGCACTCCTTTCAGATGAGAATAAAAAAAATACATTCTCTAAAATACTGTAGCATCCATTTGAACTCATATTCAGACTTATCCACCTTACCAACCGCTCACTGTCTGCCAACCCTCTCATCCAATCCCTACACTGGCTCCCGAATTAAATTTGAAATACTAACCACAACATACAAAGCCATCAACAACTTTGCTCCGAGCTACATCGCCAATCTTGTCTCCAAACATCACCCAAACTGTTCCCTCCGCTCTTCTCAAGACCTCCTACTCTCAAGCTCCATCGTCTCCTCTGCCCATGCTCATATGCAGGATTTCTCCAGAGCCTTTACCATCCTCTGGAACTCGTTACCTCAACCTGTCCGGCTATCCCCTACTCTTGCTGCCGTCAGGCGATCCCTGAAAACTCATCTCTTCAGGGAAGCCTATCACGTCTCCAACTAATATTTACCACTTCCATCAGCTCATTCCCCACAGTTACAACCTTTTGTACCACCTGTGCCACCCTATTAGATTGTAAGCTCTTCTGAGCAGGACCTTCTTAATACAAGAGTATTTTATTGTATTATAACTGTACAGTCTCCCTTTTATATTGTAAAGCTTTGCATAAACTGTTGGCGCTATATAAATCCTGAATAATAATAATATTCTGTCTAATCCTTTTACCGAATTATCATTATAAAACTGCTACTATGTATAATATTGCGGGCTTAGCATTTTTAATGAGCAGTAGAAAGTGCTTTGTGACATTTCTCAGTTTGGCAGATAAAAATTATCTAGTCGGATAAGAATTAAATGTTCATATCTGATAAGTTATCCTCATTTGAGTAAGCGTGTAAATTCAGTTTTAATGAAAGCCACAATGTGGCTTTTACTATGTTAGAGATGAATACCAGATGCTGGTGACAGTCAGTGGACAAGGTCTCTAGTCTGCCCGATTAACTTTGGCAATTTCCTGCAGTCTACATTTCATGGCAATAGGAAACATATAGAAAAAAAAGTTCTAAATACTGCTATGACTATGAAGTGGGCTCTTTATAAAGCATCTCTTCTTTGCATAAACCCAGACGTGTTTTCTGGATTTTGCTGGTTTAGTATCTGACAAAATCAGGGGGCAGGCATTGTCCTTAGAAGCAGCTCCAGACCCTCTCTGTGTGTTCCTCCGTTAGTGACATCACAGTCCCCTCCCAGAATTGGAGAGTCCAGCGGTTGGCTTGTAACTTCCAGCAGACTGTGGTCTGGAGATCTCAGCCAAGCCTGGCTGTCACTTAACCTTTCACTAGATGCAGGGACAGAGAGGCAATTTTATACCATCCTCCCACAACATAGGCGTTTACTGTCTAGTCTGGTTGAAAGAATGAAATATATTTACAACCTCTTTCAATCTTTCCTCTGGGACACTGAAGTCAGGAGCTTTGAAGACACGTAGAATTTTTTAAATATTTGAAGTAGGATATTATGAAAGCTCTGCTCAAAAAAACAGTCGTAAATGTGGTTCAATACTTTATTTTGATACATAACTACAGTATGAAAGGGCATCGTCTTCTGAATCTCAAAACCAATGCAAAAGTACAGTACCTGTCTGAAAACGTTCTGTAACCTAATTAAAAGCAGGTGTTTTTCTACAGGACGCATAAACCTTTTTATAGTTTAACAGCCATATACAAGCAACAGTGCTACAAAGACTGCACTTGTATGGCTAGTTAAAGTAAACCTGTCACAATGATGCTACTTCCAATGAATATATTAGTGTTGCACCGCTACCGGTATCGGTAAAGATTCCGATACTAAGCATTTGCTACTAGATTGTAAGCTTTGATAAGCAGGGCACTCTGATCCCTCTGTATTGGTTTGTATTGTAAGTGTTCTGTCTGCCCCTATGCTGTAAAGCACTGTAAAAACTGTTTTCGCTATATAAATCCTGTATAATAATTATAATAAAAAATAATATGTGTAAACCCAGGCTTGTCATAGTGACTTCAACATGGGTTCACACAGGAGCGGTGTGGGTCAGGTATCGCACCGCATTGCTTTTTAACCGCTTATGGACCGCCGCATGTATATTTACGTCGGCAGAATGGCACAGACAGGCACATCAACATATATATACGTTGCTGCCTTGACGTGGGTCGGGGGTCCGATCGGGACCCCCCCCGGTACATGCGGCGGTCCGGTTTACTGTGCAGGCCGCTGTTCGTTTTTGTCTGCCCCCTCCCAGCCAATGCGCGCGCTCCCCGCCGTGTCACTTCCTCCTCCTGTGTAAACACAGGAAGAGGGAAGTGATATGATCTCTGCTCTCGGCGTTTTTTTCAACCACCGCTGAGGAGAGATCACATCACACAGTGAGTCTGCACAACACTACACTGACACCAGGACACGCAGGCACACTTAACCCCTTGCGATCACCCCCCCCTCCCCCTGTCACAGTGTCACTGAATACAGTGATCATATAAGTACTGATCACTGTATTTAGTGTCAGTGTGACAGGCAGTTAGTGTTAGGTCCAGGGTAGCCCCCGGACCCCCCCTAATAAAGTTTACACCCCTTGGTCACCGCCCTAGTTAACCCTTTCACTCCCTATTGCCAGCGTCACTAAGCGATCATTTTTCTGATCGCTGTATTAGTGTCGCTGTTCCAGCTATTTTTTTTTTATTGCGATTTTTTTTTACTAAAGACATGTGGCTAAATACATTTTGGCCTAAATATTTGATTAAAATTTTGTTTATTTGTTTTTTTTATAACAAAAAGTAAAAAATATTGTTTTTTTTTTTTTAAATGTCGCTCTATTTTTGTATATAGCGCAAAAAAAAAAAATCACAGAGGCGACCAAATACCACCAAAAGAAAGCTCTATTTGTGGGAAGAAAAGGACACACATTTTGTTTGGGAGCCACGTTGCACGACCGCGCAATTGTCAGTTAAAGCGACGCAGTGCCGAATCGCAAAAAAGGGGCCTGGTCCTTTACCTGCATTTTGGTCCTGGTCTTAAGTGGTTAAATCACATGCAATTGTTTCCAATGCGATTTGAGCCCATTTATTTTGTATGGGTTTAAATCGCACCGCACAGAAAATAAAATATCAGTAATTGGTATCAGAGAGTACTTGAGGAAAAGTATCAGTACTCATATTTAGCCTAAAAAAGCTGGTATCGGTGCATCCCCAGTATATATGATAACAAGTGTATAAACCAGAGTTACCTTAAGCTGCATGACAAAAATGATCAGTAGATACAGACAGCTAAAATGACATTCAGATCTTTTCCTGACAAATTCAGCTTTTGGTCCATCGCGTCCACCCGCCAAGCCTCCCTATTGGTGCATGATGTTGCCCTTCACATTGAAGGATCAATTAGGAAGCTTAGGGTGAGGAGATGGGACCAATAAAAGTTGGCCTCTGTTTATATATTATTTTGATAAATACTTTGTTTGAATTGTCAAGGTTTGCCAAAAAATATTTGAGGAAATGAAAAAGCGATTTGGAAAGAAAACATTTCTGTAAATGATTTAGACCTCTTTCACACTGGGGCCATGGCCGTGTTAGTGTGCTTTTAACCCAAAAGAAGGGGTTAAAAAATGCCCGTGTTGCAGCGCTTCCGAAGCACTTTCATTCATTTCAAAAGGCTGGGCATTTTGGGCATTTTGGGACTAGTGATGTTGCGAACCTAAAATGTTGCGTTCGTGAACGGCGAACGCGAACTTCCGCAAATGTTCGCGAACTGGCGAACTGGGCGACCAAACGCCATAGACTTCAATGGGCAGGCGAATTTTAAAACCCACAGGGACGCTTTCTGGCCACAATAGTGATGGAAAAGTTGTTTCAAGGGGACTAACACCTGGACTGTGGCATGCCGGAGGGGGATCCATGGCAAAACTCCCATGGAAAATTACATAGTTGTCGCAGAGTTCGTTTTTAATCCATAAAGGGCATAAATCACCTAACATTCCTAAATTGTTTGGAATAACGTGCTTTAAAACATCAGGTATGATGTTGTATCGATCAGGTAGTGTAAGAGTTAGGGTTACAGACAGGGTTAGGGTTAAAGATAGGGTTAGGGTTACAGACTGTAACCCTAACCCTATCTGTAACCCTAACCCTATCTGTAACCCTAACCCTGGCTGTAACCCTAACCCTATCTGTAACCCTATCTGTAACCCTAACCCTGTCTGTAACCCTAACCCTATTTGTAACCTTAACCCTAACTGTAACCCTAACCCTGTTTGTAACTTACAGTAAGGGTTAGGGTTACAGATAGGGTTAGGGTTAGAGTTAGGGTTACTGAAAGGGTTAGGGTTACAGATAGGGTTAGGGTTACAGACAGGGTTAGGGTTACAGATAGGGTTATGGTTACAGACAGGGTTAGGGTTACAGATAGGGTTAGGGTTACAGATATGGTTAGGGTTACAGACAAGGTTAGGGTTAGGGTTCACAGTGACAGACCAAACTCTGACAGACCAAACTCCCCGTTTAACGCAGCGCAAACAACCGCAAACAACCCTGGCAGACAACTGACTACTATTCTGTATTGCAGTGAATTTTTATTTTAAATGTTATCTACTGTGCCAACAAAATATATATGAGATGTACTGGACAGGTGGGCACAGTTTATGCTGTGAGCCTAAGACACCCTGTCAGACAACTGACTCCTATTCTGTATTGCAGTGAATTTTGTTTTTATATGTTATCTACTGTGCCAACAAAATATATATCACATGTGGCACTGGACAGGTGGGCACAGTTTACGCTGTGAGCCTGGGCCCCTTACATTACACAGCACCATTACTCTGGGCCCCTTTACATAGCACCCTGCACCACTGGACCCCTTTATATTACACAGCAGCTTGCACCACTGGGCCCCTTACATTACACAGCACCCCACAGCTCTGGGCCCCTTTACATAGCACCCTACACCACTGGAGCCCTTTATATTACACAGCAGCTTGCACCACTGGGCCCCTTACATTACACAGCACCCCACAGCTCTGGGTCCCTTTACATAGCACCCTGCACCACTGGACCCCTTTATATTACACAGCACTCTGCACCTCTAGACCCCTTTATATTACACAGCAGCTTGCAACACTGGACCCCTTTACATTACACAGCACCCTGCACCTCTAGTCTAGCTAAACTCAATACAGTGTATAAATATATATACAAAACCTGGAATGCATACAGTGCAGAAAATAAGTATTTGAACACCCTGCTATTTTGCAAGTTCTCCCACTTGGAAATCATGGAGGGGTCTGAAATTGTTATCATAGGTGCATGTCCACTGTGAGAGACATAATCAAAAAAAAAATCCAGAAATCACAATGTATGATTTTTTTAACTATTTATTTGTATGATACAGCTGCAAAGAAGTATTTGAACACTTGAGAAAATCAATGTTAATATTTGGTACAGTAGCCTTTGTTTGCAATTACAGAGGTCAAACGTTTCTTGTAGTTTTTCACCAGGTTTGCACACACTGGAGGAGGGATTTTGGCCCACTCCTCCACACAGATCTTCTCTAGATCAGTCAGGTTTCTGGGCTGTCGCTGAGAAACACAGAGTTTGAGCTCCCTCCAAAGATTCTCTATTGGGTTTAGGTCTGGAGACTGGCTAGGCCACGCCAGAACCTTGATATGCTTCTTACAGAGCCACTCCTTGGTTATCCTGGCTGTGTGCTTCGGGTCATTGTCATGTTGGAAGACCCAGCCTCGACCCATCTTCAAAGCTCTAACTGAGGGAAGGAGGTTGTTGCCCAAAATCTCGCAATACATGGCCCCGGTCAACCTCTCCTTAATACAGTGCAGTCGCCCTGTCCCATGTTCAGAAAAACACCCCCAAAGCATGATGCTACCACCCCCATGCTTCACAGTAGGGATGGTGTTCTTGGGATGGTACTCATCATTCTTCTTCCTCCAAACACGGTTAGTGGAATTATGACCAAAAAGTTCTATTTTGGTCTCATCTGACCACATGACTTTCTCCCATGACTCCTCTGGATCATCCAAATGTTCATTGGCAAACTTAAGACGGGCCTTGACATGTGCTGGTTTAAGCAGGGGAACCTTCCGTGCCATGCATGATTTCAAACCATGATGTCTTAGTGTATTACCAACAGTAACCTTGGAAACGGTGGTCCCAGCTCTTTTCAGGTCATTGACCAGCTCCTCCCGTGTAGTCCTGGGCTGATTTCTCACCTTTCTTAGGATCATTGAGACCCCACGAGGTGAGATTTTGCATGGAGCCCCAGTCCGAGGGATATTGACAGTCATGTTTAGCTTCTTCCATTTTCTAATGATTGCTCTAACAGTGGACCTTTTTTCACCAAGCTGCTTGGCAATTGCCCCGTAGCCCTTTTCAGCCTTGTGGAGGTGTACAATTTTGTCTCTAGTGTCTTTGGACAGCTCTTTGGTCTTGGCCATGTTAGTAGTTGGATTCTTACTGATTGTATGGGGTGGACAGGTGTCTTTATGCAGCTAATGACCTCAAACAGGTGCATCTAATTTAGGATAATAAATGGAGTGGAGGTGGACATTTTAAAGGCAGACTAACAGGTCTTTGAGGGTCAGAATTCTAGCTGATAGACAGGTGTTCAAATACTTCTTTGCAGCTGTATCATACAAATAAATAGTTAAAAAATCATAAATTGTGATTTCTGGAATTTTTTTGGGGGATTATGTCTCTCACAGTGGACATGCACCTACGATGACAATTTCAGACCCCTCCATGATTTCCAAGTGGGAGAACTTGCAAAATAGCAGAGTGTTCAAATACTTATTTTCTGCACTGTATATATCCTCTACACACTGTGGGCCAGATTCTCAAAAGAGATACGACGGTGTATCGCAGGAAACATCGTTGTTTCTCTGTTTTTTTATTGGGTATTTATGCGTGTGATTCCTAAAATCACTTACGCATAGATACAGTGAAGATCCGACAGGTGTAAAACACTTAGGTGGCCTTTACGTTGATTTCTCATTTGCCTATGCAAATGAGCCTAATACGACGATTCCCGAACGTTTTTATGCCGCCCCGTCGTCGTTTACGTCGTTTCCGCAAGCTTAAACCTACCCCTGCTATATGAGGGGTAGGTTTGCGAAGTTCCGTCGTTGCCATGTTAAGTATGGCGTTGGGTCAGTGTCGTCTTTTTCCGTCGGTTACGTTGTTTTACTAAGTCATTCGCGAATAGGGATTTACGTAAACGACGCTCACGTCGGTTTCATTCACGTTTTCCGACGTGAGCTGGAGCATGCGCACTGGGCTATTTTTGCGGCCGGCGCATGCGCAGTTCAAACGACGCGGGGGCGCGCTTAATTTAAATGCAAGCTGCCCCCTTTGAATTACGCGGCCTTACACCGGGCCATTTACACTACACCGCCGCAACATACAGAGCAAGTGCTTTGGGAATACGGCACTTGCTTTGGGAATACGGCACTTGCTCTGTTAAATTGCGGCGGCGTAGTGTAAAGGGCTTACGCTACGCTGTCGGCCATTCTACGAGAATTTGGCCCTGTAACTCTATCTGACTAGCCTGCCTGCCCTATCTACCTCCAAAAACTTACTCTCTCTCTCTCTCTCTCTCTCTCTCTCTGTAAACCACGAGGAACAGATTAGAGAGAAAAAAACACACTGATTGATTAGCCCTAAAAAGGGCTGTTTGGGGTGCTGTCAGGACGCTGTTCTAACAGCAGAGATCAGATGAGTCTTTTAGGACTGGAGTACACTGGCCTAGCTATCGCTTTCCCTATAAAATCAGCAGCAGCAACACTGTCCCTCCTCTCCCTAAGACTGCAGGTTCAAAATGAATCTAAATGGATGCTGCCCTAGAGGTGTGAGGGTCAGGGAGGGAGGGTATGCTGCTGATTGGCTGGAATGTCTGCTGACTGTGAGGTACAGGGTCAAAGTTTGCTCAGTGATGACGAATAGGGGGCGGGTCAAACATCGCATATCTATACATCTCTATTTGGGTGCACTAAATACAGCTCCAAAGATTCTGCTTGCAGGACTTTTCCAATGTCCTGCTAAAGCGCCACCCAAGTGTGAAAAGACACACTGAAATAAATGGGAAGCGGTTTTCAGGTGCTATTTGGAGGCTATTTCTAGCGCCAAAATGTCTGAAAACCGCCTCTGTGTGAAAGGGGTCTTATAAGACTTAATGATTAAATCAAATTTGCTGTTAGAGAACTATAATTTTTACTCATGTATGGGTTCCTCAAATATATTAGGTCCCTTATATATCCTATGGAGTTCATCAAATGGAAGCAAAGACTAATTTCTTTAATGTAAGGATTGCCTGTCATGTAGTTTGGTGGATCACTGCTGACACAGAAGACCTATTGCATCAAACAGGACGTCCAATTTTTGTGGCATGCTGTCGAAAGTGAAGAGACTACTAACAATACGAGAATTTTTCATTTGACAGAATACAATGTCAGAAGTGACGTAACGTGTTGAATAGTTTTGTATGTATTCTTTTGTTTCTGAGCATGCGTAGTCTTGCTCTTACGATTTTTTTTATATGAAAACCATACTAATGAAACAAAAATCAGACGTTGAGTTTACATCCACCACCCACGATCCCTCCCATCTCTCACTTCCCCTTTTCCATTCCCTTCCCCACAGTGCAGCTACCATACTTTACATTATTATCACCCTTTCTGTTAAGATCAGATTCGCAGGTGATGCTGCAGTTCTCCCCCCTAGTCCATCAGACAGTGCCAGAGTTTTCTATTTCTATACTAGTCACACAACGAGATCAGGTAGGGAGATTAGGCACAGTGACAGTGAGGCATGGGCACAGTGAGGCATGGGCACAGTGAGGCATGAACACAGTGAGGCAAAGTGAGGCACAGTGTGGCAGAGTGAGGCATGCAGATGGACACCCTAGGCTTATACTCAAGTCAATACGTTTTCCCATTTTTTGGTGGTAAAATTAGGTGCCTCGGCTTATATTCAGGTCGGCTTATATTCGAGTATATGCGGTGTATATACAGTGCCTTGCGAAAGTATTCGGCCCCACTTTGCAACCTTTTGCCACATTTCAGGCTTCAGACATAAAGATATAAAACTGTAATTTTTTGTGAATAATCAACAACAAGTGGGACACAATCATGAAGTGGAACGAAATGTATTGGATATTTCAAACAAATAAAAAACTGAAAAATTGGGCATGCAAAATTATTCAGCCCCCTTAAGTTAATACTTTTTAGCACCACCTTTTGCTGCGATTACAGCTGTAAGTCGCTTGGGGTATGTCTCTATCAGTTTTGCACATCGAGAGACTGCAATTTTTGCCCATTCCTCCTTGCAAAACAGCTCGAGCTCAGTGAGGTTGGATGGAGAGCGTTTGTTAACAGCAGTTTTCAGTTCTTTCCACAGATTCTCGATTGGATTCAGGTCTGGACTTTGACTTGGCCATTCTAACACCTGGATATGTTTATTTGTGAACCCTTCCATTGTAGATTTTGCTTTATGTTTTGGATTATTGTCTTGTTGGAAGACAAATCTCCATCGCAGTCTCAGGTCTTTTGCAGACTCCATCAGGTTTTCTTCCAGAGGTCCTGTATTTGGCTCCATTAATCTTTCCATCAATTTTAACTACTTCCCTGTCCCTGCTGAAGAAAAGCAGGCCTAAACCATGATGCTGCCACCACCATGTTTCACAGTGGGGATGGTGTGTTCAGGGTGATGAGCTGTGTTGCTTTTATGCCAAACATAAAGTTTTGCATTGTTGCCAAAAAGTTTGATTTTGGTTTCATCTGACCACCTTCTTCCACATGTTTGGTATGTCCCCCAGGTTGTTTGTGATAAACTTTAAACGACACTTTTTATGGATATCTTTAAGAAATGGCTTTCTTCTTGCCACTCTTCCATAAAGGCCAGATTTGTGCAGTATATGACTGATTGTTGTCCTATGGACATAGTCTCCCACCTCACCTGTAGATCTCTGCAGTTCATCCAGAGTGATCATGGGCCTATAGGCTGCATCTCTGTTCAGTCTTCTCGTTGTATGAGCTGAAAGTTTAGAGGGACGGCCAGGTCTTTGTTGATTTGCAGTGGTCTGATACTCCTTCCATTTCAATATTATCGTTTGCACAGTGCTCTTTGGGATGTTTAAAGCTTGGGAAATCTTTTTGTATCCAAATCCGGCTTTAAACTTCTCCACAACAGTATCTCGGACCTGCCTGGTGTGTTCCTTGTTCTTCATGATGCTCTCTGCGCTTTAAACGGACCTCTGAGACTATCACAGTGCAGGTGCATTTATACAGAGACTTGATTACACACAGGTGGATTCTATTTATCATCATTAGTCATTTAGGTCAACATTGGATCATTCAGAGATCCTCACTGAACTTCTGGAGAGAGTTTGCTGCACTAAGAGTATAGAGGCTGAACAATTTTGCATGCCCAATTTTTCAGAATTTTATTTGTTAAAAAAGTTTGAAATATCCAATAAATTTCGTTCCACTTCATGATTATGTGCCACTTGTTGTCGATTCTTCACAAAAAATTGCAGTTTTATATCTTTATGTTTGAAGCCTGACAAAAGGTCGCAAAGTTCAAGGGGGACGAATACTTTTGCAAGGCACTATATATATATATATATATATATATATATATATATATATTTATATTTATAGATATCTTTGGTTGCATTTAAAAAAAATCCATTCAATCCCAGCACAAAGCAGAACAACATTTGTGTGAAAAAATTATATAAATAAAATTTGCATGTAGTGTTGCTTGACCGTGCAATTTCCAGTTAAAGTAGCGCAGTGCTAAATAGCAAATAATGTCTTAGGCCTCGTACACACGAGGGGATATGTCCGCTGAAAACGGTCCGATGGACCGTTTCAGCAGACATCTCCGCTCGTGTGTATGGGCTAGCGGACAGATTTCTCCACCCGACAGATTTCAAAGCATGCTTTGAAATCCATCCGGTGGAATCTGTCCGCCCGACATGTCTGCTGGTTAGTACACTTACCAGCAGACATGTCGTCCCCCACCGCCGCCGCGCCGCCGCCGAATGGATTCGGCGCATGCGCGGAAGTGTTTTACTTCCTGGTGCGGTGACGTGGCGGTGACGCGGCGGCGTCAACATCACCTAGGCGTCACCGCGCTGTCCGGCGGCGGGGAATTTGATCCGATGGTGTGTACACGCCATCGGATCAAACTCCCGATCGGACATATCAGATGGAAATGGTCCGTGGACCGTTTTCATCGGATATGTCCGATCGTGTGTATGGGGCCTCAGTCATGAAGAGAGTAAAACCTTCCAGAGGTCATAAGCTTAAATTACAGTGTATGGGTCACCTGCAATAAATGTTTGGTAGTTGTCACATTTATAAAAAGTAATCTCAGACCAAATGTTTTGGAACCTTGCAGGATCCCTTTATCATGGTAAGGGGAACCTGTGAGGTGCTGATACATCAGTATATAACCATAGTATATCTTTGATGTTCTAATAAAGACACAGCTTTTCCCAAACACCAAGAGTGCTCCTGAACATTACATATGTGATCTATGCTTTTGAAGACACCATCTACTGTATATGGTCACTTCAGTACCTACTCAAAGTATAGATAGCAATCCTGTAAGATGCGTGATTGATACAACAGGCATTTAAAAGCAAAACAGCATGTATACAGTTTGGCCCTTATCCTAATGTAATGAAATATTTATATATATGGCATCAGATTATTATTTGACTTATTATTATTAAAGTGATTGTAAAAGAAAAATTTTTATAACAAAAAAATAACAAACATGTTATACTTACCTGCCCTGTATAGGGGTTTTGCACAGATCAGCCACAATCATCCTCTTCTGGGGTCCCTCCCCAGCACTCTGGGCCCCTTCCCCTTGTGAAGTGCCCTCATAGCAAGCTGTTTGCTGTGGGGCACTCATGTGTGCTCGTTCCAGAGCCAAATCTCTGCGTCCATAAGACATAGGGATCGCAACTCAACCCCGCCCCTGCCTCACTGGCTGTAATTGACAGCAGTGGTCAATGGTTCCTACTGCTGCATCTCAGACATTCACTAGGGAGAGACCCGGGAGAGCCTCAGGTCTTGTTTACATTGCTGGATCAAGATCAGGCTTAGGTAAGTATTAGGGGGTCTGAGGTGGGAGCTGCACACTGAAGGTTTTGCAACCACTTGTTACTAATTATTTTATGTGTATTTTTTCACACTTTAAAATCGGTTCTATAAAACTACCTGGTCCAGCATTTTTACAGCCTTCTGACTGAATGAAACTTTCTGTTCCTGAAGTATTTTTTTTTTTTACTGCTGCATTTACAAACCAATCTTTTTCCTGAAAGAGGCTTTCAGCCGTTGATCAGCATGTCCCCAATGTATTAATAGATTACAATCCTTTAAACTGCTGACTGTTGAAATATAGAAAACCAGGTCCAACACTAACTGCCTGGCCTCCAACTGCAGTTAACACCAAACTAATATGACTTTACCAAGTATTTGTATAAATGTGGAACCACAAGATGAAAACTCAAGATCATAATTTCATGTTAATATTTTATTTTCAAGTGGATATAAACCTCAGACATGAAATATGAAAAAATCATCCTCCTATACTATGTACTTGTGTCTCTCCAGAGCTCTTGGTATCTTTTCTCTCTGCTGCCTGGTTCCTCTGTTATCAGCATGACTCAGTTCTAGCAGCTTCTCCGATACCAAGAGTAAAAAAGGGGATGGGGGCTGCAGCATAGCCTGGAATTCCAGGAGCGGCCCCAAATGTCCATCGACACAGAGAGAAGGACTCGGCCCCGCTCCCTCATCACTGACTTTGATTGACAGCAGGTGGCCCAGCAAAGCCAGTAAGACATGAAAGTGAGGTGAGCGAAGACCTGCAGACGTGCACAGTGCTGAAACGAATAAGGGCTCAGGTAAGTAAAAGGGGGGGGGGGGCTGAGGGACTAATACTGGTGCCTAAACCTATTTTACCTAAATGCAAGGAATGCATTAGGGACAACATGTTAAGGATTCAGAACCTCTTTAACTCTTCTTAAACCCATGGCTACAGAAATTAAGCTGGGAATGCAAGCTCTTAGGCCTTACTCCATTTAACAGCGCTGTTATCTCAACATGTTTCACATACAGAGAAATGTAAAGGATGCTAACTGAGTTCCCTCTAAAAATCAGTATCACTATTGTGAATATGCTCATTCATAATCCAATGAGCAACCAGGCTGGAGTGAGAGAGAGGTAAAACAAGATCTTTGCAGCTTTTGAATGCTAGTATCACTAAATGGGTACATGTGTTTAAATTCAAAGAATGACTGAGAAATAGAATGAAAAATGAGAGCTTAAAGTGGGCCTTCTATAAAAAGGAAAGGTTGCTTTGTTGAGAACCCTTTACCTCTCAAATATAAACACTTTAAAACCTTTGAAAAATATAAAGCATTTTTAGAAAAATGTTAAATACTCACCTTGGACCTCAGCCTCCAACCACTTCCTGGAGGTGCCCGTGATGTTGCTGTGCCGCCTGGGAAAGCTAGGTGCTCAAATTCCAGGAGAATGCATTCCAACACGGTATAGGCATGCATTTGGAGCACTTAACTTCCTTGAGAAGAAGCATTAAGGCACAATGATGTCCTGGAAGTAGATAGAAGCCCGTGTCCAAGGTGCCTATTGTTTCCTTTTTTATAAATAATTTAATTAAAAAAAAATTAGGCTTTAGCAAGTGTTTTTGTTGGGGAGAGAAGGGCTGTCAACAAAAAAAAGTTTCCTTTTCATGCAAGGACAGAAGTTGAAAATGTTCTTTTACCCTTCATTTCAACTACGAGGAGAATGCAAGGGGACTGCAGATTAATTATATGGGATTTTGCACTTTGGACAATTCTGTAAGCACTTTAATATTGACAAAAAAAAATCTGAATTTTTTCAAAAAAATGTAAATGGCTTTTTTTAAATTTCAGTCTAAACAGATGCATTTCTAAAAGTAGGTTAAAATGTTTACTGTTACTTACAATCAATGCACGGATATGACCATTTATCCCAAACAGTATAATGGTATTAAAAATGCCAAAATGTTTGAAGTAAAATTGTATTTATCTAAAAAAAAATTGATTCTTGAAAAGACAGAAATTAAATATGTTTAAATAAATGATTATGCTACGCGTGTGCACTCTGTTGTTTGCTTGAGAGTAATTAATCATTAACCTATTAGTATTCATTAGCTAATAAGTGTTACCAGATGTGCATTCAGTCTTTCCATTCACTAGGGGAAATACAAGAGCCGACTCATGATTAATTCCCAGGACACTTAATAATTGTAACGGTATGCCTGGAGATTGCTCATGCAGGGAAAAAAGTATTTCATGCAAATAATATATAATTATTTTAAATAATACCATATTCATTATTATAATACGTACAGTATTAAGCAAAGAAACCTAACTACAGAGCAACATATTTATTTCACTTTTACCGCAGATTGCGCATTTGCAGTTCTGTTGGAATTGTGAGAGAGGAGAGGAGAGGAATGGAATCATAGTTATTTCAACAGACACTATGTGTGCGACATTCTGCCCATATTAGATATTCACACTAGATGACCACCTTCTAGCATTAGAACAGTTTGTGTTTAACGATATTGTCAGAAAAGGAAATGTGACTGTTCATTTAGAGATAATCATACCCTTGAGGACAGAAAACCGAAGGAAAGGAAATAAGAACAAATGTGCAATTGTTGCCTATAGTGACCAATGCGATTTTCAGTTTCGGTTTCCCAGAGACATGAAACTTGATTGAACTTTTTCCTCTGTTTCTAAATAGGCCCTAAATTCAGAAAAACTATGTCAATGCTTAAAATGGAAATGGAATTTAGTACTAAGGTAATATTTCTAACTCAATTAAGCTACTTTCAAACTGGATATATCTCTTAGTTGTGCATCTATCACTTGCCTGTCTTTGTGTCCATTTAATCAGCATGCTCAGGTGTCGGCATAGTCCCTTTAAACTCAATTTCCCACAACTCCCTGGGTTCCTGGACATGCCCAGGAAAGATAATTTTATTGATCAGCCAAATCCCCCCTTCGGCTGCTCAGAGAGGCCACACCTGATGAGGCAGGAGTAGATGGGCGAATAAAATGCAGCCAGGTGAGAGGCTTTCCACTTTCCACAAGCATGCAGGCAGAAGACCCTTCCAAACTGCTACCAGGGTACTGCAGTTTGACTGAGGTTGGTACTTTGTCCTTGGGCCTTGGATCCCTCCAGTTGTTTGCCTGTGCTACCAGAGCAACCCTGTGCTGTGCTGAGGGATGCTGCCTATGAGGATGAGGAATACAAATATCTGTGTCCTGTATTGTTTTAATTTAGTAGTGATTCTTAGGATGATTCTCTATTGTTATAGTCTTATAGAAACTTTGCTCCGCAGCCGCATTTCACACTGAGTCACAGAGACATTGCTATGATGAGATCACTGGTTCAGACACCAACACCAACACCCAAACACTGCTTCTTACCAAAAGGAAGATAAAGACTTGCAAGAATATATATTAATAGCGGCTCTTCAACAGCATAGGGTATAGAGAAAAGGCAGCACCTGCTTTAGTACAAGTCAGCAATCCTGGATGCCTCCCAAGATAGGATCCTCAGCAACATAATCAGGCCCTTAATCGACCTCGTTAGCGGAGAGAACCCAGCAAAGAAAAGAAAAATACTTCATAGTGCAGACATCACAAGAAGTAGTTTAATAAAGGATTAAGAAGTTGACACACGTACTGTTTCACACTATACACGTGTATACCTGATTAACGTATTGCACTATGTTTGCAGCGATGTTCGCTATGATTATACACCTGTGTAACTATTACATGTTATGTTCATAAAAAACAATAAAAACGTTAACCTTTAAAAAGAAAAAAAAAAAGAAGTTGATACACTCACATTTATCAATTCTAACCATAAAGATGGCCCCCGTGTCTTAGTACAAGCGTTGCGTTGCACGTTACAGGCTCCTCCCTACTAGTTTTGTCATCACCAATGTCTTCAGGGGCGTGGCCAAAACATATTCACTTTTTTCATGGTTATTAGAATCATTCTTTGTTAGGCTGGGCTAACTTCAGGGTATGAAATACTTTTTATTTAATTCAACTGAAAAAGCAATATTTAATTCATGCAGGTCCCCTTAACCACTTAAGGACCGCCGCATGTACATTTACGTCGGCAGAATGGCACCGACAGGCACATCAACGTGTATATATACGTTGGTGCCTTGGGGGGGATCGGGGGTCCGATCGGACCCCCCCCCCGCGTACATGCGGCGGTCCGCGCGGCTGCAGGAGCGATCCGACAAGAGGGGGCGGCTATTCGTTTTTGTCCGCCCCCTCCGGATCGCTCTCAGCCAATGCAATGCGCGCGCTCCCCCTGCAGTGCACTTCCTCCTCCTGTGTAAACACAGGAAGGAGGAAGCGATGTGATCTCTCCCTCGGTGGTTTTTTCAACCACCGCTGAGGAGAGATCACAACACAAGTAACTCTGCACAACACTACACTGCACCTACACTACACAAAAAACACATTTAACCCCCGCGATCGCCCTCCCCTGTCACAGTGTCACTGAATGCAGTAATCATACATGTATTTAGTGTCAGTGTGACAGGCAGTGTAAAAGTCAGTTAGTGTTAGGTTCAGGGTAGCCCTGTACCCCCCCTAATAAAGTTTTAACCCCTTGATCACTGCCCTAGTTAACCCTTTCACTCCCTATTGCCAGCGTCACTAAGCGATCATTTTTCTGATCGCTGTATTAGTGTCGCTGTTCCCGCTAGGTAGCTATTTTTTTTTTTATTGCGATTTTTTTTTACTAAAGACATGTGGCTAAATAAATTTTGGCCTAAATGTTTGACTAAAATATATATATATATACTGTGGGATTGATTTACTAAAACTGGAGAGTGCAAAATCTTGTGCAGCTGTGCATGGTAGCCAATCAAGCAAGCTTTGGCAAAAAAACTGGAAGCTGATTGGTCTCTATGCAGAGCTGCACCAGATTTTACACTCTCCAGTTTTAGTAAATCAACCCCTGTGTATATTTTAGGGATGTTGGTAAGTTGCCTTGATCCATTTTTTTTTTTTTTATCAAAAGCCAATTGAAAGTGTTTGGCATTTGGAGAAAGCTGCCATTAGTAAAGGCTACATAAGTAGGTGTGTAAAAAATCATGAGTTTTATTTTACTGTTTAAGTAGATTATACGATGAACATTACTAAGTATACTAAGAACATTAAAACATTACAATTGTTATCAAGTTCCAAAAACATTTGTGAAATTTAGATATTTAAAAAATTTCTTTTGTCTTTTGTAGCTAGTTGTATGTTTAGGCATACATTGCATAGCAAACTATGCTTGTTAATATATTATATATGTATCTCTATATATTGTAAGGGGTTAGCTCGGTAGCGGGGGTATGTGACCCCCTGGATGGGTTCACTACACACTGAACTATACAGAGAGGCAGCCGAAGACCGTTGAAAACAAAGACTTTGGTTTATTCTTCCATATTGCTGGAAACAAGTGCAAGCATCCAAACAGCATAAACAAAACAAAACATAAAATAAACCCTGGCCACTTGGGGCATCAACCGTCACCACACATGAACCTATCTATGGAGTCTGGCACAGCCTACTGCTAGGCAGACACTGCTGGTCATACAGCAGAGAAACAATAGGCTTTTTGATTTTTATCACACAGAAAAATCAACAACCACCTCACCTCTTCAGAAGTCGTTCTCACTGCTCTCCTTAACTCAAAAAGCCTGCAGGATGCAGAAATCAGTAGTCATCCTCTGGATGACTTATAGAGGCCTTAATTGCCTCATTCTGAACAGCTGAAGTTTTCCAAAGCCCTAAACCTTTCTGGCTACTTCTGCAGCCAACACTTGGTAGTAATTGGTGTATTGTCTAAACAAGGCAGAAATGTATCTCCCGTCTGTGACAACACCCACAGATTTACCTGACTTCCTGTCACAATATACACTCACTGGCCACTTTATTAGATAGACCTGTTCAATTGCTTAGTAACACAAATTGCTAATCAGCCAATCACATGGTAGCAACGCAATGCATTTAGGCATCTAAACGTGGTGAAGACAACTTGCTAAAGTAAAAAACTGTGCATTCGAATGGGGAAAGGGGATCTAAGTGACTTTGTATGTGGCATGGTTGTTGATGTCAGACGGGCTGGTCTGAGTATTTCAAAAACTGGGATTTTTACACACAACCATCTCTAGGATTTACAGAGAATGGTCCAAAAAAGAGAAAATAGTTGTGTGGAGGAAAATGCCGTGTTGATGTCAGAGGAGAAAGGCCAGACTGGTTTGAGATCATAGAAAGGCAACAGTAACTCAATTAACCACTTGTTACAACCAAGATATGCAAAATACCATCTCTGAATGCACAACATCGAACCTTGAACCAGGGCTACAGCAGCAGAAGGCCATACCACACAAGTGACATGCCTGTCAGCTAACAACAGTTAATTGAGGTTTACCAAAATTGGACAAGTTAGACAAACGTTGCCTGGTCTGATGAGTCTCGGATTTAGCTGCGACATTCAGATGGTAGGGTCAGAATTAGGTGTAAACAACATGAAAGCATTGATCCATTCTGCCTTGTATCAATGGTTCAGGCTGGTGGTGGTGTAATGTTGTGGGGGATATTTTGTTGGCACACTTTGGGCCCCTTCATACCAATTGAGCATTGTCTAAACTGGTTGTACAACCTGTACAACCACTTTTACTTACAGGTAAGCCTAGATTAAGGCTTTAAATGCCACGGCCTACCTGAGTATTGCTGCTGACCATGTCAATCCCTGACCATGACTACAGTGTACCCATCTTCTGATGGCTACTTCCAGCAGGATAATCCACCATGTCACAAAGCTCAGTTCATCTCAAACTGGTTTCTTGAACATGACAATGAGGTCACTGTACTCCAATGGCCTCCACAGTCATCAGATCTCATCCAATAGAGCACCTTTTGAATGTTGTGGGTGGTATTAACCCTTTATCGGCCGCTAGCGGGGGTTAATACCGCACGGCTAGTGGCTGATTCCCGTGGCAATTCCGGTGGTAAAGCGCCACTATTTTTAGCAGCCCTATACCGCCAACGTGGCTCCCGCCCCAGTCTGAAAGGGACCTTAAGGCAGTTCTGAAGGCAAAAGTGGGTCCAACCCGGTACTAGCAAGGTGTACCTAATAAAGTGGCTGGTGAGTGTGTGTATATATATATATATAGTATATAGATATATGTAAAATATATACCCCGTAACCTGCATGTTTGGGCACATGGAGGGCACAGAGTACGTTTTATTAGCATATGATTAGCTTGATTGCATCTGATCGAAAGGTGTGCTCATCCTTTAGTAAATCAGGTGTGATAAGTGTACTGGGCGAATGGAGTTTTCACAAGACACTGCTGTACTACCTGACAAAATCCATTCATTTTATTTGATAAAATATACCACACAAGAACCCTTTGCCCGTTTCTGTGAATAAGCATGCCCATTGCCACCTCTAAGCGTGGGCCAAAGCACCTGGAGAATTGCTCATTGCAAATTTAAAAAGCTATGGAGAAAAAGTCAGCATTACTCTACCAGCTGAGGGAATGGTGAGTTTTTATAGGAATGCAATTCAAATGAAGTTTTCCTTAAACAGTAATAAGTAGAGAACATATGTATAAAATGTGAAACTGGTCAGACCCCTGCAGTGAATTATCTTATACTGGTTATCACCAGCAGTTTGTCGGGGGATCTAAGTGCTAATTAGTCTATTAAGTCTGACAACCAATGTTTGTTACAGAAAATACAATAATGCATTCACCTCTGAGTGATTTCGTATTTTATGCTGTAAACGTAAAATTGTGCATTTAGTTAGTGGCTTCTACAGCTTTGGGAGTGGTGAATTTTCATTATTTATGGAGCGTAACATATTTTTTTTTTGTATAGTTTTAATCAAGTAAAAGCTTTTCTTTTGCTTCAGAAGGTTTCACTTAAACCATTTTTACCATCCCATAGCCTTCAGAATGTCCGTTTGTAATTCACAGACCCCCTGACTGGCGAGTGAATCCTCTCAGCGATGGATAGTCACGGAATAGGATAATAAAACACTGGCAATAAGATATTGTGAGCCTTTACATTAGTGCTGGTGATAGTGGAGGGCCCATCTGGTGATCAAATTTATGTCCTTCCTCTTCAACCTGGTGGATGTCAAAGGGGTTTTTCATTCCAAGTTTATTTTCAAAGGCCTTGCAAGTCATAGAACCATGTGAACTGCACTGGGAATTACTTGGAAAAAAATTCACATGAAATATCCATTATAGTGTACATTCATCTGCTAAATATGGATTTCCATTGTATCTGTTAGCGAAATGTGTGGTTTGCTTTTGGATCTTTTATACTTCTTTAAATGTATATACTTCCACTGGAATTTTAAAGTAGATGTAAACCCAGCACTCACTCAGTATAAACTAATGGCATGTATCCCTACCTTGCAAATGTCACCCCTTCTTCAGAAGTAGTGGGGGTCTTTGACAAAGCTCGGTGGGTGGAGTTGTGATGTCACAAGTCAACCTCTATACCAGGGGTCTCAAACTGGGACAGGTAGGGGGTTTATTTACAAAGTTGCTTGATATCCTTTAATATTTTAACCACTTCAGCCCCAGACCATTTGGCTGGCCAAAGACCAGGCCACTTTTTTCGATTCGGCACTGCATCGTTTTAACTGATAATTGCGTCGTTGTGCGCCGTGGCTCCCAAACAAAATTGCTATAATAAATATAACATAATAAATATCCCCCAAAAATATATACCGTATTTATCAGGGTATTGTGCGCTCCCTCGTATGGCGCGCACCCCTGGACCTGTAAAAAAAAAATTTAGTACTTTTAGTACTTACCGTTTTGGTGTCCAGTCCGGCGTCCGTCTTCGGCTTCTGTGGTGTCCTTCCAGCTTCTCCAGTGCTCCGGCGAGTCGAATCCCCGCTTCCCACGCTCAGTTTGAACGCCTCCGCCAACATATAGCGAGTGCAGTACACTCGGGTACATTCGGCCAGGCTCGGCTCCGCTCGTGTTCACGCTCTGTGACGTTTATGTGTGAGCACGAGCAAAGCCGAGCCTGGCCGAATGTACCCGAGTGTACTGCACTCGGTATATGTCGGCGGCTCAGTTCGAACTGAGCGCGGGAAGCGGCTATTGGCATATATCGCGCACCCACGATTTTCCCCTTATTTTAAGGGGAAAATAGTGTGCGGTATACGCCGATAAATACAGTAATTTTTTTTCCTCAGTTTAGGCCGATATGTACTCTTCTACATATTTTTGGTAAAATAAAACGCAATAAGCGTTTATTGATTGGTTTGCGCAAAAGTTATAGCATCTACAAATAAAGGGATAGTTTTATGGCATTTTTATTCATTTTTTTACCAGTAATGGTGGCGATCAACGATTTTTATCGTGACTGCAACATTATGGTGGACACATCGGACACTTTTGACACCATTTTGGGACCATTGTCATTTTCCCAGTGAACAGTGCTGTAAAATGCCACTGGTAGTGAAGGGGTTAACCTTTAGGGGGCACTGAAGAGTTTAAGTGTAACCTAGGGAGTGCTTCTAACGGTTAGGGGGGCGTGGCTTGCGTGACACATCATTAATCGCAGTTCCCGATGACAGGGAACAGACGATCAGTGACCTGTCACTAGGAATAACGGGGAGATGTTGTGTTTACACTGACCACACGGCAATTTAAAGGGGACGTATATATACGCCCATTTGTGCAGCTGTGCCATTAAGTCGACGTAAAAAGTCGTGCGGAAGTCGGCAAGCAGCTAATAAATGTTTTTTTAAAGTGGTAACCCTTTCAAGAAAGCCTATTCAATTTACCTGGTTAGGAAAAAAATAGTATAATGGTTATCAATTAGTAGATCCAAGCACCCTCAGGTTGCTGGCCCCTGAACTTAGGTGTGGCACCAGGTCATTACACTAGCGCTTGACTTTCTGCACCTTATGAAATAAAGTCGCTGCTATGTAAAACCAGTCTCTTTATAATTTATTAATTGCTGGACATGTAAGGTATCCGAGTTTGGCACATCTTAAGACTATCTTAGACTAGACAGTTTATTTAACAACATTTATTTTTGTCCTATTCAATACATTCTCATATAGGTTTATTTATTAAGGCAAAGAAAAAATGTATAGATTGTAAAACCCACAGAAAAAAACATTATTTTGTACTGACCAATCATCTTATAAAGGTAAAATGTGATTGGTTTAAATAATAAATATGAAAAATATTTCACAAACAAAATAGAGAAGTGAATTTAGCTGAGCCTATATTTCTTTTTCGTGATCTCTTTCCAAAGAAAGCAAAGCTCGAGGCAACATTAGGAATTTAGACATATTTGATAACTGTTCCCAAAATTATACTGCACCCCAGAACAGGTCCCACTATAAATCATCTAGTCAAAAAAGACATCAAGCATATGCCCTTCCTCTTTTCCAGACATGGTTGCTTTTAATTGTCACTAGGGAAGCATCATTTTGGGATGTGGTTCAGAAGATGTGTTTTCAGAGCTGAAACTTGGCTCTAATTTTACTGGGTCTTTACAGCAGCAGGCATGGCAACAGAAGAAAGAAAACTTCGCTGGCATAGGCAATTGGAGGCTTTGGGGCAAAATAAGTGAAGAAAAATGAAATGATTCTGAAAATCTGAATGTGTTACAAATGTAAATGCTTTTCAAATCAGTCTGCATTAGATGTGCAGCAAACATTGGAAAAAAAAATAAAAGTTTGTTTTACAGTATTTTGGTAGATTTATGTACAACACACTATTTGAGTGGTTAGTATGCTTGATTGCAGTGCTGGGATCCAAAGCTTAAATCCCATTAGGGGCTATGTCTATATAAACTTTGTATATTCTTTCCTTGTCCGTATAGTTTTCCTCCAAGTTTTTCCACTACCTCTGATAACCAGAAAAAAAATGTACATACAGTACACTTGTATGTTAATTGGAGAGGCCTAAACTGTGTATGTGCATGAGACAATGGTGGGGACACAATTTTATAGTCCCTGGGGGCATGGTTAGACATTTGGGCCATGGAATTGGTAAATGTTATATCAATAAGCAGAAAAACTAAATATCTGATAATGTATTCCCTAAATGGTTGAGCTCACCTATACATACAGCAAGAGGAGATTTTCTAACACCTAACAAAGCAGGAGAAAAAAAGAATTCCGTAAAAAAAAACAAGCTGAAATCCACAAATAATACCGCCCGTAGGTTTTTAACCACTTGCTTACTGGGCACTTATACCCCCTTCCTGCCCAGGTAAATTTTCAGCTTTCAGTGCTGTCACATTTTGAATGACAATTGCACGGTCATGCTACACTGCACCCAAATGAAATTTTTATACCGTATATTTTTTTCAAACAAATAGAGCTTTCCTTTGGTGGTATGTAATCGCTGTTTTGATTTTTTTTTTCTAAACAAAAAAGACTAAAACTTTTGAAAAAGGAAAAAAAAAAAAAAAAACGTTTTCATAGTCTGTTCTAAAAGTTTGAAAACAGGAAACGTTTTGTCTTCACTGACGTGCGCTGATGAGGCTGCACTGATAAAGTGGCACTGATGGACACTGATGAGATGGCATGGGTGGGCACTGATGAGGTGGCACTGATGGACACTGATAGATGGCACTGAAGGGCACCGATAAGTGGTACTGAAGGGCACTGATAGGCAGTAGTAATAGGCGACACTGATGATGAGGCACTGATGGGCACTGATTGGCAGCACTGATGGGCACTGATAGGTGGCACTGGTGGGCACTGCTTAGCAGTACTGATGATCACTGGTAGGTGGCACTGGAGGGCATTGGTCAGTGGCACTGTGGGCACTGACTAATGATTGTCCTGACAATTACTGTGATCCATCTGGGGAACAGTCAACATGAACAGCAAAAATAATGCCAATATCAATTACTAATATCCAACTGTATTCTGCTGAAGGGTCCTCTTGTACTTAATTGTGCAATTGCAGAGGAAGAGCAGATAGTAGAGAAATGAAGAGGATTCGTAATAAACTCTCCAAAATTGTTTAAGGCTCCATGAACACTAGCAGTCTTTTTATAGAAAAAACGCTGGATAAAAAATGCTGGTAATAGCTTTTTGTAGCAGCATTTTAGTAGTATTTTAGGAGCGTTTAAGAGTGTTTAGGAGCATTTAGGCGTGTTAGCATTTTATTAGCATTTTTGCAGTTCCTTTTAAAAAGTTAAAAAAAAACTCATTTAGGAGCATTTAAGAGCGTTTCTGCTGGAAAAACACTCCAAGAAACTCTACAAAAAAATAAACAAATTCTACTCCTGGACGCTGAAGCTCAAAAACGCTAGTAGCCTAAAGTAGTGTGCATGGACACATAGGATAACACTATTTAGCTTCTAGGAGCAGGGGGAAAAAATGCTAATAACTTCTAGGAGCTTAAAAAAAAACACTAATGTGCATGGAGCCCAAAGAATAGCCACTATCAATACAAACCAAATAAGTAAATGTACAATAGATTATGTCTTCTTAAGTTTTCCTCTGTTTTCAATGTAAGCTCCAAAGTTACCTCGATTGAATCTACAGCACCCCTACCCCCCAGTACTTGCACTGAAAACCTCTGCTGAATTTCACTATGTCCACTTTTGGATGAAATCACAAAGTCTGCAAGATTCAGTTTTATTCTGATCACAAACATAAACCGTTGTGCCACAGGAAATTCTTTGGTGGTATTGTAGGCCAAAATCTAACTCTTTAACATTGTATCAAAAACAAAATATGCAGCTTGTATTTTCAGTTCAATTTAACTCCTGCCTCAAAACTGTAACAAGCTATAACTTATGCCGCGTACACACGGTCGTTTTTTGCGATGAAAAAAAACGACGTTTTTTAAAACGTCATTTAAATTGATCGTGTGTGGGCAAAACGTCGTTTTTTGTCTTAAAAAAAACGACCAAAAAAAAATTCCAACATGCTTGAATTTTTTGTGTCGTTTTTCAAAACGTCGTTTTTTGTTTCACAAAAAGTCACCGTGTGTAGCAAAAACGTCGTTCAAAACGACGTTTTTCAACCCGCGCATGCCCAGAAGCTAGTTATGAAGCGAGCTTTAATGGAAAAGAGTGGTGAACGTAACCTCGCTTTTTGTGAAAAAAACGATGGTGTGTATGCAAAATTGTCTTTGAAAAGTGACGTTTCAAAAACGTCGTTTTTTACTTCACAGAAAACGTCGTTTTTTTTCATCGCAAAAAACGACCGTGTGTACGCGGCATTACAGTAGACAGGGGAAATAGCTCTTTCTCTTTTTATGCAACTGCTAAAAATCACTCAACTAACTTGATACGGATTAAGTTGTTCAGTTCACTTCCTCCCTTTTTGCACAGCTCTGAAATATTTATTTCCCATAGTAATAAAATAACCAGATCGTTATCTTAATCCTGTGAATGTATAATAAAATCATATTAACATGAATGTTTTATGTATGGCTGGCTGGTCACACAGAGACGTTGATCAGATCAATTTATGTTGGATGATTATAAAAACAATTTAGTAAGGTCGCAGAAAAGATATTCCATCAAACTTTGTAACATAAAATATGCAATAACGTAATTGACTAATGAATATACTGGAGCTCCTGGTCAAGAATGTGTGGGCTTTGTCTCAAGGGACCAACCAGAGAGCAGATTTTCTTTTAACTATACACCAATGCATTTAATGACCTATTGTTAAAAAAAAAAAGTTTTTTTATTAGTTGTTGTTAACGTTTCTATAAGTGTTGCTGTTTGGTTGCCCTCAAGTATGCTTGGTTTACTTCAAGGTTACATCCACCCAGAAATTCACATAGTTTGGGTGAGTTCAATTAGTTTTTTTGTAATGGATGCAGATGTGAAATAATAAAATATTTTGAAGAGCGTGTGTTTACAATCTGTAGACATAGCAATCCCCTGCCACACAGTTCACAATCATAATCAATGAAAATAACGATACTTTGGTTTGGTGCTGTAACATGGGGAAAGGGACAGCCTTCGGCCTTGTGTAAGCTCCTACTGGAGTGAAATACACAGGGCTGTCTTCTGTCACTCTTAGTGGCTGAACCAACACTGGGGGAGCAAAGAAATGGTGGTGGGAAAGGGGGACTTTAATGTGAATCTGTATCTTTCCTGACAGACTCCATGGCAGACTATGTGTGGGTTAACCCCGCCTCCTCTCCACACGTAGTCTGCCGTGGAGTCTATCAGGAAAGGAAAATTACGGTAAGTATTTGGCAATACATTTTAAGTTTTCCTGACAGACTGCATGGCAGATTATGTGTGAAGGAGGCGGGGTTAACCCACACATAGTCTGCCATGGAGTCTATCAGGAAAGGAAAATTACAGTAAGTATTTGGTTTTCTGACTTGAGAGTAAACAAATTATTTCTTCAACTTCAAAGCCGTTTAATGCATACATATCAGTGGGTCCTCTTTCTACAGAAACCATTATGTGAATAACTAGGGGCAACGTGAAAATGCAAAGCCAACAATCACATTCAACTTCTACTGTTTTTCCTTATGGTAAACTGATGGAAGCTTAAACTTATACAGGTTAAGAAACACACATAAGAACCCTGCCCTTAGGAGCAAAAAAATGTATAAATCCAAAAACAAAAAAATTATATTATAAAAAACACTGTTACTGCTGTCACCTTAAAATTTAGATATCACTATGACTTGAAATAAAAGTGCAAATAAGTTATCACTCCAAATTCAAAGCAGCGCTGTGACCCAAAACAATAATATTCAATAAAGTGCATATAGTGTAAAGGTCATGAAAAAAGTCCATATATTTTGCAGAAGAAATATCCACCAGGAATTTTCTTAGATCACCATTTGTTCATGTAAGATCCCTCTCCTTTCAGGAAGACGCTCACCAAAACAATATGCCACCCATTCTCATCACTGGCAAAAACGCTTGTATAAAATAACAACTATTCCTGGGATGAATCACCACTGGGTTGCTCCTCCATCCAGCTCATAAGTCACAAAATTAATCAAGGTAGAAACAAGAAATAGACTCCAAATGTACAGTAAACCATCAACAGCTACTGTGATAAAATTGGAAGGACGAAAATTGTCAAGGTGTGACAACCATAAATTATGTCAGAGTCAGAACCGGAAGTGATGCAGCGGCAGTTGCCAAGGTTTCCAGCGGCAGTTGCCAAGGTTTCCAGATGTGGTGAGGGTGAGCTGTGGCCACTAACATTATTGTCTGACAGTGACCCATGGTTTGTTTAGTGTGCTGCTCAAGCGCAATCACTATGGGGAGTAGTGTGGGTGATGCTGCAACCACTGCAGGAGTGGTAGCAAGGGATGGAACTCGTCCAAGCTCCTGTAGTCCCTAGCAGAAGAGGGGAAAGATCCCTGGTGCTGCACATCCATGGATTCCTATGGTGGTATAAGAGAGACAACCTCAGCCTGGGCTCTTGCCAGTCCATGCCCCCAACATGTTTCACTCCACACCCCGGAGTTTAGTCATGGGTATCATTATTGCCTGACGCCTCATCTAATATGTGATGAATGTTTTTTATTGCACTTTTTTGAATGGCTTTTTAATTAATTAAAAAAATAAATATTGTTGATAGTTTACCTTATTTACCTAGCTTCGTAAATAAGAGGATAGTGTAGACACTCTGAATACCCGATTATGAGACAAAGTTAAAAAACAAAAAGAGTTTTTCTTGCACATGATTGGATGATTGAAGTGAACTACGCTTCAGCTAATTCATCAAGTTAAGTGAACGTTCTCTGTTCCTTTAGTGAATCAACATCAGCATCCACTGGTGGAAAAAACGAAAGAAAAGGTGATGTTTCATTCAATGCATTCCTTATGATTCCGTTTGTACATCTGGGTAAAGTTATAAAACAATCCTATGAGTGTGGATGACGATTAGGTTCTTCATGAACGTACAATAGTGCTGTGTATATACTACTGGGAAAATGTCCTGTTGCACAAGATGAGTGCTAGTTGGCTAAGCCCAATTTAGATTACCACATGTCAATAAATTACATTTCTTGTGAGATTCCTAATGCTTTGCAGAGACCGAAACATTTTAAATGCCAGCATATGACCTGGCATGACTGTGAAGAGGTTAAATTGGCAGATTTATGTGGCTGACTTTACCTAATGAGCTGTCTAATTTATAGTTGAAAAGACTGCAAACGATGCAAAGGATGCAGTGCTGAACCACGGTAACAAATTACAGCACTAACAGCTAAATTATGTAGATTGCAAAAGTACCCAAGGCCACAGATTAACCCACCAGAGGCCAGATGTTGCTGCAAGTCCCAACTCCTGAGCACAGAAAAATATCGCTGTATGTTTTCCACAGCACCTTAGTATGGAGTCTTCACTTCTCCAAAGATAATAACACATCCTAAACAAAAGTTAATAAAGAACAATAAATATCAAAAGCAAATTAGAGTTATACATTTAAATCTGATCTCCAGGCAGATGAAAAAAATAATCTAGTTATGTAGTCCTTGAAACATTAGTATATTTGTTGTAATTTTTTTTGTACAGCAGCACTCACCCTGGGAATGAGAGAGTCAGCACTCTGAACCATTCAGCCTATAGGAGAGCAGATGAAAGTCACAGGCTGCCAGATGCTTGGTGACTACGCTTCCTTGCCTAATTACAGAAGAGTAAAAGTAAAGTTGCTGATCTGGATATGCTAATTGATTACAGTTTTTCTTTAAAATTATTTTGTTCATATTTGGAATTTTGCCTGGTGAAGTTAGCTGTAAATAGGTCAGCCAGAACAGCTTACTAAGAAGGAACAGGAAGTGAGGAGCCGAGCCATGTGATCTCCCCAGATGACGTCAGAGGGAGATCTCGGCTCCTCCCACAGAAGCCCTGTCTCGTAGCTGTAAATCGGGCGTGAGTCATGTGACTGTCCTGAAGTTATCTTTAAATAGGTATTTAGAATGCTTGTTTTTTTTTTTAAATAACTACCATAGTGTGGTATGCCAGCCTCTAATAGAGGGCCTGGCAGTTACTTGCAATTTAGACTTTACAAACACTTTAACCCCTTTGCGCCGATCCCTTTCGGCCCTTTAAGGGATTTTAGATGCACTGTCACGGCGGTCATATAATCAGAAAGCTTCTGATCGCAAGAAGTGATCGAGAGCTTTGCGCTAGCCACTGGTAACTGTGCTGGGAGTACAGTTACCGGTGGCTATTCCAAACTTCCGATCGTGCCCTTGGCATAGCTGTGCCTGCAAATTGGTATGCACCTGACTCAGACTGTCAGCGATCTGCTGGAAGCCTTAGCCAGTCCCTCCTCCCCCACCCCCAACAGCCCAGTGCTCTAGTGAGTGCCGGAGGGGCAGATCCTAGAACGGGTGACTGACAGTCACAGCTCAGAGTGGAGGGAGAGAACTGAGAGATCAGTTTGATCCCTTGATCATCTGTTTAATCACTCAGTTCTCACTGCAGAGCCAGCTGAGTATAATTTTTTTTTATTTTTTATGTCCATACTCTTTTATTTCTGTGCATGACTGAATAATTAAAGTGAATATTCAAACAGTGTATTGTATGAACCTTCTCAAATCCTTCAGTAAATCAGCCTCATTCTGTGTACAAAGACTTTACATTATTCATTAGGCTAAGTGAGCAGTCCCTACTTCTGTAGTAAATCAAGGGCACTGAATAAACATTAATAAAATAAGATACTTGCTTTCTTTTCTTAAAGCGATAGTTATGTCCAATTGAAAAGCATATTTCATCTTTCTGACTATGCTTTATTTACAGTGTAACGATGAAACATTGTCCTATTTCCAAACCCCCCCCCCAAATCACCCCCTCCCCCCACAACACATGATTAAATCACATGATTCTTCTCCCTACAGCATCCTGCTTTTTTTAAATTAATTTAAAATAGCTGTGTGGTTCTCCATCCACACAGCCATGTCATCCATCCACAGAGATCAGTAATCAGGATTACTTTTGCCACTGCTGCGCAGTGACGTCTCTTGTATAGCATTGCTTAGTTTCTCAGACCCAAAAACGGAAGGGCCATACCTCCATACAGACCTGGGGGAAAATAATGCAGGAGCTTGTACATTGAACCTGCAATGCACTGATCATCACTGCAATTCTCTGCAAGATTTTTGGTAAAAATAAAAATATAAATACACTTTTTTGTAGTTGTAAAGGCACAAGGGGCCAGATTCACATACACTTAATATTGCGTTGCGTAATCGAAATACTCTACGCTGCCGTATTTTACCAGGCTCTACACCGAATTATGGTAGATTTTTGCCCGTGCGCTACGGCGGCGTAGTCTATTTCTCGCCGCGTAATCGAAATACGCGATTAGGGGGCGTGAAGCATTTCAATTAAGCGCGTCTCCGCGGCGATCGAACTGCGCATGCTCCGTTCAGAAATTTCCCGCCGTGCATTGCGCGATATAACGTCGTTACGTCATTCGTTGTTTGAGTAGCGTCGTTTACGAACATTCCTATTCCCGGACGACTTACGTAAAAAAAAATAAAAGACGTCGGAAAACGTAGAAATTCGACGTCGGAACGACGGCCATACTTAACATGGGCTGTCTAATATTAGAGCAGCAAAAAGCTGGTATAGTGTTACGCCAAAAAAAGATGACTAAAGGTGCCGTAAGAGTAATTTCGGGGATCACCGGCAAAAGCTCATTTGGAAACCCAGACGCGGAAAACGACGGGAAGTCCACCCAGTGGCCGCAAATTTATTGCAGCGTAGATCCGAAGGCGTAGTAACACGTAATCCAGTCGAATTGAAGCCCGCAGCCGTCTATTCATGGTTTGAGGTTTCCGACTAGCTAGAAAACGCGCATAATTTGAAATTACTCCAGTCTAACACCAGTTAGACAGGCGTAATGGCTCTGTGAATCTGGCCCAAGGTTTTTTTTCCTTCATGCGTGCTATGCTTGAAGGTAAAAAACCTTCTGTGCCCACCAGCCCTCCCCCCAGCACCCCCAAATGAAGAGAGGATGCACCAACCTTGCGCATTACCCAAGTTATTTTTATTAAAATCAAAAAGAAGGAAACATACAAGCAAGTGGATAGTAAAAGCATATCAAAGTCCGCAATGGACAAAAAGACACCAGGTCACCAGGATTGTGTCTAACATGCCAGAGGACCTTCCAGCCGTTTTGAGGGGGATCCCCTCTTCCTCAGAGCCCTGAGGATCCCCCGTCAAAACGCAACAGTCATCTGGAAAGTCCACCGGCATGTTAGACACAGTCCTGTTGACCTGGTTGCTTTTTGTCTATTGTGGACTCTGATATGCTTTTACTATCCACTTGTTTGTGATTATGTCTCTTTCTTGTTGATTTAAAAAAAAAAAATTACTTGGGTAGTGCGCAAGGTTGGTTGTTTTTTTACAGTGTTTCCATTGGGTATCCCCTGACCCTTGGAGGGCAGCAAGGCCTGTGCCTGTACTGGGAGCCATAAGAAGTCCAGGCTTCTTCCATTACCATTGCACTACTGTTGAGCGCAGGAGATTTTGTTTGACTCTGACCCCCTAATACTTACCTGAGCCCCCTCTCAATCCGGCGATGTCCACAAGAGCCTTGCTTCTCTAGGGACTGGCACTCCTAACTGGCTTTTGGCAACATCGGGAGCCATTGGCTTTCGCTGCTGTCAATCACAGCCAGCGAGCCAATCAGGAGATGGAGGGGATGGGGACTATCCATGGCACTGTGTGTGAATGGACACACAGAGCTGTGGCTCCTAAGTGCGCCTGCTTGGGTGCTCCTGGCTCCTCCCTTCTGCCGACCACCCCCACAGCACGCGGTATCCGGCAGGAGGGAGGAGCCAGGAGCGCCAGCATGGGACCAGAAAATAGGAGGATCGGGGCTGCTCTGTGCAAAATCGTTGCACAGAGCACGTCAGTATAACACATTTGTTAATGTATTTATTTTTTAAAACAAGGCTTTAATATGGCTTTAATCATTTTTTCCTTTACTTTTACAGAGTGATTGTGCCAGTAGCCCACTTTTTGTCCTAGCGTGACAATGTTCATTTACCATATTGTATCAGGATATTTTAGAAACAGGACTACAGACACCTTCCCTTCTAATCTTATCCATCACATGAAAGGGTGGGCCTCAGTGATCCTCAAACATAGCAGGGAACAATAAACACTGGGTCGGATGTCAGCGGACATCCGACATTCCATATGGAGCTGACATCCGACGCTCCATAGGGATGCATGGAGCGGCCGTTCAGGTCCGCCCTCAAAACTGACAGGCGGACCTGAACGGTCCGTCCGTGTGAATGGGGCCTAACAGTCAACAGAGGCAGCGAGCACATAAGGTTATCAGTTGACAGGATTTCTGGCAAGATTAAGAGGTATTTTTGCAGTTATCAAACAGATATAATTCAACACTTTCAACTGTATATCTAAGAAACCAAAATGGAGCAACTAAGAAATGTTGTTTGAGTTTCCATACCCTTTCACTGGTACCTGAAAACGACAAAACTAGTGCAATTGGTTTGTATTCATAAGTGATACATTTAATAAATAAGCCCTGATGCCACCAAATAAAGTTTTTTTCTCTAATTCAGCAACACAGTATTTTTTTTAAATAATAAGGTACACTGTAATCAGTTTTCATTGGTAACCCACACTGCCAACAGAGCAAAAAAGCCCAGTCACCCTACAAGATGATAAGTTCCTTATAACAGAAGGTGTGATCGGTTACATTACCAAATCATCCTCTTTCCCTCATATCTGGTCTGTTGTTTTTTTTTATTATTTCATAGCAGGTAACCACTGCATTGCATCCCTGACCATTAACCAACAGGAATTATTTATTGGGATACAGTAGAACAGTCTTTGTGTGAGACATTCGATCGTCCAAAGCTATATCACTTACGGGATAGGTCTGAATCAGCTAGTATCTGTATCTGAAAACATTTCTCAGCAACCTGGGATTTCAGGGCCACTAGGAATTTACCATCTGAAAATGAGCCAGCAAACACTTGCTAAATCGAAAATTAAGAATTAAAAAAAAAGCGTGAAATCTGTTTACCTGAAGATATTGAGCATTCATAAATTTGTTAAGCTGAACAGATAAAAAAATAACATGTATTATAGTGTGAGGTGTGTTTCTGAAATCTGTGCTGCTATATATTTCCACTGTTCTACTATTCAAATTGACAAGTGTAAATTTGTAGAAGATGGGCAATATTTTTCTGGCATACAAAATAAGTTACTGAGTTGGAATAACAAAAGCAAATTTTAAGTTAAAGCAGTTTTAAGTTTGAAATTTATGTCTGAAATGTGCTTTTTTACTTTCAATCTGATTGGCCGGCTGGATGTTTGTGGACACACCTTCTGCGGTCCCAGAAAAATGACTTTTAGTAAATTACCCTTATGGAGACCAAAAAAGGATATTTTGTGCAGCCATTTGTTTTCAGGTTCTGAACCTTACTAACATAGGACAAGCAAAAAAAGGTGTTTGGCCTTCACTGATCAGATACATTTTTATAGGACCGTCTGTTGCCTTCTGAAAAAAATTCCAATCTTCAAGGTCGAATTACATTTGAGGAAATACAATTTTGAATCTTATTGGTTGCTGTGAGGCAATATGGACAATACTGCAGAGCTACGTTATCAAAAGAGTTGTTTAAGCTGGCCTGTAGTCAATTTATGATCCAATCTTGTATTAAAGAATTTACAAACATTATTACGTTCATGTAAACGCATTCGAAGAGAACACAGTACTATGTAAAAAATAAATAAATAAATAAACAAATAAATAAAGTATCACGAACAGTACTCAAGTTTAACTGGTGCTCACAAAAAAGTTATCGTTGTGCAATACAGAGAGGAAATTAGTAAAAACATGGAAAATGTATGATTTTTTGGGAAGCCATATATGAGAAATCTGCCCAAAACTAAGTGAAACAGCATTAAATATATATATATATATATATATATATATATATATATATATATATATATATATATATATTATATATATATATATCTGTATATTTTTCCTAATAATAACAATATTAAGAGGTGAAAACCATATAGCCATATATAATGATATATATATATATATTATATATACACACATATATATATAGCCATAGGGTTTTCGCATATATATATATATATATATATATATATATATATATATATATATATGCAAAAACCATATGGCCCTTTATATATAATTTATAATATATGTATGTATATATATATATATATATATATATATATATATATATATATATATATATATATAGACACACACACCTTAATATATATAAATGCAAAAACGCTATGGCTATATATATATATATATATATATATATATATAGGGCTATAGGGTTCTCGCCTCTTAATATTGTTATTATTAGGAAGAACATACATTCATAAATATATATAGATAGATAGATAGATATATACAGACACACACACACCTTTATGTATATATATTTACTCACTTTTATTTCATGATGTTTCACTTCATTTTTGGCAGTTTTCTCATATATGTCTTCCCAAAAAATACCTGTATGTGTGTATATATATATATATATATATATATATATATATATATATAATTTTGTGTTCTTCCTGACAATAATGTTAGGAGGTGAAAACCCTGCAGCTTTTTTATAGACAAATTTGAATAAATAGTATGTATACTTCATAACATGTCGGCACTACGGCCCTATATAAATGTCTACAAAAACTTCCAGGGTGGACTGTGGGGTTGATTTACTAAGCCTAGAGAGTGCAAAATTGGGTGCAGCTCTGCATAGTAACCAATCAGCTTCCAGGTCTTATTGTGAAAGCTTAATTGAGCAAGCTGAAGTTAGAAGCTGATTGGTTAACATGCACAGCTGCACCATATTTTACACTCTCCAGTTTTAATAAATCATCCCCTGTGCTATAAACTAAAAATATAACTATTAATAAATATAGCAATTTTACAAACTGTATGCATATGTTCAAATTTACATAATGTACTTACATAAAGAATTTTGCGTGAGCACTGTATGGATAAAATATATTTTAATTCTATATTTAAGCACAAGAATTATGAAGTAACGAAGGTGATTGGTTGCTAGGGGCAGATTTGTATGCTCGTTTTTTAACCTCTTTTATTCACAAGCACCAAAGACCATTTGTTAGAAATACCTTCTCTTCTAGAAGTTTATACATAGAAGTTTTACTTCCAAATTGCTGGTATGAATAGAAAATTATCAAGACAAATTTGTTAACGTGGTAAGTGATGACTGTTTTCCATACATTTTCTCCAGCTGTGTAATGGCTTTCAGTTAGCATGATGCAGGGACACATATATACATTCCACTGCATTAAACACGTACCCTAAATAAAATTTACACCATAGTACCATTACTGATAGTGTACTATTAATTTCTCAGGCACAGTTAACAATCACTAATAAAACAGCCCAGCACAGAAGACCGAAAGTTATGTATACGCACCAACTCATAAACTGCAGAGGATCATAATCGCTAAAAGCTTATAATCAACCAAGTAAAAAGCTGATGAACATTAACCCTCTAAAGCCTGTCAGATTTTACTCTATGCCAACAAGGTCTGGATGTGAAAACGTCACCTTACTTCATACTTCAAGTACAGCAGCACATACGAAAAGCGGCAAGACCTGAAACATGTTTTGCGCACTATCGTTGTATGATAGAAAGTTCTAAGCCAATTCGATTAATGTTGATTAGTTGCCAACTAGCTGCTGCAGGTTTCTTCATAGAGCATGTTTTATTTATTAAGCCAACTTAAATAGCATTTAGGAATTTTGAAGTTCAGTAGCACTAAGGAACTGTTCTGACTTCAGTTTAACGCAGTCAGTATATTTGATGTTTAGAATAGACATATGGTAGGGTTAGTAGGGGATATTTACTAAAACTTGAGCATGCAAGAGCTGGTACAGCTCTGCAAAGAAACCAATCAGCTTCCAGGTTTTATTGCCAAACTTTAAATTGGATGTAAACCCGATTTTTTGTTTTTGTTTTGGTGCCCAGTCTTGCCACACAAAGTTAATCCAGCTCTGATCAATCCTCTTTTATTAAAAAAAAAACGGATTTACAGAGAAAAACCTTGTTCATTCCGTCCCCTTGCTGTGAGTGACAGGTTATTTACATATCTTGTGCACTATAGCCTGGAGACAGGCATTATTTTTTAATTCTCACCCCCACTCCTTTTCTGTCGTTACTTTTCTGGATTTTGACTCGATGTTAGTAATCATAGCATGTTGACAAGGGGAGTGTAGAGGAGGGTGGGGAGTCTACTGACATCACGACTCCACCCACAGAGCTCCAGACAACAGAACCACCCACAGAATCTGCAGTTTTTCAGTTCTTATAACAGACAGAGGGGAAACATTTGACAGGTAAGGATACATGCAGGAGGCATGTATATCCTTATAGATCAGGACTATGGCAGTAGTTTAGAAAGGATGAGAGTGGGTTTACATCCACTTTAAAGTGGAGTTCCACACTTTTTTTGAAAGTACAATTATGTACATGCTCATCCTAAAAATGGCAATAAAATATATATATTTTTATTGTAAATACCTTCTACAGCACTTCCGGCTTCCCCGCCTAGGAAATTACGTCACTAGGTGATTTGCAAGGGCTTCTGGGAAAGCGGCGTCATGTATGCCAGGAGTCCTTGCGAATCGCCTAGTGACAAAATCTTGCGTTATTTCCAGACCGGAAATGGCGTGCGTTGGAAGACCGGGATGTCAGGATTGACAGGTTGCTATAGCAACAGGGCGGGAACTTCTGCCAACATCGCCATTGCTAGAGAGAGAGAGACGCAACGTGGCTTCACTGAGCAGGCGCGGAATCGCGCGGTGCATGCTGGTTAGCCAGCTGCACCGAATCCCAGAAATACACAGGAGCCGGTTTCAGATGCCTACAGCAACGCATGTGCTCTAATGCGGATGTTGCCGGACCTTGCCAGGATGGGGACTTCCCCACACATGAACACATGCACGGGAGTGGCATCACCGCTGCTCCGGCCACTCACAGCGCCACACAACCTAGAAGAAAGGCAGAAGGAACATGTCAGCTCCCTTAGCGGTGACCAGGAGGCGGTGCCGGCGCTTTAATTGAACAAGTTGAAGTTAGAAGCTGGTTGGCTACCATGCGCAGGTGCACCAGATTCTAAGTGCACCCGTTTTAGTAAATCTCTCCCAAGTCACTCAACAATAGGTGGAGCAAACACACTTGGGACAAACATAGATCTAAACTTATGCTTCATACACACGATCCGATTATCGGATGATAAAAATCGCTTTCGGATTGATCGTTCGATAATCTGATCGTTAGTACACAGCTTTTGACAGTCAATCACGACAGTCCGTCCAACAAAAGGGACAAACACGAAAACTTTGCTCGAACGACAGCCCATCGTACGACAATCGTTTAATCAGTACAGTATGCGTCCACTAAAAATCAACAGACTAACACCACGCATGATCGGAAACACAAAAAAAAAAACAGAAGGACACAGGGGCTACACGTATTTGATATAATTTCAGATACGTAGTTATGCACACCAGAATAGTACAACAAAAATCATACTTTTAATAAAGCGCATTTTGCACTGTTGTATTCGATATTAGTTTTATGCAACAAAATGCGAATGATACGTCGTACGATAATTGGATCGTGTGTACGAGGCATTAGCCAAAAAGTTTTAAAAAATAAGGCAGATTCGATGTACCACTTGGTCTTTTTTTTTTGCCATTGTTTCAATGTTTCAAATAGGTCAAAGTCTACTGATACTTAGTTGCCCACGTTTGCACTACAGGCAAACCCAAGCTATCTTATCTTTAACCTAGGAACCTTTAAATAATATTCTAACCGCATAAGCACATCAATCATTTTAATTTCGATTTTTTTTTTTTCTTCTCCCACGTATAGACAGTTTCAGTCTTGCATCAAAAAGCTGGAACACTTCAAAGTTATAGTGTTCTGTTTAGTTATGGTACCAGATTTTCCAATGACCAATAAACAGGTTGGTTAAAAGTGACACGGAAAATTCAACTAAAAACCTCTTGCTCTGTCTGGCCTTCCACAGAATCCGCTCTGTTGTAAGTGTTGAAGGATATCAAACAAGCAGTCAGTTGCTTGGCTCATAAGCCTGGTCTGTATTTCCAACCAACATTAAATTGCGCCATCTAGTTTACACGGTCTGTGTGCTCGGCTACCAGTGAACATGTTTAGAAGCTATGAACGTCAAAGAGTGTACATGGCATTTTCCATGATAAACATAATCATCTCTTTCACCTCATATGGAAAATTCACCCAGGTGTCACGCCAAAGCCTTGATAATAAAGGTCCCAGCTAACAACCTTTATTTTCTACACTTTTCCAGATTTCTGAAGTTTATTGGACTCAATAAGTCAATGCAAAAGAACAACGATGTGCATACAGTGTAATCCCCCATAATAAGTACGGTAGTTAGGTTTCATTTTTTTAAAGCAGTTTGAACAATAAAAACCTTAGCTTTTATAGAGTTACTATACCTTACATATTGGTTTTTGCTTGTTTATTTTATGTTTGAAAGCTTTACTGTTAGCTTGCTGCCTTTATCCTCTTGGATGCCCGTTTGTTTTAAGCAAGGATTTGTAGCTAATGAGCCTTGAAGCAAAGCATATACCATCTTTTTGCAAAATAAATATACATATTAAAAGCTAATAAACTGTCCGTTGGAATATAATATACTTATGTGCAAATGACTAGTGGCCCAACACACATTATAAATTATTCAAGGCTGAACTGTAGGTCCCTAAACTAACTCCCACTATCCCATTCTGGGCTGAAAAGGTTAAGAACCTCCTGTTTAAACAGTCATTTAATCCTCTGAAGTGTGGCCTTGCAATGGTTCAAATAAAACTTTTGATCACAGATCATTTGTCAAACAAGAGCACTCAGGCTATGATTGTATATACAAATATCATTAGTGTCCATACTTACAGATCGTATACTGTCCTCTGCCATTGTTACTATTTACTCATTTAAATACAGACAATGGCAATTCACATTATGAAATCTACATGCTGCTTACCCCCTGTTACCATAGGATTGCTTTACACATAAGTGTTTAATAAATCAACACATACAACTCTATGTGAAGTGTTGTCACCCAAAGCAGATAATTCAATTTTACACAATTGGTTGCTATGGGATACCACACTGGATGCATTACTTTCTGTCTTATTATCTAAGCAATAATAGTTACTTAAATTAGCTTTCTCTGCTATATAAGACTTTATAATACCACTGACATTATAGAATGCAAAGCCAGCTCATCACTTCATTTCCAATCGGCGAGACTTGGGCTAATGTGACTTTATTTCGTAGATCCCTCTAGAATCCATAAAAACACATTCAGGGTATTTATATCGTACACCGAATTAGGAAATGATCCCTATTTGCCAGACGGATAGTAATAAATACAGTGCAGGAGGACAAATTAAAACATTTTGGTAACACTAGTCGGCTAGGGCTCCAACAAGTGTCAATCAACTTTATGCAATGTTTCCCTTTCCCAGCGTCATTTAAAAATGCAAATTTCTCAATAACTGAACGCTTAGCTGTAACGTTTGTAAAAACAGCAAACGTTTAAACTACGTATTGAAGAGAAAAAAAAAAGTTGGCATAGAAACTGTTGTAGCATATGGCAAAAATAGAGTTTGAATTCATACTAACTAGGTATGTTACTGCATAATCCCATTCATGCATGCACTTTTACTTTCATTGTACTGTAATATATATATATTGTGTATGTATATATATATATATATATATATATATATATATATATATATATATACATATATATATATATATATGTGTGTATATATATATATATATATATATTCGATTAATATATATATATGTGTGTGTGTACATATATAAAAAAAAAATATATATATATATATATATATATATATATATATATATATAGATCTAATATATTTATTTAGATCTATATATATATATATATATATATATATATATATATATATATAATTTTTTTATATATATATATTATGCATGTATATATATATATATATATATATATATATATTTATTTATATTGTGTATGTGTGTATATATATATATATATATATATATATACACACACACCGTACATACATATATAAATATATATTTAAATAATAGATCTAATATATATATATATATATATATATATATATATATATATATATATATTAGATCATATATATTGTTTTAGGAATATATATATATATATATATATATACACAATATATTTTTATTATATATATATATATATATATATATATATATACACAATATTTAATTGAGAGAGCATACAGATGCATATCTATAGACTATGCATGATTGCATACATTGAGTATTTAATATTTAATTGCATATATTATAGTATAGTATGCTTGTGTAACATCTGAGCATTGTAGTGACCACCAGCTGCCCCTTTAGCTGACCGATCAAACTTAGCTTTGACAATCCTTTGAAAAGTTTAACCCCAAGAAGCCTCACCTTTGCTGTATGAGTCAGTCGGCCCGAGTCCTGCAAGCTTGCAGTCTGATGTGTAGCTCTCCTTCACTTATCCTTCCTTAATGCCCCAAACCTCAGCACTGGTTTTGATCTCCCTTCTAACCTGGTGACCCTCCAGACCTTAGTGTACCCCCCTTTTCTTCTAACGCTTTCTACTCCATTCATGTTTTTCAGTGGGAGGAGATGTAATAAGATGATCAAGGACTTAGAAACATCATTTTTCAGCATAATGAAAGGCCTCTTGTCTTTTAGCCTTTGCTTGGGGTCACAAGGTAAAGGTGAGATGCGGGAAAACTGTCCTCACCTAATGGCACGTAGAGGTTATCTTCTGCCACCTGAACACATGAAAAGAACTGATTTTTTTATTTTTTTTATCTAATTGACAATACTAAATTAACAATGCCTAAAAAAAAAAAAAAATAGGAATTTGACAGATTCTGTCATTTGTCATCTAGCGCTTTTGTTGACAAACTAAATTCTGTGCTTAAAATAATGCTGTGCTGCTTGATTTTACTGTTCATTTGGCCCTGTTCAGTCGTTTAATCCTTGGACATCTTTAAATCAAACTTCCCACCAAAACAAACTTCACAGAGCATTCAAACAATTAGCAGCGCACAAAACAAAGATGTATGTTTAGCCAGTGTTTTTCTGGGAGGCAGACTGCACTGTCAGCATTTCAACCCCTGAACCTTTCAGTATCTCAGGCTGTTAATCATACCCTCTTACTAGGCTGCAGAATGATGTAATGGCCTTCTCTCCAGCATTATTCCCAGCCATGTCTGAGAGCAAAACATACAAATACTGACACCTAACAACCAAATATGCACAAAGCACACTCCAACGCAGGCAACAAAACTCGTCATCCAAAGCTGCCGAGAGAATTGAGGGGCTTATCATATAAGGAGGAAACTTTCACTACCTTGATTGAATTGTCGTGAGGCCAAGATAGGTTAATATATCAAATCAAGCATATTATTCATTATTGAACTGGGAAAGTTACACCTGTAAAACAGGCCGAAATCAATTAGAAAAACAAATAAAAAATTCTAAAAAAAAAAAAAAAAGAAAAAAGAAAAGCATCAACCCATCCCATCACCGGTATCACTTACTCCTCTCTATTAGATTGTAAGCTTCCATGAACAGGGTTCTTCCAACCTTCTGGTTTGACTTTGTATTGTAACTGTATTCTATTGTAACTGTATTGTAACTGTATTGTAACTGTATTGTAATTGTATTCTATTGTAACTGTACTGTCACCCTTACACTGAAAAGTGCTGCGCAAGCTGTTGACGATATATAAATCCTCAATAGTATTAATAATAATAATACAAAATATTACATATTTTGCACAGTTCAAAAGCATTACAACACTGATCTCTATGACTTGTTTAAGTATGAAGAGTCTCTCCCCAAAATTTGATCCATTAGGTTTAACTCACAAGCATGAGGAGCATTCTTTTAGCCATGTGACTGTCATTTTCTGATCTCATTGGTCTCAGCTGACAAGAACTGTCACTTTTTTTGTAAACACAGATCCCCCTCATGGTGTGAATGTTTTTTGAATGGAGACTATTATCTAATTTCCTGATAAATGGTTTCCAACAGACGTTCTGTGTTGCCTATCAACTTGTCACTCTTTGGTATATACAGATCCTCGTCCTGGTATGTTGGCTTAATATTTTCTAATTTACTAATAAATAGTTTCCAATCTGGGGTGCGTTCTGTGCTGCTTATCAGTTTGTCACTCTATAGTACATATAGATCCTCCTCCTGGTATGTTAGTTTATTATTTTCTAATAAATAGTTTCCAATCAGGTGCATTCTGCGCTGCTTATAAACTTGTCACTCTTTAGTACATACAGATCCTCCTCCTGGTATGTAAGCTTATTATTTTCTAATTTCCAAATAATTTGTTTCTAATCAGAGGTACTGTACGTGCTGTGCTGCTTATCAGCTTGTAGTATAGTATGTAGTATATAGTGTAGTGTAATATATACAGATCCTCCTCTGGTATGTTAGCTTATTACTTTCTAATTTACTAATAGTTTCCAATCAGAGGTGCGTTCTGTGCTGCTTATAAGCTTGTAGTATAGTATGTAGTATATAGTGTAGTGTAGTATGTAGTATATAGTGTAGTATAGTATGTAGTATATAGTGTAGTAGTATGATATATACAGATCACCCTCCTGGTATGTTAGCCTATTATTTTCTCATTTACTAATAAATAGTTTCCAATCAGAGGTGCGTTCTGTGATGCTTATCAGCTTGTAATATAGTATGTAGTATGTAGTATATAGTGTAGTATAGTATGTAGTATATAGTGTAGTAGTATGATATATACAGATCACCCTCCTGGTATGTTAAGCTTATTTTCTCACTTACTAATAAATAGTTTGCAATTAGAGGAGTGTTATGTGCTGCTTATAAGCTTGTAGTATATTATATAGTATATAGTGTATTGTAGTATATATAGATCCTCCTCCTGGTATGTTAGCTTATTATTTTCTCATTTACTAATAAATAGTTTCCAATTAGAGGTGTGTTATGTGCTGCTTATCAGCTTGTAGTATAGTATGTAGTATATAGTGTAGTATAGTATGTAGTATATAGTGTAGTATGTAGTATATAATGTAGTATAGTATGTAGTATATAGTGTAGTATGTAGTATATAATGTAGTGTAGTATGTAGTATATAGTGTAGTATTATATATACAGATCCTCCTCCTGGTATATTAAGCTAATTATTTTCGAATGTACTAATAAATAGTTTACAATCAGAGGTACGTGCTGTGCTGATTATAAGCTTGTAGTATAGTATGTAGTAGATAGTGTAGTATTATATACACAGATCCTCCTCCTTGTATGTTAAGTTTATTGTTTTCTCATTTACTAATAAATAATTTCCAATCAGAGGAGCATTTTGTGCTGCTTATAAGCTTGTAGTATAGTATTTAGTATATAGTGTAGTATTATATATACAGATCCTCCTCCTGGTATGTTAAGCGTATTACTTTCTAATTTACTAATAAATAGTTTCCAATCAGAGGTGCATTCTGCACTGCTTATGAGCTTGAAGTATAGTATGTAGTATACAGTATAGTGTAGTATGTAGTATATAGTGTAGTGTAGTATATACTGATCCTCCTCCTGGGATGTTAAGTGTATTACTTTCTAATTTACTAATAAATAGTTTCCAATCAGAGGTGCGTTCTGCACTGCTTATGAGCTTAAAGTATAGTATGTAGTATACAGTATAGTGTAGTATGTAGTATATAGTGTAGTGTAGTATATACTGATCCTCCTCCTGGTATGTTAAGCGTATTACTTTCTAATTTACTAATAAATAGTTTCCAATCAGAGGTGCATTTTGTGCTGCTTATAAACTTGTCACTCTTTAGTACATACAGATCCTCATCCTGGTATGTCAGCTTCCTGAATGCATATTATAAATGCTGAATAAATGATCTAAAATGAATGATGTGTATCAGCCTATTGGAGAATGCCCAATAAACATACAATGTTCATTCAGGCTGATGAAATTGTCAAACAATGGAGGGGTTATTTGTCGATAACATTGTCTTGTGTATTACTTTTGTGGAGGAGACGGAGCTACCAGTGAAAAGTAGTGTGATGACACTTGCATATTAACGACTTGCTGCTGATATTATTATTTTCCTAGGATCATCTGGGCATAAAAAAAAGAAAGAAGAAAGATGACAACTCTTGACATTCTGTAGGTGAAGTCACAGATGATTGAAAAAGTTTTGACCCGTACAGGGAGAGATTTTCTAAGTTTGGAGGCGCACACCTCCCTCAGCAAACTGTCACTGTCACCAAGCAGACCACATTGGGTGACAGTGAGGTCACTACAATCCACATATGGATAATGATCAGCTACCTACATTGCTGGTCCCTGGTGACCTGCGGTGACACGGGGAGCACAGCGGTGGCACATACTGTTGTCATAACTTGTCAAAACTTTCCACCAGTGACACAATTCTCATCACTGATCACTGACATCTCTTCTTCATCATCAATAACATTCTAGTAGTAAACACAGTGCTGTGATCAGGGATCATCATCATCATCATCATTATAAGTCATTCATACACAAATGAGACATCTAATCTACAGTCAGGGAAACTCTAATAAATGAAATGTGTGATCTCATGAAACTTACCCAACAAGTGTAGAAGGTGATGATCCAATGATGATGATGATGAGGAGGATGAGGAGGAGGATCTGGTAAGTTGTGGTAAGTTTCTAGTCTGGGCTCTCCAGGTAGGTGTCAGGCTGAAGCTGTGATAGAACACACAAGTGTTAATGGAACAGTCCTCTAACTTTATTTGGCTGCAGCATGGACAGGGAAAACACTTGGAGCAGCTAACTCTTCACAGACTGCTTCAAGACTATCCGCTTCTTTCTGAATTGGGGAGTGACTTTCCCCCTGCATCACACTCACTCACACACACAGGCAGTTTTAAAGACACAGTGCCATGTACTACAAAGGAACCACGTTGGACTGAGGGAAGATTACAATACTTTCTATTTAGAGAAGCATTACATCACCCCTTGGTGACGTCACGTGGGATTCCTGAACTTCTAAATCATAGCAGTCTGCTGAGGGGAGGGGGGTGTGGCTGTGGGCTCGGACGCACACCCCCCGGGAGGCTGGTGCATGGCAGCTGCTGGCCGCTGACTGGATACGGGACGGGGAAGGGGAGTGGCTGTGGGACTGAAGTCACGCCCGCTGGAGGCTGGTGGATCTCAGCTGCTGGGGGCTGACTGAAACGGGGCGGGGAGGAGGGTGTGGCTGAGGGGGTGGCGGGAGACACACCCCTTGGAGGCTGGTAGTTCTCAGCTGTAGCTCAGCTGCTGGGGGTGACACATACGGGGCTCGGAGAGCGCTGCCTGTCACAGAGGGCGGCCGGGGCGCTGATCAGTGTGCGGGGCTGGGAGCTGTCAGAGCGGCCGCTCCAACCTAGGGAGTCCCGTCACAAGTGTGATCTAGCCGTGCTCAGGCACTCCCAATACACTGCAGCCATTGGCCGCTTTGCTTTATGATTGTCTGTGCGAGCAGTAAAGTAAAAGCGAAACTTATTGTTCTTTAGTATTGTTATGGTGGAGAGAGTATAGAATGCCTCGCAGGGTGTACTGGTGTCTGTGCCTCTGATTACTGGTATTACCAAGAGGGAAGGGAATTCTGGTCACCAGAACAGGAACAGAGGAGGAATCCTCCCATGGGGACACTCGTTTTGGTGACAACCAGGGATTCCCTAACTTTGGAGGGACTTCCTGTTTTGGCTAAGGGACAGGAAGTAAAGGGAATCTCCCCCAATGGGACACAGGTCACAAAAAAATCAGGGGGTTATAACAGTGGCGGCTGCCACTGAAAGAAAAAAAAACATCAATTGCAGCTATTGTGCCCGTCAAACGCAGCTACTGTACTGTGCCCATCAATTGCCACCAAACGCAGCCACTGTGCCCATCAAACACAGCCACTGTGCTCATCAAGTGCAGCCACTGTGCCCATCAAACGCACCCACTGTGCCAATCAAACACAGCCACTGTGCCATCAATTGCCACCACTGTGCCCATCAAGCGCAGCCACTGTGCCCATCAAACACAGCCACTGTGCCCATCAAGCACAGCCACCAAACGCACCCACAGTGCCAATCAAACACAGCCACTGTGCCATCAATTGCCACCACTGTGCCCATCAAGCGCAACCACTGTGCCCATCAAACGCAGCCACTGTGCCATTAATTGCCGCCACTGTGCCCATCAAGTGCAGCCACTGTGCCCATCAAACACAGCCACTGTGCCATTAATTGCCACCATTAAGCCATCAAATGCAGCCACTGTGCCCATTAAACGCAGCTACTGTACCCATAAATTGTCACCACTGTGCCATCAAATGCAGCTACTGTACCCAATTTCTGCCAGTGTGCCCATCAATTGCTGCCAGTGTGCTCATCAATTGCCGCTACTGTGCTCATCAATTGCAGCCAGTGTGCCCACCAATTGCTGCCAGTGTGCCCACCAATTGCTGCCAGTGTGCTCATCAATTGCCGCTACTGTTCTCATCAATTGCACTCAGTGTGCCCACCAATTGCTGCCAGTGTGCCCATCAATTGCCGCTACTGTGCCCATCAATTGCTGCCAGTGTGCTCATCAATTGCCGCTACTGTGCCCCATCAAAAGCTGCCAGTGTGCCCATCAATTGTTGCTACTGTGCCCATAAAATGCTGCCATTGTGCCCATCAATTGCCGCTACTGTGCCCATAAAATGCTGCCAGTGTGCCCATCAATTGACTATACTGTGCCCCATCAAATGCTACCAGTGTGCCCATCAATTGTCGCTACTGTGCCCATAAAATGCTGCCAGTGTGCCCATCAATTGTCGCTACTGTGCCCATAAAATGCTGCCAGTGTGCCCATCAATTGACGATACTGTGCCCCATCAAATCCTGCCAGTGTGCTTCCCCCTCCAGCCTGCCCAGCACTTACCTGTCTTGGTGGGGCAGCGGGTCAAGGCGGTGTCCTCCACACTCCTCGATGTCTTCTCCAGTCCTCTCTTCCTGTCCTCTACTACGATTGGACCCTTTATGGAGGCACCGCCACTGGGTTATAACCTTCCCTCACTCTATTAACCACTTGAATCCCCGCTTATCGTCAAATGACGGCGGCAAAGGGGATCTGAATATGCCAGCCGCCGTCATTTGACGGCATCGTCTTCTCCGGCCACCCGGCGCGTCCCCCATAAATTCGCAGATCGCCGTATTACTAGTAAAAAAAATAAAAAATTGTCAGAATTCTATCCCTTATTTTGTAGCCACTTTAACCTTTGCGCAAACCAATTACTATACGCTTATTGCGATTTTTTTTTTTTACCAAAAATATGTAGAATACATATCGGCCTAAACTGAGAAAAAAAATATATATTTTTTTTAAAAAATTGGATTTTTATTATAGCAAAAAGTAAAAAATATTATGTTTTTTTTTAAATTGTCGCACTTTTTTGTTTATAGCGTAAAAAATAAAAACCGCAGAGGTGATCAAATACCACCAAAAGAAAGCTCTATTTGTGGGGAAAAAAGGACGTCAGTTTTGTTTGGGAGCCACATCACACATCACCGCGCAATTTAAATTTAAAGTGACGCAGTGCTGAAAGCTGAAATTTCGCCTGGGCAGGAAGGGGGTATATGTGCCCAGTAAGCAAGTGGTTAAAAAAAAAAAAAGTTTTGTCTTTTGTTCTAATTTAAAGAGGAACTTCTCTCAAATCCTAAAAAGTGCAGTCACAGTCATTAACCCCTTGCTACTTACCCGCAGTATATTTACTGCAGGTGGGCGGCACCAGAGACTGGATCACTTAGATCAGGGGTGGGCAACCTCGGCCCTCCAGCTGTGATGAAACTACAAATCCCATCATGCCTCTGCTTTTAGGAGTCATGTCTGTGATTGTCAGGGTCCTGCAATGTCTCATGGGACTTGTAGTTTCACCACAGCGATTCAGCATGTCCCAGGCTAGGGGCACACTGCACACTGTCCTGTGATGTCACAATTACCGGGTATCATGTGATTGCTATGATTGGTCAAAGTGATCACATGATACCAATGTAAACAAACTGTCAAAAAATGGATTTCCATTCATGAACAGCTTACTTACAGTTGTGATCTACGATTGGCTCACTGCAATCACATTGTACCTGGCTACCTGTACCATGTGATTATCTGTAGCCAATCACAGACCACAGCCATAGGCAAGTGTAGCATTATCCCTGTAGGGGCTGCAGATGACTGTGTTCCCCACTCCTGCACAGCCAAGCAAGTAACATTTACAGCTTTCATCCAGAGACAAGGATCAGTCTTTGAGGTTTGTTTTTATGCTTTATTAGGGGGTAATAACTTGGATGGGGAACAGGAATTATGGGATGTCCAACCTGATAGCAATGAAAAGCAGGGACAACTAAATGTACAATTGCAGATTTTGGTTCTTCACTCCCAGACACTGACAGTCTCCAAGGGAACAGCCTCTTTAAAGTGCTTGTAGCACATTAACCTACCAGTAAGCCTATAATAAGACTTACCTGTAGGTACTGTGAATATCTCCTAAACTTGCACTGCTTAGGAGTTATTTTGTGTATCCGCATGTGCCAATGTCATTGGCACATGCACACTGGAGAAACGGCTCGCTTGCGCCGTTATTTCAGGGGCTGTGCCATGACCAGTAGAGGATGTTATATGATGCCCGCCCAGGATGGGAGAGTTCCTGCGAGTGCCATATGCCTATAGGCTGGTATGGAACTGGTTAAGTAGTTAACCTTGCCCTGGCAGATCTCTGGAGAAGTCGGGTAGACTGGTAAGGAGTCAGTCGGGCAGATAATTTCCACTTGCCTGCTCGCATTTGGCTAATGGAAATTAGTTGAGGGTGAGTGTGGAGCGAGGGGGAATGGGCAAACAGTTTCCTGGCTGATGGCTTCTGGCATCTGATGCCCTCTAAAAAAGGGCCAAACCGCTTTTACCAGAAGTGATCAGCCAGGAAAGGAGAGGCTGGATCACACATTTTGTATATAAAACACTGGCCACTGACAGACAAAGTACTGCCTCCTGGACCGACTTCTATGATAGACATCACACTGGTCCAATGCCAGTCCAGGAGGCGGGACTTTGACAGCGGCCGGTGTTTCATATACAAGCTGTGTGACAGCGGGAGATCCCTGCTCCGTGTGATACAGCCGGCAATCGTCCCGATTCCTCCTTGTGATCCTTGCTGCATTAATGGGCACTGATGAGGCTGCACTTATGGGCACTGATAGGCTGCATCAATGGCCACTAATAGGCTGCATTGATGGACACTAATGAGGCTGCACTCATGGGCACTAATAGCCTGCATTGATGAGGCTTCTCTTATGGGCACTGATAGGCTGCATCAATGGCCAATAATAGGCTGCATTGATGGACACTAATGAGGCTGCACTCATGGGCACTAATAGGCTGCATTGATGAGGCTTCTCTTATGGGCACTGATAGGCTGCATCAATGGCCACTAATAGGCTGCATTGATGGACACTAATGAGGCTGCACTCATGGGCACTAATAGGCTGCATTGATGAGGCTTCTCTTATGGGCACTGATAGGCTGCATCAATGGCCACTAATAGGCTGCATTGATGGACACTAATGAGGCTGCACTCATGGGCACTGATAGGCTGCATTGATGAGGCTTCTCTTATGGGAACTGATAGGCTGCATCAATGGCCACTAATAGGCTGCATTGATGGACACTAATGAGGCTGCACTCATGGGCACTGATAGGCTGCATTGATGAGGCTTCTCTTATGGGCACTGATAGGCTGCATCAATGGCCAATAATAGGCTGCATTGATGGACACTAATGAGGCTGCACTCATGGGCACTAATAGGCTGCATTGATGAGGCTTCTCTTATGGGCACTGATAGGCTGCATCAATGGCCACTAATAGGCTGCATTGATGGACACTAATGAGGCTGCACTCATGGGCACTAATAGGCTGCATTGATGAGGCTTCTCTTATGGGCACTGATATGCTGCATCAATGGCCACTAATAGGCTGCATTGATGGACACTAATGAGGCTGCACTCATGGGCACTGATAGGCTGCATTGATGAGGCTTCTCTTATGGGCACTGATAGGCTGCATCAATGGGCACTAATATGCTGCATTGATGGACACTAATGAGGCTACACTCATGGGCACTGATAGGCTGCATTGATGAGGCTGCTCTTATGGGCACTGATAGGCTCTTTAAATGTAAGGACTTATTATTGCTGGTAGTTAGAATCTTTAATATTTGCAAACAAAATGAAGGTTGTGTGAATGCATCAATGCATTCATGTTTTCTCAGCTTGCAGAGCTTGAATTCATTGAATGAGTTTACCAAAAATGTAAATATTGCAGACTATACAGCCTCATGTTACATAGCTAAGCTCCATTTAATGCTGAATAAACCAAATTAATAATGTATCTTCAATAGAAAACTATCTTTTGATAGATTTTTACTCCAAAAGCATTTTATTAAAATACATTTGATTAAAAAAAATCTAAATACAAAACAAATCAGTTTTATTTATATTGATTTATAGCCACTCTAACTGATGACCACTAATGAGACAGCACTGATAAGCTGCACTGATGGAGTTGCACTCATAAGCTGCACTGATGGAGTTGCACTCATAAGCTGCACTGATATGGTGCACTGATGGTCACTGATGAGGCTGCACTGATAACCACTGATGAAGTGGCACTGATAAGCTGCACTGATATGCTGCATTGATGGGCACTGATAAGCTGCACTGATGGGCACTAATATGCTGCACTGATGGGAACTGATGATGCTTCACTGATGGCCACTGATGAGGCAGCTTTAATAAGCTGCACTGATATGTTGCACTGATGGGCACTTTTAGGCTGCACTGATGGCCACTAATGAGGCTGCACTGATGACCACTGATAAGGTGGCACTGATAAGCTGCACTGATGGGCACCGATAGGTTGTACTGATGGGCACTGGAGAGGCAGCACTGATGGGCACTGATATGTTGCACTGATGGGCACTTTTAGGCTGCACTGATGGCCACTAATGAGGCTGCACTGATGACCACTGATGAGGTGGCACTGATAAGCTGCACTGATGGGCACCGATAGGTTGTACTGATGGGCACTGGAGAGGCAGCACTGATGTGCACTGATTAGGTGGCAATGATGGGCACTGATGAGCCTGCACTGATGAGGCTACACTTAGGGGCACTGATAAGGCTGCACTGATGGGCACTAATGAGGCAGCATTGATGGGCATTGATGAGGCGGCAATGATGGACACTGATATGCTGCACTGATGGGACTGCACTGATGTGCACTGATATGCTTTATGTTAATATTGTTAAAGTTGTTGGTAATATTTATTTTTGTAACCTTATTCTGCATAAAACATTTAACAGTGTAATTTCATGAGATAATTTACGAGGGTGTGTTTCGGGGCGGAATTAGTGGTGGGGCAGGGCAGGGGTTGGGTAGGGCAACTGGTGGTGAGTAACTCTTTAAGGCCTGGCTAGTAGTTTAGGACTTGACATTTTGAGCCCTGATATAATGTGTGTATATATATACATATCACAATTTAAAAAAAAAAATGTTTTTCTCAGTTTAGACCGATACGTATTCTTCTACATATTTTTGGTAAAAAAAAAAATGCAATGATCGTATATTGATTGGTTTGCGCAAAAGTTATAGCGTCTACAAAATAGGTGATAGATTTATGGCATTTTTATTTAATTTTTTTTACTAGTAATGGCGGTGATCTGACATTGCGGCGGACATATCGGACACTTTTGACACGTTTTTGGGACCATTCACATTTACACAGCTAGTGCACTGATTACTGTGTAAATGTGACTGGCAGGGAAGGGGTTAACACTAGGGGGCGCTGAAGGGGTTAAAATGTTGCCTAAAGTATGTTCTAACTGTAGGGGGAGGGGGACTCACAGGGGGAGGAGACCGATGCGTGTTCCTCTGTACTGGGAACACACATCAGTCTCCTCACCGCTGACAGGAGGTGGATCTGTGTGTTTACACACACAGATCTACACTCCTGCCGTGATCAGCGGTAATCGTGGGTGCCCGGCGGCAATCGCGGCCGTCGGGCGCGTGCGCGGGATCGCGAGTGGTGCCACGGGCGCGTTGTGTTACGTGTCCAGTCTCATCGGCGAGGGGTTGCTACGGACGTAAATCCCCTATGGCCCGGTATTGATGTGGTTAATCGCTAAGAATCAAAATCGCAATTCTTTTCCCTTCCCGATCTTCAAAACAACATTTCATGATTCTTTTTTTAATAAGTGCAGAGATTTCTCACAGCTGAAAATCTGGATAGTATAAACAAATAAACATTTCTTCTTAGATCAAAGGAATGAACTTCTGCCTGTAGATGAAGGAAGTTTAACCACTTCAAGACTAAGGCCCCTTTCACACTTGTGCAACTTATCCTGCAAATTGGGCCTGCATGACAAGTCGTACCCCATGATTTCCAATGAGTACCATTCTTATCTGTGCGACTTCAAGATGGGGCAAAAGTAGTCCCGATCCGACTTTGATGCGAGTTGAGGTCCATAGACCTCAAGTTTACACAGGCATGCCTTGAAATCGTGGTAAAATTGTGCAACTTTGAAGTCACCTTAGAGTGAAAGGGGCCTAACTCTTTTTTATTTTATTTAAGGATAAGACACAGATACAAGCATAAAAAGCAACTTCACAGTACCGATATATTGCAATGAGCATATGAGATATAATGATCGTAAAAAAACGTTACAGGTGGGTAGGGATCACCGTTCAGTCAGCGTCTAACTACTCGCTGAAGTCTAATACAGGGTAATCATAAACGTCTGTGCTCATCACAGTTTTTTTCTATTATTGAGAGGAATGATAAGAAAGAGAGAAGAAGAGAAAGAAAGAAAGGAGAGAGAGAATGAAGAAGAGAATGAAAGACGAGAAATAGAGAGAGAGGGCCAGATTCTCGTAGATCCGCGCATATTTATGCAGGCGTAGCGCATCTCAGATGCACTACGCCGACGTAACGCGGAGAGGCAAGTAATTCACGGTGCAAATGCGTTCCAAGATGCGCCGGCGTAAAGGAAATTCATCGGCGTAAACTGCCGTAATTCCAAAGTAGGAGGGAAGTGGGCATGATCCATTCAAATGAAGCGTGACCCCACGCAAACGAACGCCGGGACGAACGGAGCATGCGCCGTGATGTGGATGCCCCTCTCTGCGCAAAACCACGCAGGGTGCAACCCCCTACGATTCGGCGGCCCATTGCATAAATAAAAGCGCCCACACATGCGCCAGTCCAGCGCAAAAGTCTCCCATTTTTTGTTTGGACTGGGAATACTTTTGCAGGACCATGTCTGCTACAGGGAAGGAGAGGAGGAAAAAAAATTCTCCCCAGAGGAGAGGGCTATAGTGATTGCTGCCATGGAGAAGTATGATTCGTGGCTCCATGGTGCAGAGAGTGGCAAAACCAGCAAGTTGCGGAGGGATGAGATCCTTATGAGGATAGCTTCCCAAGTGAATGCCCTTTCACATGAGGTCTGGACACCCCAGGACATCATGAAAAAAATGAACGACCTGCGGCGTCTGGTGAAGGGCAAGCTGGCTGCAATGAGTCGGCATGCCAGGGGCACTGGAGGGGGCCCACCCTGTACCATCCGCCTTACTGAGGAGGAGAAGGTGGTCGCCCTCTGCCTTCAGAGGGAGCAGGTGGAGGGAGTCGGGGGCTACGACTCTGTTGAGCCAGCCATGAGGACAGGTAAGTGTGTTTTATATACTATCTGGTGTGTAGCATGTGAGGGGGTGGAAGGGAACATGTGACAAGTGTGTGGGTTCACCAACATGTGCATCTTTTTTGTCATCCACAGATGTGCAGGAGGGAGCGGGGCCATCCGTTGCTGCCAGGGGCCATCCCGTAACATCCCCTGAGCATCCAGTCCCTCTGGCTGCCCCCCTGGAAAGACAAGTGGCCTTGTTGGAGGGAAGTGGGCACACCTCAACGGAGGAGGTGGTTGAGGAGGAGGTTGTCCAGCCTGACCAGGAGGTGTACCTTATTTTGGAGGAAGCACATGGGTTGCCCGGACCATCCCAAGCAACCACCCCATTCATCTCCAGCCCCTCAGTGTCCACCCCCAACCTCTCCAGTCCCTCCGATTCCATCCCCTCATCTCCGGCCCCTCAACATCCTCCCCATATGCTAGGTCCCCAGCCACTCCCAGGAAGGCGACTCGAAAGACGAGGGGTGTTCCCCAGGTCCTGCCAGAACAGCTGGCCAGGCAGCAGGACCAGCAAAATCGCCACCTGTCAGAGGTCGTTGGAGAGATGAAGTGCCTGGCCGACAGCCTGGCCTCCTCGGGTCCGTTAACGGACGCTATTCAGGACGTTGCTGTGAACAGCGCAGCAACGGTGACCAGCCTGGGGGAGCTGCAGGCGACCACCTCAGACCTTGTGGGGGAGGTCAAGTCCCTGCGTGTTGCTGTCCAGGACCAGACTGCTGTGCTCACCCGCATAGCGGTGGCCTTGGAGGACATACAGGCAGCCAGGGAGGGACATGGGGATGCTACTCCTCCACCTGATACCCCCCATTCCACCAGAGGCTGCCCCCAGTCAACTGCGGGCCATGCGCCTTGGCACCAGGCGGAGCCCACGCCAGGCCAAGTGATTTTTTGTTAACTTTGTTATTGCTCTGGTGAAGAGCGTTTTTTTCCCTTTACTGCACACGGTCAGTAGTGCAGGGAACAGTGTGAATGGTGTGTGAATGTGGGGGTGGCACTCCTGCCAGTAAGGGGTGTCACCCTCGACCGTTGGGGAGAAGTTATCCCCACGGCTGTGTGAATGACGTGTGAATGGACAGCGACATCATTGGGGCCTTGACGCTGGCGTTGCTGCTCCCAAGTCCTGTATGCTGGACTTGGGCTAATCCAATGTGGTGTGGATGTGGTGTGTGTGATCTAGGGACCACAGTGGTGTGCATGCGTGCATTGTCCGTGTGCCATGATGAATGTGTGTTTTTAACGGTCAAAGATACGTTCCACGAGGCACCCCCTGACTGCTGTTCCATCAGCAGACGGGGTCTCCTCTGGCAGGGGGGGGGGGCTGTCTGGTTGGGGGGTCAGGTCATCACGTAGGGCAATCTGCAGGCCCTTTCTCATGTAAAGTTGTGCAGCATGCAACATGCCCTGATGATCTGACACACAAAATTTGGGGAATACAACAGGGCCCCCCCGGACTTATCCAGGCATCGGAAACGGGACTTCAGGAGGCCAAATGTGCGCTCCACCACTGCTCAGGTTTTGATATGTGCTTCATTGTATCTTGTCTCTCCTCTGGTTTGGGGATGCCGGAATGGAGTCATGAGATGGGGCCCAAGTGCATATGCCGCATCACCTGGAAGGGAAAAGACAGGAGGAGGTTAGTCATGCACGTGCCCCTCGTGATATCTGCATCATGGGATCGGACAATCATGCCTGCCACCCATGTCACTCACCAACCAGCCAGCTGTCCCCATACACATTCTGTTCGAATTCTGTTGGGATGGGGCCTTGACGGTATATGTAGCTGTCATGGCTGGACCCGGGGTGTTTGGCACGGACGTGCCATATGAGGTATTTGGCATCAGCTATCACCTGTACGTTGATGGAATGCCAATGCTTCCGATTGCGATATATATGCTCTGTGGCACAGGGGGCCTGTAGTGCCACATGTGTGCAATCAATGGCCCCCCCGGTGCGTGAGAATCTGTCAATTCTGTAGAAATCCAGCATTGCCTTCTGCCGCAGATGCTCAGTGGTGGGTCTGATGATGCGGTGGGACATGTGTCTGAGGATTGCGGGGATAACCTGGTGCAGATATCTTCTCATGCTGGTTTGTGACATCCCAGCCACCACTCCACTTGTACGCTGGAATGATCCAGTGGCCAGGAAATGGAGTGTTGGCAGTACCTTGTCCAGTGGCTGCAGTGCTTTTATGAGGGGTAAGTTTAGGCCAGGCTTTCGTGCTATGCGCACCACGCGTAGCCTACGCCGAATGCGCGTAGTTTCAGGAATCGGCGCATCTCCCTCATTAGCATATTCACATGATAATTCAATGGGAGCTTAAGATGCGCACTGCGTAACTATGCGCCTACGCCGCGCTAGCTTAAAACATTTACGCCGCTCAGGAAAAGCCGATTTTCTGGCGTATATGGTTCTGTGGTTACGGGGCATAGATACGACGGCGCACATTTACAATTACGCCGCGCATATCCATTTACGCCGGCGTAACGTCTTTGAGAATCCGGCCCAGAGAGGGCGAGAGAGAGAAAAAAAAAAAAGGGAAAAAACCTAACCCTTTTCTGGCACTTGCTGCTTACAATCAATATTTATTGCTAGAAAACTACTCAGACCATAGAGAATAAAATGGTGGTTGTTGCAATACGTGCAGCGGTCTTTGAAACACAATAAAAAAACACACTTTAACCACTTAAGACCCGGACCATTATGCAGGTAAAGGACCTGGCCCTTTTTGCGATTCGGCACTACGTCGGTTTAACTGACAATTGCGCGGTCGTGCGACGTGTCTTACAAACAAAATTAAAGTCCTTTTTTCCCCACAAATAGAGATTTCTTTTGGTGGTATTTGATCACCTCTGCGGTTTTTATTTTTTGCGCTATAAACAAAAATAGAGCGACAATTTTGAAAAAATGCAATATTTTTTACCTTTTGCTATAATAAATATCCCCCAAAAATATGTAAAAAAAAATGTTTTTTCCTTAATTTAGGCCGATACGTATTCTTCTACATATTTTTGGTAAAAAAAAATCGAAATAAGCGTTTATTGATTGGTTTGCGCTAAAGTTGTAGCGTTTACAAAATAGGGGGTAGTTTTATGGCATTTTTATTAATAATACATTTTTTACTAGTAATGGCGGTGATCAGTGATTTTTTCGTGACTGCGACATTATGGCGGACAGATCGAACACTTTTGACACATTTTTGGGACCATTGTCATTTTCACAGCGAAAAGTGCTATAAAAATGCACTGATTACTGTGAAAATGACACTGGCAGTGAAGGGTTTAACCAGGAGGGGGCGCTGTAGGGGTTAAGTGTGTTAAGGGAGTGATTCTTACTGTGGGGGGGGGCGTGGCTGTGCGTGTGATGTCACTGATCGTCGTTCCCTAACACAGGGAACAGACGATCAATGACAACCACACTAGGAAGCACAGGGAGAGGTTTGTTTACATTCACCTCTCCCCATTCTTCCTCTCTGGGATCGCGGGACACCGGCGGCGATTGGGTCCACTGTTCCCGCAGGGACGGTCACGGAGGAGAGGACCGGGTTGTGAGAACGCCGCAGATAGCACGCTGCGCGACCCACGGCTGGGCTCTTAAAGGGAACGTACATGTATGCCCTTGTGCCCAGCCGTGCCATTTTGTCGATGTATATCGTCGTGCGGCTGTCCTCAAGTGGTTAATGAATAAAAAAAAAAAAAAAAAACGAAACAGTAAAGTTAGCCCAATGTTTTTGTGTAATGTGAAAGATGATGTTATGCCACGAGAATCGTGACATATGCTCTAATATATATATATGTATATTTATAAAAAATAAATAAAATAGATCAGGTCTGATCCAGGTCAGTATCGGGTTAGAGCTAGGGTCAAGGTCAGGGTCAAGTTCAGAGTCAAGGGTCAGGGTCCATGTATTTTGGTTAGGATTTCAAAAAAGCTTTTTTTTTTTTTTTTATTAGTTTCAGTGTTGTATGTTTTAGGTAGTATAAAAAAAAAAGAAGCTAAATTTGCACTATTGTTTCTGGTCCCTGCTATGGGTACGAACAACAAATAACATACACATATGTAGTATGGCTGTTATCATCAGGAGCAGAGGAATGTGTTTTTGGGTTTTTCTGGTAGGTTATGGTAATAGAAAGAAATATATAGCTAAATAAAAAAAAAAAAAATACATTCTTTTACTATTTTGGCCCAGTTTTTCTTTGATAAGAAAAAAAAAAAAAAAGCCAAGAGATATCCATTACCATTTATCACCAAATGAAAGACTAATTTTCACCAGCAGCTCTGGGTCTAAAACTAATGCCGTGTACACACGATCACTTTTTGTGATGAAAAAAACAACGTTTTCAAAAACGTCATTTAAAATCACCGTGTGTGGGCAAAACGTTGTTTTATGTCATCAAAAAAAACGACCAAAAAAAATTTTGAACATGCTTGAAATTTTTTGTGTCGTTTTTCAAAACGTTGTATTTTGTGTCATAAAAAGTGACCGTGTGTGGGCAAAACTATGTTGAAAACGACGTTTTTAAACCCGCGCATGCTCAGAAGCAAGTTATAAGACGGAGCTTCAATGGAACAGAGTGCCGTCGAACGTGTCTTACGTAACCGCGCTTTGCAAGAGCATTTTGGAAAAACGATGGTGTGTATGCAACGTCGTTTTGGAAAATTAAGTTCGAAAAACGTTGTTTTGTTTCATCACAAAAAGTGATCGTGTGTACGCGGCATAACGATCAGGAGCAGGGACATCCTGTTCTTGATCACATGATTGCTGTGATAGCCTGTGATTGGCTATCACAGTGATCAGCAACTTTACAGCTTGCCCTTGTACTCTATGGCCTCTTTCACATGGGATGGATATGTGATGATTGCTCCGCTGATCCCCGCTGACAGGGCGGTCCCCGCACACTGTGCAGGGACCACCCTGTCTTTTCTCCGCTCTCCCCTCCATCCGCAGACTGATGGAAAAATAGTAATGTTCATCCGCTGATAGCCGCTATCTCATAGGGGTCAATGTAGGTCCCTTTTTCATCCGTAAACGGATGGATGAAAAAACGGACATACGGTCCGCCCGTGTAAAAGAGCCCTATCTCTCCTTTTGAATGGAGAAAAGGTTACACTATTGTAAAATGTATGTAAAATAAATGAATATCTTAATTTTCGTTTCATATGAAATGTCTGGGCGTCTTATGGAGCAAATATTGATTGCATTTAATTGGCACTGGTAAGGCTGCATTTCATTGGCACTGGCGAGGCTGTATTTCACTGGCACTGGACAGGCTGCATTTCATTGGCACTGGTCGGGCTGCATTTAATTGGCACTTGTGAGACTGAATTTGATTGGCACTGGTCAGGCTGCGTTTCATTGGCACTGGTGAGGCTGCATTTCATTTGCACTGGTAAGGCTGCATTTTATTGGCACTGGTGAGGCTGCATGTATTTTTCCTTTTCATATGAAATGTCTGTGCATCTGAGGCTCTGTACACACGAGGAGACATGTCCGATGAAATCGGTCTATGGACCGTTTTCATCGGACATGTCTCCAGGGATATTTTGGTCTGATGTGTGTACACACCATCAGACCAAAATCCCTGCGGACAGAGAACGCGGTGACGTAGAAGACGTGCTCAAACACGGAAGTTCAATGCTTCCACGCATGCGTTGAATCAATTCGACACATGCACGGGATTTCGGTCCGATGGTTGGGTGTACTAACCATCGGACATGTCCGACGGACAGGTTTGCAGTGGACAAGTTTCTAAGCATGCTTAGAAACTTTTGTCCACTGGAAACCTGTCCGCTAGGCCGTACACACGATCGAACATGTCCGCTGAAACTGGTCTGCGGACCAGTTTCAGCGGACATGTCTCCTCGTGTGTACGCGGCCTTATGGAGTGAATATTGATTGCATTTAATTGGCACTGGTAAACCTGCATTACATTGGCACTGGTGCGGCTGCATTTCATTGGCATTAGTGAGGCTGCATTTCATTGGCACTGGTAATGTTGCATTTAATTGGCACTTGTGAGGCTGCATTTCATTGGCACTGGTCCGGCTGCATTTTATTGGCACTGGTAATGCTGCATTTAATTGGCACTTGTGAGGCTGCATTTCATTGGCACTGGTCAGGCTGCATTTCATTGGCACTGGTCCGGCTGCATTTTATTGGCACTGGTAAAGCTGCATTTTAATTGGCACTGGTCGGGCTGCATTTCATTGGCAGTAGTGAGGCTGCATTTCATTGGCACTGGTGAGGCTGCATTTTATTGGCACTGGTAAAGCTGCATTTAATTGGCACTTGCATTTCATGGGAACTGGTAAATATTTTAGTACACTATTTGGTTCAGAATATTTTTTTTCTTGTTTTCCTCCTCTAAAACCTAGGTGCGTCTTATGGTCTGGTGTGTCTTATGGAGCAAAACATATCGTACATACTGTGTATACATAAAAAAGAATCAGGATACAAAAGCTAGATCAGGGTTTGATCTACTTCAGTGTCAGGGTTAGGGTCAAAGGTCATGGTCAAGTTCAGTGTGTTTTAGTTAGGATAAGAAAAAAAAAAGCACCGCTGTTTCAGAACCCTTGTGTGGGTACAATACATGTGGTATTGCTGTGATCAGGAGTAGAAGAATTTATGGTAATGGTAAGAAATAAACAGTTACAATTCAAAATTGACTTTAATTTACTATTTTGGGTCAGTTTTTCTTTGATAATAAAATAAAATCAGGAGATATCCATCACCACTTACCACCAAATAAAGGACAAATTTATCATGAAAAAAGGTATAATCCACCTGGACACACTAAGTAGTCGCAAAGATATTTACAGCTTTACTGACACGTGCCAAAGTTGCCAAACTAGTTTCTGGCATTAAGATTTGTTGTACCTTCATCACTATGGGGTTAAGATAAGTGACAAATAAAAGCCTATCTTTTACTCTTAAGCCTTGTACACACGATCGGATTTTCAGCGGACAAAGCGTAGGACTTTTGTCCGCAGGAACTTGTCTTGCATACAAATGGTACACAATTGTCAACCAACAAACAGGAACGTAGTGACATACTACGTGTTTTTTCAGCTCTTTAGCGCCACCCTTTGGGCACCTCCTGCTAATGTTTTGTTTGGTGAGCATTGCTTCTGAGCATGCGTGTTTGTACTTTGGACGATTGGAAAATCCGATAACACACAATTGTTGTCAGAAAATTTGAAAGCATGCTATCCAACATTTGTCTGCGGAAAATCCGACAACAATTGTCCAATGGAGCATGAAAATGGTCGGATTTTCCTTCAACAGCCTGTCATCACACTATTCCCGTTGGAAAATCCGACAATAATTGTCCGATGGAGCATACAAATGGTCGGATTTTCCGACAACAAACAATCCGATCGTGTGTACGAGGCTTTAGGCTGGGTTCACACTGCCGCACAGCAGGGGTCCGGTGCGTCCCTGTTTACTGTTTCAGGTCCAAATTCCGTCCGAATATTTGGCTGAATTCAGACCTGAAATGGACCAGAAGACGCACAGGACTCCTGTGCAATTTGCACTGGAGCTACTCCGGAGATGTGTGAATCGTCTCCATAGGGAGCCAATCACAATCTCCTGACATGCGAATTGGATGCGGTAAAATTCACATCCAATTCACAGTGATGTGAACCCAGCCTTAGATTGTGTAAGTAAAGGTTTAAGACTCGCTCAGGATTTTCCTGCTATCTGTGCCCCCACTGCTGGACAGGAGGTCTAACTGAGTAGCAGTAAATATTTAGGCTGTCAGCAGATTGACCTCTAGTGGCTCTGATTTTAGGCACAGTGCCTAAAAAAAAAGCGCAACTGAGCATGTGTGGAGCAGGGTGAGAGTACAGTGGAACCCCGGATTGCGAGTAACGCGGTTAATGGGCATTACGCAATACGAGCAATTTAAAAAAAAAATCCTGACTCGGGTTGCAAGTGTTGTCTCGCAACACAAGCAAGATTCAAGCCTCTGCGGTGTGCAGTACCGCATATGGCCAGAGGTACGGGGGCAGTGACTATCGGAGCCGCTCGGAAATACTCTGAAATACTCGAAAACACTTGGAAATATGTTCCAGACTGTTTCAGAGCCTTTCTAGGGGTTTCTGAGGTAACTCAAGCGGTCTCCAAATATTTACGAGTCTCTCCGGTGCCCCCCCCACCTCTGGCCACATGAGGTATTGCATGCAATAGAAGTCAATGTGGAACAAATTATCTTCATTTCCATTGACTTCTATGGGGAAACTCGCTTTGTTATAAGAGTGCTTTGGATTAAAAACATTCTCCTGAAACGGATTATGCTCATAATCCAAGGTACCACTGTATATTTCAGGATTGTAAACAGTATAGCACTCTTATTTTTAATGTGTTACATGGGGCCAGCTTTAAGTGATCTAGCAGAACTAGAGTTCCACTTTAACTCATCTGAACATACCACAAAAAGGTACATACAGCATTTTGGACAGTGCATAGCAATGCACCTTAGTGTATTGCAGTGTATTGTAGTGCATGTACACTGAGAAGATGTGCTGGGGTTCCATTCAAACGGAAGTAAATATAAACATGTGACATTCAAGGTTGCTGCTCTAAAGGTGCATGTGAACAGGAGCGCTACCAGTGGCGGCCCGTCCATAGGGGGCGCCCGGGAGCCGCCCCCCCTCTTGTAGTCAGAAAAAAAAGGGGGCCCTTTAAGATTTTTACTTTTCCTTAAAATGTCGTTTCTACTATTCATCCATAGAGGGCGCTGCCCCCTCTGGCTCTCGCACACCACTGTATAAACATCCATTCATGCTTGCTTGTTATTGTTTCCACCAGCTCCCGCTGGTCTATTCAGGTAGCCGGACATTGAGCGCCGACCACCTGAATAACGGCCACTGGTTGGCTGTGGGAAGTGCCTATCAGAGCCAGCTTTCCGAGTACAGCCCTATGGTCTCAGATGCTTTATCCAGGGAACGTACGGGGTGCGTTCCTTGGATACGTTTTGACGGCCGTCTTAGCCAATAAGGTCACCGGTTCTGGTTATCGGTAACCTGATTGGCTGAAGCGCCATCGAGGGCGGGAGAAGACATCGAGGGACGAAGGAGTAAGGTAAGTGCATTTTACAGGGCACAGTGACTGCGTTTGATGGCATGGCACAGTGGTGCGAATTGATGGCACAGTGGTTGCGTTTGATGGCATGGCACAGTGGCTGCATTTGATGGCATGACACAGTGGTGACAATTGATGGCACAGTGGCTGCGTTTGATGGGCACAGTGAGGCTGTAATTTTTTTCTTTTTTTTGCGCTCCCGCAAAAATTTTGAGCACCAGCCCCCACTGAGCACTACCATACACTTTACTAATACATCACCAAATAAATCATTAAAAAAAACTCATATCAAATATAAAAACACAATATATAAAGTCCATAAATACGAGTGAACAAATAAATAAATATATAAAGTTCAGGTGAATCCAAGGAGGTTTCCCCAGTGCTAATTCAACTTAAAGGGGTTGTAAACCTTTGTTTTTTTTTCACCTTAACGCATCCTATGCATTAAGGTGAAAAAACACCTTCCAGTGTTCTCCCCCACCCCCCTGTTTTACTTACCTCAGCTCTGAATTTTCGTGGTCTCGGCTCTTCATAGGATAGATTAATAGCGCAGCCATTGGCTCCCGCTGCTGTTGATCAAATCCAATGACGTGGGCGCTGGGGGGCGGGCCGGGTCATAAACTCGGCGGCTATGGACTCCAAGTGTATAACACAGGAGCGCGCCAACAAGGTAACCCCCTCGTGAAAGAGCTTCCCGGAGGGGGTTATCTAATGCGCTGTCAGAGCCGCGTGTCACCCCAGAACAGATGGATCGGGGCCACTCTGTGCAAAACAAACTGCACAGTGAGGTAAGTATGACCAGTTTGTTATTTAAAAAAAAAAACTGAACCTTTAATGTCACTTTAATCATATGTGCAGTATAAAGTGCCAAGTGCCAAGACAAACATCAGTGCAACATTCGTGCTCCCCTCTGTGTGCCCTCTCTCTCACCAGAGATCCTGAACTCCCATAACAGAAGTCGGATGTGCTTTAAAGAGGATGGCTGGGCTTTGTAGTCCCACTGGCTGTATCACTGCGGCTTGCGTTGTTCTAACTCAGCCATCAGAAATCCTGGAACCCCATTGAGAAGTGTGCAAACGTTATGAGGACTGCTGGACTCTGTGGTCCCACATGCTGTAACTCCAGCTACAAAAGGAGTTGTCCTCAACGATGCCTCGTAAGCTATGTCAGTTAGGGTGTATATGCTACACTCACTTGTTACCCATAGACAATGAAAGTATACATGTGGGGTACTCAAAAGAATTAACATCTATACTCACCTCTATGCCTACGCCCCCCAACACCTCTAAGCATGACTGTTGATCCCCCAGTTCTCTGGTCCGCTCTGAGTAGAAAACAGTGACTGTGACCACCCTCTACTCTGCCCCTCCAGTGCTCACTGGAGCACCAAGCAGGAAATGGGGCAGGAGTAGCTGTCCCTGGCTCTCAGCAGCGCTTTCAGTCTCAGATCACTTCAAGGCTAAATAGGTTTTAAATTGCCCAGTGTTTGACTCCATCCGTCTAATGCCGCGTGCACACGACCGTTTTTCATGACGTGAAATATATATATTTTTTTATGGCATTGAGCTCCAGAGCATTTTTCATGACGTGAAAAATGGGCATTAAAAATTTGTTTTCACTTTCTGAAAAATGGTCGCGTGTAGGCTTTAACGATGTGAAAACAACGTGCATGCTCAGAAGCAAGTTATGATACGGGAGCGCTCGTTCTGGTAAAACTAACGTTCCTAATGGAGATAGCACATTCGTCACGCTGTAACAGACTGAAAAGCACTAAAGCCCCATACACACGGTCAGACTTTTGGCCAACCAACTTCAAAATCTGCAACTTTTCAAATTTGTCTGATTGTGTGTACGCTCCATCCGACCAACTTTTTCAGGTTTCATCCGACAAAAAGTTGGGTCTGCGAACGGACCAACTTTTCGGCAACAAAAGTCCGATGGTGCTTTGTGTGACCGTGTGTACAGCAATCCAACCAACTTTTGTACAAAGTGCAAATACGCATGCTCAGAACCAATGTTAAAATCAACCAACAATAGCAGAAGTTAACCAAAGGGTGGCGGTAAAGAGCAGAAAAGAGCAGAAAAACCATGTGATGATGGGAAGGTTTTAGAAAAGTTTGCAGAAAAGTCTGACTCTGTGTATGCTATGGGTGTGACCGGACAAATCAATTAGGACAAAAATCCAAGGGAAATTTTGTTGGATGTCCTACCGTGTGTACGGGCCTTAAGACTGAAAAGCGCAAATCGTCTCTCACCAAACTTTTACTAACAAGAAATCAGCAAAAGCAGCCCCAAGGGTGGCGCCATCCGAATGGAACTTCTCCTTTATAGTGCCATCGCACGTGTTGTACGTCACCGCGCTTTGCTCGAGCATTTTTTTTTTCACGATCGTGTGTAGGCAAGGCAGGCTTGACAAGAATCAGGTTGAAAAAAACATTGGGCCAGATTCAGGTACACGTAAATTTGCGCAGCGTATTCTAAATACTCTACGCTGCCGTATTTTACCAGGCTCTACATCGAATTCTGGTAGATTTTTGCCCGTACGATACGGCGGCGTAGTCTATTTCTCGCCGCGTAATCGAAATACGCGATTAGGGGGCCTGAAGCATTTAAATGAGGCGCGTCCCCGCAGCGATCGAACTGCACATGCTCCGTTCATAAATTTCCCGCCGTGCATTGTGCGAAATCACGTCGTTACGTCATTTTTTTTTTTTGAGTAGCGTCGTTTACGAACATTCCTATTCCCGGACGACTTACGTAAAAAATAAAAACAAACGTTGAAATTCGACGCGGGAACGACGGCCATACTTAACATGGGCTGTCTAATATTATACCAGCAAAAAGCTGGTATAGTGTTACGCAAAAAAAAGATGACTAAAGATGCTGTAAGAGATTGTGATTGAAGATCGCAATTTCGGGGATCGCCGGCAAAAGCTCATTAGCATACCCCGACGTGGAAAACGACGGGAAGTCCACCCAGTGGCCGCAATTTTATTGCAGCGTAGATCCGAAGGCGTACGAACACGTAATCCAGTCGAATTGAAGCCCGCAGCCATCTATTCATTGTTTGAGGTTTCCGACTAGCTAGAAAACGCCCGTAATTTGAAAGTACTCCAGTCTAACACCAGTTAGACAGGAGTTACGGCTCTCTGAATCTGGCCCATTGTTTTTTCTAGACCACTAAAAATGGTCGTGTGTACGCGGCATCATTCTCAATCCTGACCTGTTTTCCAGTACCAACAATAAAAGGTATCCCCACACCATGGCTAACTGTGGGGATGTTTTTTCCCAGTGTAATGAGTAATATTGGCTTTCTACCTCACATAAAGTATATTTTTCACTCAGGACAGAAAGTTCAGTTTGGTCTCATCAGGCCAGAAACTTGTTTTCCTTATTTGCTGTCTGTCTCATATGCTTTTTGGCAAAACTTGAAACAGAATTTGATATGGGTATTTTCAGCAATATGTTTCTTCTTGTCACTCTTCCATGAAGCTCTGCTTTGTGGAGAATCTGGTTTATAGCTGTCCTTTTTTTTTTACCATTGCTGGGGATCTCTACAACTACTTCACATTTACCATCTTTGTTGTTTTATGACTATTAATTACCTGGATGTTTGAGGTGTACGGCAATTTGAGAAATTGATCAGCAATGCCAGCCTCCAAATTTATTCAGTAAAAGTTTCATAGGATAGATGGTTTCTTTAACTCAACCTGCAAAACATACCACATAAAATAAAGCAAAGTCTTTATAACCATTGCTACACTGCTTTTAACTGCTTGCTGACCAGCGGGCAACGATATACGTAATGGCACGGCTGCGCAAATAGGCGTTCCTGTACGTCCCCTTTAAATCACGAGATAGTGGGCCACGTGAGCCGCGTCAGTGTGCCTGCAGGTCCCGTGGACTCAGTGTCCACCGGTGGCCCACGATCGTGACATGGAGAAGCAGAACGTGGAGATGCCTATGTTAACAAGGCATTTTCCTTCTTCTGCCTAGCAACATGACAGGGATCTACTGCTCCCAGTGATCGGGAGCAGTCATTTCTTTCATGTTCTAGTGAGCCCCCCCTACAGTTAGAACACAGTGAGGGAACACACTTAACCCATCGATCGCCCCCTAGTGTTTAACCCCTTCCCTGCCAATGTCATTTACACAGTAATTAATCCAAGAGTTTAACCGTTTCGGTAAGATGAGCAACTTTAAAGTAAATTATGACAAGACAGAAGCTCTGAATATTACACTACCAAGTAAGGATATTGACATTTTGCAAAAAAAAAAAAATTTCCTTTAATCACTTAAGACCCGGACCTTTAGGCAGCTAAAGGACCGGGCCAGGTTTTGCGATTCGGCACTGCGTCGCTTTAACAGACAATTGTGCGGTCGTGCGACGTGGCTTCCAAACAAAATTGGCGTCCTTTTTTCCCCCAAAAATAGAGCTTTCTTTTGGTGGTATTTGATCACCTCTGCGTTTTTTTTTTTGCGCTATAAACATAAATAGAGCGACAATTTTGAAAAAAAAAATATTTTGTACTTTTTGCCCCCAAAAATATATATATACATATATATATATATATATATATATATATATATATATATAAAAAAGGTTTCCACAGTTTAGGCCGATACGTATTCTTCTACCTATTTTTGGTAAAAAAAAAAAATCGCAATAAGCGTTTATCGGTTGGTTTGCGCAAAATTTATAGCGTTTACAAAATAGGGGATAGTTATATTGCATTTTTATAAAAAAAAATGTTTACTACTAATAGCGGCGATCAGCGATTTTTTTTGTGACTGCGACATTCTGGTGGACACTTTGGACAATTTTTACTCATTTTTGGGACCATTGTCATTTAAAATGCATTGTTTATTGTGAAAATGACAATTCCAGTTTGGGAGTTAACCACAAGGTGGCGCTGAAGGGGTTTGTGTGACCTAATGTGTGTTTACAACTGTAGGGGGGTGTGGCTGTAGGTGTGATGTCATCGATTGTGTATCCCTATAAAAGGGATCACACAATCGATGACGCCGCCACAGTTAAGAACGGGGAAGCCATGTTTACACACGGCTCTCCCCATTCTTCAGCTCCGGGGACCGATCGCAGGACTCCAGCGGCGATCAGGTCCGCGGGTCCCGCAGTCCCGGTCACAGAGCTTCGGACCGGGTCGCGGGAGCGCGCCGCAGGCGCCTGCGACCCACGGCTGGGCACTAGCACAGGACGTACCTGTACGTGCATGTGCCCAGCCGTGCCATTCTGCCGACGGAAATTTGCAGGAGGCGGTCCTTAAGTGGTTAAATGGCAGAGGGTAGCTATTAAGTACTTGGGAACATATATTCCTAAGAACTTAACAAAACTTCAAGAACTAAATTACTTACCAATAATACAAAAAATAATTAGGATGCTCCAAAAATACGATTTTCTCCTGGATTGGAAGGATTAACATTATAAAAATGGATATGCTTCCGAAACTTTTATATAAACTTTTATACTTTTATATATTTCAAACAATTCCAATATATTTTCCAACTAACTTAATACATCAACTCCGGAGAGCAATCAGGACATTCATATGGGCACACAAAATACCTTGAATCAGAAGAGATATACTGATCAGGGCCAAAAAAAAAAATGGAGGTCTAGCACTCCCATACTTTTCACTATATCTATGGTCGGTATTCATGGGGATATAGTGGACTGGTTTCACAGTGCATATATCAAACAATGGGTGAAATTAGAGGAGGATGTCACTACAATGGATACATCGTAATCTACGACCCTCCATGAGAGAAAAAAGGCAGATGCTGATATCCTCCACATTAAAGGCATGGGACGCAATGTTAAAAAATTAGAAATGGTCCACACAGATTGGGCCAATAACACCTGTTTGGAAACCATGGCCCAGATTCACAGAGCGAAACAGGAGATGCGCGGCGTAAGTCTAAATGTGCGTGTGCGTTTCGATGCATGGCATCCCCAAAACGAGATACGCAAGAAATCTACTTTTTTTTGTCCAGCGTAATTTCGTTAGACAGGCGCATCCGTCCGCGCAAAGCTGCGCTAGACAGACCATTGATTTGCTAGTTAAATATGCTAATGAGGGAGTTACGGGGATGCACAAAAGAACGTTGGTGCAGCGCAGGCTACGCGCTGTGCGCAACAGCAAAATGTCCTGTCTAAAATTAGACCATATAAAAGCTGGTCTAAAATTTGAAAAATCGTCTACATGTCAGATAAAGCAACACGGTTAGTGAGGAGCTGAGCAGTCACACGTGTTGCCCAACAAACTGTATGCCAACATGCCAGTGGCATCCATGCTCATAGCTATACTACTGACTTTAGATGAGCAAAGAAGGAGGAGGGCACTGAGGAGGGCACTGAGGAGGGCACGGGAGATGTTTTTTTTTGTTTTTTTTTTACTTTTTATTTGCTTATATAAACTTTACTATTTAATCTAATCTAATACAATATTCTTATCTGATACAAGCCCCTCACTCTTCACTCTTCACGGGAGAGGATATATCACACACGCATAGACATCTATAGCATGAGTGATTCTGAGGTGTGTCGCATCTTCAGATTCACCCCTCATGCCATCATGGAATTAACCACAACCTTGCAGGAGGACATCAGCAGCCCAACACATGACACTACCCATGACACCCATGACAGCTACATATACAATCATAGCCCCATCCCCACAGATTTCGAACAGAACATGTATGAGGACAGCTGGCTGGTTGGTGAGTGACATGGGTGGCAGGCATGACTGTCCCCCCCCATGATGCACACATCACAAGGGGCACATGCACTACTAACATCCTCCTGTCTTTTCCCTTCAAGGTGACTCTGCATATGCACTGGTACCCCATCTCATGACCCCATCTCATGCCAGCTCACATTATGCATCTTTGCACGTTAAACACACACATTAATCAAGGCACAATGAGAATGCATGCATGCACACCACTGTGGTCCCTAGCACACACACCCCACATCCTCATGAAATTGGATTGGCACAAGCCCGCAATGCAGGACTTGTGAGCAGCAACGCCACGCCAAGGCTCCAATTATGTCACTGTACATTCATACACCATTCACACGGACCTGGGGAACCCTTCTCCACCAAAATTGAGGGTGACACCCCTTTTCCGGCAGGAATGTCACCCCCATATTCAAACAGCATTCACAACACACAAAAAAAAAATGACCAGCAAAATCAAAAATATTCCAGCAAAAAACAAAAAGGAACAAAAAAAAGGGGATCACTTCTCCACCACAAATGAGGGTGACACCCCTTTTCTGGCAGGAATGTCACCCCCACATTCCCAAATCATACACAAACAGAACCGAAAAAAAAAAAAAGCCCAGCAAAAATATAATTAAAAAAAAAAAAACAACAAAGAAAACACATAAAAGACAAAAATCACTCTGCAAAACAGTCCCCAAAGATCTCAACGACACTGTCCATACAATGTATGGACAGAAGATCAGTGACTTCCCCTAGTGAGGCCACCCCCCCCCCATACAGTTAGAACACACCAGGACCACACTTAACCCCTTCCCTGCCCCCTAGTGTTAACCCCTTCACTGCCAATGGCATTTTTATAGTAATACAATGCATTTTTATAGCATTGATCGCTATAAAAATGCCAATGGTCCCAAAAATGTGTCAAAAGTGTCCGATGTGTCCACCATAATATCGCAGTACCGAAAAAAAAACGCTGATCGCCGCCATTACTAGTAAAAAAAAATAATAATAAAAATGCCATAAAACGACCCCCTTTTTTGTAAACGCTATAAATTTTCCGCAAATCAATTAATAAACGCTAATTGCGATTTTTTTTAACAAAAAATATGTAGAAGAATACGTATCGCCCTAAACTGAGGAAAAATAATGTTTTTTTATATCTTTTTTGGGATTTTTATTATAGCAAAATGTAAAAAATATTGAATTGTTTTCAAAATAGTCGCTCTATTTTTGTTTATAGCGCAAAAAATAAAAACCGCAGAGATGATCAAATACCACCAAAAGAAAGCTATATTTGTGGGAAAAAAAGGACGCCAATTTTGTTTGGGAGCCACGTCGCACGACCGCGCAATTGTCAGTTAAAGCGACGCAGTGCCGAATCACAAAAAGTGCTCTGGTCTTTGGACAGCAATATGGTCCGGGGCTAAAGTGGTTAAAGAACAAACTTTAAAGACATGGCAGCAATGGGTAGAGTTTAGAGCCTCTACACTAATATCAACATACATGTAGAGTTTCATGTCAGGGAACTCCCCCTCATTTTCCCTTCTACCCCCCCCCCCCCTTTTTGTGTGTGTTGTGTAGTAATTATGTTAGGATATAGGGAATTACGAGTGCAGGATATGTATTGGTATGGATGAGATAAATTATAAGGGGATTTTTTTTATTAGCGGTTATGTAACTAGATAAGACTAGATCTATACATGTATTAAAATGATAAATGGGTGGGTAATGGATAATGTTAGATATTGTAATATTTATATTGTATTGTGTAAAATGAAAAACGTATAAATAAAGATTATAAACATTTACACAGTAATCAGTGCATTTTTATAGCACTGTTCACTGTATAAATGTCACTGGTCCCAAAATAGTGTCAAAAGTGTCTAATGTGTCTACCGCAATGTCGTAGTCACAATAAAAATCGCAGATCTTATTAGGCGCGTCCCCGCGGCGATCGAACTGCGCATGCTCTGTTCTGAAATTTCCCGCCGTGCATTGCGCGAAATTACGTCGTTACGACAGTTTTTTTTTTAGTAGCGTCGTTTACGTACATTCCTATTCCCGGACGACTTACGCAAAAAAATTCAAATAAATTTGAAACTCGACGCGGGAACGACGGCCATACTTAACATGGGCCGTCTAACTATAGACCAGCTAATAGCTGGAATAACTTTACACAGCAAAAAGATGACTACAGATGCCGTAAGAGATTGCGAAGGACGATCGTAACTTCGTGGATCGTCGGAAAAAGCTAATTTGCATACCCCGACGCGTAAAACAACAGGAACTTCACTCAGTGGCCGCAAAATTATTGCAGCGTAGATCCGAAGGCGTACGAACATGTAAGCCAGTCGGATTGAAGCCCGAAGCCGTCGTATCATGGTTTGAGGATTCAAACTAATGATACGACGCGCGTAATTTGAAAGTATTTGAAAGTATGTAGAAGAATAGATATCGGCCTAAACTGAGGAAGAAATTTGTTTTTTTACATATATATTTGGGGGGGGGGGGGATATTTATTATAGGAAAAAGTAAAACACATTGCTTTTTTTTTCAAAATGTTAACATTTTAGCTTTTTTTGTTTATAGTGCAAAAAATAAAAACCTGAGAGGTGATCAAATACCACCAAAAGAAAGCTCTTTTTTTTTGAGAAAATGAACGTCAATTTTGTTTGGATGCAACGTCGCATGACTGTGCAATTATCAGTTAAAACTACATAGTGCCGTATCGCAAAAAGTGCTCTGGTCAGGAAAGGGGTAAATCATTTCCGGGGCTGAAGTGGTTAAGCTTTAACAGCTACTCCTTGAGATAACTTTATTTTCATGCACTCTGGTGTCCCCATAAACGTATTTTGGGAATTATAGATAATGGGCTTTAACTCTACAGGGGTCCCGTACATAGAGTGGGTACCAAGATACCACTCAGATACCAAGGGCAGAGACTCAGGTTCTGATCGGCAGATAATTATTCAGCAGCAGACCAAGCACAACAACTTGTAGCGATGAACATGGGGCTTTATATTTGTGAGGAGCAGTAAAATTGCTAATGTCAAAGTAAAAAGATTTATTGTGGCCAGGCTTTAGTGCTGCATGATATGAAACAGCCTAACTGAACTCATGGCTGTACTTATGACTTGAGTGGAAAAATGTTAGGGCATGACATGCTTGCTGATCAGTTTGTAGAATGGAGATTTTTTTTTTGAACATTGAACCAAATATAAAATTAGTAAACGGCCAAGTTCCATAATTGCTACGCACACAAGGAACAGATAAGCACTAGAATAATTATACAGTTGAGCTGAGCTGCAACAGCTAGAAATAGTAAAATGCAATGTGCAAAAAAAGAAGCAATAGCAAGGAAAGTGCAAAACAAGAAAACAACAGAAAGGGGTCTTCATAACATTGAAAATGTATTGGTGACCTTGCATTTTCTTTGTATCTTTTGTTTGATTGGAAGAAATCGTTTTCAAATTGGGGAGACTGACTACAATTTTCATCATAATTTATGGTACATATTGTACTTATTTTTTACTGAGCGACTGGTTTGCTATTGATGTTTTTTACACAGGATATTTTACTATTTTTGGTTACCATGCTTTACCTTGATGCAATTATTCTGCTGTATATTAACCTCCCTGGCGGTATGATTCTTTCAGATTTTAGGTGCTGAAAGCGGGAACCATTATTTGCAAGATAATTTGGCGTTTTATATTGTAGGTCTGTAATTCTTAGGAATAACTCACCTAAATCTGACCAAACAAGATTCTAATAGGCATCCCGGGTATGTTTTTTTTTTTTTTTTTAAATAAAAAATTATAATATAATAAATAATTATAAATAATTATAACAAATAATAATATAATTATAGTAAAACATTTTCAATAATGTAATCAAATCAAAATCACAAAAATTTGCTCAGTTGCAGAATTTTCGCTGTCATTTTTTTTTATGACGAATTTCCCCACAAATCGCTATCGCTAAATTCTGCAAGTGATTCTGATTTATTATCGCTGTTTTTTAGCTGCTCTAAAACAATTTTTGACATAAAGGGACACTTTTGGTTGCTATGGGCAATCTACAGTTTGCAGGGAGAAAGAACCGTTTTTATTATATAAAAGAACATGTAGGGCACTGGGCAGACCACTAGGGACAAGGGGTGTGTGTATTTTTTACATACAGCACTGTAATCTATAAGATTACAGTGTACCGTATGTATAGTGTTTGTTTACATTTTTGAATATGGCGCCGTTTCTCCGCCCCCGTGCGTTGTAACGTCGCAGGGAACGGAGATCGGCGGCACACGGGGACACTGTGTGAATCGAGCGAGCACTCGCTCGCTCACACAGCGTGGATGCATCGCTGGATCCAGGAACAAGGTAAGTAAACCAAGCCTGTGGATTCAGCGAGGCGAGCCCGAGTCTGACTCGGGGTTACCGATCGCAGCATGAAAATTTAACCCCGAATCAGACTCGGTAATACCGCCAGGGGGGTTAAAGTGGAACATTAGTCAGAAAATTAAGTCCTGCTAGATCACTTCAGGCTGGCCCCTTTTGCAAATATAGTTATGTTAAACATTAAAAATAAGTGCCTATTCTGTTTAACCACTTCAGCCCCGGACTATATTGCTAGTCAAAGAGCAGCCCACTTTTTGCGATTCGGCACTGCTTTGCTTTAACTAACAATTGCGTGGTTGTGCGACGTGGCTCCCAAACAAAATTGACATCGCTTTTCTCCCCACAAATAGAGCTTTCTTTTGGTGCTATTTGATCACCTCTGCGGTTTTTAGTTTTTGCGCTATAAACAAAAATAGAAAAAAGAAAGTTTGGTCAGCGGGACTTTAAATGAGGCCAATCACCATGCGAAGTAAGCATATAAGGTATACAGTATTGCTTAATTGGGTTCCAACACAAAAGGGGGGAGTTAATTGAGGACTTGTAATGAGAGGTGTATAACAAAGAACAGTCTTAGCAAAGAGCAATTTATTATGCCTTATGCTACAAATTACATATGCATAATAACATCATGGTACTTGGCATATCGTGGAGTAAGGACAAGTCCTGCACAACATGAACCACTGGAGGGGCTTGATAGTATAATGAGAATCTAGGAGTAAAACAGTATAAAAAACATAAAATCATCTGTATGAACATCATGCATCTATGTATGCCCGACGCGTTTCGTTGGGATATACCAACTCTTCAGGGGCGAATGCAATGGTGATCTATAAAGAGACATAACCATATGGTATTATTTTGTAGTAGAATAATATAAATATACAGAGCAAGAAAAATAACCCCATAAATACTCACGTCAACTGTATAGACTGTGCCCACATCTTTTTTTTTTACTAGTAATGGCAGCGATCTGCGATTTTTAACGGTACATTTTTGGGACCATTGGCATTTTTATAGCGATCAGTGCTATAAAAATGCATTGATTACTATAAAAATGCAATTGGCAGGGAAGGGGTTAACACTAGGGGGTGAGGAAGGGGTTAAGTATGTTCCCTGGGTGTGTTCTAACTGAAGGGGGGGTGGACTGACATGGGGAAATTACAGATCGCTGTTCATGCATTGTATGAACAGACGATAGGTCATTTCCCCCCCTGACAGGACCAGGAGCTGTGTGTTTACACATACAGCTCCCTGTTCTCGCTCTGTAACGAGCGATCACGGGTGCTCGGCGGTGATTGCGACAGCCGGGCACGCGTGGCGGGATCAGGGGTTGAACGCACGTGCTGAATTCGTAGATGCCGATCTGCTGGCAGCCTTAAAACTGAATTAAGACACTTCTCTATTTTACAGTCAAGGAATCTCCTGTTTGATCTGCAACTGCCATGATGCTGCATATGTGATCGGGTATGACACCAGCCATTTGTAGGTTTGACAGTTTGGTTGAGGACCCAAGCAAGCATGTGGAAGTTAGCAATCCCAGAATTCCAGGAATGTAACTGTTTTTTGAAACTGTTAAATCAATACGTTTAGTTCCTCTTTATGATTTACTGCTGCTCACGTGCTCTGGGCTTCAGCAAAATGGTATCCTCCAGCAAGAAGAGACAGTAGCAATGCTGGATGCAGCTTACAGCACATGCTAATTTTGGTAGGATAATTACTAATGTAGAATGTATGTTCCTTGCTAAAGTACATTATTTTTTATCAAGTTGTTATGGGCTTCTTTGTACCGGTGAAACTCTAAAAATTTGAATATTGTGCAAAAGTTAATTTATTTCACTAATGCAACTTAAAAGGTAAAACTAATATGAGATAGACTCATTGCATGCAAAGTAGGGTTGTCCCGACACCACTTTTTTAGGACCGAGTACAAGTACCGATACTTTTTTTCAAGTACTCGCCGATACCGAATACCGATACTTTTTTTTAAATGTGTCCCCAAATGCAGCCATGTCCCCCCACAAATGCAGCCATGTCCCCCCACAAATGCAGCCATGTCCCCCCACATATGCAGCCATGTCCCCCCACATATGCAGCCATGTCCCCCATATATCCAGCCATGTCCCCCCACATATGCAGCCATGTCCCCCATATATCCAGCCATGTCCCCCACATATGTAGCCATGTCCCCCATATATGCAGCCATGTCCCCCATATATCCAGCCATGTCCCCCATATATCCAGCCATGTCCCCCCATATATCCAGCCTTGTCCCCCATATATCCAGCCATGTCCCCCATACTGTATATCCAGCCATGTCCCCCCCATACCTAGATGCCGCCGCCGCATGGTTAATCATTGTGCGGGGAACATCACAGCTTTCATTTGAATAGATGTAGTGTTCCCCCGCTGCGCCACGTATAGACACTCCCCCTTGCTAGGGATACGACAGATCACCCGTCCAATCCCGAGCAAGGGGGAGTGTCTATACGCGGCACGGCGGGAAACACTGCAGCTATTCAAATGAAAGCTGTAATGTTCCCAACACGGTGTTTAACCAGGCGGCGGCGTTGTTGCGGTATGCGGCGGCAGCGGATTTCGTTGCGGCAGCGGAGTACTCCCGCAAATGCTCAGTATCGGTCCCGATACTGATACTGGTATCGGGACAGCCCTATGGCAAAGCAAGATAGTCCAAGCCGTGATTTGTCATAATTGTGATGATTATGGCTTACAGCTCATGAAAACCCCAAATCCACAATCTCAGAAAATTGTAATATTACATGCAATCAAAAAAAACAGGATTATACATAGAACAATATCAGACCTCTGAAAAGTATAACATGCATATGTACTCAGTACTTGGTTTGGGCCCCTTTTGCAGCAATTACTGCCTCAATGTAAGAGCTGTGAAAATGTAAAACAGACTCCCTCCAGAGGTGGTTCTGGTCAGCTCAGTAGATTGCTTTGAGAAAGGTCTTGATACTTTCCTAAATGTACATAATATAACTGAGTACTAAGATTTGTAGATAAAGTTGATCCGGGGAAAATCCGATTGCCTCTCGGGGGATCAGGAAGGAATTTTTTCCCCTGCTGTAGCAAATTGGACCATGCTCTGCTGTTTGTTTTTTTTGCCTTCCTCTGGATCAACTGTGGGTATAGAGTTGGGTGTATAGGATTATACTGTGTTTTTTATTTTGTTTGTTTATTTTTTTGTGGTTGGACTGGATGGACTTGTGTCTTTTTTCAACCTGATTAACTATGATTAACTATGTAACTATGTAATGTGGCGTGGCATGGAAGCTGTCAGCCCGTGGCACTGCTGAGGTGTTATGGAAGACCAGGATGCTTCAAGAGCAGCCTTCAGCTCTTTTGCATTGTTCGGTCTCATGTCTCTCATCTTTCTCTTGTCAATGCCCCATAGACTCTCTATGGGGTCCAGGTCAGCCGAGTTTGCTGGCCAATCAAGCACAGTAATCCTAGGGTCATTGAACCAGGTTTTGGTGTGTTTGGCAGTGTGGGCAGGTGCCAAGTCCTGCTGAAAAATGAAGTCAGCATCCCCATAGAGCTCATCTGTGGAAGGAAGCATGAAGTGCTCCAAAATCTCCTGGTAGACGGCTGTGTTGATCCTGGACTTAATGAAGCACAGTGGACCAACACCAGCAGATGACATGGCTCCCCAAATCAACACAGACTGTAGAAACTTTACACTGGACTTCAAGCATCTTGCAGATTGTGTCTCTCCATTCATCCTCCATACTCTGGGTCCTTAGTTTCCAAATGTGATGCAAAATTTGCTCTCATTAGAAAATAGGACTTTGGACCACTGAGCAACAGACCAGATCTGTATTTCTTTAGCCCAGGTAAGACACTTCTGACGCTGTTTGTTGTTCAGGAGTGGCTTGACAAGAGGAATACAAAACTTGAAGCCTATATCCAGGATCCGCCGAGTGTGGTGGCTCTTGATGCACTGACTCCAGCCTCAGTCCACTCCTTGTGAAAGTCCCCAACACTTTTGAATGGCCTTTTCCTGACAATCTTCTCCAGGCTGCGGTCATCCCTGCTGCTTGTGCACCTTTTTCTTCCACACTTTTCCCTTCCACATAACTTTCTATTAATGTGCTTTGATACAGCACATTAGGAACATCCAACTTCTTTTGCAATTACCTTTTGAGGCTTTCCCTCCTTATGGAGGGTGTCAATGATGGTTTTCTGCACAACTGTCAGGTAAGCAGTCTTTCCCATGATTGTGATTCCTACTGAACCAGACTGAGAGACCATTTAAAGGCTCAGGAACCCTTTGCAGGTGTTATGGCTTAATTAGCTGATTAGAGTGGGACATTTTGAGCCTAGAATATTGCACCTATTCACAACATTCTAATTTTCTGAGATTGTGGATTTGGGGTTTTCATGAGCTGTAAGCCATAATCATCACAATTATGACAAATAACGGCTTGAACTATCTTGCTTTGCATGTATATATCATATATTAGTTTCACCTTTTAAGTTGTATTAGTGAAATAAACAAACTTTCGCACAATACTCAAATTTTTCGAGTTTCACCTGTATATACTGTATGCTGCATGTATTCTACCCAAGTTAATCTTTTTATTTTCTATGTTATTGTGTACACTGCTACCAATGTATTTTGAGTTTGTGCTATTAATCATGCTTTGAACTATGGTATTTTTTCTGTGTTATATCATGTTTCCGCAACTGGTTACCTCTTTTATAAGTATTTTGTAAAGAGATAATCTTTTAAGACAGAAAATGTATGCGGTTTATGGTAAGTTCTTTAGTTCTTTAGTCGATTATTTTTGTAGATAACACTGTAAATTAGTATCTATACATATGTACTCCATTTTGCTGTCTTTGTATACAGCAGAAATATATTACTTTATTTATCTCTAACCATCACATTTTAGACTACTCTACGGCTCTGCAGTGACAGTGTTTGGCAGTCAAACAGACTAACGTGGGCAGTATTGCTGTAACTTGATCAAACTCTCTAACGTGGGCAGTTACTGGCAGTCTGTGTTTACCATGGACGATCTCTGGCAGTCTTTCTTTAACCTGGCAGTCTCTTTTACTCTGTCAGCTCTTTTAACATGGTAGTGGGAAACTCATCTTTTAGGAAGGGTTGCAAATATAGGGTTTACAGGTCTGGTGGGGAATAGAAAAAAATTGGATAGCAGGCTGCAAATAGGGTTGTGGATACAGGGTTTGCAGATCTGTAAAATTAGACCCACTCAGGTCCCTACAATACAATTAGTGCTGCTTGTACACTAGGGGTCAATGGCAGTTTGATTCCAGAAGTTCTGAAGAAAGTAAGCCTATGTTTAGGTCCATGGTTCCTTGCAACAAATCTCAATAAGGATTACCTTCTATTCAAACCTCTATTTTTAATACCTATTTGTGGATTTTATTATTTTGTTAAACTTTGAAATGTAGGCATTAATTGGAAGGGTCATTCAGAATGATGAAGGCCTGGTTATACAGTATAATCCTCCCAGACTTCTACTTCTGCAAAATACAAGATGAACAGAATGCACAAAGAAGAGCACAGCCTGGGACAGATACACTATACAGTGTAGTGCATACTAGTGCCAGATTGTCTCAACAGTAACATGGATACCAGTGTGTGGGCAGTGTGGGCTGTGGTGCAGATCATCTTATTTGTGGTTTAAATACCTAAAAGTGAGCTATGTGTGCTATTCTTCTATTTTGGACACTGGGGATTGATCGATAAGAGCTGGGGAACAAATCATCTTTCCAGTGGCCTATACACTGTGTGGGGGGCTGAGTATTCCAGGTCTGAGACAGATCTTCACACTAGTGGCATATATACAGGACAATAGCTATGTGTGCTGAGGAGCAGATCATCTTTTCGGTGGCATAGATAGCAATAGCAGGTGTGTTCGGAGAGAGATCTCCTTCTTGCCATTGCCATTGCCAGTGTGTGCTGGGGAGAGAGGACATATCTTAACATGCCTGAAGATATCAGTATGTGGGCGGGGTCATTTGCGCCTATGCACATTGGGGTACCTCTCGCATGCAGCGCACTTATCAATGCCCGGGACCAGGAGTAGAGGCGATTCAGTTTACATGTGTGGTGCTATATAAGTCACTCATTCATTCATCCCTCTGAAATGTGACTTGTCCTATGTCACTACACACTGTTATGTGTATGTTTGTATTAGGAGAGATGTGTTGAGCCAGCACCCACTCCACCAGTCCAGCATACCTCTGTTACCTCACTACCAGTAACAAAATAGGGTCCCGCCAAGCACCTAGCAATTTGAACAATTTTCATCATAATTTATGTTACATATTGTTCTTATTTTTTACTGAGCGACTGGTATAGGAAGGGGTGAGGGATTATGGGATGCCCAGTGTGACAACAATCCAATTTCAGGGACACTTCCTTCCTATTTGCAGACTCCTCTTCTTCCTTCCACATTCACAAACTTTGTTCCTGTTTGCACAGCTTCTGCTGGTTCACTCCTGAGGCCGCTTACACACGATCAGACATGTCCGAGGAAACTTGTCCAACGGACTGTTTTCATCGGACCACGCTGAAGTGGTCTGTTGGTCTGATGTGCATACACACCATCGGACCAAAATCCCTTTGGACCAGAACGCGGTGACGTAGAACACAACGACGTGATGAAAAAACGAAGTTCAATGCTTCCAACCATGCGTCGACTTGATTAGTCCGATGGTTTGTGTACTAACCATCGAACCTGTCGGACGGACAGATTTCCAGCGGACATGTTTTCAAGCATGTTTGGAAATTTTTGTCAGCTGGAAAACGGTCCGAAAGGCCTTACACACGATCGAACTTGTCCGCTGAAACTGGACTGCGGACCAGTTTCAGCGGACATGTTCGATTGTGTGTACGCGGCCTGAGGGAACTGACAGGCTTTTGTCAGTTCAGCAACAACCCATTACAAGCAGGAACTCTTAGTCCCTTGTCAAAGCAACACTTAAGGAGTGAACGACATATCATATTTTCTTCTGCTTCACTGTGGCCACTAAACCCAGCTCCACCACTTGCAGAAAATGCTAGCCCCGCCTGGCTGCCACCAGCCGCACCTGGCTGATTCTCTCTTCCCAGTCCTCCTGACTGACACACACATGGAGAGTCCCCAGTGCAAGGTTAGATAAGGACTTAGCACACCACTGTCTTCAAGATAGCACTGCTATAGCTGGCAGTCTCTCCCCTTGTCTGTCCCTGCATCGTGCTGATCTACTTACTTTCTCTCCTCGCTTTCTTAACTGCCTCTCTGGCTTGAATCCCTCCAACTGCCTACTGTGGTGAGGCCAGCCTCCCGAGCTTCAGCCTGAGGTAACCCCCCAGTAAGGGGTCCCTCAAGGGCCACTGTCAGCCTTCCTCAGCACATCTTCTACCCAAACTCCCTTGCTGGCATGGCTCATGTCTATTTAAGGGCTTCTTTGGCTGGGGATTGGCCAAAGGCCCCTAAATATTTAGTGCAACCCCTTCTAGCCTCGGCACCACTAATTCTCAGAACGTTCTCCAAAAATTCTAGAAACAGGGGGGGGGGCCACCAGAGAGCTGTCAGGATGAATCATCCAGCCCTGCCCTCTAACAACCCTGACCCAGATTTAGTGACTCCTAGAGCCAGACTATTTTATTCCTGCACTACACTGCTATTAGCACACACTAGAGGTTGCTACACTGCCATACAGTAAAATCGCACAGCTGGTTAGATACAGTACAGTGAAAATATAATACAAGCCATTAGCACAGGGGTCTCAAACTCAAATTACCTGAGGGCCACAAGACAAGTTTTCATATCCCATGAGGGGGCCACATACAAACTTTCAAACTTCAAAAACAACAGTACTGGTGTCAGCGAATGCATTATTAACCACCAGCACTGGTGTGAGCAGACGCATTATTACCCCCAGCACTGGTGTGAGTGGATGCATTATAACCCTAACTACCTGCACACCGACCACTACACTGCACACCGACCACTACACACACCGACCACTACACTGCACACCGACCACTACACACCGACCACTACACACTGACCACTACACTGCACACCGACCACTACACTGCACACCGACCACTACACACTGACCACTACACTGCACACTGACCACTACACACTGACCTCTACACACTGACCACTACACACTGACCACTACACTGCATACTGACCACTACACTGCACACTACACTGACCACTGACAACTACACTACACACTCACCACTACACTACACACTCACCACTACACTACACACTCACCACAACACTACACTACATACTCACCACTAAACTACACACTCGCCACTACACTACACACTCACCACTACACTACACACTGACCACTACACAATGACCACTACACTACACACTGACCACTCAGGGCACAGCACATCAGGTCACAGAGCCCAGCACATCGGGGTACAGGGCACAGCGCACATTAGGGTACAGGGCACAGGACACAGCACATCAGGGTACAGAGCCCAGCACATCAGGGTACAGAGCCCAGCACATCAGGGTACATGGGGCACATCAGAGCACATGGGGCACAATCAGGGCACATCAGGGTACATGCGGCGCATCAGAGCACATAGGGCACAATCAGGGCACATCAGGGTACATGGGGTGCATCAGGGTACATGGGGCGCATTAAGGCACATCAGGGTGCATGGGGCACATCCACGATACATGGAGCACAATCAGGGTACATGGGGCACATCAGGGTACATTGGGCACATGAGGGCACAATCAGGGTACATGGGGCACATGACTTCACAATCAGAGTACATCTGGCACAATCAGGGTACATGGGGGCACAATCAGGGTACATGGGGCACAATCAGGGTACATGGGGCGCATGGGGCACAATCAGGGCACATGGGGGCACAATCAGGGTACATCCTGCACATGGGGGCACAATCAGGGTACATGGGGGCACAATCAGGGTACATGGGGGCACAATCAGGGTACATTGGACACATGGGGGCACAATCAGGGTACATGGGGCACAATCAGGGTACATGGGGCACAATCAGAGTACATGGGGCACATGGGGGCACATTCAGGGTACATAGGGCACAATCAGGGCACATGTCAGCGTTTACTTGTTGTCTTTTTTTCTTTACATGCAGAGTAGCGCAGGAAGCGTCTGTCATAAGTTCACTTCCCTGTCTCACGCTGCGGCTGCTCCTCGCCCCCCCCCCCCCCCGGCGGCCCCCCTCTCTTCTCGTCCATCCCAGGTGATATCACAAGCAAATGTGATTGGACAAGAAGAAAGGGGGGGCGGCCACCGGGGGGCGGGGAGCAGCCACAGCGTGAAACAGAGAAGTGAACTTATGACAGAGACGCTTCCTGCGCTACTCTGCATGTGAAGGAAATCTACTCCCCCCACTTCTGCGGCCCCCCCCCGCCCTGCCTGCGGGCCATTTTTAACCGGGCCGGTACTTTGAGACCACTGCATTAGCAGAACCATAATGCATCCAGCTTGTACAGTGTCTGCTTGGCCCCTGAAGCTGAATGGTGCCCAAGAGTAATAAAATGGAGAACAAAGTTTGGGTAATTATCAATACATTAAAGTCAGACTATGAGAGCAAAGTTTGGCGTTTTAATTTCATACATTTTCCAATGTCATTTCAGTTAAGTTTTCACTGATTTTACATGGTCTCGTGTCATTTCAGTTAAGCCCACTTTTACATGGTCTCGTGTGTTAATATATTTTACTGTTAAAAGTGAAGGTCTTCATTGAGAATTCTGTAAAGCAGTGTTGTGCAATTGGCTCTTTTGTAAATTACTAAATTACTAAATATTTAGTGCAACCCCTTCTAGCCTCGGCACCACTAATTCTCAGAACGTTCTCCAAAATTCTAGAAACAGGGGGGGGGGGGGGGCCACCAGAGAGCTGTCAGGATGAATCATCCAGCCCTGCCCTCTAATAACCCTGACCCAGATTTAGTGACTCCTAGAGCCAGACTATTTTATTCCTGCACTACACTGCTATTAGCACACACTAGAGGTTGCTACACTGCCATACAGTAAAATCGCACAGCTGGTTAGATACAGTACAGTGAAAATATAATACAAGCCATTAGCACAGGGGTCTCAAACTCAAATTACCTGAGGGCCACAAGACAAGTTTTCATATCCCATGAGGGGGCCACATACAAACTTTCAAACTTCAAAAACAACAGTACTGGTGTCAGCGAATGCATTATTAACCACCAGCACTGGTGTGAGCAGATGCATTATTACCCCCAGCACTGGTGTGAGTGGATGCATTATTAACCCTGACCACTACACTGCACACCGACCACTACACTGCACACCGACCACTACACAGCACACTGACCACTACACACTGACCACTACACTGCACACCGACCACTACACAGCACACTGACCACTACACAGCACACTGACCACTACACACTGACCACTACACTGCACACCGACCACTACACTGCACACCGACCACTACACTGCACACCGACCACTACACTGCACACCGACCACTACACACTGACCACTACACTGCACACTGACCACTACACTGCACACTGACCACTACACACTGACCACTACACTGCATACTGACCACTACACTGCACACTACACTGACCACTGACAACTACACTACACACTCACCACTACACTACACACTCACCACTACACTGCACACTCACCACTACACTACACACTCACCACAACACTACACTACACACTCACCACTAAACTACACACTCACCACTAAACTACACACTCACCACTACACTACACACTCACCACTACACTACACACTCACCACTACACTGCACACTCACCACTACACTACACACTCACCACAACACTACACTACACACTCACCACTAAACTACACACTCACCACTAAACTACACACTCACCACTACACTACACACTCACCACTAAACTGCACACTCACCACTAAACTGCACACTCACCACTAAACTGCACACTCACCACTACACTGCACACTGACCACTACACACTGACCACTACACTACACACTGACCACTCAGGGCACAGCACATCAGGTCACAGAGCCCAGCACATCAGGGTACAGGGCACAGCGCACATTAGGGTACAGGGCACAGGACACAGCACATCAGGGTACAGAGCCCAGCACATCAGGGTACAGAGCCCAGCACATCAGGGTACATGGGGCACATCAGAGCACATGGGGCACAATCAGGGCACATCAGGGTACATGCGGCGCATCAGAGCACATAGGGCACAATCAGGGCACATCAGGGTACATGGGGTGCATCAGGGTACATGGGGCGCATTAAGGCACATCAGGGTGCATGGGGCACATCAACGATACATGGAGCACAATCAGGGTACATGGGGCACATCAGGGTACATTGGGCACATGAGGGCACAATCAGGGTACATGGGGCACATGACTTCACAATCAGGGTACATCTGGCACAATCAGGGTACATGGGGGCACAATCAGGGTACATGGGGCACAATCGGGTTAAATGGGGCGCATGGGGCACAATCAGGGCACATGGGGGCACAATCAGGGTACATCCTGCACATGGGGGCACAATCAGGGTACATGGGGGCACAATCAGGGTACATTGGACACATGGGGGCACAATCAGGGTACATCGGGCACAATCGGGGTACATGGGGCACAATCAGAGTACATGGGGCACATGGGGGCACATTCAGGGTACATAGGGCACAATCAGGGCACATGTCAGCGTTTACTTGTTGTCTTTTTTTCTTTACATGCAGAGTAGCGCAGGAAGCGTCTGTCATAAGTTCACTTCCCTGTCTCACGCTGCGGCTGCTCCTCGCCCCCCCCCCCCCCGGCGGCCCCCCTCTCTTATCGTCCATCCCAGGTGATATCACAAGCAAATGTGATTGGACGAGAAGAAAGGGGGGGGCGGCCACCAGGGGGCGGGGAGCAGCCGCAGCGTGAAACAGAGAAGTGAACTTATGACAGAGACGCTTCCTGCGCTACTCTGCATGTGAAGGAAATCTACTCCCCCCACTTCTGCGGCACCCCCCCGCCCTGCCTGCGGGCCATTTTTAACCGGGCCGGTACTTTGAGACCACTGCATTAGCAGAACCATAATGCATCCAGCTTGTACAGTGTCTGCTTGGCCCCTGAAGCTGAATGGTGCCCAAGAGTAATAAAATGGAGAACATATCAATACATTTCAGACTATGAGAGCAAAGTTTGGGTAATGTCTAATAATCATTATTTTATATTAAAGTTTTCATAAGCGTTTTATTTGATACATTTTCCAATGTCATTTCAGTTAAGCCCACTGATTTTACATGGTCTCGTGTGTTAATATATTTTACTGTTAAAAGTGAAGGTCTTCATTGAGAATTCTGTAAAGCAGTGTTGTGCAATTGGCTCTTTTGTAAATTACTCTTGGCTCAGTGCCCACATATTTAAAGCTGTTTCTTCAAGGTACTTCTGCACTTTTGTCTCCTTGAGCTAAGTAATTAAAGGACACATGCACAACTCTACACTAAATGATCTCCAAAAAGAGGAAGGGGGTGTAAAAAGATTTACCCCGTTACTTAAAACTGTTCCTTTACAGCCCTGCTGCACCTCAGTTTCCTCAATGTTTGAATTGCTATAAACCTGAAAGTGCAGGAAGAAAGATTAAATAGGCAAACAGCTAAACATACATTTCGCTTAGTGGAGACTGCAGTGAGAAATACCTCAATCCAGACCATGCTGATCCTCTGCATGTTCCCCTGTTGTGGCTTTTGTTTGCTCCGTCTCCTCAGCTCCCGAGCTGGATGCACTACACGGCCGCCATCCTGATATCCAGTGTTTAGAAATTCATTTCAGCCCTTTGGTAAGTATGAGGTCCCTCTTCAGACCTCTCTTGCCAACCATTCCACCTGCCCCCATTTATTAACATACATCTATTGATTTTATCTCTTACATTGCAGATACAACATTCATGCATCCGCCCCTGAGGAAGCGAGCAGGGTCTTACGAAACTAGTAGGGCTTTATTGATGCTTGTTTTATGCTTGTACATGCTGGATATTATGGATGTCTGCATTATGTCTACATATTTCTCTGTTTATATGTATGTACATTTTATTTGTTTATTTTATATGTGTATCCACTGGCCCTGCAACTTTCAAGTTTTATTGTTGTTCATTGATGTATAACATTTGTAATAAATCTTTACATATTTACTTTAATTTGTGCTGTGTACATTGACTATTATGCCGGGTAACTCACAATCATTGTTGTTTGCCGCTCCGTTACATAACACTTTGAAAATAATAAATTGATTTTGTGTCATTGTTCACTGTGAACATTGGGTAAACCTCTTTCACCTCATTCAAAGTCCCAGGGCTGCCCCCTTTTGTCTTTTTGTGAACATACATTTGGAAAAACATATAGGGCCAGATTCAGGTAGATGAGAGCATCTTTGCTCCAGAGTAACGCTTCTCATTTACGTTACTCTGACGACCCTTTCAGCGCAAGTACAGTTATTCACATAGCAGTTGCGCGTAAACTTGCGCCAGAGTAACGATAATGCGCTGGCGTAACCCGACGCAAGTGGAAGTGGGTGTGATCATATGTAAATGATGGGCGGAGTCCAGCGCAGAGGCTTACGTTCAGCGCATCAACCACGGAGCATGCGCAGTGAGTGAGGCTCCACCCCCCCACTTTGTGCGCATGCTCACAACTTCCGTCGGCACCACTTCACGGGAAACGTCAGCGCAATGCCTTCCATTGGGCGTTTAAATGCGCCCGTAGAAGCGCCATTCCGGCACTAAAGTATATCCTGCTCCCCCTCCCCGCAGTGATGTTACTTTTGTTCTGAGATGGCTGCTCCCATTCCCCGCAAACACACAGGAGAAAGCTGAACTCTAAAGGCCAGGAGCTGTCAGCCGTCATCTCGGCTATGGAGACCTATGACGTCTTCCTCCATGGCTGTAAAATTTGACAGACAAGCATGGACAGAGGTGTTGTCCTGCAAGTGGGGGTGCTCAGCTAGCTCTTATCGTCGGTAACGCTGCTGTAGCTGCTCTCCTGCTGACCTGTGACCGTCTGGAGTAAAGATAAAGCAGCCTTTTGTAGAAATAACTTTGCGCCGGACGGATGAGATACGTGCGGCGCATGTAGCCAGCGTATGGTGCTAATCCGTTCGTGAATTGGGAAAAATCCCTCATTTGCATATTTGCAGGGGAAATCAATAGGCGCGACTGATGCGCCAAGCGAAATTAAGCGCTGACGATACTCTGGCGTCGGAACGTTCCGCCGGTCGCAAATGGCCCGTTATTGGGCGCATCTAGTTTGGTGGGTACGGGCACATAGAAACGACGGCGCATCTTCACAGTTACGCGGCGCATATCGAAATACTCCAGCGCAAGTGTTGCTGAATCTGGCCCATAGATGAATTGTCTTACGTACCCACGGAGTAATTTGAAATTCTGTTCAATCATTGACAGCACCCTGAACAGCAACATATCCTAAGTGGCCTCTAGTGCTAGTCCTGCTGTGCTGGGATCTATAAGAAACTTGAAAAAAATACAAATTTAGGTACGTACACTAATTGCATTTTAATTGCAGTTTAATTTTTGTAATATACACAACGGGCCAGATTCTCAAAGGAATTACGCCAGTGTACGTACACATACACCGGCGTAATTCGAATTTCCCTCCGACGTATCATTGTTTTCTATTCTGAAAATATGATACGCCGGTTTTAAGCTTGGATCCGACTTGTGTAAGTCATTTAAACCGTCGGATCCCAAATGCAATACTACGACGGCCGCTAGGTGGCGTTTACGTCGATTTCACCGCCGAATATGCAAATGAGCCGATACGCCGATCCTTAAACGTTTTTTCGACACGGCGATGTAGTTTACGTAAGTTGCGTACGCGTAAGGTTACCCCTGCTATATGAGGGGTAGGTTTCCGAAGTTCCGTCGTTGCCATGTTAAGTATGGCGTCGGGTCAGCGTCTTTTTCCGTCAGTTACGTCGTTTTACTAAGTCGTTCGCAAATAGGGAATTGCGTAAGTGACGTTCACGTCGTTTTGACATCAGTTTCAACAACGCTTTCCGACGTGAGCTGGAGCATGCGCACTGGGCTTTTTTCCCGGCCGGCGCATGTGCAGTTCGTTTGACGCGGGGGCGTGCTTAATTTAAATACAGCACGCCCCCTCCCTCACTATTTGAATTACGCGGCCTTACGCATTTACGCTACGCCGCCGAAAATTACAGAGCAAGTGCTTTGAGAATACGCCACTTGCTCCAGTACACACATACACATACAGTGGATATAAAAAGTCTACACACCCCTGTTAAAATGTCAGGTTTCTGTGATGTAAACAAATGGGACAAAGATAAATAATTTCAGAAATTTTTACAGCTTTAATGTGACCTATAAACTGTGCAGTTCACTTGAAAAACAAAATGCAATCTTTAAAGGGGGAAGTAAAAAAAATTAAAAAAATAAAAATAATGTGGTTGCATAAGTGTGCTCAAAATTAAGCAATCCCATTCAAACTCATGTTAAATAGGAGTCAGTACATACCTTCCATCATTTAAAGTGCATCTAAATAAACCCCCAAAAAAGTTCAGCTGTTCAAGTAGGTAAGGTGTAGGCAACCTCGGCCCTCCAGCTGTGGTGAAACTAAAAATCCCATCATGCTTCTGCCTCTAGGAGTCATGCCTGTGATTGTTATGGTCTTGCAATGTCTCATAAAACTTGAAGTTTCAAAACAGCAGGAGGGCCGAGGTTGCCTACCCCTCTAGTAGGTCTTTCCTGACATTTTTTTAGTCGCATCCTACAGCAAAAGCCATGGTCTGCAGAGAGCTTCCAAAGCATCAGGGGGATCTTTTTGTTAAAAGGCATCAGTCAGGAGAAGGGTACAAAAGAATTTCCAAGGCATTAGATATACCATGGAACACAGTAAAGACAGTCATCATCAAGTGGAGAAAATATGGCACAGCAGTGACATTACTAAGAACTGGATGTCCCTCCAAAATTCATGAAAATACGGGAAGAAACATGGGGTGGGAGGCTGCCAAGAAGCCTACAGCAACATTAAAGGAGCTGCAGGAATATCTGGCAAGTACTGGCTGTGTGGTACATGTGACAACAATCTCCCGTATTTTCTTATGTCTGGGCTATGGGGTAGAGTCTTACAAAGAAAAACATCCAAGCCTGGCTAAATTTTGCAAAAACACTGAAGTCTCCCAAAAGCATGTGGAAAAAATGTGTTATGGTCTGATGAAACAATTGAATTCCAAAAAGATATGTTTGGTGCAAAAACACCACTGTACACCACACCCACAGTGAAGCGTGGTGGTGGCAGCATCATTCTTTGGGGTGGTTTGTCTTCAGCTAGAACAGGGGCCTTAGTCAAGGTAGAGGGAATTATGAACAGTTCCAAATACCAGTCAATATTGGCACATTGGCGCATTGCTAGAAAGCTGAACATGAAGAGGAACTTCATCTTTCAGCATGACAACGGTCCAAAACATACATCCAAATCAACACGGGAATTGCTTCACGAGAGGAAGATTAAAGTTTTGGAATGGCCCAGCCAGACTCCAGACCTGAATCCAATTAAAAATCTGTGGGGTGAACTGAAGAAGGCTGTGCACAGGAGATGCCCTCGCAATCTGGCAGATTTGGAGGTGAAAAAAGTTCTGAAATAATTTATCTTTGTCTCATTTTTTTACATGACAGAAACCTGACATTCTAACAGGGGTGTGTAGACGTTTTACTGACCCCATTGGAAGATTTTCCTTTTTATTATTACTTTTTTAGGGACAACCCAAGGGATTTTTAAAAACATTTGTTTTAATGATAATGGTAAACAGAACAAATAGAGAGGGTGAATCTCCTTAACAGGGGCACAGACAGCAATAAAAACTGACAAGCTTTCTAATCTTTCTTCACTCTATCCAAAACAAAAAAAAAAAAAGATTTGTCTAGTTATACTTTAACCACTTCAATTCAGGGCATTTTCACCCCCTTCCTGCCCAGGCTAATTTTCAGCTTTCAGCACTGTCATGATTTGAACGACAATTCCGCGGTTGTGCGATGTGGCTCCCAAACAAAATTGAGGTCCTTTTTTTCCCACAAATAGAGCTGTCTTTTTGTGGCATTTGATCATCTCTGCGGTTTTTATTTTTTGTGCTATAAAACAAAAAAAGACTGAAAATATAGTGATTGGTTTGCGCAAAAGTTATAGCGCCTACAAAATAAGGGATAGGTTTATGACATTTTTTTTTCTTACTAGTAATGGCGATTATCTGCAATTTTTTTCAGGACTGCGATATTGCGGAGGACAGACTGGACACTTTTGACACTATTTTGGAACCATTCACATTTATACAGCGAACAGTGCTATAAATATGCACTGAAAACTGTATAAATGTGACTGGCAGGGAATGGGTTAAAACTAGGGGACTCTGAGTGCCGATTGCGGATACCTGGCAGACATCATGGCCATCAGGCACGCGCTTCGGTACCCGCACGCGCCTCCTAGCGGCCGGGAGGCCGTGGACGTCATAGGACGTCCACCCAGGATGGCAGAGCCACCTTGTGGATGTCATATGATAATAGACGGGATGGGAAGTGGTTAATTTTTTTTATATAAGCTGTATCTAAGGTCATTGAAGAAGACAAATAGCCACAATTTAATATTAAATGAGAAGGGGTATATTTTCTGTTAGAGCAGTGGAAATGTGTAACTCCCTTCTACTAGTAGTGGTAGTTGCTGAGAGTATGGATACATTCCAAAAACGTTTAGATATCTTCCTCAGTTACCATGATATACATGGCTATGGGAATTCTTTAATGCAGTAAGAGGTTAATCCAGGGATTTATCTGAAGTCGGTATGAGGTCAGAGGGAGCGAGCAAGAGAAAATGAAAGAGAGAAAAACGTGATTTTTTTTACCTTCTTAGTGCAAATGGACGTATGCTTTTAGGGATTTTTTTTTTCAAACACGAAAAGTTCACACTAATACACATATACAGCCAGATTCAGGTAGAGCAGAGCATCTTTGCTCTGGAGTAACGCATCTCATTTGCGTTACGCTGCTGAAATTTTAGGAGCAAGTGCTGTTATTCAGGAAGCACTTGCTCCTAAAGTTGCGGCAGCGCATCACAAATGAGCCGGCGGAATTCAAATTGGGCGGGTACGGGGCGTGTAGTATTCTAACTAAGCGCGATCCCGCCGCCAACGTACTGCGCATGCGTCGAGTGTCCAAACATCCCCGTGCGCATGCTCCAAATTCTGTGAATGAACGTCAATGACGTCACATTCCCATTCACGAACTTTTTACGCAAGCGACGTGATTTTTTTTTTTCCCGACGCGATGACGACGCCTATACCTAACATAGGATACTCCAACCCCATGTAGGTATATCTATGCGCCGCGTATCCCGTCCGGAAACGTCGTACCGTCATTGCGTCGCGCCGGAATTCGATCGAACATATTTTTTGAGCGTAAATCGGCGGGAACGCCCCCGGCGCCATTTTTAAGTTGAAGTAACGATGTGATGGCGAAACTCAGTTACGCTGCTCGCATCGGAGCTTCAACCCGGCGTTTCTTGTTTTCTGGTTACAGAAAACAGAAACGCCGGCTCAAAGTCACAGTTAGGCTGGCGGATCACTGGATCCGCCAGCCTAACTGTTCCTGAATCTGGCCCATAGACGTTAAACTTGATGTGTCTTTTGTAACCATGTGTGTACATTTGTTATTTTGTTTTTCAGATTTTATTGACTGGTAATGTAATATTGTATAATAAAAGATGAACAAGTGTATAAACGTGTTTAGAAATGAATGAATGATAGTAAGAGATGAATGAATGTAGGAAGCAAGGAAGCAACTCTGCATTTTATGTTGTAGACCTCACGTTTTATCTGCATCTGTAAAGGAGTTCCACTGCCAGCTCAGGGCGTTCAACTTTTCAGTCTTTTAATTGGTTGCTGTAGATCAGGGATCCTCAAACTACGGCCCTCCAGATGTTGTAGAACTACACATCCCATGAGGCATTGTAACACACTGACATTCAAAGACATCACTAGGCATTATGGGAATTGTAGTTCCTGAACAACTGGAGGGCCGTAGTTTGAAGACCCATGCTGTAGATCATTGTACCTCATTGTCCTTTTTACAGGAGACAATATATAACAGAGATATAGCATTACACAGGACTTCTTCACTTCCATGCTGATCACCTAAAAAGATATAAGCATCTGGCAAAAAAAGATTTCTGTGTAAATTTACTCATTCTCAAGATGTTCAGAAGAAATATCACATCTTCTGTTCCATTTTTACTTTCATACATTCTTTTTTAATTGCCAGCATATAGTGGGACAGTATAGGTATAGATTTTGTTATTAATATTATATAAATAAATAAAAATTCTAAGAGATCTTGAAAACTGAAGCCCAATTTCACTTTGGATCCAACTCTCTGCTTCCCCTAAACCTCTCCAGCATTTACAATTTTGAAAAAATTGCTATATAAACATATTTTTTGTTGGGATCTTTGTTCTGGTCACATAATATCACAGGATATTTTCTTCCTCTTTCTATGGACAGTCCTAAATCCTGCAGAGATGGGAGCTACATAGTGACCCACATGGCCGGATGATGTACCCCCAGGTCCCCAGGTGGTGGGTTATTTTAATGTTGGGAATCATTCAACATGGACTGGCTGGTTTGCAAGAGGTTTTTGGGTGACAGCGCAGAAGATGTTTTACAGAATGAAATGCTTTTTCATTTTCTGTATTACTGGGGAGTAGATTAACTTAAATAACCTAAATAAAGCTTCATAAGTCCAAATGTAAATACACTTTACCGTAAGAACATTAATTACCGTATTTATAGGCATATAACACGCACCCCAATTTCAGGAGGGAAATTTAAAGAAAAAAACTTAAATTTTAAATGCCCATCAATGCAGTCTTATCAGTTTCCATATGCAGCCTTGCCCCTATTTGCAGAATGATTAGTGCCCTTCTGCAGTCTTTCCCCTGTTTGCAGCATGATTAGTGGCTATCTGCAGTCTTTCCCATGTTTTCAGAATGATTAGTGCCTGCCGAGGAGGGAACGAGCGCCACCGAGATATACAGAGCGGTTGTCCTGTGTTCTCGACTTGTCTCGCAGTCCCGCCCCTTGGCCCAGCTCCTATGATGGACATAACACCGGTCCAATGATGGGACTGGGTGGGACTGGGCGTGACTGTGAGCGGAGCGGAGCTGAGTACACAGGAGATTCGACACTGCCTATTTCGGGGGCACTCGTTCCCTCCTTCCGCTCCGAGGCAGCCGTTCGCCGTATAGCACACACCCATGATTTCCCCCTTATTTTAGGGGAACAAGTGCATGTTATATGCCGATAAATACAGTAGTCTTATAGAAGACTTGGTCTAGATCAGTGTTTCTCAACTCCAGTCCTGTACAGGGCATAAGGTTTTTTTTGTTTTTTTAAGCTTATATATCTAGACCAGTGTTTCTCAACTCCAATACTCAAGGCACCCCAACAGGTCATGTTTTCAGGCTTTCCCTTATTTTGCACAGGTGATTTGATCAATTTCACTTACCACAGCTGTTTCATCTGAGAAAAATCTTGAAAACATGACCTGTTGGCGCGCCTTGAGTATTGGAGTTGAGAACCACTGGTCTAGATATATAAGCCTAAAAAAAAAAAACCTTATGCCCCGACCAACATCAGAATTCTGAAGGAATTCCATCGGAGGAAAAGAGAACATGTTCTCTATGTAAACTCTGATGGAATTCCTCGGAATATCCGATGGAAAAACTTTGATGGGCATGTCTGATTTTTTCCATTGATTGTGTGTACGAGGCATAAGTCAAAAAAGGGTTAAAAATTTGGAATTTGTCTTTAAAGAAAAATAATCTACGAGAAAATAGCACAGGCACAGTTTCAGAATTGTACACTTCCAAACAAATATCCTTGTGCACTATATGATGTTAAGCAGCCACACAGTAAAGCAGCCACACTATACTGTGTTTAATATCAAAAAGAAATTAAACCTACAAACAAGTTTTTGGGTTTTTAATAATCCCAAGCACTAGAACTTCAGCAAGCCATATACTGAAGAGGAATATCGTGTTACATGTTCTGAGGGGATGCTTGAATCCTCCATGGGTCTAGCTGCAGGTATTTACATTGTAAACTGAGTAACACTTCATATTTTGTGACACTAATTACACTAACTGCTTTGTAACTACAAAGAAACTGGAATTCCTATTTTAAATTAATGACCTTTGAATCCACAAGAAAGTAGTCACTTAAGATGTTTTCCAAGGCGGCCCCAGTGCCTAAGAGAGACATTTATGTGACTTATGTGTAATTACTGTATTTTACCAATATGATTTTCCCCATCTTAGGCCATATAATGAGGCTGTAAAGTGGTAATATTAGCCAGTGTTTTCTTTCTAACTGGCCAGACTCAGGACTTGCTCAAAAGGGAATCTGTCACCAACAAAAGATCTCTTGAAAATGCAGCAGTTCACTAATTAAAATAGCATATTTTCATTGATTCCTTCAGTGTCTGGATTGATGTTATAATGTAATAAAAATTCAGTCTCCCAGGCATCCAGGCATAGAGTAGTCTGGAGAGCTCCAATTCTATGTAGCTTTCTTGAAAAATTATAGAGATTTAAGGAACCAATCCACTTAAAAGTGAACTGTTGGTATAGTAGGAGCCTGGTGGGATAAGTCAGCCCACTTTGGTATTTTAAGTCATGTGTGGGAGACCCTATCGATTTACATTGGGCTATATCCCCATAAATATCAAAATGTAAAAATGTAAAAGAGTGTCCTCATGTACCTCAGAACCGAGAAGATCATGAGGGAGTAGACATATGTTAAAAAAAAAACATAATGCATTTGTTAACCACTTAAGGACCGGACCAATATGCTGCTAAATGACCCAAGGGGTTTTTACAATTCGGCACTGTGTCGCTTTAACAGACAATTGCGCGGTCGTGCGACGTGGCTCCCAAACAAAATTTGCGTCCTTTTCTTCCCACAAATATAGCTTTCTTTTGGTGGTATTTGATCGCCTCTGCGATTTTTATTTTTTGTGCTATATACAAAAATAGAGCGACATTTTTGAAAAAAAAATAATATTTTTTATTTTTTGTTAGCTACCTAGCGGGAACAGCGACACTAATACAGCCATCAGAAAAATGATCACTTAGTGACACTGGCAATAGGGAGTGAAAGGATTAACTAGGGCGGTAATCAAGGGGTTAAAACTTTATTAGGGGGGCTACCCTGAACCTAACACTAACTGCCTGTCACACTGCCTGTCACACTGACACTAAATGCAGTGATCAGTACATATATGATTACTGCATTCAGTGACACTGTGACAGGGGGGTGGGGGATTGATCGCAAGGGGTTAATGTGCCTGTGTGTCCTGGTGTCAGTGTAGTGTTGTGCAGACTCACTGTGTGATGTATTCTGTCCTCAGCGGCGGTTGAAAATACCACTGAGAGGAGAGATTACATCACATCCCCCGTCCTGTGTTTACACAGGAGGAGGAAGTGACACGCAGGGGGAGCGCGCGGATTGGCTGGGAGCGATCCAGAGGGGGCAGACAAAAACAAACAGCCGCCCCCTCATCCCGGATCGCTTGGACAGCCACGGGGACCGCCGCATGTACCGTGGGGGGGGGTCCCGATCCGACCCCCGACACACGTCTAGGCAGGGACGTACAGGTACGCCAATGTGCCTGTACGTGCCATTCTGCCGACGTATATGTACACGCGGCGGTCCGCAAGTGGTTAAAAAACATGCATTTATTATATAAAAATCCATAAAAACACATATTGGCAAATGCACATTCCAGTGATTGATAATTTCTATAAGAATAACCATGAAGGTGTATTTCAAAGGGTCAGGATCAACGCGTTTCACCTATCTTAAGGCTTCATCAGGATACCTTTAATGGTTAGTAATAAATCAAAGAAGAATCTAAAGCATCTGAAGAAGCTTCAAGATAGGTGAAACATGTTGATCCTGACCCTTTAAAATACAACTTCATGGTTATTCTTATTTGATATATCAATCACTGCAATGTGCAGTTGCTAATATCTGTTTTTTATGGATTTGGAACCCCTCCCTCATAATGGCCACATTATGAGGGAGCTCAACCAAATGTATTTCACCAATAAAGTCTTTAAGAGCTGTAAGGCCTCGTACACACGAGGGGATATGTCCGCTGAAAACGGTCCGATGGACCGTTTCAGCAGACATCTCCGCTCGTGTGTATGGGCTAGCGGACAGATTTCTCCACCCGACAGATTTCAAAGCATGCTTTGAAATCTATCCGGTGGGGATCTGTCCGCCCGACATGTCTGCTGGTTAGTACACTTACCAGCAGACATGTCGGCCCCCACCGCCGCCGCGCCGCTGCCGAATGGATTCGGCGCAAGCGCGGAAGTGTTTTACTTCCTGGTGCGGTGACGTTGCGGTGACGCGGCGGCGTCAACGTCACCGCCGCGTCACCGCCACGTCACCGCGCCTTCCGGCGGCGGGGAATTTGATCCGATGGTGTGTACACGCCATCGGATCAAACTCCCGATCGGACATATCCGATGGAAATGGTCCGCGGACCGTTTTCATCGGATATATCCGATCGTGTGTACGCCGCCTAAGAGATTGTCAAGTGGTTTATCTTTCTATGACCTTCCAAAAGCTGAAATGTCATTATTGGGAGGACTGATCCCCTTCTATTAGGACGCTTACACATTGGCGGCTGGGGGGCATTAAAAACAGACAGCTGAGCAGTAGTTTAACCACAACCCCCTCCCATGACACCCCCCCAGCAACTCACTGGTTCTCTAACATTACAGCCTGACAGGGCTGTACACATGCCGCAGGCTTAATAATTTTCATTGTGGCAATATTAACTCAAGCTGAAGAGTTTGACAGGCGGCACTGCTTGTCGAACTTTCCCATTTAGATCATGCAAGTGACCCTGCAATGTAAAAGGTGCCTCCTAAATTCCTACCAGTCTACGCTATACCACCCTCTGAAAAATCATGCACTGTAGATTGCTTTTCAGAATGTGGTAAGCATTACTGCCTGTCTGAAAGAGAGCTTAAAGAGTAACTCCACTTTTGTGGAGAAAAAAAACATTCCCCTCTAGGTGATCAATTTACATTGCAGGGATTTTAACAAATGTTGCAGATACCTTTTGCTATTCTGATGAAATAGCTGTTTGTTGGTCTGTGTCCATGTGCTAAATATATGTGCATGGGAGTGATATAATTATCAGTCAGCTGCTGCACTTGCAGGGCTCTAATAAGTAAAGTTGCAGGGTCTGCATTCCTTCAAATGTGATTATCTCACCAAAAATTACATTTATGTTGCAGGGGAAGCCCAAAATCTGACTGCAATCTTAATGCAGATGTCTTGGAAAAGGTTGAAAATTAATCAATTTATTTATCATTTTAGGCCAATATGTATTCTCCTACATATTTTTGGTAAATAAAAATCCAAAGAGCGTGTATTGATTGGTTTGTGCAAAAGTTATAAATCTACAAAATAGGGGATCGATTTAAAGACTTTTAATTTATATTATTGTTTTTACTGGTAATGGCGGCGATTTTTAGGGGGATTGCGACATTGCGGTGGACAATTCTGACCCAAAGTGACAATTTTGGGGACCAGTGAAACCAATACAGTAGCTCTGAGGAAGAAGGTATCCCTTCGAAACACGACAGCCAGAAGTAGTCCTCTTGTCCTCTTTTTCAATACCTGGAGACTGTTGATATTGGGCCGATTGCCAATCGGCTATATGTTTTTATATTGCCAGTTTCTTTCACATGCTTGCGAGTAGTTTTCAAGCTACATTTGTTTTTTAAATAAACCTATAAAAAGGATAATGCACAAGTCTCCTCTTTTCTCTATTTCTTTTCACACCAATACAGTGATCAGTGCTAAAAAAAAATGCACTGATCACTGTATAAATGACAACGGCAGGGAAGGGGGTTAACATCAGGGGCGATCAAAGGGTTAAGTGTAGGAAGTGCTTTCTTATGTATATCTGCGGCGGGCAGTCCTTAAGTGATTAAATCACTGCAGATTAAAAAGCAAAGGTCATTTTTAATAACATTCAATTACAATATTTCACCTTGCCACCCCGGTTCCCACTGAACTTACCTCTAAGGCTGATGAGCTGCCACTGCCCACTTAGCCAGTGCAGGGGTCCAGGAGTTTGAAAGCCCCACTCTTCTTTTCTGTCTTTTCTTAGGGCTTCCAGGACAGATCAGAGCAAGTCCAACTACATTTAAAAATCATATAACCCCCAATTATTATATATGATTTTTAAGAAAGAGACCAGGGAATGAAATAGTGGTAGTTTTTTTGGGGGCAAAAAAAACTGTTTCATGCATTACAAAAAAAAAACACAGTAAAGTTAGTCCAATTCTTATGAATAATGTGAAAGATGATGTTACTCTGAGTAAATAGAAACCTTACATCTCACTCCTTGAAATTGCGCACACTCGTGTAAGGGCGCCAAACTTCGGTACTTAAAAATCTCCATAGGCAACGCCTTAAATTATTTTACAGGTTACTAGTTTAGACTGATGCCGCGTACACACGATCATTTTTTGTGATGAAAAAAAACAACGTTTTCTGTGAAGTAAAAAACTACGTTTTTGAAACGTCACTTTTCAAAGACGATTTTGCATACACACCATCGTTTTTTCACAAAAAGCGGGGTTACGTTCACCACTCTTTTCCATTGAAACTTGCTTCAAAACTAGCTTCTGGGCATGCGCGGGTTGAAAAACGTTGTTTCAAACGACGTTTTTGCTACACACGGTGACTTTTTGTGAAACAAAAAACGACGTTTTGAAAAACGACACAAAAAATTCAAGCATGTTGGAATTTTTTTTGGGTCGTTTTTTTTTAAGACAAAAAACGACGTTTTGCCCACACACGATCAATTTAAATGACGTTTTAAAAAACAACGTTTTTTTTCATCGCAAAAAACGACCGTGTGTACGCGGCATTACAGAGGAGGTCCAGCAGTAGAATTATTGCTCTCGCTCTAACGATCACGGCGATACCTCAAATGTGTGGTTTGAATGCTTTTTACAAATGTGGGCGCGACCTACGTATGTGCTTCTGTGCTCAAGCACGTGAGGATAGGGGCACTTATCGTTTATATTGTTTATTTTACTTTTCTATTTTGACACTTTCTTTTTAATTTTTTTAATCACTTTTATTCCTATTACAAGGAATGTAAACATCCTTTAAAGATGCCTTTTAAGACGTAAACATCCCTTGTAACAGGAATATCTGGCCCGTCAGATTCTCTGTGGTAAACTTCCGGCATGGGCTGATTCCTTCTCCCTCTTGTCGATCGTATGGACAAGCCAGGAGAAGCATCAGAGAACGGTGGGAGGGGGGGCATCCCCTCCTGCTGCCTGTAAGAACGATCAAGCCGCTATGATTGTCTTATGGTGCAGGGAATCGCTGGCTCTAGAAAAAGATATCTGAATGATGCCTGTAGCTCCATCATTCAGATATCCCCACTCAAATTCGATGAGGTCATATGCCATCATTGCGCGGGAAGTGGTTAAAGGACTTAAGCTGAATACACAATATACAATTTTCTTTCGATTTTTTCTTTTTGATTTACTAAAACCATATAATATGAGGTCAAACCTTAATGCCGCGTACACATGATCGGACATTCCGACATCAAAACTGTGGATTTTTTTCTGACGGATGTTCGCTCAAACTTGTCTTGCATGCACACAGTCACACAAATGTTGTCGGAAATCGCAAATGTCAAGAATGCGGTAATGTACAACACTACGACAAGACGAGAAAAATGAAGTTCAATGATTCCGAGCATGCGTCAAATTGGTGTGCGTTGAATTGTGTACACACTGTCAGAATTTCCAACAACAACTTTTGTTGTTGGAAAATTTGAGAATCAGTTTAAATCCCGACAGCAAATGTCCTATGGAGCATACACACGGTTGGATTTTCCAACAACAAGCTACCATCGAACATTTGTTGTCAGAAATTCCGACCGTGTGTACGTAGCATAAGAGTTTCAATTTGTATGCAATCAGGCAGGCCCTTGCACTACATGGTTTTTGTAAATCTAAAGAAAATCAGACAACAAAAGTTGTATAGTGTGTATGGGGTCTTAGAGCTGCCTGACCTTTTTCAGCATAGCACATTGCTGTCCCACGGATTCATTGGGGATATTTAATATCAGAACAGCATTTTACTGAAATACTAATTTGATACATGGTATTATGATCCACGATGGTATTACAACTTACAAATGTTATATATAACCAGTTTTACTTGCAAGTAGTTTTTCCAACTGTCTTGAAATCTACTTCACAGAAATATCAGCCTTTGGTAAATTTCCCTGTAACTTCTCACAAACCACAAACTGCAAATGTTGATACAGTAGCTAATTATCCTAAATGATCCTCTCCCAAAAGCAACACATGGATCTCACAAGCTAGACAATTCTGCCCACTGGATAATAATCCAATTTCCTGTTTATTTTCCTTTAATGCCTTTAAAGATTTTTAATGATTTAAAAACTAGGCCATAATGCTTCAATAAAAGTATGAGAAAACCAAAGTGTTGTTGCAGTAAAAAATGCTTGACATGGTTTGAGTCATGACATTTTCAGGAAACAAAAGTGTATGTATTATCTCCAGGAGCCAATCAACCTTCGGGCATTTTCAATTACAAATTATAAAATTTAAATATGTGATACAAAATGTTTATTTTTAGGATATTAAGTACGGTATTCAACATTACATTAACACAATTGATAGGAGAATTAAGAATTGGAGAGTAAATCACAAGGTGCTCAAGAGGGGTATGGTACCTAAGGGACAGCATCCAATATATCAGTGCAAAAAGAAAACCCTCTTGGAATCTGGTTCACTTTGTGAACAGTTGGCTTCTTTAGCAATGACCTTTTTTGACTTACCCTCCTTGTGGAGGGTCTCAATGACTGCCTTCTGGCCAACTGTCAAGTCAACAGTCTTTCCCGTGATTGTGTAACCTACTGAACCAGATTGAGACCATTTAAAGGCTCAGGAAATCTTTACAGGTGTTTTGAGTTAATTAACTTATTAGAATGTAACACCACGAGTCTACAATATTGAACTTTTTCACAATATTCGAGAGATACAGAATTCTGGGTGTTCACAAGCTGTAAGCAATAATCATCAACATTAAAAGAAAGAAATGCTTAAAATATATCACTCTGTGTGTATTGAATCTATATAATATATGAGTTTCACTTTTTCAATTACTTAAATAAATTAACTTTTTGATGACATTTTTTTAGATGCACCTGTATTTCTGTCTTTTGGTTGAACTCAATGGACTTGTCTTTTTTTCACACCTGTCCAATTTGTTTCCTTTTTAATGTGGAAATTGGAACCCCCAGGTGGGTAGTTAACCTTTCCTTTAAAATTTCTATTCCACTCTGTCAACAAGAGATGACAAAAAACGTATTAATATCTTTTTGTAGCATTTCACTATGTTTTATATGGCCCTTGTATCTTCTTGTTGGTTAGAGCCGTATTAGTGTGCTGTGGTGTGCTGCTGTGCATTGTGGTGTGCATTGCCAAACTAGTGCATGCACCCTTTTGGTAACTTTTTGGGGTTTTCGAAAGTCCATTCAAATGAATAGGCTGCCCTAATGCACTGCGCATTAATGTGTGACCTGGCACCTAAACGACAAAGATGTAAATAGGCCCTTACTCTATATAATAATCCCTATGATCAGTTTCTTAAGTATAAACATTAAAACAGTATAAACTTTCCATATTTGTGATAAACACAAGTGTAAACTATAATTTCCCAAATGATCTGACATACTTGATGGATGCTTTGGCAGATGTTCTTTGATAGTTATCATATTTGACATCTAAAAAGAGTACGCTTATGTCATTTTTAGAAAATTCATATACCGGTATATATTTGTATCATTTTTTTTGTCGTTTGATTGCAGAAAACAAACTAAATTAAAAAATGGTGGAGGAAAAAAAAAGGTGTAGGATGGCTTGAGAATTTGTGACTATTGGCCACTAGTAAGCAATATGACGTGTATAATAATACCCCCCGTGTTAGACAAATTTATGTGTGCAAAAGATCACTTGGCCACCCATGCCAATGTGTGCAATAGACCATTGGCCATATTAAAGTGTAAATCCAGCCCAAACCTTTTTAGTTTTGGAGAAGGATGGTAGTTTCTGTTTGTTTTGTTTTTTAGTGCAACAGCCATAGGGAAAAAAAATAAAAAAATTAATTTTATTAGAGGAGGTAGATGAAGGCCACAGTCAACTTTTACTGCTGTCTGTGTCCCTGGTGCAGATTTTTATTTTCTTCTGGTTTTCCGAAACAGCCTATTGCACACCCAACTACTGCTCTCTAATATAATGGAATTAGGGCCAGCTCTGAACTTTGTGAATGGTCCTACAGCATCCTGGGTCCTGTGATGTGAACCAGAAGGCTGTGGGCAAAGGGTGGGCGGGGGGGGGGGGGGGCCATAAGAAAAAAAAATATGTTCAAAAGCGGTGTGGGGGGTTTTGGAACAAGCAGAAACGTGGAACTTCCTTTTTGGGTGAAGTTCTACTTTAAGGATACTTGATTAGAGGCCATTCACAAATTTTTATGCCCAGAAGTTTGTTGCATTAGGCAACCCATTCATTTTAAATGGGATCTCAAGGTGCTTTGACATACAAAAAAAGTACTTGCACTACTTTGTGTTGTTGTTGTGTGGGTGTGCTATAGCACAGGTGCATTCGATTCTACTATACTGTATACTTACTTTGGGTTGCCATTCAGAATACCATATATGGAGGTTTATTGCACCTAACCATAATGCAATGGTGTTGAGGCAGCCTTGGACTACACATTGTTGTATTGAAAACATTTATTAATATTTTCTAAAAGTGATCGGTAATGAGGATAAAAAAATTATACAATTTTAATTATGTTTCTACCCGACTAGTTAAAGGGGTTGTAAAGGTAAAAAAATGTTTTCCTTAATAGCTTCCTTTCCTTAGTGCAGTCCTCTTTCACTTACCTCATCCTTCGATTTTCCTTTTAAATGTCCTTATTTCTTCTGAGAAATCCTCACTTCCTGTTCTTCTGTCTGTAACTACACACCGTAATGCAAGGCTTTCTCCCTGGTGTGGCGAAAGCCTCTTGAGGGGGCGAGCAGGAGAGTCAGGACACTCTACTTTGCAGATAGAGAAGGGAGCTGTGTGTTAGTGGGCGTCCTGGCACACCTGCTCGCCCCCTCCCCCCTCAAGAGGCTTTCTCCACAGACAGAAGAACAGGAAATTAGGATTTCTCTGAAGAAATAAGGACATTTAAAAGCAAAATGGAAGGATGAGGTAAGTGAAGGAGGACTGCACTAAGGTAAAGGAAGCTATTTAGGGGGGGGGGGGGGTGTACCTTTACAACCCCTTTAACTTAACTTAACTAGATAAAAAATACTAAGGGGCCATATATAAACAATGAAGTTTCCCTCAGTGACCAATCAGATTCCTTGTTTCACTGTGCCACAAACTAAAACAAGTTGATTTCTTTACATGGTATCATAGCTTTTGTTCCTGTTTTCTTTCCTCTAGTTTCTTTAATCTAGCTGTTGAAATAGCTTTTAGATTGCAAAACATTATACCTGTCCTTTACTTTTGTTGCGTTTGTACAGAAATTTCAGTCTATTATTTATTCCTCTATTGGCTTATAGACTTACTATACGTAAACAACAACGCTCTTTTACCTTTAATTCCTAATAGCTTGCACATGCCTGTGTACTAATTTGTATATTTATAAACCCAGTGTTCATATAAAAATCCTGCTTATTTAATTAAAAAGGGGGCACAAATCTATTTCACAATTTATAAACAATGACGTTTTTATTCTCTTGCAAACATTCCAGTGAGAGGTGAGCCTGCGAAAAATGCTATAAAACAGAAAAAAGTGAAAACAAAATGTTGAGTTAACTATCTAAAAGTTTTAAGAGGTAATAATTGAACTTTTTTTCTTCATGAAAATGTTGTGAAATAAAACACACCTGACTCCAGAGCGAAGACTGAATGGCTCTATTACTTGTTCCATATTTAAGTGGGATCGTTTGTGAAAACACGTGTACATCTGGTCTGAAAACATAAAACACAGCCACTTTGTAGGTTGCGTAACAGAATTTATGGGTTTTAGATTAGCACTGTATCGGAAAATGTACCTCGCATTACCTGAAACATTCTTTTTTGTTTTATTATTCAATATACTTTGTAAGTTGTCTTTACAATATAAGTTCTAATTGTACAAAGAATAGTTTAATAATACAAATAGCCTTATACAGTAGGCTTGGTGATTGCAGGGTCTCCCTGTATAGAGACTTTCTACCTACAGTATGACCCAACAGCCTTTGTATACGAGATGTCAGTGGCAAGATCTCAGTGCCTGGGGCGCCCGGTATCTCCCACCTACTGTGACCTTTATGAGAGGTTCTCACACTTACTATTGGACTTTTCATTGTCTGAATCTTGGAGACTGTATCGGAGTGATTGTGTGCGGATAGAAGTTACCAGCAAGATACACTTGTAATCATTAAATTGCTGAATAGATTTAAGGCCTTATGCACACGAATGTCCAAATGCGGAAAAGTCCTGTGGCATAAAACTCCTGGTACTTTCCAGTTCCTGGGGAGCTGCAGGTGCGTACAGCCACCCATACAAGTAATAATCTGTACACAGCCATGCTCTTGTAAATGCAGATGTGGCTTAAAAGTTACGCATTTGAGAAATACGTCCAGTGGCTGCTGGTGCTCACGGGAGATAGACAGGAATGGCGATCAGAGGCCTCTTTACCTTATGAAGGAGGCAGATCAGGCAGACATGGATCTGGGCTGCAGCTCCTCCTTCTGGGGCCATTGGTTATCTTTCAGGCCCAACAGGAAGTGGGTCTTGACTAAGACCCAATTGACCGGGAGTCCTAAAACTTCCTGGCCAATCGGGTCTTAGAAACAACTTCTTGATTGGCTGATAGGAGAATTGGGAAGACAATAGCAAATATTAATTCGCTATTGTCACACAAGTGGGTGCAGTGCTCTGTGACCTGAGCCCACCCTTTTTTAAGCCAATTAGAACCTCAGGCTCTAATCATGTTCTTAAAAAAAAACATTGAAATCCACGTGACCGGCACCCTGCATGGAGATTAGGGGCTGGGCGCATGCATTAGGGGGTGGCACCTGTGCGCCTCTAATGGACATGATGCCACTGAATACGTCATACATGCATGTGTGAGTACATATATTCACTTGTATGGTCAGCTGTTTGGGACACCTGCATCTCCCAATGTGCAGAAAAGGTTTGGAAATGTTATGCAAGAAGTTGTAACCCTAAAGAAAAAAAGTTCCTGTTTCTTTAAAGCACAAAAAACAGCATAGTGCTTCTGCAGTATAATTTGTCCCTTTCTATGCTGTAAAATACCTGGTTGATCCTGCCTGTTCCTTTCCCCCTATGTGTTCTGACCACAGTATTCATAGCCGCTGATCCATGATACCATGGTCAGTTTATGTGCCTCTGTCATTCTGCAGTCTCTCCCCCTACTTCCCTCCCTGTCTGTCTGTCAGCTCGACAGTCTGTGTGAGTGAGCCATCTGCTCCCCACCTCTCCCCTCCCAGCCTCTCTCTCCACTATTCCGCTGTGGCTATAAAATCGCTGATCACAAATCTTGAATCCCCTTTGTTATGGCAAGATATACAGTATGATGTCTGTGTTTTAAAAAAATTATGCAGCTAAATATATTATTTTACAGCAACACATAGCTCCCAGCTGTCCCTGATTTTGAGGGACTGTCCCACATTCTGAACAAAGTCCCTCTGTCCCTCTTTCCTCCTCATTATTTGTCCCTCATTTTGGTTTGATATATAGTTGCAAATAAAATAAAAAAGTGTTTTGCAGTGCTAAACGTTTCATTTAATTTCTACGTTTGTAAATTTGTAAATTTCAAAAGCCATTTTAAAAGAATAGTAGTGGTAAAAAAGCACTTTCTTCCGTACAGTTCTCATTTAAGGGGCGTGGCAATAGGTGTGTCCTATGCCTACATACTTTTTCTATTAGGTGTCCCTCATTCCCATCTCAGAAAGTTGGAAGGTTTGGCAACTTTGTGTGATCACTTGACCACCCATCAGAGAGGAATCTCAGCTCCTCCCTCTGCAGTCCTTTTTTTTCACAAGAAACTCCCTCTGCAGCCCTTAGATTGGGGAAGAAGAGTGGTGGGAGGTCACAGTGGCACTGTAAAATAAAGTATTTAGCTGTATCAATTAAAAAATTATGTTATTTTTAAAAATTATGTTGCTGTAACAGAGGGGATACCAGTAATTGTGATCAGTGACTTTACAACCACTTTAAATGTAAATGTCTGTGTGTACGAGGCCCACCAGCAACTGGACTAAGATATCAGGGAAAGCTGGCTGTTTTTTTAGAGATCCTTCTTACAGATTTTGATAATTATTGATTTTCTGGTTCTTGCGCGACCTTGTCTGTGTGGGCTTAGTTTGTTGAAAATGGCACTACTTTGAGACTGGGTTCACAATATTGCAAATTGGATGCAGGTTTTTCCGCATCTAATTCTCATAGCAGGAGATTGTGACTGGCTCTCTATGGAGCCGGCCCATACATCTCCGTAGTGGCAAATTGCATAGGAGCCCTGTCCTCTGCGTCTCTGGTCCATTTTCAGGTCTGAATTCAGCCAAATATTTAGGCTGAAATCAGAACAGAACCAGTGAATGCAGACGCACCGGACCCCCTGCTGTGAGCCGCTCCGTGCTCTAGTGTAAACCCCGCCTTGAAATGTTGTTATATGTACAATGATAACCAATCCTGGCAGATTCAGCCAATGACTTGAGAGCCTCTCAAAAAAAAACTGATGTGGTCCTTAAAAGACCACAGCTTCTATCCTGTTCAAATGCTTATAGCTACCGTATAAGGAAGTAAGGTCAGAGGTGGATCGAATGCATCCAGGAAAGGTTTTATTTGGGAAACTGTTTGTCTGGGTTTATTAAAGTTACGCACAAGAAACGAATGCCCTGTACACACGATCGGTTCATCCGATGAAAACGGACGGATGTTTTTTTTAATCAGATATCCGATGAAGCTGACTTTTATCAGTCTTGCCTACACACCATCAGTTAAAAATCCATTTGTGTCAGAAAGCGGTGATGTAAAACACTACAACATGCTGAGAAAAATGAAGTTCAATGCTTCGGAGCATGCATCAACTTGATTCTGAGCATGCATGGATTTTTAACCGATGGACTTGCCCACAGACGATCGTTTTTTTATTGTTTTTTTAACCATCAGATAATTTTAAAACAGGTTCTAAGTTTTTTCACCGATGGGGAAAAAAAAACGATGGGGCCCACACACGATCGGTTCGTCCGATGAAATGCTCCATCGTTTGTTTCATCAGACGAACCGATCGTGTGTACAGGGCATAAGTGTTGAATTTGAAGTGGTATCAAGAGACAACAGCAAAAAGTCCTGCAAATTTTGTAAACAGATTGGACAATTCCATTCTGCCTTCTTGATATTTGAGGGCATATTGGTTGAACAAAGAAGATTATATTTCTGTGATGGAAAAGCATTTATGTAGAAGCCACTGGAACAGGTGCAATCTATACCCTTCCCCAAATGGAAATTTAGTGGAATGCTTTATTTATCATTTTTAGGGGACCATAAAATGATGTTGCAAGTTGTGAAAGTTTTATGCCGTGGCATGACAAAAAACAACGTTTTTAAAAACGTCATTTAAAATGATCGTGTGTGGGCTTCACATCGTTTTTCATCTTCTGAAAAATAGCATTGCAGGATCATGCCCACGGAGATTCGGGGCTCAGGTAAGTAAAACGGGGGCTCAGGTAAGTAAAATGGGGGCTTGGGGGGGCCGGAGACAGCAAGGTGTTTTTTCACCTTAATGCATAGGATGCATTAAGGTGAAAAAAACACAAATATTTACAACCCCTTTAATTATAAGTCAGATCACTTAAACCCCTGGTGTTTTTCATGTCTTACTCGCTAACATACGATAGAAATCAAGGGTAAATAAAACCTTCCTTCAATGATTTGGGGGAAGGAAAGATTTGTACTAGGGGGATTTGAAAAGGGGAATTGGGTGGAGGAGAGGATTTATAATGGAATGGGGGATTGTGCTTGGAGGAGGAAGAGGATTTATTCTGGGGGTGAAGATTGGGTGTAAGGGAGGGGAAATTGATTTGTTTTGTTGGGAATCAAAAATCGAGGTGGGTTGGGATAAGTGCTGGGGTGGGAAGGGGGATTGTGCTTGGAGGGAATCTGAGCAGTGTGGAGGAGGACTTGTGCTAAAGGAAGAGGGAGAAGCTTTGTGTTAGGAACAGTTGTGTATTTAGGTTTTGTGCTGCCCTAAATAAGATCCACTCCTTCCTGTCAAGGCCCCACCACTTCCCGTTTAAGACCCACCCTGTTATTTATAAACCACACCCCTTCCTCTTTAGGCTCCACCTTTTCCTCTTAGAGCCCTTTCACACTGGGGTGTTTTTCACGCGGTACAGCGCTAAAAATAGCGCTGCTATACCGCGTGAAAAAACCTGCCCTGCAGGCTTCAATGTGAAAGCCTGAAGGCTTACACACTGAAGCGGTGCGCTAGCAGGACCGCTCCAAAACTCCTGCTAGCCGCATCTTTACAGCGGTATAGGAGCGGTGTGTTCACCGCTCCTATACTGCGCCTTTCCATTGAAATCAACCGCGGTAATAACGCCCGCAATGCGCCTCTATAGAGGCGCATTGCGGGCGGTATTAACCCTTTTTCGGCCGCTAGCGGGGGTTAGAAACCGCACCGCTAGCGGCCGAATACCGCGGTAAATACGATAGTATAGCAGCGCTAAAAATCGCGCTGCTATACCGCCACCGCGGGTAACGCTGCAATGTGAAAGCAGCCTTAGAGCTCCACCTCCAGTCTATTGGAATGCAAAATCTGCATGAAGCACAAGTAAATTCATATCAGAAGGAGGTCAAGTGCACCTGTCAATGAATACTGAATGATCACTGAAACATCTCAAACTGATGCCAGAACAAATGCCAGTGCTAAGTGATAACAAAGGCACTTCCAGTCGTGGAAGTGCTCATATTCACCTGCTAAAATACCCCTAAATTACATTACATTGGGCCAGCAGCTAGGGCTGGGCTAAATCCATATTTGTGGATTATTGGACAATGCTGATCTAACCACACAGGTGTAGTTCTTGGCTGTCGGTGCCACTTATCCCAGGATGGGGACCTGCCTAACTAATGTTCCATTTGATGGTGGTCATGTGACATTCTTAAACCAGTTTCAAAGTCAAAGAATTAGGACTCAATCAGGCCAAAAATGACCCCAAAATATGTCAACACACAGACTGAAAGATGTTTAATTACAATACATTTTGCTAAATAAAACATGATTAACTGGCATAAAGACGCTCCTATAGAGAAAAACCCAAGACAAATCAGCAGGTTGCAAAAACCATGAGCAAAAAAAAAAAAACATACGTTCCAGCTTTACTTCTCATCCAGAAGACTGCAAAAGCCCCGGAATTTTCATTAACCAAAAACTGGAGCTCTCAAGATTTAACCCTATCGATTCTAGGACAACCGGTAAAATTCATTAGCGCTCAAAGTATGATTCACCAGGAAATAATCCCGTAATTACTTTATATATCACTTCAAAGTTATCAAGCAGGAAGGAAACCACCTAAATGCCCTCTTCAAAGTTGTCAGAGAAAATGCAAAGAAACCCCCTCCCCCCCCTGCTGCCATACCTGGGGGGATTCCCTCCTTTTTTATCCATGCTATTGACACAGAGAACCCTGAGAGGAAGTTACAATACATTTCGTACCTTCCTCCCAAGGATGCCATGTAGGTGAGTAGTTGGAGCATTAGGCTGTAATGCCACGTACACACGATCACTTTATGTGATAAAAAAAAACGTTTTTAAAAACGTCAATTTAAATGACCGTGTGTGGGGGAAAACGTTGTTTTATGTCTTGTGAAAAACGACAAAAAAAAATTGAAGCATGCTTCAATTTTTTTGTGTCGTTTTTCAAAACGTTGTTTTTTGTTTCACAAAAAATCACCTGTGTGTAGCAAAAAACGTTGATTAAAACAACGTTTTTCAACCCGCGCATGCCCAGAAGCTAGTTATGAAGCGAGCTTTAATAGAAAAGAGTGGTGAACGTAACCTCGCTTTGCTAGAGCATTGTGAAAAAACGATGGTGTGTAGGCAACATCGTCTTTGAAAATTGAAGTTTCAAAAACGTTGTTTCTTACTTCACAGAAAACGTAATTTTTTTCCCATCGCATAAAGTTGATCGTGTGTACGCGGCATAAGATCTGCTGCCAGTGCCAGTATTAGCGGCTGCCAGATGTATTAAATGCGGCCACCAGTCTGTTCGAACTTCAGGCCAGTCACCGGCCGTCATCCAGTATTATAATACCGGCAGAAGTGTAACCGCTTTTTGGGGGCGATTTGCCTCCTGGACCCGGCCCAGTCCACACCATAAGACTGGCGCTACACTAAAAGCACTTTACTGTGAATAAAGAAGAGGATGCCAATGCTGGCAGGAGTGAGTTCATGTTTCTCTGGCATAGGCATGTGCACGGGGTGTGCCTGGGCACACCCTAATCAACCCATGTGTGTCACTGTAGCCGCATGCCAGCTGTCACTTGAGATCTGCTCTGAAAATGCTGCAAGAGAGTGTGTAGCCTGTGCTGCCTGTGAAACAGTTTCACATTGAACAGATAGCTTAGCTAGATTGCAAGACCCCCACCATCACTGCCGAGTTTTGACAGCTGGTCTCTCTACCAGCAGTTACAATACATAACAGTTTCACACGCTGTTCGGCTCTTACAAGCCTGGCTATCTGTTCAATATGAAACTCCTCCTCTCCTCTATCAGTGCAAATCGGTGCCGCCTATCAGTGCCCATCAGTGCTGCCTATGAGTGCCAATCAGAGCCACCTGTCAGTGCCATCTATCTGTGCCAATCAGTGCCCATCCCTGCTGCCTATCAGTGCCCACCAGTGCCACTTATCAGTTCCAATAAGTGCTTACTATCAGTGCTACCTATCTGTGCCAATCAGTGCTGCCTATCAGTGCCCATCTGTGCTGCCTATCAGCGCCACCTATCAGTGCCAATCAGTGCTAGCTATTAGTTCCAATCAATACTTCCAATCAATGGCACCTATCAGTTCCTTAAGTGCTGCCTTTCAGTGCTTCCAACCAGAGCCAATCAGTGCTGCCTATCAGTGCCCATCAGTCCTGATAATAATTGTTGCCTATCAGTGCCCATCAGTACTGCCAATTAGTGCCCATCAGTGCAGCCAATCAGTGCCACTAAATGCTGCCAATCAGTGCAACCTATTAATGCCATTAGTGCTGACCAATCAGTGCCACCTATCAATGCCAATCAGGGCCCATCAGTGCTGTCCATCCTGCTGCCAATTAGTGGTCACTATCAGTGCCAATCAGTGGTACCTGTCAGTACCCATCAGTGCTGCCAAATAGTGTTCTCTATCAGTGCCAATTAGTGCCTATCAGTGCTGTCAAACAGTGCTGCCTATCAGTGCCCATGAGTGCTGCCTATCAGTACATGAGTGCAGGGATGGGGAGATGAACTCAGCGGCCAGGCATATTGTCAATGGGGGGCCGGCCTGGAGGGGCACAACTGAAATATGTTGCTGTTTATTAATGCCGCGTGCCGATCTTTAGTATAATAGGTAATCACTACACTACTATTTACAATAAACTACTGGTCAAGGAAAAAAATGGCAGAAAAAGGCTTGCCACTAAGCACTGTTATGTGTTCCCATACCACAAAAAAAGTGTAGAGCTAACTTACTAATCAATAACTTAACAATAATGGTGGAACCCTCTAATGTATGGACATCTTAATAAACTTCAATATTACCACAATACCGGTGATATGTAACGTCACATATAATTCACATCAGACTGAAAAAAGACATACAAAATGAAACTTAGCAGGGATGGTGGAAACCCCTTCTATAGATATTTGCCATACGGATTAACTTCAAGTGCAAAAATTCCAGTGATGTGTGATTTTACATGTAATAGACATCAAAATGAGAATAAGACATACATTTTTTTTAACTTAGCAGGGATGGTGGAAACCCCTTTCAAGATAATTGCAATACAAATAACTTCAAGTGCAACAACTTTTTAGTTGGAAGGTTCACACCATTATAGCACTTTGGAATTTGTATTTTTTAAATTGTTGAACTTACAGTGCCTTGCAAAAGTCCCCCCCCCCCCCTTGGCATTTTTTGTGTTTTGTTGCCTCACAACCTGGAATTAAAATGGATTGTTTGAGGATTTGCATCATTTAATTTACAGAACATGCCCACAACTATTTTTTTTATTGTGAGGCAAACAACAAATAGGACAAAATAACAGAAAAAGTCAATGTGCATAACTATTTACCCCCCAAAAGTCAATACTTTGTAGAGCCACCTTTTGCTGCTATCACAGCTCCAAGTTGCTTTGGATAAGTCTCTAGGAGCTTGCCACATCTTACCACTGGGGTTTTTGCTCATTCCCCCTTGCAAAACTGCTCCAGCTCCTTCAAGTTGGATGGTTTGTGCTTGTGAACAGGAATCTTTAAGGCCCCGTACACACGGCAGAGATTCTCGGCAGAAACCAGCGAGAAGCTCGCTGGGATCCTCATTCTGCCAAGAACCTCGGTCGTGTGTACGGTTTCGGCGAGCATCCCGTCGGGAAAGCCGTTGAGCCAAAATAGAAAGCAGGTTCTCTATTTGCTCGATGGCCCATCGAGAACCATGGCTTGGCGGCTTTCCCGACGGCTTGGTCGACTATTTCGATGGCCGGGCGAGAACCTCGACGGGCGGAACGATGGGTTTGGCCCGTCGAGGTTCTCGTACGTGTGTACGCGGCCTACGTCTCACATATTTTCTATTGGATTGAGGTCTGGGCTTTGACTAGGCCATTTAAACACATTTAGGCCACGTACACACGACCGGTTTTCTCAGCAGAATCTATCAAGAAACTTGATGGGAGACGTATTCTGCCGAGAAAACCAGTGGTGTGTACATTTTTCGCCGAGAAAACTGTCGAGAAACTCGTCGAGCCAAAAAGAGAGCATGTCTTCTTTTTCCTCGACGGGAATGGGAAAAATTGGCTCGACGAGTTCCGACACCCAAACGAGAAACTCGACGAGGAAAACGATGTGTTTCCTTTGTCGAACGCGTGTGTACGCAACATTACATGTTTCCCCTTAAACCGTGAACCTCTGTCCTAGCCTGAAATCACACAGAGATTGGTACAGGTTTTGCTCAAGAATATCCCTGTATTTAGCACCATCCATCTTTCCCTCAACTCTGCCTAGTTTCCCAGTCCCGACTGCTGAATAAAATCCCCACAGCATTATGCTGCCACCACCATGTTTCACTGTGGGGATCAGTGGTGGTGCGTCCATAGTGGGCGCAGGAGTGCTGCCCCCTTTCTCCTGCACCCATCAATCTCCAAAAGATAGATTCATGCATTGCATGAATCTATCTATTGTCGCCGCTGCCGCCCACTATTCAGGTGTCCGGCCCCCTGTTGAGCGCCGGCCATCTGAAAAAAAGCGGTGGGTGTGTTTTGGAAGTGCCTGATTAGAGCCATAGGCTCTAATAGGCTTCCTGATTAGAGCCTGTGGGCTCTAATCAGCTTCCAAATTGATAAACAGAGAGCGCACTGCTGTGCGTTTCCTGTTCAAACAGTGCTGTGTTACGGAATCGCTTGCCTAAAACTGACTCGCCTCTCAGCCAATCAGGTGCACTGGGTCTGGTTACCCATCACCTGATTGGTTGAAGCGACAGGCGAGCAGAGATGGCATCGAGGACTCGGAGGGAGCGTGAAGGAGGACGGCGCTGACCCGAGAAAGGTAAGCGCCGGGCGGGGGGGGCAAACTGGCTGCATTTGATGGGGCAAACTGTCTGTATTTGAGGGGGCAAAGTGGCTGTATTTGAGGGGGAAAACTGGTATCATTTGAGCGGGCAAACTGGCTGCATTTGAGGGGCAAACTGGCTGTATTTGAGAGGGCAAACTGGCTGCATTTGAGAGGGTAAACTGGCTGCATTTGAGGGGGCAAACTGGCGGCAATTGATGGGACAAACTGGCGCCATTTGATGGGGAAAACTGGCGGCATTTGATGGGGCAAACTGGCGGCAATGTATGGGCACAGTGTCTGCGTTTGATGGCACAGTAAGGCTGCAATTGATGTTTTTTTTTTTCAGTTTGTTTGCGCCCCCCCCCCAAAAAATATTTGAGCACCAGCCGCCACTGGTGGGGGATGATGTTCTTTGGGTTATGTGTTGGGTTTGCGCCACACATAGCGTTTTCTTTGATGGCCAAAAAGTTCAATTTTAGACCAGAGCACCTTCCTCCATACATTTTGGGAGTCTTCCACGTGCCTTTTCGCAAACTCAAAACGTGCCATTTTGTTTTTTGCTGAAAGTAATGGCTTTCTTCTAGCCACACTGCCATAAAGCCCAACTCTATGGAGCGTACGGCTTGTTGTTGTCCTATGTACAGATACTCCAGTCTCTGTTGTGGAACTCTGCAGCTCCTCCAAGGTTACCTTAGGTCTCTGCGCTGCCTCTCTGATTAATGCCCTCCTTGCTCAGTCCGTGAGTTTTGGTGTGCGGCCGTCTCTTGGCAGGTTTGCTGTTGTGTGCCATGTTCTTTCCATTTGGTTATGATAGATTTGATGGTGCTCCTAGGGATCATCAAAGATTTGGATATTTTTTTATAACCCAACACTGACTTGTACTTCTCAACAACATTGTCCCTTACTTGTTTGGAGAGTTCCTTGGTCTTCATGACAGTGTTTGGTTAGTGGTGTCTCTTGCTTAGGTGTTGCAGCCTCTGAGGCCTTTTTCAAAAAGGTGTGTATATGTAATGACAGATCATGTGACACTTAGATTGCACACAAGTGGACATCATTTCACTAATTATGTGACTTCTGAAGGTAATTGGTTGCGCCAGAGTTTTTTATGGGCTTCTTAACAAAGGGGGTGAATACATACGCACATGCCAATTATCAGTTTTTTATTTCTGAAAAATAGTTTTATGTATATATTTTTCTAATTTTACTTCACCAATGTTTGTGTTCTGATCCATCATATATAATTCAGATTACAAAAAAAACATTGAAGTAAAGGCTGTAATGTAACAAAATAGTTAAAAAGCATAATGTACATTTTTGCACTTAAAGTTCATTTTACACCACCCTTGCTAAGTCCATGGCCCAGATTCACGTAGATCGGCGCATTATCGGTCCGGCGTAGCGCACCACTTTTCCGTTAGACTTGCGCAATCTAGCCGCGTAATCCCGCGATTCACGTAGCTTTTGCGCAAGAAATTGCGCAAGCGTAAGGTTTTTTCCTGAGGCGTAAGGAGGAGTAATACAAATTGGGAGGGACGTGGGCGTGTTACATTGAAATGAGCCGTGACCCCATGCAAATGAAGGGCCGGCCGACTCGCGCATGCGCGCGTGAAGGAAACCATGTCAGCTCCGTTGTGCGCATGCTCACAACTCGGGAGCGGCGCAATCAGTGAAATTGGAAATGGACTAGGGCAACGTTGTGAACTACGCAGACAGCATAAATAGACACACACAAACGCACTTCCATTGCAAAAGTACATCCCTTTGTGTCCCTTCCCATTGAATCAAGTGCTTTTGTTCTGTTGTTCGTTAGAGTGTGTTTTGTAGTTGTCAGATTAGTGTTCTGTGTGATCTAGTGCTTGTTGGTAGATTTGTGAAAGTGAGTTTTGATAAGTGTTTGAGACTGTTTGTTTGATTGATATATTTCTGAGCGTTTGTTTTCTTGCTTTATTTTTTCATCTGATTTTTTTGTGTCTGTTTCTTGCTGAGTGCTAGTGTGATTTTTGGGTGTTCGTTTTCTCTTTGTGTGTGTTCTTGCCTGATTGGTTGTGCTTGTATTTGTGACAGATTTTTGGTGACTGCTAGTGAGTTTGTTTGGAAGTATGACTGAGAGAAAAAGAAAGCTTAATTTTACAGTGGGGGAAAAAAGAATTCTTGCCCGGGCCATTACCGACTATGGGCGTTTTCTCCACGGCCCGCAGAGTGCCACCACCACCCCGGCCAGGAGGAGGGAGATATTGGATATGATCACGGAGCAGGTCAATTCCTCGGGGGAGGGGGAGACACGGACCCGGTCTGGGATCGACAAAAAAATCAATGATCTCCGGCGTCTGGTGAAAAAAAAACTGGCCGCAATAAATGCCCATGCCAGGGGCACAGGAGGGGGCCCACCATGCCGGATTAGATTTACAGCGACGGAGCGTGTGGTGGCCCTGACCTTTCACCGTCATGAAGTGGAGGGCCTGCCAGGCTTTGACACAAGTCCGGACCCCGTGGTGCCAGGTAAGGTTTTTATTTCTCTCAGGTGTGTAGCATGTGTGGGGGAGGGGGTGAAAGGGAATATGTGGCAAGTGCAGGAGGGTGCAGGGCCATCTGGCCTGACTGCTCCAACCCCAGGACAGCAGCCTAATGAGGCCCCCCCAACAAGGCCAGAGTCCGCGGAGGAGGAACAAGAGGAGGAGGATGATCATGAGGAGGATGATCATGAGGAGGACGATCATGAGGAGGAGGAGAATCATGAGGAGGAGGAGTCCATGGCAGGCACTGGACGTTTGGTTTCTGCGGACTCTTCCCCTCTGGCTGCAAGAAGCCTGCCCTCCCTAAGGGGGAGCCCCCCTCCTCCCCCAACATGGCTCCCCTCACAAGGGCCTCCCCTTCTCCCCGGCCACAACCATCAGCTGGAGCCAGGAGGTCATCCCAGAGCACCAGGGGGGCGCCCAATCTCCTGCCCACCTGTCTGAGAAGGAACCAGGCCATCCAGACCCGCCTTCTGAGACAGCTCTGCCAGACTATGGGGCGGGTGGATCAGAGCCTGTCCTCCATCAACGATAGGCTGGGTAACCTGGACTCCCACTCCCGGGCTTCCACAACCTGCCTAAATGAACTGCAAACTACAGCAGCAGGCGTTGGGCAGGATGTGAGGGCCCTTACCCAGGCTATCCAGGGCAACACGGCAACACTTGGTGCTGCCCTGGACAGAATAGCCATGGCCTTGGAGGGCAGGCCGCCAGGTGGGCAGATCTCAGGGGCTGCTCCTCCTTCCCCGGCTTTTCCCCTCCCCCATGAGTCTCCCCTGAGGGGCCGGGGCCGTGGCCGGGGGCGCCCCAGGCGTGGCTCACGCAGAGGGCACTAATTTTTTTTTTCCCCCTTTTTTTGGTTTGAAAGCATTTTTTTTTTTTCTATGCATTTTTTTTGTGTTCTATGCATTTTTTTTTTGGTTTTGCTGACATTTTTGGCATATTTTGGGTTGTGAATGCTGTTTGAATGTGGGGGTGACATTCCTGCTGGAAAAGGGGTGTCATCCTCAATTTTGGTGGAGAAGGGTTCCCCAGGACCAGGGAGAAGTGATCCCCAGGTCCGTGTGAATGGTGTATGAATGTACAGTGACATAATTGGAGCCTTGACGTGGCGTTACTGCTCACCAGTCCTGCATGGTGGACTGGTGCCAATCCAATGTGATGAGGATGTGGTGTGTGTGTGCTAGGGACCACAGTGGTGTGCATGCATGCATTCTCATTGTGCCATGATTAATGTGTGTGTTTAACGTGCAAAGATGCATAATGTGAGCTGGCATGAGATGGGGTCATGATATGGGGTACCAGTGCATATGCAGAGTCACCTTGAAGGGAAAAGACAGGAGGATGTTAGTCATGCATGTGCCACTTGTGAGGTGTGCATCACGGGAGGGGATAGTCATGCCTGACTCCCATGTCACTCACCAACCAGCCAGCTGTCCCCATACATGTTCTGTTCGAAATCTGTGGGGATGGGGCTCTGATTGTATATGTAGCTGTCATGGGTGTCATGGGTGGTGCCATGTGTTGGGCTGCTGATGTCCTCCTGCAAGGTTGTGGTAATTCCATGATGGCATGAGGGGTGAATCTGAAGATGCGAGACACCTCAGAATCACTCATGCCAAAGATGTCTATGCGTGTGTGATATATCAAGTGAAGAGTGAGGGGCTTGTATCAGATAAGAATATTGTATTAGATTAAATTGTAAATTTTATATAAGCAAAAAAAAAAACATCTCCCGTGCCCTCCTTAGTGCCATCCTCCGTGCCCTCCTCCTTCTTTGTTCATCTAAAGTCAGTAGTATAGCTATGCGCGACGATGCCCCTGGCATGTTGGCATACAGATTGTTGGGCAACACGTGTGACTGCTGAACTCCTCACTAACAGTGTTGCTTTATCTGACAAGTAGACTTTTTTTCAAAATTTAGACCAGCTTTTAGGTCCTCTAACTTTAGACAGGACATTTTGCTGTTGCGCACATCGCGTAGCCTGCGCAGCAACTGCGTTTTTTTGTGGATCCCCGTAACTCCCTCATTAGCATATTTGACTAGCAAATCAATGGTGTGTCTAGCGCAGTTTTGCGCGAAGGGAAGCGAATGTCTAACTCAATTACGCCGGACCAAAAAACGTTGATTTCTGGCGTATATTGTTTTGTGAATCGCGTGCAACTATACGCACGCGCACATTTAGACTTACGCACGCGCAACAGCAGTTGCGCACGCGTAATCGCTCTGTGAATCTGGGCCCATGTCTTTATGGACCTTGCTTTGTGTACATGTTGGAACAGGAAGGGGCCATCCCCAAATAGTTCTCACAAAGTTGGGAGCATTAAATTGTCCAAAATGTCTTGGTATGCTGACGCCTTAAGAGTTCTCTTCACTGAAACTAAGGGGCCAAGCCCAACACCTGAAAAACAACCCCACACCATAATCCCCTCTCCACCAAATTATTTGGACCAGTGCACAAAGCAAGGTCCACAAAGACATTGATGGGCAAGTTTGAAGTGGAGGAACTTGAATGGCCTTCATAGAGTCCTGATTGCTGCTAGCAAGACCAATAGGCACTCGTGGCACTCTGTACTACCTGTTTTCTCTATCAGGGGCCCCAAGTTAGAGGTGTGATGCCGCGTACACACGATCATTTTTCGGCATTAAAAAAACGTTATTTAAAATGATTGTGTGTGGGCTACACATCATTTTTCAGGTTCTGAAAAACGACAAAAAAAAAATTCGAACATGCTGCATTTTTTAACGTCGTTTTAAACAATGTCGTTTTTCGGGTTGTAAAAAAGGATCGTGTGTGGGCTAAAACAAAGTTTTAAACCCGCGCATGCTCAGAAGCGGGTTATGAGACGGGAGCGCTCGTTCTGGTAAAACTACCGTTCATAATGGAGTTAGCACATTTATCACGCTGTAACAGACAGAAAAGCGCGAATCGTCTTTTACTATCAAGGAATCAACTAAAGCAGCCCAAAGGCGAATAGAACTTCCCCTTTAGAGTGCCAAGGTTATGTGTTGTACGTCACCACGCTTTGTGCATCATTTTTTTAAAACGATGGTGTGTGGGCAACGTCGTTTTTAATGATGAAGTTGGAAAAACTTTGCTTTTTGGACATGCTGAAAAACAACGTTTTTTTCATGCTGAAAAATGATCGTGTGTACACGGCATAAGAGGGGTTTTCCTAATGGTGTCAGGCTCTTCCACCAGGTAAAAACAAAGAAAAAAAAGGAAAAAAAGAGAAAAGGCGCACCAGCCTAGTGTATTACCAGTCAACACTTTATTTAATAGTAGTAATATTAAAAACTACTCACAAACGGCATTAAAGAACAGGCTTGTCAACAAATTTGAAGTAAATTCCCCTCAGACCACGCTCCACAATGGGAGGGTAGTAGGGAATGTGTTGCTGCCGGCTGCCGGTTGACTGTCGAGCTCTGATGAAGAGGCCCCAGACGCCTCGAAACGCGTCAGCCGGCAGCAACACATTCCCTACTACTCCCCCATTGTGGAGCGTGGTCTGAAGGGAATTTACATCAAATCTGTTGCCAAGCCTGTTCTTTATACCGTTTGTGAGTAGTTTTTAATATTACTACTATTAAATAAAGTGTCGAGTGGTAATACACTAGGCTGGTGCGCCTTTTCTCTTTTTTTTCTTTGTTTTTGCCAGGACTTCCCCATTCACGAAGGGCAGCAAGGCCACTGTTATTACCATTCTTGACTATTGCATGACTTTCTATGAAGATCTGTTGATCAATTGTTGGACAATCCACCCGTGCGCAGGAGTTTGCTTGTTTTGTTGTACTTCTTCCACCAGGTACTTGACAGGTTGGTTGAGGAAATAAGTCCAAGTCCAAGATGACAAGGGCCCACAGAAGATAATTTTAACATTAATAAAAGGTGATAACAGGCACCTTGTTCTTCCTGTTTTTCCAAAGCTTTTAGTTTTAAAACGTATGCTGGGGAACATGCACTGCTAGTGGCCTCTTAGGCCTCGTACACACGAGCGGACAGATTTGTTCAAATCTGTCCGTCCGACAGATTTGAACAAATCTGTCTGCTGGGATTTTGGTTTGCTCGCGTGTACACACGAGCAAACCAAAATCCCCGCCAGCAGACGGCGCGCTGACGTGTCGGTGACGTGGCGGTGACGTTGACGCCGCCACGTCACCGCACCAGGAAGTAAAACACTTCCGCGCATGTGCCGAATCCATTCGGCGGCGGTTCGGCGGCGGTGCGGCGGCGGTGCGGGACGACATGTCTGCTGGTAAGTGTACTAACCAGCAGACATGTCGGGCGGACGGATTCCCACCCGATAGATTTCAAAGCATGCTTTGAAATCTGTCGGGTGGCCAAATCCGTCGGCTCGGCCGTACACACGATCGAATCTGTCTGCTGAAACGGTCCAGCGGACCGTTTCCAGCGGACAGATTTGATCGTGTGTACGAGGCCTTAGAGTTTTAAAGCACCAAAAATCATATTCTTCCATTTTTACAAATGAACCCTTGTTTCCACAATGCCACAGGATGGATCAGATCTGGCAAGTCATGATAGATTCTTGTTATCCTAATTGGGGCTGCCAGATCACATGTGAATTCACCTTCAGTACTTGAGACACTGGGGTCAAACCTACAAACACATTAGAGAATATTTCAAGTTTGATTTTAGAATAAATTCATAGCAGGTAAAGGGCTTGACATTGATGCATAATACTTTCTGACAGCTTTAAGCAAGGGATTCAGTCGGCTGATGCATTCATATGCATTGAATGTCTTGTTATAGCAGTTTATTATTAGAAGGCTCATCCATGCTCTTGGTTCTGTTACTTAGATTAAACGATTTCAGATGGTGCTTTCAATTGATTTATTTTAATACAGCACTTCATATTGTAGAAAGAACAAAAGTCACTTCTATGTACGAATTTCACATAATTTCATTAAATGTATTTTGTTAATAAATTGCCACAGAAGAGAAAGATTGTGAGTGTCACTGCATTGTGATGGGATAATATTGGTCTCCTGCTTTGAAAATAAATGCCCTCGTTTTTGCCTTGGTCTTTATGTCTTCCAAATACCACAGCAGGACTCCATTAAGTTGTCAATGGGCTCTCTTCAGCCGGTATTATCTCTGAATTCTTCCAGGTGTGGGATTTGGCCAGAAGTCAATAATCCAGCATCCATGTGGTTGTAGCATTACTTGCTGTAGTCTTCCCATCATGCCATGGCAATAGAAATATACTTATCAGTTACAAGGGAAATCATTTAATGTACTTAGCAGTAAACTACGGAAAGCATCAAGTGTCCCCTTTGTGTTACTTGTGCTTAGATTATTTAAATTTCCCTTCGGATTGGTCCTTCTCTCCTCTCTCCCCTCTCTGGGACAGTTGAAAATCAAGCACAATAATGGCAATCGTAAGACCTATCTCTGAGTGTTAGACCCTGCCTAGATTTAACTGCCATTAGGGCCCTTATTCTCAGTGGAAAGCTCTATTAGAGGAACAGCCACTTAGATGGCCGAATGGCTTCTCACAATTTTGGTATCCAATTGGTTATTATATATTCCTGAATCGCTCTTTTGCAGTAGCCAATTAAGAACTCTCCCACCCTATTGTTAGGAGCACGCATGGTTCTAACGGTAACCACAGCCAAACAGTATCTTCCATAGTTTTGCCTCCATCTCCAGGGGGGAAGGAATGTTCTGTAGGTGGAGGTGACATCCTGCTGATAGGCTTAAGGCGAGCACTACACTTGTGAGTAAGCTTCCAGTATGAAGGAGCCCATAGACAAAACCAGAACCTTGGTCTCTTAGTGCGTAAACACAAAAGCTCAGCTTAACATTTGTGTTTATCTCAAAGGGATGAGAAGAATGGCATAAGTAGCCAGTGGAGGCTGGTGTTGATTTTTTTGGGGGGGGCAGCAAACCTGGTCCCCTCACTTACCCCACCGACCCCCATCACACAATTGCTCATCATTCGCTCGCTAGCCCCATACTTACCCCATCCGGGTCGCAGCTTCCCCCTGCATCTCCTCACGAGTTCTGGTGGTGGGCTTCTCCTCTTGGCCAATCGGATCTTAGGAGTCCGTGCCAATCGGGTCTGAGAACTTCCAACCAATCGGGTCTCAGAACCTGCTTCCTGATTGGTCGGGTGGAGAAGCAGGAAGACATTAGCCAATATTTCTTTGCTAATGTCACACAAGTGGGTAGGCTCTGCACCCCCAAGCCCACCCTTTTTTAAGGCTAATTAGAGCCTCGGCCTCTAATCATGTGCTTAAAAAAAAACAATGGAATCCATGTGTCCGGGACCCTGCATGGAGATTAGGAGCTGTTCTGCCTCCAGCAGGATATCCATTAAGTTGTTTAATATCAGATTTGACCACAAGATAGAGCTAGTGGTAAATTTACTGTTTTTGCAGAATCGAGAAACTAACGAGCTTTAAAAAAAGTTCAGTCTAAGAAAAGAAAACAGGTGCATCCTGGGAGCCCAGACTCCATCTTAGAGGCTAAAGCAGGGGTGTCAAACTGGTGGCCTTTCAGCTGTTGCAGAACTACAAGTGCTTGTGGGAGTCATGCTTGCAACTGTCAGCCATGCAATGCCTCATGGGATTTGTAGTTCTGCAACAGCTGGAGGGCTGTCAGTTTGACACCTGTGGGCTAGAGAGAAAAAAACAGCTATCAGAGCACATGTTGGATTGAAACTTGCATTTTTTTTACATCCACTAATGGCAGCATGGCTGGTGAGAATTACTTACTGCCATTCATTGAATTTTCTGTATATTTCATATACTGAATATGTGTATTCTTATCTGTTTTTCTTAATATGTTCACCCCACCCGGTTTCGTTAATAAAGCTTCAAGATTACATCAAGTCTCGCTTATTACAGAATAGGAGGGTTTAGCTACATGTCAAGTTGCACACAGGGAATCATGTATCATGGCCAGAACAATGTCAAAACCGCGGCTAGGTGCGGTCCACCTTTCTCAAGACATTATATACAGGTATATAATACAGGTTATCCTTTTTTTCTCTATTTGTAAATCAACATTAAAACAGAAATAAGGATTCCCACAGAGCTCCATAAAAATATTTGTATAATAGTACAGGGTAACTTCCTAACAAACTAACATTACAAGGCATGTGTAGCACTACCCCCATATGAGCTGCTGGTTATATGTTTGGGTGGCACGCTACCTCTATGTTCTTGCCGTCTAGGGTAAAAGGAGAGTCCGAAGAATTTTAATGTCCACACAATGCACTTATTTTTCTTGGATTTATTTTGCAGAACTTCAGAAAAGAAGGATGAAGGGTGGAAGGGTAGGTAGGTTTGGGTGCATAATCAAAAGTAGAGAAACACTCCTGTTTCCAGCAAACAGCCCTCGTCGCCACTCTAGCCAGAGTGGGTATTGCTCACTTGGATAGGTCCCTCTCACTGGCCTGCCACAGACCTTCCTCTCTCGATTAGACACACTGGTCCGGAATCCTCCACCACAGGACGCAGAACCCGGATCTCTTTAGCTTGGTTTCTTTAGAACTTTTAGATCCGACAGGCGACACTGTCAAGCCTCTCGGTGTACGGTGCATCCTTCGATTAAGTTTCCAGGCCTTCTCCCAAGGTACCAGCCTCTTGCATGGCCCTCTCCAAGATAGGTCCTCCCCTGGCTTCCTTCATCAAGTGGCTTCCTCCCACAGGACGGACAGCACAGGATCTCCTTTGCAGTGCAGGCCCCAGCCAGACAACTGGGCCTACCAGACAAAGCTGCAGCCCTGGGCCAATGTAGTCCCGGGACTAGGATTCAGAGCACGCACCTCAGGCCAGGCGGACCATGAGGTGCGAACAGATAGACGGACCCTGCACCAATGGCGTCTGTCCATTAAGTACCCCTCCCCAGCATTTCACAGTTGGGCGACCACTCCCACTGATTCGATCCTGAGAGGACACTCAATACACCTTGACCTTGCTTCTGCCACCCTTGGCCTGGGGTGGTAATGACACCCCCAGACGAGCAATGGTGGATACTCTCAGCACAGCCATGGCTGAAACAGAGTCTAAATTGCCCTTAATCACTGTGGTCTAAGCCAAATAACAGCTCAGACCCCCACTAAATTTAAAGCAGCGCCTGTTCAACAGGAGCAGGGCGCTACATATGTAAAACTAATTAGTAAATGTTTTCCATTTGTTATATTTGCACCATTCCAATCAGTATTTTCAGTGTGCATGTGTATTTTGTTAAATCAGTGTCATGGCTATTTACACAGGTGGGCCATGGAGAAGCTAGAATGGGTTATGAAAGGAAATATTCAGACTGACATTTGAAATCCCATGTGCTGAGATATTCATGCCTTACCAATGAGTTATAAAGACATTGGAATATCTTATTAATACAACTATTCAAAGGGGCTGTGCACTATCAAGAACTATTGTGACTGCAGTCCTACTGTTTTCATTCATTTTATTTGTGCTATGGCGTGTTTTCAATCAGTTTCTCCTTCATCACCGTCATGCACCTGGCATGAAGTTTTTCATTTATGAAAGCATTTAGTAGTAATGTGATAATGGCATGCTTAATGACTCTTGCTGATTACAAGGATTTATTGTTCTTCTGCCTTGAGGAATTAAAAAAAATACTTATGGCAAATAAACATTCTATTTGTCTGTATATGAACAATAAATAAATATAGTTAATTAGTTGGGAGTTACCGTATTTAGCGGGGTATAACGCGCACCCCAAGCTTAGAAAGGTAGTTTAGGGATAAAAAAAAAAAAATTTTGCCCTGCGTCCATCGGCGGCCTTGTCCAGCGTCCGTCTGCGGCCTTGCGCAGGGTCCATCCAGCCTTGTGGGTGTCCGTCTGCGGCTTCCTTGTGCAGGGTCCGTCCAGCCTTGTGGGTGTCCGTCTGTGGCTTTGGAGGTGTCCGTCTGCGGCCTTGCGCGGGGTCCATCCAGCCTTGTGGGTGTCCGTCTGCGAGTCCATCCGCACCTTGCCTGGGGTTTGCAGTGGTATTTGTTTTTGGATTTGGCGCCTCGGCCGAGCTGTGAGGAGCTGGATTTCCTGTGTGTTCGGATTCTCTCGGCTTCTCTCGGCTAATCCTCAGCTCCTCTCACGTGGCTGCGGGCGTGGCCGAGCCCAGCCGAGTGCGCAGTACACTCAGCTCGGCTCGGCTCTAGGCTGCGGCGCTCAGAGACAGCAGGGATCGCGTATAACACGCTCCCACGATTTTCCCATTATTTTAAGGAGAAAAAAATGCACGTTATACGTCGATAAATACGGTATATATTGTTTAAAAATTGAATATTTTTTTTCCATAACTTTTACTTATATTTTCTTGGGGATGTCTGTCCCACGGCGCCACTGCGAGGTATGCCACTTCCGCTTTTTTTTTTTTTTTTTGCGCTCTTCCTGCCCTTTGTCACCTTCTGGGATCTATGTGTGTCTCAGAAGATTATGGGACCATTCAAAAGGCACTGCGTGACTCGTGCACGCGCAGTAGGAAACAGGCTTTAAAGCCCCAAGGCTTCACTTTCTGTTTCCTTTAGTAAGGATGCAGGCGCCTGCAATCAGAGCCGATGGATGGGTCGGCCTTGGGTGCTGACATCGTGGGCTTCCTGGACAGGTAATGCCTTGTACACACAATCGGAATTTCCGTCAGGATAAACTCCGATGGATTTTTCTGACGGAATTCCGTTCAATCTTGCATACACACTGTCACACCAAATTCCAACCATCAAAAATGTGGTGACGTACAACACTACGACAAGCCGAGCATGCGTCGACTTGATTCTGAGCATGCATGTTTATTTTCTCCGTCAGAGTTCCATACAGACAAACGGAATTTCTGATCCATCGGGAAAAAAGAGAACATGTTCTCTTTCTAAGCCCGTCAGAATTTCCGAAGGGAATAAATTCGATGGGGCACACACACGGTTGGAATATCTGATGACAAAATGTTGTCGGACTGTTTTAATCAGAAACACGGCATTAGTGCCCTTAGAATAAAAGTCAGCAGCTACAGTATTTGTAGCTGCTGACTTTTATATATATATATATATATATATATATATATATATATATATATATATATATACACATACATACATATATACAGACAAACTAATTTATTCATCAGTTTAGGCCAATATGTATTTCTGCTACATATTTTTGGTGCAATAAGCATATATTGATTGGTTTTCACAAAAGTTATTGGCCCAGATTCACGTACATCTGCGCATTATTGGACCGGCGTAGCGCACCGCCTTTACGTTAGACGTGCGCAATTTTGCCGCGTAATCACCCTATTCTCGTAGCTTTTGCGCAGGAAATTGCGCATACGTAACGTTTTTCCAGAGGCGTAAGGAGGAGTAATACAAATTGGGAGGGACGTGGGCGTGTTACATTGAAATGAGCCGTGACCCCATGCAAATGAAGGGCCGGCCGGCTCGCGCGCTTGAACGAGACCATGTCAGCTCCGATGTGCTCATGCTCACAACTCGGGAGCGGCGCAATCAGTGAAATTGGAAATGGACTAGGGCAACGTTGTGAACTACGCAAACAGCATAAATAGACACACACAAACGCACTTCCTTTGCAAAAGTACATCCCTTTGTCCCTTCCCATTTAACAAAGTGCTTTTGTTCTTGTTGTTCGTTGCGGTGTGTTTTGTAGTTGTCAGATTAGTGTTCTGTGTGATCAAGTGGTTGTTGTTAGATTTTTGAAAGTGGTTTTTGATAAGTGTTTGAGAGACTGTTTGTTTGATTGATATATTTCTTTTTGTTTATTTTCCTGCTGTATTTTTTTTTTTTGGGGACTGTTTCTTGGTGAGTAGTTTTCTCTGTGTGTGTGTGTGTTTTTTTGTGATTGGTTGTGCTTGTTTGTGTGCGTGAATCCACAAGGGCCTCCCCTTCTCCCCGGCCACAAGCATCAGCTGGAGGCAGGATGTCATCCCAGACCACCAGGGGGTTGGCCGATCTCCTGCCCGCCACCCTGAGAAGGGACCAGTTCCTCCAGACCCGCCATCTGGGACAGGTCAGCCAGACATTGGTGCGGATGGAGGAGAGCCTGTCCTCCATCAAGGATACGCTGGGGAACCTGGACTCCCACTCCCGGGCTTTCACAACCTGCCTAAATGAACTGCAGACGACATCAGCAGGCGTTGGGCAGGATGTGAGGGCCCTTACCCTGGCTATCCAGGCCAACACGGCAACAGTTGGTGCTGCCCTGGACAGAATTGCCGTGGCCTTGGAGGGCAGGCCACCAGGTGGAAAGAGATCAGGGGCTGATCCTCCTTCCCCGGTTTTACCCCTTCCCCATGAGTCTCCCCTGAGAAGCCGGGGCCGTGGCCGGGGGCGCCCCAGGCGTGGCTCACGCAGAGGGCAGTAATTTGTTTTTCCCCCATTTTTTTTTTTTTTCTAATTTTTTTTCTTTTTTTTTTTGCTGGAAATTTTTTGCATTTGCAGGTCATTTTTTTTTGGGGGGTTGTGAATGCTGTGTGAATGTGGGGGTGACATTCCTGCCGGAAAAGGGGTGTCACCCTCAATTTTGGTGGAGAAGGGTTCCCCAGGACCAGGGAGAAGTGATCCCCAGGTCCGTGTGAATGGTGTATGAATGTACAGTGACATAATTGGAGCCTTGGCGTGGCGTTGCTGCTCACAAGATGTGGGGTGTGTGTGCTAGGGACCACAGTGGTGTGCATGCATGCATTCTCATTGTGCCATGATTAATGTGTATGTTTAACGTGCAAAGATGCCCAATGTGAGCTGTCTCCTGGCTGCTCTTCCCTCAGAAGACGGGTTAACCTCGGTTAGGGGGGGATTGTCTGGTTCAGGGGTCAGGTCATCACGTAGGTTAATCTGCAGGCCCTTTCTTTCTGCAAAGTTGTGCAGCATGCAACATGCACCGATGATCTGGCACACGAAGTTTGGGGAGTACAAGAGGGTACCCCCAGACTTATCCAGGCATCGGAAACGTGACTTTAGGATGCCAAAGATGCGCTCCACCACTGCTCGTGTTTGAGCATGTGCTTGATTGTATCTTTCCTCTCCTGGAGTTTGGGGATTCCGGATAGGAGTCATGAGATGGGGTTCCAGTGGATATGCAGAGTCACCTGGAAGGGAAAAGACAGGAGGATGTTAGTCAATTATGTGCCCCTTGTGATGTGCATCATGGGAGGGGATAGTCATGCCTGCCACCCATGTCACTCACCAACCAGCCAGGTGTCCCCATACACGTTCTGATCGAATTCCATTCGGATGTGGCATTGATTGTATATGTAGCTGTCATGGCTGGACCCTGGGTGTTTGGCACGGACGTGCCATATGAGGCCTTGGGCATCGACTATCACCTGTACATTGATGGAATGCCAATGCTTCTGATTGCGGTACATGTGCTCTGTCTCCTGGGGGGGCTGGAGTGCCACATGTGTGCAATCAATGGCCCCCACAGTGCGTGGGAATCTGGCAATTCTGTAGAAATCTGTCATTGCCTTCAGCCGCAGGTCCTCAGTGGTGGGTTTGATGATTTGGTTGGCCATGCGTCTGAGGATTGCAGGGACAACCTGGTGCACACATCTGCTCATGGAGGACTGTGACATCCCAGCCACCACTCCACTTGTACGCTGAAAAGAGCCACTGGCAAGGAAATGGAGTGTTGCCAGGACCTTGACCAGTGGCTGCACTGCATGTGAGCGGTGTGTTGGGCTGGTGATGTCATCCTGCAGGGTTGTGGTTAATTCCAGGATGGCATGAGGGGTGAATCTGAAGATGCGATACACCTCAGAATCACTCATGCCAAACAGGTCTATGCGGGTACGGTATATGCTCTCCCGTGCCATCCTCCGTGCCATCCTCCGTGCCCTCCTCCTTCTTTGTTCATCTAAAGTCAGTAGTATAGCTATGCGCGACGATGCCCCTGGCATGTTGGCATACAGATTGTTGAGCAACACGTGTGACTGCTGAGCTGCTCACTAACAGTGTTGCTTTATCTAACAAGTAGACTTTTTTTCTTTTTTTAGACCAGCTTTTATCAGCTCTAATTTTAGACAGGACATTTTGCTGTTGCGCACACTGCGTCGCCTGCGCTGCCCCAATGTTGTTTTGTGGATCCCCGTAAGTCCCTCATTAGCATATTTGACTAGCAAATCAATGGTGTGTCGATTTTTTGCCTATCTCGTTCTGGGGATGCCGCGCAACGAAACGCACGCGCACATTTAGACTTACGCACGCGCATCTCCTGTTGCGCAGGCGTAATCGCTCTGTGAATCTGGGCCATTGCGTCTACAAACTATGGGAAAGATTTATGGACTTTTATTGTTTACGTTTTTAATGGTGGCGATCTGCAATATTTAGCGGAACTGCGACATTGCAGCAGACAAATCTGAAACCAATTGACACATTTTGGGGACCAGTGACATTATTACATTGATCAGTGCTAAAAAAAATGCACTGATCAATGTATAAAAGTCACTGACAGGAAAGAGATTACACTAGGGGGCGATCAAGGAGTTAACTGTGTTCCCTGGGTGTGTTCTAAGTGTGTGGGGACTGGGCTCACTGGAACACCACAGAGATCGCTGTTCCCGATCAATGGGAACAGCAGATCTCCATGATGTCTCATGTCAGAACGTGGATCCGCCTTATTTACATAGGCAGATCATTACTTTTATTTTTTTATGACGAATTTCCCCACAAATCGCTATCACTCAATTCTGCAAGTGATTATAATTTATTATCGCTGTTTTCTAGCTGCTCTAAAATCACTTTTGACATAAAGGGACACTTTTGGTTGCTATGGACAATCTACAGTTTGCAGGCACAAAAAAAATGTTTTTATTATGTAAAAGAACATGCAGGGCACTGGGCAGACCACTAGGGACAGGGGGGGGGGGTGTACTTTTTACATACAGTACTGTAATCTATAAGATTACAGTATTCTGTATGTAATGTGTTTGTTTACTTTTTTGAATTTGCCGCCGGTCTCCGCCCCCGTACGCCGTTACGTTGCAGGGAACGGAGATCGGCGGCGTGCGGGCACTGTGTGAGTCGAATGGAGGACACCACTCGCTCACACAGCGGGGATGCATCGCTGGATCCAGGGACAAGGTAAGTACAGTACCCCGCCTGGATCTAAGGTAAGCCAGCGCGCGCTGCAGGCTCTGCATATTCACCCCGAGCGCAACTCGGGGATATCGATATTTTCATAAAAAATCCAACCCGAGTCGCGCTCGGGGATACCGGCAGGGGGGTTAACATGGTTTCCTAAGGGACACGTTCACATCTATGCTTTTTCAGCTCCAGTGCATTTCTGGTTCAATAGATTTCTATGGAGAATCAGCATAAAAGCATGTAGTGTGTTTTTTGCCGCAATTGGAATTTTTTATCTGCTCAACAACAAATTGGCCAAAAAAACACAAAAGCATAAAAAATGCCAAATGCATATAAAAAGGTGGGAAAAATGCACTGCAAAAAAACACTGCAGAAACAGATCAAAAGCAAGCTGCATAGGTGTGAACAAAGCTTAAAGCTGGGTTCCACCCGCAATTTTTTTTTTTTTAAAGCCAGCAGCTACAAACACTGTAGCTGCTGAATTTTAATAAGGACACTTACCGAGTCACGTGACGCTTTGTTAATGGGCCGGCTGCTCTCTGGGATACACACAGTTCCCAGAAGGCAGCGCGCCCCATTTGCCAGAAGACATTGTGAGTAGGATACGGAAGAAGACCTGCCGAGGACTAGGAAGAGGCAGATTAGGAACTTCCGCATAGCAACCGATATTTCTGGTATATTTTTTCAATTTTTTTGTAGATTTTTGAAAAAAAAATCAGGGTGGAACTCCACTTTAAGGCTGCGTACACACGATCAAATCTATCTGCTGAAAACAGTCTGACAGACCATCTCAGCAGACAGATTCGATCGTGTGTATGGGCGAGCCGACGGATTTGGCCAGCAGACAGATTTTAAAGCATGCTTTAAAATCTGTCTGCTGGGAACCCGTCGGACCAATATGTCTGCTGGTTAGTACGCTAACCAGCAGACATATCTGCCCGCACATGCGTCGAAAAGATCCGACGCATGCGTGGAAGTAATTTGCTTCCTGGTGCGGTGACGTGGCGGCGTCAACGTCACCGCCACGTCTGCCGGCTGGGATTTTGGTTTGATCGTGTGTACAGCGATCAAACCAAAACGGCCAGCAGACATATCTGTTCAAATCGGTCTGTCAGACTGATTTGAACAGATATATTTGCTCGTGTGTACGCAGCCTTAGGCCCCATACACACGAGCAGACAGATTTGTTCAAATTGGTCGGGCCGACTGATTTGAACAAATCTGTCTGCTGGGGACATATTGGTTTGATCGTGTACACACGATCAAACCAAAATCCCCGCCGCCAGACGGCGCGGTAACGTAGCGGTGACGTTGACGCCGCCACGTCACCGCACCAGGAAGTAAAACACTTCCACGCATGCGTCAAAACCATTCGGCGCGTGTGCGAGAAGACATGTCTGCTGGTTAGCGTACTAACCAGCAGACATGTCGGGCGGACGGATTCCCAGCCGACAGATTGGTAAGCATGCTTTCCAATCTGTCGGGTGGCCAAATCCGTCTGTTTGCCCGTACACACGATCAAATCTGTCTGCTGAAACGGTCTAGCAGACCGTTTCCAGCAGACAGATTTGATTGTGTGTACGAGGCCTGTGTGTTTTATGACTACAGAACTCTCCATTATATGGCAATATTCTGTAGTCAACAGGGAAAGCTAGGAACAATGTAACTGATATAAGTGAAGCACTGCTTTCTTTGATGGATTACAAAGAACAATATCCGCCTCAACTCAACTCCTTGTGCACAGGCAGAGAGCACAGAAAGTTATCAGTTCATATGATTTCTAGCAGGATCAACGGGTATTTATTGCATTTATCAAACAGATGTAACAAATGCGTTCAATGGTATATTTACCAGGCCAAAAGGGACCACATAAATGAATTGTCAAGGTTTGCATACACTTTAAAGTGGTTGTTAAGCCATTCTAATCTGTATACACCATCAGCGTTGCCTCCTATTGTAGTGTCCCCCTCTGTGTGTAATTTATAAAAATTAATGCTGCAAATACCTCATTTCACTGCCAAGACTGCGATCACATGACTGGCCAGCTTTCTCCTTTCCTCCTCTGAGACATGCAGTGGGTGGGGCTGAGATTCCTCTGCTAATGTCAGTTTGGAGGGGAGAAGGAGGGGAGGAGGAGAGAGCTGGCTGGTCATGTGATGGCAATCTCGGCTCTTAAATTAGGTATTTACAGCATTTATATTCATAAATCATACACAGAGGGGGACACTGCAGTAGGAGGCAGTGCTGATAGTTTATATAGGTTAGTGTTATGAGAGTAGGGGGGGGGGCTCACACACAGGTAGAGAGGGGTGGAGGACACAGGAGCAGAGAGGAGAGCAGATAGCAGAGGCACGTAAACTGACCACACTGTCTAGTCTCAGCAGCCATTTTACACCGTGGTCAGTTTACAGAGGGATGGGGAGAAATTGTCAGGATCAGTCAGGGGCCAAATGGGTTAACAAACGCTTTAAGTTCTATCTGTTTGATGTGTATAATATGTATATGTATAATATGCATTACAAATATTTTACACCAATGCTTGTCTTGTTATATTGTCTTTTCACATCAGCATCTTTGTTTTTCACATATGTTAAATTACAAGTTTTGACTACTTAACAAGCAGGAATAAAATAAACAGCCAGATTCAATAAAATGGCACTAAATAACATTACAGAGTAAACAGGCTGCAAACACATTGTGAAAAACATGTAAGTACAAGACAGATTTCCCATATTTTGCTCCAATATAGATTTGATTTTTTTCAAGATTTGTTATGCATTAATACAAGTCAGAACAAAATGTAAAACTCATAGGGCCAGATTCACAGAGCGATTACGCCGGCGTAACAGGAGATGCGCGGCGTAAGTCTAAATTTGCGCATTCGTTTCGATACTCCGCATCCCCAAAACGAGATACGCAAGAAATCTACTTTTTTTTGTCACACCATTGATTTGCTATTCAAATATGCTAATGAGGGAGTTACGGGGATCCACAAAAGAACGTTGGTGCAGCACAGGCTACGCGCTGTGCGCAACAGCTGCACGGCCTGTCTAAAATTAGACCATATAAAAGGTGATCTAAAATTAGACAATTCGTCTACATGTCAGAGAAAGCAACACTGTTAGTGAGGAGCAGAGCAGTCACACGTGTTGCACAACAATCTGTATGCCAACATGCCAGGGACATCCTCGCTCAGAGCTATACTACTGAGTAGCAAAGAAGGAGGAGGGCACGGAGGAGGGCACGGGAGAGGATATACCGCACCCGCATAGACCTCTTTGGCATGAGTGATTCTGAGGTGTATCGCATCTTCAGATTCACCCCTCATTGCCATCCTGGAATTAACCATAACCCTGCAGGATGACATCACCAGCCCAACACACCGCTCACATGCAGTGCAGCCACTGGTCAAGGTCCTGGCAACACTCCATTTCCTTGCCAGTGGCTCTTTTCAAAGAACAAGTGGAGTGGTGGCTGGGATGTCACAATCCTCCGTGAGCAGATGTGTGCACCAGGTTGTCCCTGCAATCCTCAGACGCATGGCCAACCAAATCATCAAACCCACCACTGAGGACCTGCGGCTGAAGGCAATGACAGATTTCTACAGAATTGCCAGATTCCCACGCACCGTGGGGGCCATTGATTGCACACATGTGGCACTCCAGCTCCCCATGAGACAGAGCACATATACCGCAATCGGAAGCATTGGCATTCCATCAACGTACAGGTGATAGTCGATGCCCAAGGCCTCATATGGCACGTCAGTGCCAAACACCCCGGATCCAGCCATGACAGCTACATATACAATCAGAGCCCCATCCGAATGGAATTCAAACAGAACGTGTATGGGGACACTTGGCTGGTTGGTGAGTGATATGGGTGGCAGGCATGACCGTCCCCCCCCATGATGCACACATCACAAGGGGCACATGCATGACTAACATCCTCCTGTGTTTTTCCTTACAGGTGACTCTGCATATGCACTGGGACCCCATCTCATGACTCCTATCCGGAACCCCCAAACCCCAGGAGAGAAAAGATACAATGAAGCCCACGCCCAAACACGTGCAGTGGTGGAGCGCACCTTTGGCCTCCTGAAGTCACGTTTCCGATGCCTGGATAAGTCTGGGGGGACCCTGTTGTATTCCCCAAGATTCGTGTGCCAGATCATCGGTGCATGTTGCATTCTGCACAACTTTGCAGTGAGAAAGGGCCTGCAGATTGACCTACGTGATGACCTGACCCCTGAACCAGACAATCCCCCCCTAACCGAGGTTACCCCGTCTTCTGAGGGAAGAGCAGCCAGGAGACAGCTCACATTAGGCATCTTTGCACGTTAAACACACACATTATTCATGGCACAATGAGAATGCATGCATGCACACCACTGTGGTCCCTAGCACAGACACATCACATCCTCATCTAATTGGATTAGCACAAGCCCACCATGTTGGGCTTGTGAGCAGCAACGCCACGCCACGGCTCCAATTATGTCACTGTACATTCATACACCATTCACACGGACCTGGGAATCACTTCTCCCTGGTCCTGGGGAACCCTTCTCCACCAAAACTGAGGGTGACACCCCTTTGCCGGCAGGAATATCGCCCCCACATTCCAAAAACATTCACATCACAAAAAAAAAAAAAAATGTGCAGAAAATAAAAAAATTCCAGCAAAAAAAAAAAAAGGGGGAAAAAAAAATGAATGCCGTTGGCGTGAGCCACGCCTGGGGCGCCCGCGGCCACGGCCCCGGCTCCTCAGATGAGACTCATGTGGAGGGGGGGTAATCCGGGGAAGGAGGAGCAGCCCCTGGTCTCTGCCCACCTGGCGGCCTGCCCTCCAAGGCCACAGCAATTCTGTTCAGACCAGCACCTAGTGTTGCCGTGTTGGCCTGGATAGCCTGGGTGAGAGCCCTCACATCCTGCCCAACGTCTGCTGTTGTAGTCTGCAGTGCATTTAGGCAGTTTGTAAGAGCCCGGGAGTGGCAGTCCAGGTCCCCAAGCGTATCCTTTATGGAGGACAGGCTCTCCTCCATCCGCCCCAAAGTCTGGCTGACCTATCCCAGATGGCGGGACTGAAGGGCCTGGTCCCTTCTCAGATTGGCGGGCAGAAGCTCGGCCACCCCCCTGGTCTTCTGGGATGACTTCCTGCCTCCAGCTGAGGCTTGTGGCCGGGGAGAAGGGGAGGCCCTTGGGAGAGGAGCCCTGTTGGGGGAGGAGTGGGAGGGGCTAGCCCTTATGGAGGGCTGGCTGCTGCCAGCCAGAGAGGAAGACTCCTCCAAAAACAGCAAGCCACTGGCTGACATGACATCCTCCTCCTCGTCAAACTCCTCCTCTTCAACCTCCTCCGAGGACTCCGGCCTTGTCGGGGGGTCCTCATCAGTCTGTTGTCCCTGGGATGGTGCGGCCAGCCCAGATGGCCCAGCACCCTCCTGCTCATCTGTGGATGACACAAAACATTCACAGGTTGGAGGATCCACATACTTGCCACATATTCCCTTTCACCCCCTCCCCCACACATGCTACACACCTGATAGGGAAAAAAAACCTTACCTGGCATCACGCCTTCATGACTTGAGTCATAGCCGGGCAGGCCCTCCACCTGTTGTCTATGAAAGGTCTGGGCCACCGCACGCTCCTCCGCTGTCAGCCTAACAGGGCATGGTGGGCCCCCTCCTGTGGCCCTGGCATGGGCTACCATTTTGGCCAGCTTCTTTCTGACCAGACGCCGGAGGTCATTGATCTTCTTTTCAATCCCCGACCGTGTCCGGGTCTCCCCCCCCCCCTGATGCATTCACCTCGTCAGTAATGTTCTGCAAGATATCACGCCTCCTGGCCGGGGTGGTGTTGGCACTCTCCGGGCCGTGGAGGAAACGCCCATATTGGGAAATGGCCCGGGCAAGAATTTGTTTCTCCCCCAAAGTAAAATTTAACTTCCTCTTTCTCTCAGTCATACTCATACAAAAACTCTCTCCCAAACAGTCAGCAAAAATCACTCACAAAAACAAGCAGGAAAAATCACTCACAAAAACAAGCAGGAAAAATCAAGCAAGAAAACAAACAAACAAAAAACTATCAACCAAAAAGTCTCACAAGCAGTCACCAAAAATCACTTTCAAATATCTTCTAACAAACACTAGAACACACAGTCCACATATTTCACAAAGACAAATCACAACGCAACTAACAACAGAACAAAAGCACCTTGCTGTATAGGGAGGGATACAAAGGGATGTACTTTTTGCAAAGGAAGTGCGTTTCTGTCTGTCTATTTATGCTGTCTGCGTAGTTCACTAATTTGCCCTAGTCCACTTCCAATTTCACTAATTGCGCCGTTCCCGAGTTGTGAGCATGCACACAGAGGTGCTGATCATGGTCTGCTTCAAGTGCGCATTCGCGAGCCAGCCGGCCCTTCATTTGCATGGGGTCACGGCTCATTTCAATGTAACACGCCCACGTCCTTCCCAATTTGTATTACTCCGCCTTGCGCCTCTGAAATAACGTTGCGCAGGCGCAAATTTCTGCGTAAAACCGACGAGAATAGGGTGATTGCGCCGCTACATTGCGCCAGTTTAACGTAAAGGCGGTGCGCTACGCCGGTCCAATAATGCGCAGATGTACGTGAATCTGGCCCATAGCTTCTAGTAGCCAACTACCAAACAGCATTCTGATATATTTGCATCTAGCAAATTTGCACTCATGTTAAATTTGTACTCTACTTTTTACATTTCAGTTTCAAAACATTTCAAATGTAATAAACATTACACAGGCACTTGGTAAACAGTAATAAACTGTAATTTTCACAAACGTACAGTACTTCTTTTGATTTATGCCGCATACACACGATTGGAAATTCCGAAAACCGTGGATTTTTTTCCAACGGAATGTTGGCTCAAACTTGCGTTGCATACACACGGTCACACAAATGTTGTCGGAAATTCCAAACGTCAAGAACGCGTTGACGTACAACACGTACGACGAGCTGAGAAAAATTAAGTTCAATGAAGTTCAATAGGCAGTGCGGCTCTTCTGCTTGATTCCGAGCATGCGTGGATTTTTGTGCGATCGGAATTTCTGACAAGAATTTTTGTTATCGGATAAATTGAGAACCAGCTCTTGTCGGAAAATTCCGACAGCAAATGTCCGATGGAGCATACACAAGGTCAGATTTTCCGACAACAAGCTTAAATTGAAAATTTTTTGTCGGAAATTCCGACCGTGTGTACGCGGCATTAGAGTTGAAAATGTTCATTGAATCATTATGACCAGGCGGTGTTTAAAAAGTCTACTATGTACTAAGACTTTTATTGACATTAATGGATAAATATGTAAAAGCCTCTAAATGAAAGTAGTAATAAACCCTCAACTTTTTTTAGTTTAACACATTCAGCACAAAAAAATATATATTCCCCAGTCAACTGTTAAAATTCTTATTCCAGCACTTGCAAGTGCTTTTGCTCTCTCAATGCTGCTTTCCCAAACTTTTGGTCTTCACAGGAAAGAGTTAACAGTAGACAGTGCAGGCTTGAGTCAGTCTGTTAGCTTGGAGAAAGGAGGGAGGATCAGGGGAGTACCTTGCCATCGTAGGCTATGGGGCCGTGTGATTCTATAGATGCACACAGTATGGGGCGATACAACTCCAGCCTCTGCATGCAAGTATGGCTCTATAGTATAGGTGTCCAACCTGCATCCCCTCCAGCTGTTACAGAACTACAAGTCCCATCATGCCTCTGCCTTTTGGGAGTCATGCTTGCAACTGTCAGCCTTGCAATGTCTCATGGGTCCTGTAGTTCCACCTCAGCTGGAGGGCCACAGGTTGGACACCCATGCTCTATAGGATGCTGCAAAAAAAAAAAGGAGCCACCCTGAAACAGGAAGCCTGGGGTAGCAGCTAAGACACCAGCTTAACTGGAAGGAATAAACTAGCAAGATAATAGAAGATGCATACTCAGAAAGTGAATAAATCAGCTGCTGAAAGTGTAAAAATATAGAGTTTATTATCACTCCAAGTACAATTAAAGAGGAGTTCCACCCAAATTTGGAACTTCCTCTTGTTCCACTCCTCACCCCCTTACATGCCACATTTGGCATGTAATTTTTTTTGGGGGGGGAGTGGGGGCTTCAGTAGGAGTGGGACTTCCTGTCCCACTCCCTGCTTCCGCCGAGGGGCTGGTTAGGCGATTAAGCCTTAATCGCCTACACCAGCCCCTCCCTGTAGGCAATCACATGGGACACTGACAGGTCCCATGCGATCGCCTCTCCAATCAGCGGCGAGCCGCGCCACGCGCCCATGCGCAGTGCGGCTCGCACATGCGCAGTGGGTGCCCGGCCGTGAAGCCGAAGGCTGTCACGGCTGGGTGCCCACAGTCGGGATGGAGACGCCGGCCGGGGAGGGGGGGAGAGGAGCGGAGCCCCGGTCGGCGCGTCGCTGGAACGCAGTAGCAGGTAAGTGAGTGTTTATTAAAAGCTAGCAGCTACACTTTTTGTAGCTGCTGACTTTTAATAAACACATTTTTTGGCTGGAACACCCCTTTAAAGTGTTACTAAACCCACAACAGTAAAATCAGTCTGTATAGGCAGTAAAGTATGCTTGTTATACTCACTGCGGAACATTAAGGGGTTAATACCCTGCATTGTGGGAAAAGGCTGTTTGATCCTGTATGCACAGATCCGCCCCTTCCTGCATTGTCTCCAAAACATGTCCGGATTACTGGAGTCAGGCTGCACATGCTCAGTTTGGTGTGTGTTGCTAGGTTTTTTTTTCTTCTGAGAGTGCATGTGATCAGCACAGGGCCAATCAGCACTGTCCAGACAGAGGGTCACAAAGCTGATATATACTGCTGATGATAAAAGGTATTTAGCAGTTTATATTTACTAAAATAATAGCATTTCTATGTTCTGTGTCCTGTGGGAGACCAGATATAATGAATGCAGGGTCCTGGGCTTAGTAACACTTAAAGTGGAGTCAGGCAATTGACTAATACAGTGTGTTACAACTGCAACTATACCTAAAACCTTTTTGTCTAGTTTTAGAGCATAGAATCAGGAGGCGTTAGAACTTCTGTGTGGTTTCAAACACTATTTTGTCTCACTTTCTGTTGTGCCTCCAGGACAGGAAGTGAGTGAAAATCTCTACAACATTGGTGGAACTTTTGGGACATATCCCCTCCAGATCTGTTTCAGTATTCTGCACATCCAACCACTATCTGAAGTGTATGGACATACTAATAAAGTGGGATTAAACTCTCTCAATCAGCATTCATTTTTTTAATCCCTATGCTGCTAGCATTAGGAAATAGATGGGAAAGTTTCTGGCCTAGGCCAAAATGTGTCATGCATCCCAGGAGTCTTCATGGCCATTTTTTTTCCTCTTTCACCTGGAGGAAGGGAGGAGGGGTTTTCTCATGCATGAATCGTCTGCCCTTACTCAAGATGGCCACAGCTAAAAATGCTATATAGTTTTGTTTTTGTTTTTTTTAAGTGATTTCTCAACAGAATAAAGCATTAAGACATAGAGGGACGATTGACTTTGCTTTGAATATTAAAATAATTAAATAGCATTTTGAGTTTATGGTTCTCAGATACAGTTTAGCTCTGTTTTAAATACCCAGTGCTTTTGCCTAGACAGTGCATTTACTTAACCACTTAACCCCCGGACCATATTGCTGCCCAATGACCAGAGCACTTTTTGTGATTTGGCACTGCGTCGCTTAAACAATTGCGCGGTTGTGTGACGGTCGTGTGACGTGGCTCCCAAACAATATTGGCGTCCTTTTTTTCCCCACAAATAGAGCTTTCTTTTGGTGGTATTTGATCATCTCTGCGGTTTTTATTTTTTGCGCTATAAACAAAAATAGAGCGACAATTTTGAAAAAAATGCAATATTTTTACTTTTTGCTATAATAAATATCCCCCAAAAATATATAAAGAAACATTTTTTTTCCTCAGTTTAGGCGGATACATATTCTTCTACATATTTTTCGTTAAAAAAAATCGCAATAAGCATTTATTGATTGGTTTGGGCAAAAGGTTATAGCGTTTACAAAATAGGGGGTCGTTTTATGGCATTTTTATTAATATTTTTTTTTACTAGTAATGGCGGCGATCAGCATTTTTTTTCAGTACTGCGACATTATGGCGGGCACTTCAGACACTTTTGATACATTTTTGGGACCATTGGCATTTTTATAGCGATCAATGCTATAAAAATGCATTGTATTACTATAAAAATGCCATTGGCGGTGAAGGGGTTAACACTAGGGGGCAGGGAAGGGGTTAATTGTGTTCCTGGGTGTATTCTAACTGTATGGGGGTGGCCTCACTAGGCCGGGCACACGCCGGGCACACGCGTGGGACTCGGGGGCGAGCAGGGACGCTAGGGGGTGCGCACGCGCCCCCTAGCGGCCGCTTTAGAGCAGACGTGTAGCTACGGGCTCTCGCCCAGCAGTGACGACTTCCCGCAGTAAAATGACGGCGGCAGGTCGGCATGTAGTTAAATAGCGAATGCAACATAGTGAGAGTGAGAGTGCACGTGGAATTGCAGTCACTGTAAATCTGAGTGGTAGATCTGAAATGAGGGGAAGCTCTGCTGATTTTATTATCCAATCATGTGCAAGCTAAAATGCTGTTTTTTCCTTGCATGTCCCCCTTGGATCTACAGCGACTGCACTTCCAAGTGCATTTACAGTGCAATTTCAAATGCACTTTGCACTTGTAGTTTGCACTTGTAGTGCAAAGTGGATTCACCTTTTGTAAATAACCCCCTCAGTGTCTCTTAGACCCCTTTCACACTGGGCGCTTTTCAGGCCTTTTGTGCTAAAAATCAAGCCTCCCCAGTGTAAAAGCCTGAGTGCTTTCACACTGGGGCAGTGCGCTTGCAGGACAGGAGAAGAAATCCTGCAAGTAGCATCTTTGGGGCGGTGTATACACCGCTCCTCTACCACCCTTGCCATTGAAATGAATGGGCAGCACTGCCAAAGCACCTGCAAAGCGCTTTGGCAGTGGCGATTTGCGGGCTCTTTTAACCCTTTATTCTGCCACTAGCGAGAGTTAAAAGTGCCCCACTATCAGCCAAAAATCACCGCTAAGACTAGCAACACTTTACCGCTAATGCCCCCCCTCCCGCCCAAGTGTGAAAGTAGCCTTATGTATGGGTAAGATTGCAGCTTTCTCTTTCCATAATCCCTTGCAGTGACATACCCCTTATGTGAATGTGGGCAAGGCTACCTTGATCTCAGAGAGGGTGGTGTCAAAACCAGTGGGGAGGGGGCGAGCAGGAGTGTCAGGACGCCCACTAACACACAGCTCTTTTCTCTATCTGCAAAGTAGAGAGTGTTCTGACACTTCTGCTCGCCCTCTCCCCCCTCGAGAGGCTTTCTCGAAACCAGGGAGAAAGCCTCACATTACTGTGTTACAGACAGAAGAACAGGTAGTGAGGATTTCTCAGAATAAATAAGGACATTTAAAAGCAGAATCGAAGGATGAGGTAAGTGAAGGAGGACTGCACTAAGGTAAAGGAAGCTATTTAGGATTTTTTGTACCTTTAATAATCTGCTGATGCTCTTTAGTTAGTAAAAACAACATGTATTATAATGCTATGTTGCCATCATACAAAATTGCAGTAATAATGATAATTTTTCACTGGAACTATATGAAACAAACTTCAATGTATCCAATTTGGTTTACTTATCTGTTGAATAAGTGTAGGAGACATTACATGAACCATTGTATTATTGGTTTCTCTACATCCTCCAGCTGCAGCTGATTGGCAGTTAAATGTAAAGGTAGATACATACTGTATGTCAGAGGATTCCCCTTTGATTGCAACACTCAAAATTTGTTCAGCCCTGCTAAAGCATGACTAAAAGTATACCTATAGTTAAAAGATAAATAAAGGAACTATATATGAAACAGAATAAATGTGGCTATAACATGTGTAAGCCTGGAGATCACCTCCCCTAAATAATTAGTATTTTTATTGCATTGACCTCCTTTCTTATAAGTGGGCTAACCTTAGAAAAACGGGGTTAAGCTCTTTTTTAGTTTTTTATAACATGCCTATTTGTAATATATTAGACCTTTGTTACCATACAAGGAACTGACCCTAAACCCTCACACCTTATAACATTAAAGTAAACATGCAGAGCATGACCTCAAGTAACTTTATGATAACTTCTGTAAAGCTGGTTTTCATCACCAGGAATCTGAATGAAATTAATGGGGTATTAAAAGGACTATAATTCATAAACATTTTGTTCCTTCCAGTTATAGTATGTTTTCCATATGTCCCATTGCAATTACAGCTCAGCCAGCTAATTATGCAGCAGAAAAGAATGTTCTACAAAGTTTAAAGGTACATGTTACAGAATTGTTGCCATCGCTTCTTTCAAAGGCAATTTTACTTAATCGGTAGCAATAATCTTGTGTTTTAAAACAAACAAAGGCATTATACACCAAAATATGTTGATGTTTTTTAAGATTATGTTGGTACCAAAATAATTTTGTGTTATTTAAGTTTTTCTTTAAGTAAAACTCCTGTCAAAAGTAAAATAATAATACCAATAGTAAAACTATTATTAGCCCAATAAAATAATAAATAAAAAAAGCAGATTTTGTTTCAGTACTTATCTTTTGAAGCTGTCTCCTGCATTGTTTGTTTCCACCACTAGATGTCCTTGGCCTTCTTATTGAATGGCCAGCATTATTCAATCCACTTCCTGCGACTCTGGGCTGCCATTGAACCTGCATCCTGCCTGTGACTGGACAGTAAAGGAAAAGCGGCACAATGGCGAGCTTATCTCTCCCTCAGTCTACTTCAGTGGTTCTCAACCTGGCTAGTGCCGTGACCCCTTGATAAAATGTCCAGAGTTGTGGGGACCCCCAATGGTAAAATAATTTTCCTATCATGGGTTGTTGACACCCAAGGTAAGACAAGTAATTTGCGCCCCTAACCCACGGACATTTGGCGCTCCCTGAGTCCCTTGCACTCGTACCACTCTTTCTCTTCATTCCTCTTTTCTTTCCCTTTTATCCCCCTCTATCCTAATTTCTTGTTTGTTACCCTCATCCCTCTCTAGACGTCTTTCTTGTTCTTTCTCTTATTCTTTCTCTCCATTTTTTTTGCTCCTCCCCTTCTTTTCCTCTCCCTTTCATTTAGTCTCTATTTTTATTCGTTCTCTTACTCTTACTGGTGGGGGGGATGGGGTCAGTAGCAATGCTGGCGGGAAGTTGGGATCAGCCAACTTAGGTGCTCTTGATCTAGGTCAGTGGTTCTCAACCTTCTAGTGCCATGACCCCTTGATTAAATTTCCGAAGTTGTGGGGACCCCTAACAGTAAAATTATTTTCATAGCGTAGGTTGAAAGCACCCAAGGCAAGACAAGTAATTTGCACCCCTAACCCGCGGACATTTAGCGCTCCCTGAGTGCTTTCCACTCGTACAGTATTAAAACCCCTTATAGTAAATTTTACCTCTCTTTATTTGTTCAACTTTCTTGCCCTTTTATCTCTCTCTATCCTAATTCCTTGTTTTTCCCCCATCCCTCCCTCTAACTGTCTTTATTGCTCTTTATTTTTTCCTTTCTTTCCCTTTTTATTTGTTCCTCCCGCTCTTATCATCTCCCTTCCTGGGAGAACAGTGCAGGCTTCAGGAACAGCCCAGGATTTGGTGACCCCTGGCAAATCATCATTTGACCCCCGAGGGGGTCCCGACCCCAGGTTGAGAACCACTGATCTAGGTCATCTGCTGATCTGAGAACTGTAGTGGGGACTTTTAATTGCAACTCTAATCACAGGTAGTGTTACTCACTGTGTCTCCGACTTTGTGGTTTCTCGTAGCAGTGACACCTATGCTGAAATCAGCAGATAGGGTCTCCTCCAGCCCCTCCCACTTCACATTCCTCATCAGTCAGCTGACCTCTAGTCCCTGCCGCCCAGCTATGCCGTGAACTGAAGAGGTGGCTGTGAAGAGGCGGAGTGGGCGGCCGCAGGCTTCAGGAACAAAAGGCAAGGAGATAGGTGCCTTTGGGTGTAGTAGATTAAAAGCAATTTAATTATAAAACATAAGTATCTCACTCACATTTAAGTAGTGACAGGTAAGCATGTAAAGGTAGTTGTTTCCTTGGAGTGGTGAGCTGTGGTGAGCTGTCATCGATTTGGGGTTTCTTCTGCAGTCTGTGGAAGCGCTGTGCAGGGAGGACACTGCCTCATCATAGGGCGATGGAAGTCGGCTGTGATGTGCGGTCCTCTACCTCAGGCTTGGATCGTGGGATGGAGAGCAGACGCAGGGCGATGACGTCACCAAAATGCGACACGTTTCCGAGGCTGCTGAAAACTCGGAAACGCGTTGCATTTTGGTGACGTCATCGCCCTGCGTCTGCTCTCCATCCCGCGATCCAAGCCTGAGGTAGAGGACCGCACATCACAGCCGACTTCCATCACCCTATGATGAGGCAGTGTCCTCCCTGCACAGCGCTTCCACAGACTGCAGAAGAAACCCCAAATCGATGACAGCTCACCACTCCAAGGAAAGAACTACCTTTACAAGCTTACCTGTCACTACTCAAATGTGAGTGAGATACTTATGTTTTATAATTAAATTGCTTTTAATCTACTACACCCAGAGGCACCTCTCTCCTTGCCTTTTTTTCTACAATTGGAACATGGTCTCTGTTCCCCTCTGATGGCAGCCCTGGATGTATGTACCCACATACTAATAATCACAGACTTATTGTTCGCTTATATATATATATCTATAGAGAGAGAGAGAGAGAGAGAGAGAGAGAGAGAGAGAAAGAGATAGATAGATAGATAGATAGATAGATAGATAGATAGATAGAGAGAGGCTGCATTGTTGGGCACAGGTGAAGCAGCATTGATGAACACAGGTGAGGCTGCATTGATGGATGCAGTTAGAGCAGCATTGTTGGGCACAGGCTGCACTGATGGGCACAGTTAGGCTGCATTGTTGGGCACAGGGGAGGCAGCATTGATGAACACAGGTAGGCTGCATTGTTGGGCACAAGTGAAGCGATATTGATGGACACAGGTAGGCTGCATTGTTGGGCACAGGTGAGGCTGCACTGATGGGCACTGATAAAGTTGTTGTCAATATTTATATATATATACATATACACACACACATATACATACAGTACAGGTCTCAATAAATTTGAATATCATCAACAGGTTCATTTATTTTTCAGTAATTCAATAAAAATAAATTTAAAAAAAAGCGCATTTGTAGATTTTTTTACACAGTGATTTGTTTCAAGCATTTCTTTGTTTTAATTTTGATGATTACAGCTAGTGAAAACCCAAAGTTCTGTATTTCAGAAAACTCGAAAATTACACACGACCAATAGAAAATAGGCTTTTTTTTTGTTTGTTTGCTTACAAACTTGGCTTGGCTTTCTCTTTGGGCATATGGCTGCATTTCTGGGGGGACATGGCTGCATTTCTGGGGACACATGGCTGCATTTCTGGTGACACGTGGCTGCATTTCTGAGGAAATGGCTGCATTTCTGGGGGGACATAGCTGCATGTCTGGGGACATGGCTGCATTTCTGGGGAGACATGGCTGCATTTCTGGGGACACATGGCTGCATTTCTGGGGACATGGCTACATTTCTGGGGACATGGCTGCATTTCTGGGGACACATGGCTGCATTTCTAGGGACATGGCTGCATTTCTGGGGACACATGGCTGCATTTCTGGGGACACATGGCTGCATTTCTGGGAACATGGCTGCATTTCTGGAGGGACATGGCTGCATTTCTGGAGGGACATGGCTGCATTTTTGGGGACACATGGCTGCTAGGAATGAGCTTCGCGTTCGATACGAATGTATGTTCGACTCGAACATTGTCTGTTCGTACATTCGACGAAATTCAAACAAAAGCGGTCGTTCGCGCCAAACTCAAGTGACGCAAAACAGCCCATAATTCACTGCGGCATTGCGCGCTGATGACTGACCAAGCATGCTGTATGTCCAAGCATGCTTGGCCAATCACAGCGCGCAAAAAACGAAGAGCCATAATTGGCCAAAGCCTGGGTGGCTTTGGCCAATTATGGCTCAGAGCTTTAGAACACGCCCCACACTATAAAAGGCCGCCTGCTGGGAGACCTCTTGTAGTGTGTTTCGGCTTGTTAATGAAAGCAGTCAGAGAGACAGAGAGATTGTCTTTTTATATAGCTAGATAGAGCAGACAGGCAGGCTAGTCAGTTTAGCTTAATTTACAGTGTGTAGAGAATATATATACATCCCTAGGAGTTGTACATATATTCATACACTGTATAGCTTAGATAGATCAGTTCTTCTTAATTTACTGGCAGGCAGGTGATTGTGCTATTTAAAGACGTTATCACAGGTATAGACACCCAGCAGGTACAATATTTAAAGGAATTTTTTTATTTTATTTAAGCATCAATAAAATCACTGCTCCTGGAGCAGTGCTTTTAATGATGCTTAAATTAAAAAAAAAAAAAAATTCCTTTAAATATTGTACCTGCTGGGTGTCTATAGCTTTCCTGTGAAAATGTCTTTGAGAACCCGGGTCTTGCCCGAGGGAACATGTATCAATGGAAAAAAGTTTTAAAAACGGTCACTTTTTCAAGAGTCCTGCTCCTGAAAAAACAACCGTTTTTTAAACTTTTTTCCATTGATACATGTTCCCTCGGGCAAGACCCGGGTTCTCAAAGACGTTTTCCAACAATAACTTGAATATTGGTCTTTAACCACTTAAGACCCGGACCAATACGCTGGTAAATGACCCAAGGTGTTTTTGCGATTCGGCACTGCGTCGCTTTAACAGACAATTGCGCGGTCGTGCGACGTGGCTCCCAAACAATATTTGCGTCCTTTTCTTCCCACAAATAGAGCTTTCTTTTGGTGGTATTTGATCACCTCTGCGATTTTTATTTTTTGCGCTATATACAAAAATAGAGCGACATTTTTGAAAAAAAAACACTATTTTTTACTTTTTGTTAAAAAAAAAATCAAATAAACTAAATTTTAGTCAAACATTTAGGCCAAAATTTATTTAGCCACATGTCTTTAGTAAAAAAAAAAATCGCAATAAAAAAAAATAGGAACAGCGACACTAATACAGCGATCAGAAAAATGATCGCTTAGTGACGCTGGCAATAGGGAGTGAAAGGGTTAACTAGGGCGGTGATCAGGGGGTTAAAACTTTATTAGGGGGGGTGGGGGGGCTATCCTGAACCTAACACTAACTGTTTTTTACACTGCCTGTCACACTGACACTAAATGCAGTGATTAGATCACTGCATTCAGTGACACTGTGACAGGGGGTGGGGGGGGGCGATCACAAGGGGTTAATGTGCCTATGTGAGTGTGTGTCAGTGTTGTGTTGGTGCACACTTACTTGTGATGTCTTCTCTCATCAGCAGCGGTGGGAAACACCGCTGCGATGAGAGATTACATCATTTTTTCCTTCCTGTGTAAACACAGGAGGAGGAAATGAAACGAAGGGGGAGCGCCCCCATTGGCTGGGAGCGATCGTGGGGGGGCGGGTAAGCGCCGACATCCGCCCGCTCATCCCGGATCGCTCCCGGAGCCAGGGGGACCCCCGCACGCCGCGGAGGGGGTCCCGATGGGACCCCCGAACCGCACTTAGGCGGGGACGTAAATTTACGCCCTTGTGCCTGTACGAGCCATTCTGTGGCCGTATATGTGCGTGCGGGGGTCCTTAAGTGGTTAAAATTAGCATTTTTGAATTCGAACGTTCGAGTCCCATAGACTTCAATGGGGTTCTAAATGTTCGCGCGAACGGTTGGTCTGTTCGACGGTTCTGGTGCGAACCAAACGCGGGGGTGTTCGGCTCATCTCCAATGGCTGCATTTTTGGGGACACATGGCTGCATTTGTGGGGACACATTTTAAAAAAGTATCGGTAATCGGTATCGGCGAATACATGAAAAATGGTATCGGTACTTGTACTCGGTCCTAAAAAAGTGGTATCGGGACAATCCTAGTCTACACCTAGGGCCCCCACCCTAAAGGCCTCTAGAATGTAAAGCTGTCAAACCAGAGATGCTGCACTCTTCTTCAAACAATGAACCATGGACCACCAATTCAGGATTTAATGTCTCTAACCCACACCTTTAACGTGATTCTGGTTTCCCTAGCTAGTGAGGCACTGACATGGAATAAACGCATTGCCAGTGAAATATGAGAAATCCCTCTTGCATGCTTGTTTCTGTAAGTATTGAGACCTGGATTAGGATAACAGCCGCGGAGCCTGTCACTTTAAAGCCAAGTCAGGAGCAGGCGCTTCTCTATTTCAATCCTTACCGGTCCTCTTCAATGTTATACCCTTTTAGTTAGCCAAGGGTTAACCTTAATTTTCATTGGCTGACTACAACATACGTGTGCAATTAGGTTTATTTTCTAAATATCATTGAGGAAGGACTAGAATGAAGAATTAAATATCCTTTATAGTTGATAGCCTGTAGCTCGCATTTATGAATTAAATTAAAACTGCATACAAATGTTTATTCAGCTTTGTTTACAAAAAAAAAATATTTTTCCAACAATTATCTAAAAATTGGTTAATCATGACAAGATAACTGATCAAAGACCCAGTAAATGTGACTCAGTTGGAGCAGCTGGTGTTTAGCAGTCCAATGTGTCAGATACCAAGGAAACCCAAAAAACAGGAAATATCAACCACAACTCAAGAGAGCATTACTGCAATGAATTTGTACTCCACTGATTCACACAATGATTTGCAGATGTCCTACGCAGAGCGTAGCCAAACTAGGATTGGCTTCAGTCATTCAGGCCTTGATGTAGAGCTGACCTGATGGGGTGATTAAGTGAGGATCGATCATCAATGTTCAAGCTCTGTCTCTGCTTTCACAAAACACGTGCAGTTGTTGAGGCAATGAGTTGTGAGATCATTTGCCTCATTTAATATAAAGTAGATAATGATTTATTATAAACTAAGCTGTCTACATTTTTATGTTCAGGACAAATAGAAGACAAAACCCATTCATAAACAAAGCGTGATGGTCGTTGAGACTGTCATCCTTATTGTAAGTACAAAGTTTTCTGATTTTGAGCCATATGCAGTAAGGTTACCATCCATCCCTATTTTCCAGGGACAGCCCCCGTTGTGAGTTGAGGAGTCAGGATTAACCACTTCCCATCCCACCTACTGTCAAATGATGTCCACAAGGTGGCTCTACCATCCCGGGTGGAAGTTATATGACGTCCTCTGGCCTCCCGGCCGTTAGGGGGCGCACTCAGGTTCCAATGCGCATGCCTGGCGGCCGCGATGTCCGCCAGCTGCCCGCGCTCGGTAGTTAACCAGGGACATGGATCTCTGTGTGTAAACACAGAGATCCATGTCCTGTCAGGGAGAGGAGACCGATGGTGTGTCCCTTGTACATGGGGACACCGATTGGCCACCTCCCCCAGTCAGTCTCCTCCCCCCACAGTTAGAATCACTCCCTAGGGAACACATTTAACCCCTTGATTGCCCCTAGTATTAACCTATTCCCTGCCAGTCACATTTATACAGTAATCAGTGCATATTTATAGCACTGTTGGCTGTATAAATGTGAATGGTCCCAAAATAGTGTCAAAAGTGTCCGATCTGTCTGCCGAAATATCGCAGTCCTGACAAAAAATGCAGATAAACGCCATTACTAGTAAAAAAAATTAAAAACATTAAATGTCATAAATCTATCCCCTATTTTGTAGACGCTATAACTTTGGGATAAAAATTGGCATATTTTATATAGCAAAAATAAACAATATTGTTATTTTTTTGTTTATAGCGCAAAATATAAAAATTGTAGAGATGATCAAATACCACCAAAAGAAATCTCTATTTGTGGGGAAAAAGGGACGTAAATTTTGTTTGGGAGCCACATTGCACGACTGCGCAATTGTCATTTAAAGCGTGACAGTGCTGAAAGCTGAAAATTTGGCTTGGGCAGGAAGGGGGTGAAAATACCCGGTATTGAAGTGGTTAAATATCACAGAGAGTTTTGGGGTCAGGATTAGGTAATGCACAGAGTTCAAGTGTCAGGATTAAGTAATGCGCAAAGTTCATCGCCTGGACGCATTACTTACTCATGAACCAAGAACTCTGGGCATTAGCTAATCCTTTCATCTGAACTTTGGGCATTACCTAATCTTGACCCCTGAACTCTGTGCATTACTTAATCCTGACCCAAGAATTTTCTGCATTATTTAATAGTGACCCCTGAACTCTGTGGGGGATATTAAACTAAAACTGGTGCACACAGAATCTGGTGCAGCTGTGTATGGTAACCAATCAGCTTTTAGATTATATTGTCAAAACTTAATTGAACAAGCTAAAGTTAGAAGCTGATTGGTTGTATAGCACTACCCCTGCAGGAGCCGCTGGTATGTAGTTCCGGTCTTCCCCACTTTTTTGCCCTGCAGCCAGGCACAAGGTATTCCCAGGGCGGCTACAAATGAGGGTGTGGTTTGTGGGCGTGGTCAATCAGGTGTCCTTAAATTTACATTCACTGGGGTTTTGCAGGGAATTTTCCCCAGAGATTAGTGAATGTGGTGACATTTCAGTTTGCAAACTATACCCAATCAGGTGCAAGAAAAATAAATAAACAGCATTTTGCACTGCTTGCACTTGATTGGCTGATGAAAGTGAGCAGAGAGTCGCCTCAATGCTCTGGGAGTAATTCCCTTCAGAATTGTAACTTTTCTTGCAAAGTGAATAGTCTATTTGCCTTTGGTAAATCAGCCCCACTGTCTATGGGGAAAAAGGGTAAACAGATATTCAGATAGGATCAAACAGACATAAACATTTATGTTATACATCAATGCACACAGTGAATATGGGTTCCTAATTCAATGCATGAAGTTAGGAATCTGAGCTAATGATGGTCAAATAGCTCCTAGTATCCTAAATCAAGGCATAGCTATGGTACACAATCCCATTTTTTGGTACCCTAGTGGTTTGGGAACCCCAATTACTTTGCTGTTTGTAATGCAGGAGAGAAATTTCTAATATGCCCACTAACTCGCTCACTTTTTTTAACTTACATTTTTTTCTGTAATGACTTAATTTGTCTATTACATGAGCCCTTAATTTAAAAAAAAAATCTCCAGTAAAGGATCTTTTCAAATCTGGTAATATTTTATAACCTGTAGCACCCTCTACCATAGGTAGGTGCTAGTATGATTTTTTCTAGGGAGACTGTCAGTACAGAAAAATGTAGGCAGACCTATGCTCTAGGCTAGGCCTGCATGTTTTGATCCGGTGCTGGGAGTGGTTAGTATAGCAGTGAGTGTGATCACCTGTGCTCTGGTTCTGAGGTGCCACCCCTGCTTCCAGGGAGATTGTTCTGGAAGAGGGGCTGGGCCTGGAGTGGCAGGCAGCTTATATGAGGAGCCCTGACCAATTCCCATTCAGTATTGGCAGGGGGAAGGCCTCCCGTATAAGCTGAGGTCACATGCTTCTGGGGAGGATTGTCGACCGAGAGAAGTGGAGGATGGAATACTAGGCAGTTGCTGTAGGGCATCCCCATCTGGGGGGGGGGGGGCACGCCGACCTCAGAGTGGCCCAAGTAGAGCTGTGAGTGAACCTCATCCTTACACGGTTATGGTTGAGGTCCGAGTCTGTACACGGTCACAAATGAGGAATTCCTGGAGAAGAATGGCAGGAGGTGCTGCTGGAACATATGTCCGGATAAAGTTCTCCATCATGGACTCAGGGCAAAAGAAGGTCAGTGTGTATACTACAGTGGATTGCTGGGTGTGGAGGCATGCAGGAAGTCTAGGAGGGAACTCCATCCTTACACGGTTATGGATGAAGTCCTCATCTTTACACGGTCATTAATGAGGAGTCCCGAAACAGAGGAGAGACTGTGGGGTGTAGTGTCAAGTCACTGTGGCCTCAGGGTGCAGGATTTGCATGTCAGACTCGCTGGGAGCAGTATTCCATCTGTTACCGCTATTAAACTGCTATGACACTGGGGAGAGGTACTGCAGACCTCTGGCCTAGTAACTACACTCAAGTAACATCATTCAAGAAATATTACAACAGTAACTAAGTATAGCCAGCAAGCTGGGGTTATTTAGAGTGATCCACTTTTGACATACTGAAGATGATGATGCCGGAACAGTTTTACAGTGAAAGATTTGTGCAGGAGGAGAAAAGTCCCGGGATTGATATTCTTTAGGAGTTAGTGCAGAGGAGGAGGAGCAATAGTCCGCAGGGAGATATTCAGGTGAAGAGACTGTGAATGTTAGAAGTACATAAGTTCTTCAGGGCTAAATTTGCTAATCAATAATCTCTAAGTCTGATGGCAATTCAACAAGTTCTATGGGCATCCCATATCCCCCTTTACCCCAACCAAGGCTGCATCATAAATCAATCCGAATCCTTCAGTTAGCAGCTGCTTTGTGTGATGATGTCACGTTAGGCGTCGTTCTACGCGTTTCATCACATGTAACATCATATGGGGCATTATAGTGTGATGAAATGCACAGAGTGGCGCCTGATGTGACATTTTCACACATAGCAGCTATCAGCCAGAGGATCAGGATTGATTCCTGCTGCAGCCTTTTCTTTATGCATGGTACCAAGGATTTATTTTATGAGTGCAATACTTGCTTTTAATAAAAACGTTTAAGTCAACTCGTGATAAAACGTGCATAAAATTTATGAAAATGTAAATCCATTTTTTCTACACTGCAAGTCAGTGTGAATTTAGACAAACTAACAAAGTGAAAGCTAAACTCCAACTAAAACTTTATAATACAGCCAGGGGTCAAGTCCTGGGGAAAAAAGTGTGGGAACTCCCACCCAAGATCCGCTCCCCCACCAAAAAAAATAAAAAATTAAACGCTCATATGCATAATTACATGCTCATATGCATGTTTTTTTTTTTTTTCGATCCACTGTACCATAGTAATCTTTTGTTACTGGCCACTTCCTGTATATGGATTCATCGGGTAGTGTGTGGGTATTCCACTTCCTCGATGCCGCAATGTCTCCTGGGAGCTTTTATCATTGTTCCCAGGAGACATTGGGGCTGATTTACTAATGAATCTGCGCTGCGCCGGTACATGCCTTAATTAGTGCGCTGGATGAATCCCTAATTAGGCGCATGAACCGGCGGCAGCAGCAGCGCGATGTGATTGATAAGTAAAGCCGCCGCCGAACTCCCTGTATAAGTCTATGGGGGAAATCTTAATAGTGAATTTTAAAGGCTAATCTGCAAGTTTTCTCCTAAAAAGTGTTTGGGGACCTCAGTCCTGCCCCAGGGGACATGTACCAATGCTTTTTTTATTTTTTAAAACGGCCGTTTTTTCGGGAGCAGTGATTTTAATAATGCTAAAAGTGCAATAATAAAAGTGTAATTTTCCTTTAAATTTCGTACTATGGGGGTCTCTAATGTCAGCATGTGAAAAAGCGCATGTTTCCCGTGGTTAGAACTGTCTCTGCACAAAATGTCATTTTTCAAAGGAAAAAAGCCATTTAAAACTGACTCGCGGCTATAATGAATTGTCGGCTCCCGGCAATTGCAGGAGAATTCATTCATTAAAAAAAGGGAAAAAAAAGCGTGGGGGTCCCCCCAAATTCAATAACCAGACCCTTTAGGTCTGGTATGGATATTAAGGGGAACCCCGCCGTCAATTTAAAAAAAAAAATGACGTGGGGTTCCCCCCAAATATCCATAACCAGACCCTTCGGGTCTGGTGTGGAATTTAAGGGGAACTCCACTCCAAATTAATAAAAAAATGGCGTGGAGTCCCCCCTAAAATCCACACCAGACCCCTTATCCGAGCACGTTGACCTGGCCGGCCGCAGAAAAGAGGGGGGGACAGAGCGCGGCCCCCCCCCTCTCCTGAACCGCACCAGGCCACATGCCCTCAACATTGGGAGGGTGTTTTGGGGTGCCCCCCAAAACACCTTGTCCCCATGTTGATGAGGACAAGGGTCTCTTCCCCACAACCCTTGCCCGGTGGTTGTGGGGGTCTGCGGGCAGGAGGCTTATCGAAATCTGGAAGACCCCTTTAACAAAGGGGCCCCCCAGATCCCGGCCCCCCCCCTGTGTGAAATGGTAATGGGGTACCTTGTACCTCTACCATTTCACGAGAAAAAAAATGTAAAGGGTTAAAAAAGACAAGAGCCGGTTTTTGACAAGTCCTTTATTATCTTCTTTCTTCTTTTCTTCGGGTTTCTTCTTCCTCCTCCTTCTTCTTCCTCTGCTTCTGTCTTGGGTCTTCTATTCCCGCATCTTGCCCGGCGTGTTCTTCCATCTTCTGTTCCTCCCGCTGTCCTTCTCGTCCGCATCTTCTTCTCCTTCTTCTTCTTCGCCGGAGGCGCCGCTTCCAATTGAAATCCCCGCTGTCTGCCGGACCACGCCCCCCCCTCTGACGCCACGGGCAAGCTCTTAGGAGTGTGCTGCAAGTGCGTCCGAGGGGGGCGTGGTCACATGTCAGAGGGCGGGCAATTCAATTTGAAGCTCGTGCGCGGCTTTTTCTTTGCCAGAGTCGCCGCTTCCAATTGAATTGCCCGCTTTCTGGAACATGTGACCACGCCCCCCTCTGACGCACTGGCACCACACGGGGACTTTCCTAAGAGCTTGCCCGTGGCGTCAGAGGGGGGGGCGTGGTCCGGCAGACAGCGGGGATTTCAATTGGAAGCGGCCGCTCCGGCGAAGAAGAAGAAGAAGGAGAAGATGCGGACGAGAAGGACAGCGGAAGAAGATGGAAGAACACGCCGGGCAAGATGCGGGAATAGAAGACCCAAGACAGAAGCAGAGGAAGAAGAAGGAGGAGGAAGAAGAAACCTGAAGGAAAGAAGAAAGAAGATAATAAAGGACTTGTCAAAAATCCGGCTCTTGTCTTTTTTTACACTGACACTTTTTTTTACTCGTGAAATGGTAGAGGTACAAGGTACCCCATTACCATTTCACACAGGGGGGGGGCCGGGATCTGGGGGGCCCCTTTGTTAAAGGGGTCTTCCAGATTTCGATAAGCCTTCCGCCCGCAGACCCCCACAACCACCGGGCAAGGGTTGTGGGGAAGAGACCCTTGTCCTCATCAACATGGGGACAAGGTGTTTTGGGGGGCACCCCAAAACACCCTCCCAATGTTGAGGGCATGTGGCCTGGTGCGGTTCAGGAGAGGGGGGGGGCCGCGCTCTGTCCCCCCCTCTTTTCTGCGGCCGGCCAGGTCAACGTGCTCGGATAAGGGGTCTGGTGTGGATTTTAGGGGGGACTCCACGCCATTTTATTTTTTTTTGGGGTGGAGTTCCCCTTAAATTCCACACCAGACCCGAAGGGTCTGGTTATGGATATTTGGGGGGAACCCCACGTCATTTTTTTAATAAATTGACGGCGGGGTTCCCCTTAATATCCATATCAGACCTAAAGGGTCTGGTTATTGAATTTGGGGGGACCCCCACGCTTTATTTTTTCGTTTTTTTATGAATGAATTCTCCTGCAATTTCCAGGAGCCGACAATTCATTATTGCCGCGAGTCAGTTTTAAATGGCTTTTTTTTTTTTTTTTTTTTTTCAGAATGTCATTTTGTGCAAAGACATATTTCTAACCGCAGGAAAAGTGCGCTTTATTCACCTGCTGACATTCCCCCCCCCCCCATGGTACGAATTTTAAAATAATTATTCAAATGACGTGGGGGTCCCCCCAAATTCAATAACCAGACCCTTTAGGTCTGGTATGGATATTAAGGGGAACCCCGCCGTCAATTTAAAAAAAAAATGACGTGGGGTTCCCCCCAAATATCCATAACCAGACCCTTCGGGTCTGGTGTGGAATTTAAGGGGAACTCCACCCCAAATTTAAAAAAAAATGGCGTGGAGTCCCCCCTAAAATCCACACCAGACCCCTTATCCGAGCACGTTGACCTGGCCGGCCGCAGAAAAGAGGGGGGACAGAGCGCGGCCCCCCCCCTCTCCTGAACCGCACCAGGCCACATGCCCTCAACATTGGGAGGGTGTTTTGGGGTGCCCCCCAAAACACCTTGTCCCCATGTTGATGAGGACAAGGGTCTCTTCCCCACAACCCTTGCCCGGTGGTTGTGGGGGTCTGCGGGCAGGAAGGCTTATCGAAATCTGGAAGACCCCTTTAACAAAGGGGCCCCCCAGATCCCGGCCCCCCCCCTGTGTGAAATGGTAATGGGGTACCTTGTACCTCTACCATTTCACGAGTAAAAAAATGTAAAGGGTTAAAAAAGACAAGAGCCGGTTTTGGACAAGTCCTTTATTATCTTCTTTCTTCTTTTCTTCGGGTTTCTTCTTCCTCCTCCTTCTTCTTCCTCTGCTTCTGTCTTGGGTCTTCTATTCCCGCATCTTGCCCGGCGTGTTCTTCCATCTTCTGTTCCTCCCGCTGTCCTTCTCGTCCGCATCTTCTCCTTCTTCTTCTTCGCCGGAGCGGCCGCTTCCAATTGAAATCCCCGCTGTCTGCCGGACCACGCCCCCCCCTCTGACGCCACGGGCAAGCTCTTAGGAAAGTCCCCGTGTGGTGCCAGTGCGTCAGAGGGGGGCGTGGTCACATGTTCCAGAAAGCGGGCAATTCAATTGGAAGCGGCGACTCTGGCAAAGAAAAAGCCGCGCACGAGCTTCAAATTGAATTGGCCGCCCTCTGACATGTGACCACGCCCCCCTCTGACGCACTTGCAGCACACTCCTAAGAGCTTGCCCGTGGCGTCAGAGGGGGGGGCGTGGTCCGGCAGACAGCGGGGATTTCAATTGGAAGCGGCCGCTCCGGCGAAGAAGAAGAAGAAGGAGAAGATGCGGACGAGAAGGACAGCGGGAGGAACAGAAGATGGAAGAACACGCCGGGTCAAGATGCGGGAATAGAAGACCCAAGACAGAAGCAGAGGAAGAAGAAGGAGGAGGAAGAAGAAACCCGAAGAAAAGAAGAAAGAAGATAATAAAGGACTTGTCAAAAACCGGCTCTTGTCTTTTTTTACACTGACACTTTTTTTTACTCGTGAAATGGTAGAGGTACAAGGTACCCCATTACCATTTCACACAGGGGGGGGGCCGGGATCTGGGGGGCCCCTTTGTTAAAGGGGTCTTCCAGATTTCGATAAGCCTCCTGCCCGCAGACCCCCACAACCACCGGGCAAGGGTTGTGGGGAAGAGACCCTTGTCCTCATCAACATGGGGACAAGGTGTTTTGGGGGGCACCCCAAAACACCCTCCCAATGTTGAGGGCATGTGGCCTGGTGCGGTTCAGGAGAGGGGGGGGGCCGCGCTCTGTCCCCCCCTCTTTTCTGCGGCCGGCCAGGTCAACGTGCTCGGATAAGGGGTCTGGTGTGGATTTTAGGGGGGACTCCACGCCATTTTTTTTTTAATTTGGGGTGGAGTTCCCCTTAAATTCCACACCAGACCCGAAGGGTCTGGTTATGGATATTTGGGGGGACCCCCACGTCATTTGAATATTTTTTTTTTAATTTCGTACCATGGGGGGGGGGGGGGGGGGGAATGTCAGCAGGTGAATAAAGCGCACTTTTCCTGCGGTTAGAAATATGTCTTTGCACAAAATGACATTCTGAAAAAAACAAATAATAAAAAAAAAGCCATTTAAAACTGACTCGCGGCAATAATGAATTGTCAGCTCCTGGAAATTGCAGGATAATTCATTCATAAAAAAAACAAAATCAAAAAGCGTGGGGGTCCCCCCAAATTCAATAACCAGACCCTTTAGGTCTGATATGGATATTAAGGGGAACCCCGCCGTCAATTTATTAAAAAAATGACGTGGGGTTCCCCCCAAATATCCATAACCAGACCCTTCGGGTCTGGTGTGGAATTTAAGGGGAACTCCACCCCAAAAAAAAAAAAATGGCGTGGAGTCCCCCCTAAAATCCACACCAGACCCCTTATCCGAGCACGTTGACCTGGCCGGCCGCAGAAAAGAGGGGGGGACAGAGCGCGGCCCCCCCCCTCTCCTGAACCGCACCAGGCCACATGCCCTCAACATTGGGAGGGTGTTTTGGGGTGACCCCCAAAACACCTTGTCCCCATGTTGATGAGGACAAGGGTCTCTTCCCCACAACCCTTGCCCGGTGGTTGTGGGGGTCTGCGGGCAGGAAGGCTTATCGAAATCTGGAAGACCCCTTTAACAAAGGGGCCCCCCAGATCCCGCCCCCCCCCTGTGTGAAAAGGTAATGGGGTACCTTGTAACTCTACCAATTCACGAGAAAAAAAAAGTGTCAGTGTAAAAAAAGACAAGAGCCGGTTTTTGACAAGTCCTTTATTATCTTCTTTCTTCTTTCCTTCGGGTTTCTTCCTCCTCCTCCTTCTTCTTCCTCTGCTTCTGTCTTGGGTCTTCTATTCCCGCATCTTGCCCGGCGTGTTCTTCCATCTTCTTCCGCTGTCCTTCTCGTCCGCATCTTCTCCTTCTTCTTCTTCTTCGCCGGAGCGGCCGCTTCCAATTGAAATCCCCGCTGTCTGCCGGACCACGCCCCCCCTCTGACGCCACGGGCAAGCTCTTAGGAAAGTCCCCGTGTGGTGCCAGTGCGTCAGAGGGGGGCGTGGTCACATGTTCCAGAAAGCGGGCAATTCAATTGGAAGCGGCGACTCTGGCAAAGAAAAAGCCGCGCACGAGCTTCAAATTGAATTGGCCGCCCTCTGACATGTGACCACGCCCCCCTCTGACGCACTTGCAGCACACTCCTAAGAGCTTGCCCGAGCGTCAGAGGGGGGGGGGGCGTGGTCCGGCAGACAGCGGGGATTTCAATTGGAAGCGGCGCCTCCGGCGAAGAAGAAGAAGAAGGAGAAGATGCGGACGAGAAGGACAGCGGAAGAAGATGGAAGAACACGCCGGGCAAGATGCGGGAATAGAAGACCCAAGACAGAAGCAGAGGAAGAAGAAGGAGGAGGAAGAAGAAACCCGAAGGAAAGAAGAAAGAAGATAATAAAGGACTTGTCAAAAACCGGCTCTTGTCGTTTTTAACCCTTTACATTTTTTTTCTCGTGAAATGGTAGAGGTACAAGGTACCCCATTACCATTTCACACAGGGGGGGGGCCGGGATCTGGGGGGCCCCTTTGTTAAAGGGGTCTTCCAGATTTCGATAAGCCTCCTGCCCGCAGACCCCCACAACCACCGGGCAAGGGTTGTGGGGAAGAGACCCTTGTCCTCATCAACATGGGGACAAGGTGTTTTGGGGGGCACCCCAAAACACCCTCCCAATGTTGAGGGCATGTGGCCTGGTGCGGTTCAGGAGAGGGGGGGGGCCGCGCTCTGTCCCCCCCTCTTTTCTGCGGCCGGCCAGGTCAACGTGCTCGGATAAGGGGTCTGGTGTGGATTTTAGGGGGGACTCCACGCCATTTTTTTTTTTAGTTGGAGTGGAGTTCCCCTTAAATTCCACACCAGACCTGAAGGGTCTGGTTATGGATATTTGGGGGGAACCCCACGTCATTTTTTTTAAAAATTGATGGCGGGGTTCCCCTTAATATCCATACCAGACCTAAAGGGTCTGGTTATTGAATTTGGGGGGACCCCCACGCTTTTTTTTTGGTTGGTGTTTTTAATGAATGAATTCTCCTGCAAATTCCAAGAGCTGACAATTCATTATAGCCGCGAGTCAGTTTTAAATGGCTTTTTTCCTTCAGAATGTCATTTTTCACATGCTGACATTACACCCAGGGCCGCCATCAGGGGGGTACAGGCAGTACACCTGCAGGGCCGCCATTAGGGGGGTACAGGCATTACACCGCCCGGGGGTCCCCAGGGGCCCCCAGGGGCCCGGATGGGAACCACCCTAAAACAAAAAAAACTATTTTTTTTTTTTTTTTTTGTTTAAGGGCTCCGAAGGTCCCCAGGGGCCCGGAGGCCACTAAGGGCCCCAGATGGCAAGCCCTTTTTTTTAAATAAAATATATATATTTAAAAAAAAATATATATTTTTTAATATATTTGTTTATTTTTTTTTTAAGGAAAGGGCCCAGAGGTCCCCAGGGCCCTGGAAGGCTACCCCCTTGTTTTTTTACTTTTTTTCGATAAATGTTATATTTAAAAAATATATATATATGTATTTTCTCTCTTTTGTATTTTTATTTGATAAAGAGCACAGAGGTTCCCCAGGGCCCCGGATGGCTACCCCCCTTTTTTATATATATTTTTCTTTATTTCTTATTTCTGTCAAAATTTTTGTAAAGGGCCCCCCGCTCCTCAATTTGCGGCACCACCCCCCCCCCCCGCTTCTCAATTTCATGCGGCAGCACCCCCCCCCCCCGTTCTCTGCTCCAGGGGGCCCATGCCTGAAGCTGTGTAAGGGGCCCCAAAATTCATGATGGCGGCCCTGTACACCTGTAAGGGGCCCGGGGGTCCGGAGGTGCCCAGATGCCTGGAGGCCCCCCAGCGCCCCAGATGTAACCCCCCTCTTTTTTTTTTGTATATATATTTGTTAGTTGGTTTTTGTAGGATTTTTTATTAAAGGGCCAATTTTTGGAATTTAATATTTTTTGCAGTCTGGAGGTCCCCAGGGCCCCGGGTGGCAACCCCCCAAATTTTTTGTTATTAAAGGGCCAATGTTTTGGTTTAGGGGTCTGGAGGTCCCCAGTGGCCTGGTCCCCAGTGGCCCGGAGATCCCAGGGCTCCAGATGACAACCCCCCACCTTTACCAAAAAAAAAAAAAAAAAAACATATGATATATTTTTTGGTTATTTTTTAAACATATATATATATAATATAATTTTGAAAGCTCCCAGAGGGCCCCAGATGACAACCTTTTTGCTTCTAAAAATGTTATAAACATTTTCCCCAGGTTTGTTACTTTTTACTTTAATTTCTTTTTTAAAGTGTATTTTGTGCGTGAAGTCGAGAGAGAGGAGCTGGACTTGCAATCGCCATCCTTCTCCATGCCCCCGGTGGCAATGGTGGGTGTGAGGGGGCCTCACCCCACCTGCTACACTTGGGAGCCCAATGGGACAGAGGGACTCCCCCTATGAAGGAGTGTAGCCCACCCAGCCAGCCCTGTAGGTCCTTCGCCTCCCTTTATTTTAGGAGACCTCATGGCCAAAGTGTGTGCAAGTGTGGTGTTTTTTTTTGGGGGGGGGGGTGGGCATACTAAGCACAGGCGTACCTTGCATAGCACACCCACCGGGAGCCGGGCTGACACCACCAAACTCAATTCATATGTAGCCGAGACCGGGATCCGAACCCTTGGCTGCAGAGGTGAACGGCTTGTCGCGCAGTGCCATTCACGTTGAGCCACCGCAGCTCCCACCCAATGTTATTTTTTTTTAGATTTTTGGTAGTTATTTTTTATTAAAGGGCCCAGAGCTCCCAAGGCAACCCCCTTTTTATTATTTTATATATGTAGATATTGTAATTTATTTTTCATTAAAGAGCCCAGAAGTTTCTTTTTATTAAAGGGCCCAGTGGTCCCCAGGGCCCCCGGATGGCTACCACCCTTTTTAATATATATTTTTCTATATGTATTTTTTAGTAAAGGAACCCCCCGCTTATCAAATTGCGGCAGCCCCCCCCCCTTCTTAATATCAGGCGGCACCCCCCCCCCCCTATTCTCTGCTCCAGGGGGCCCATGCCTGAAGCTGTGTAAGGGGCCCCATAATTCCTGATGGCGCCCCTAATTGCCTCCCCCCCCCCATGGTACGAAATTTCAAGGAATTTTTCACTTTTATTGGTGCACTTTAACCACTTCCATACCGCGCCTATTCTGGCACTTCTCTCCTTCATGTAACAATTATATTTTCTTCCTTGAAACTTACTCAGGACCCCCAAACATTATATATATTTTATTAACAAACACCCTAGGGAATAAAGTGGCGGCCATTTTTTCGGACACATTTCCAACAGTATTTGTGCCAAAAATTTTCTAACGTTTTTTTTTTTTTTGGCTTTCCAAAAAAAAAAACCTGTTTCATGAATGACAAAATAAGAAAGCAGTAAAGCTAGGCCAATTTTTAGGGATAAGGTAAAAGATGATGTTACACCGAGTAAATAGATACCTAACTTGTCACGCTTTCAATATTGCGCACACTCATGGAATGGCGCTAAACTTCGTTATTAAAAATCTCCATAGGCAACGCTTGACTTTTTTTCTCAGGTTACCACTTTTGAGTTACAGAGGAGGTCTAGTGCTAACATTATTGCTCTCGCTCTAACGCACGCTATGATACCTCACATGTGGGGTTTGAAGGATGTTTACATATGTGGGGTGGGACTTGCATGCGTGTTCGCTTCTGAGTTCGAGCTACTAGGGACAGGAGCATTTAATTCCTTTGTTATTTTATTTTTTACTTAATATTTTATTTTTGCACTTGTTTGTCCCTTTGTTTGTATTATTTTTCACTTTCGTCTTCCTATTACAAGGAATGTAAACATCCCTTGTAATAGGACTAGTGTGTGACAGGTCCTCTTTATAGAGAAAGGCGGGGTCAATTAGACCCCACATCTGTCCTCCAGGCTGGAAAGCATGAAAATTGGTAAAAAACAAAAACATCTCATGCTTTCAGCTGCAATCATGTTCGTTCAGCACAGTAGCGTATGTGTAGCATGTTCACCTAGCAGCAAAAGGGTTGCTGGTTCGAATCCCACCCGTGACACTATCTGCCTGGAGTTTGCATGTTCTCCCTCCGGTGCGGGTTTCCTCCCACAATCTTAAAACATGCTGTAAATTGGATCCTGTCTAAATAAGCCCTAATATGCAGTAGGATATTTAGGTTTTGTGCTTCCCTAGGCCTGACCAAATTTTGGCACCCCCCTAATAGAAAAATGACCCACCCTTCCTGTCAAGGCCACACCCTGTTTTTTTATGACCCACCCAGGAATTTTCAGGGACACACACAAGTTCTGTGGGGGGGGACTTGGGGGGGCCCTTAATTTGCCTACTTTTTCGATCACTTCCTGTTTGGCTATGGGGCAGGAAGTGAAGGCCAATCTCCCCAACGGACAGGGATAATACAAAATAAACTGACAGAGCTTCTAACCCCCCCCCCACACAACTCTATCCAAAATGAAAGAAATCCAAAAAATAAAAGTGATGATTATTGTTCCAGTTTAACCCCAAATTTCAGATCATTTTATTGAGAGGCTTAAGAAAATATAACCATGCCAATAGGCCACGATCCAGCGTTGCTAATATGTATGAATGTGTGTTAAGGGACCCCCACAAACACCACCCAATGTTAAATCAACTATTTTCTTGTTTGTTTGGGGATGCCTGCACCCTGATAGGGTAAAGGACACCTCACAAATGTTGTCACACTTTCTACTTAATTCATTCACTTCCTGCCACACAGCCAAACAGGAAGTGAGGGAAACACCTGAGTAATGTTTTGTTGGGGACACACAGATCAATATAAATAGTTTCCCATTTTGGAAATGGCATTTTGCTGTGTACACCCCAAATTAGTAGGAATCTTGGACTTTGGGGTCCATTTACTAAAGGCAAATCCACTTTGCACTACAAGTGGACAAGCAAGGAAGAAAACTCAAAACTTGGCGGGATTGGAAGTAAAAACCATCAGTGCTTCCCTTCTGATTTTCATTGCCTACGCTTCTACTGCAGAGCGGCTTTGCCTTTACTAAACCCCAAAGTAACTAATCATTTGGGGTGTACACTGCAGTGCAATTTGCTTAATGGTGACACTAGTTAGATTGACCTGTGTCCCGAAGAAAAGACCATTGGTAGGGTTTTAACCTCACTTCCTGTTCAGCTGTGTGACAGGAAGTGAAGCCAATTTTAGGAAAAGGGACACAAAGCCCAACCTAAAAACACTAGCAGGGGTTCTAACACTCAATTGGCTTCCCTCAAACAACCCACAATTAGAATAGGATTGTCTTGTGCTAGTTTCAAGCACAGCGCTGTAAATCAGCACTTCAAGCCTGTCCAAAAAAACACACCCCCCCCCCCCCCTCCAACAGGCCCTGTTTGCAGCTTTTCCTACATCTTGCACATGTGCTTTAAAAAGTCAGTCTGGACATCAGTTCTAGGAAACATTACTTACCGCTTTGTCCTTCCTTTTCTGGTGACTAAACATTTCATGCATACACACCAGGAAAGATCTTAGAGACAAATCACACTTGATGGTTTAGGCCCAAACTAGTTCAGCTGCAGCGGTTGAAATCCATAGCAGAAAAAAATATCACAAAACAAACTTCAAAATTTGAAAGTAATTTTATTGGTCCACAAAACAAGGAAAGCAAAAAAAAAATTACAAATAAACACACCAAAAATATATAAAAACACCTAAAAACAAAAAAGACCAACGTTTATTTCACAGTCATTGGAAAATAAATCATGCTTTTGAAATAACAGGATAGACCCACAGGATTAAAACATTAGTCATTAACATCTTGAGAAACATTTAGCAAAATTATGTAGCAGAGAAAACATCAAAAAATACAAAACTTGCTCCAAAACATCTCTGTTTCACTCCGCCATTACTTCCAGCCAGCAAATCTGCCCCCTCTGAGGGGCAGCTGACACGTGCAGTATCCACGCTTTTTATAACATGTGTGCTAATGAACCAATTGGAAACACATGAAGAAATGTCAGCCTCTAGTTTGTGTGCACTTGGAACTGCTTACACCTGTTAAGGATGTCCTTAAATTACTAAGCCAAAAAAAGAGCTTTCTGAGCATGCTCAGAAAGATGCAAGTCATTTTCAGGATGAAACTTCCAACTTCTTTTTCTAACTGTTCGAGCATGCCCAGTTCACTCGAAATGCAGTACCAGAATCAAATCTGCAATGGCGGATGAAAGCATTAGAGGTGTTAAATTTTTTTTTGGTCCCCATGAAGTGATGCTTTACAAGCTGAACGGGAGGTCTTATAGAATTTTTACGTAACAAACCTAAATAGTAATAATTTAAACGCCCTGTCCCTAGTAGCTCGCAGTCAGAAGCGAACAAGCAGCATTTTTATTGTTTCCGGTTACCAGTTTAGATTTACAGATGAGGTCTAGTGCTATAAATATTCCTCTTGCTGTTACGCACGCTATGATACCTCACATGTGTGGTTTGAAGAATGTTTCCATATATGGGGGCGGGCCTTAAATGTGTAAGCCCCGCCCACATATTGAACCCCCGTTCAAACCCCACATGTGAGGTATCATAGCGTACGTTAGAGCGAGAGCAATACTTTTAGCACTAGACCTCCTCTGTAAATCTAAACTGGTAACCTGAAACACATAAAAAAGCGTTGCCTATGGGTATTTTCAAGTACTGAAGTTTGGCGCCATTCCATGAGTGTGTGCAATATTAAAGTGTAACATGTTGGGTATCTATTTACTCGGTGTAACATCATCTTTCACATTATGGCCATAAATTGGGCTAACTTTAGTGTATTCTTAATTTGTAACCACTTGAGCCCCAGAGCATATTACTGGTCACTGACGGGGCCATTTTTTGCATTTCAACACTGCGTCATTTTGACTGACAATTGCGTGGTTGTGCGACGTGGCCCCCAAAAAAAATTGGGCGTCCTCATCCTCCCCCCCCCCCCCCTAAAAATTCTTTTTTTTTTTTTTGTTGGTGGTATTTGATCACCTCTGCGTTTTTTCTTATTTTTGCTTGACCCAAAACTATAGCGACAATTTGGTAACTAAAAAAACATCTTTTTTACGGTTTGCTATAATAAATCTCCCCCAAAATATATTCAAAAAATGTTTGCCCTCAGTTTAGGCCGATAAGTATTCTTGGACATCTTTTTGGTTGCAAAAAATCACAATAAGCGTTTGATTGGTTTGGGCAAAAGTTCTAAGTAGGGGTTGGTCTTATGGGTTTTTTTTGAATAATTTTTTGTTTTACTAGTAATGGTGGCTATCATTTGTTTTTTCTGTCTAATGCGACATTGTGGCGGACACATTTTTGTGAGATTTGGCATTTTTGTAGCGAGCAATGGTATATCAATGCATTGCTTACTATAAAAATGACACTGGCAGGGAAGGGGTTAACACTAGGGGCGCGGAAGGGGTTGAATATGTTACCTGGGTGTGTTCTAACTGTAAAGGGGGTGGGACTGTGTAGGGGAAATGACAGATCGCTGTTCATACATTGTAGGGACAGACGAGCAGGCATTCCCCCCCCCCCTGACAGGACCGGGATAAAGGGGAACTCCACCCCAAATTACAAAAAAAAACGGCGTGGGGGTCCCCCTTCTGGTGCACAACAGGCTCTTAGATTTGATCTGGAACATAAGGGGTTAAACCCACGCCAAAAAACGGCGTGGGGTTCCCCCTCAGATCCAGACCAAACCCTTCTCCCAGGCACGCAGTCTGGCCGGACAGGAATGGGGGTGGGGACGAGCGAGCGCCCCCCCCCCTCCTGAGCCGTACCAGACCACATGCCCTCGACATGGGGGAGTGTGTGCTGTGGGGGAGGGGGGCACTGCCCCCCCACCCCAAAGCACTCTTGTCCCCATGTCGAAAGGGACAAGAGCCTCTTCCCGACAACCCTGGCCGTTGGTTGTCGGGGTATGCGGGCGGGGGGCTTATCAGAATCTGAGAGCCCCCTATATTAAGGGGGCCCCCAGATTCTGGCCCCCCACCCTATGTGAATGAGTATGGGGTACATCGTACCCCTACCCATTCACCGGGTGGAAAAGTGTAAAACAAAAAAAAACACACAGAAAAAAATAATTTATTAGTCAGCTCCGGGGGTCTTCTGCCGGGACCCCCCACCACCAGCCCATTGGGCCCCGGGCTTCGCCGTCTTCTGCCGGGGGGGGACACCCACCGATGATCTCCGCCATGTCCAGCCAGGCCCCCACCCCAAAATAAGCTCTTTCACATCCGGGGGGGGCCGGCCGAAAGAAGCAGAGAACAACGGGGGCGGAGCCCCTCGGTCTTCCAGACGTTTTCTGCCGGGGGGGCTCCAGCCCCGCACCGGTCTTCGCCGCCGCCTTCCGCCGGGGGGGTACACCTACCCCCCCCCGGTCTTCGCCGCCGCCTTCCGCCGGGGAGAGAGACCCCCACCGATGCTCTCCGCCATGGTCGGCCAGGCCCCCTACCCCAAACAAAGCTCTTTTACATCCGGGGGGGGGGCGGCGGGAATGGCGGAGAACAACGGGGGCGTCGCCACTCCTCGGTCTTCTAGCCGTCTTCTGCCGGGGGGGGGAAACACCCACCCATGCTCTCCGCCATGCTCGACTGTGCCCCCCCCCCAAAATGAAGCTCTTTTACATCCGGGGGGGGCCGGCCGAAAACAGCGGAGAACAACGGGGGTGTCGCCCCACCTCGGGCTCCTCCGCTTCTGCCTGGCTCCTCCCGAGGCCAGGGCTTCTTTCGCCGTCTTCCGCCGGAGGGGCGCCACTCTCCGGGCTTCTCGACGTTGTCTTCCGCCGCGGGGGTACACCTACCCCCCCCCGGTCTTCGCCGCGCCTTCCGCGGGGAGAGAGACCCCCACCGATGCTCTCGCCATGTTCGGCCAGGCCCCTACCCCAAACAAAGCTCTTTTACATCCGGGGGGGGCCGGCGGGAATGGCGGAGAAACAACGGGGGGCGTCGCCACTCCTCGGTCTTCTAGAGGTCTTCTGCCGGGGGGGGGAAACACCCATGGACTTCCGAGGAGCATGGAAGCTATCATCCAGGGGGAGGCTCTACATCCGGGCTGTGAGAGAAGCTATGCCTGTGGAGGGGGTCGGATGCCTACCTCAAGGATCGGTCCGCGTTTGAGGCCCTCAGGCGAGGATCTCAGGTATCCGCGGGGGGCCCAGATTGCTTCTCTCTGCAGGGCGGGAGAGCGCCTTCTTTGCCACCTTCGATTTTTCGGCTACGGGGGCCGTCACAACATC